>OX369256.1:12972686-13682777 GCA_947284805.1 Coleophora flavipennella | reverse complement strand
CATTGATAACAATGTCAATGTAGTCAAACTCGCGGAGTTTGCCAGGCTGTGCCCCGCCGCCCGTTGCCCCGCAAGTACCGTACCGTTGCTCTGCGTATGTACATTCGTTGCGATACTGTAAGCCGCTATATTGTAATACTGTGCTAGTTGGTAAGCAGAAGAGGACATAGCATAAAAGTGTTTTGAAATAAAACACTTTTCAAGAAGTAAATATGTCATTTTGTGTTGTTTGTAGAATGAGATGGGTTTCGATGAATAAATTTTAAATAAAGAAAGGTTACATTACTAATAATCATACCACAGATCTACTACAAATAGATTAGTAAAGAAATTGTTAGAAAAAGATGGGTAGTTACGATATGGCACGAGTGCGAAAAAGATACTGATTTTTTTTGTCCCCATCGGCATGACCACTTTTTTGCTGGCTTATTGTCAAAATCTGACAGTGTCTTAGCCAAACAATGTTTCTTTAAATGTTGCCAAACATATTTAAATTTTACCTACTAAAAACATACCTCAAGCGTAAAAGCGAAAAAGCGTCGGTGTCTCAACCGGTAACGACTCGGTCCATCTAACCAGAGGTACCGGGTTCAAATCTGTACCAATGAGTTTTTCAAAAACTTACGTACATATAATTACCGATTGCTTTAACGGTGAAGGAAAACATCGTGAGGAAACCTGCACACGCCTTGCGAAGAAACTCGAAGGTTGTGTGTGAAATCGACCAACCCGCACTGGGCGGGTCGACTAAGGCCTAATCGCCCTGATTCAGGGTAGGCTCGAGCCCTCGGTGGGGACGTATATGAGCTGATATAATAATAATAATGAAAAAAACATACCTAATGTTTGTAGGTTTCTATGTGACCCCTGATAATCATACGATATGCTAATTAGTAAGTTATGTCATTTCCCACCCCCTCAGCCATCTCTGTGCAAAAAATCACAGCAATCCATTGTTCCGTAGCAATGTTAAAGAAACTAACAAAAAAAAACTACTAGTCATTTGAGTAACTTTTTATCAACTGTCAAAAACGTAAGTTTGTTCTGCAATTGTTCGCGTTACTGACACAGTGACGTCAACTATTTAGTAATCTGTGGTGACGTCATAAGTGCCATAATCTTTAACGAACTAATTTGCTGTGATTAATAAATATAAAATTAAAAATTGTTTTATATTTCAAATGAGCAAGTGTTTTTGCTATTCTAAATGAAATGCTAATTATTTAATAGAGTTTTTTAATTTATTTTTATACGGTAAAATAGCCTATTATTGATAACAGCTATATGTACACACAGCTATTTGTACCTAAAAGTTCGAAATTCAATAACTTTTATTTGTGTTATTTGTAGCTTTTTTTTTCTATCCTATCTACGAGTACGTTGTCTATGTGTATTTTTTGTAGAATTAATGTTATCTAATCAACCTTTACAGAGTAACGCTATTTACGTAAAAAAATATTTACGTCTTCTTTCATGAATAAAATCAAAACTATTTACTTTACAATAATAACAAAAATATATTGGAGATCCTCATAACGAGCCCATTCATTTGATATAAGACACAGTAAGGTTTGCAAAACTTTTTTTTTATTTTCCCCCGAAAACTACCCTGATTTAAAAAAAAAAAAACTAATTTACTTTGCACATCTGTGTTTGGGTCATAGGATTACACCATCCTACCAAATTTTACCTGATTTGGTCCAGTAGATACGGAGCAAATCGGGTGTGACAGACGGACGGACAGACAGACAGACGCACGAGTGATCCTATAAGGGTTCCGTTTCTTTGTTGTTGTACGGAACCCTAAAAAGCAAAGGTTTTCATTATCAATATCTGAAAAATCATTGTTTAATACCATCCGACAGGAATCTGAAAGAATAATAAATATCGAAGGGGCCACCTATAAAATACGCGAAGCAGAAAAATAAATAAGGCGTTATGCGGGCGCAGGTGTGAGAGCGAGCACGATGCATGATTAATGCACCTTACACGTGCAAGCTTTTAACATCCTGACACGTAGATAGTAAAAGGTATAAATAAAACCGGTTTGAACCGGAGAAAACCGGTTAACGTTAGCTAAGGTTGGCTTTCAAAGCGTGTTAGCGTTGCGGTGTCACGTAGTGCCTGTGTCCTATTTGCAACCACTGGCAAAGTATATACTCGCATGTTAGTACTCCACTGGTCTGATTTTAAACGAAATTATGCACTGAAAGCTATTTCTAATACGTGTCACATATTGTTCACCGCCTCCGTGGCGTAATGGTTAGTCCATTCGCTTCACACCCGGAGCACGCGGGTTCAATCCCCGGTGGGGTAACTTGCAAAACTCGGTTTGGTTGGTGGTAGGGCATTTTCTAAGCCCGCCTGACCACCAAACATCAGTGTTAAAAACATTGATGTTCCGGCTTCTTTTTTTTTTTGAGTGCGTTTGACTGCAACTCACCTGATGAAGTGATGATGCAATCGAGGATGGTACACGCAAACCCAAGTTATGCCTATTCACTCTTGCCTTGAAGATCTCCAAATTTTGGAATCGGGAACACTGAAGATAAGATAGCCAGATCCCCATTGCGTTGGGGAATCTTGGTTAGCCCGCTTCCATCTTCGGCATCATCGTCACTTGCCATCAGGTGAGATGATTCCAAGGGCTTACCAATTGAAAATTTTAAAAAATTACGGACAAAAAACTAATTGGAATTTAAGTATACATTAGATAATTTTTTATCTCTAATTCATTATTAATTCATTATTATATCGATATAGTTGAAAACGCTTAACACATTTAAAAAAACTGAAATCGATCACAACAACCAAGTACAATTTCCCTAAATTTTTAGGATTCCGTACACCATGTTGTCAAGGGTTTGCCATCACCCTATGGGTGACCAATGCGTGGGACCCTATTACCAAAGTATATACAGGATGTTTGGGAAGTAGTGCAGAAAACTGAAAGGAGAGGCAGAGGCGATCATTTGGAATAGATTTGACTTAATGCACTTGTAGCTTAGGTCTCACAGTTTTCGAGATATTCGCTTTTCAATTTTCAGATTTCGTATGAAAAACGCATTTGTTTAAATATTTCGTGATTTTCCAAAAAGTTAAAAAAAAAAACAAATGAGTTGCTACAAAAAACTATGATTGTTGTCATAAGGGTGTCTCGAATCCCATACTAATTTTACAACAATTTTCTATGGAAAAAATAAAGTTCGAATTTTTTTGCATGAACTTGTGAATTCAACGTTATTTATTTGATGATTCTAGAGAGTCACAGTTGTCTGATATGCGAAAAACATGATAAATTTTGGACTTTAAAAAAAACATGAAAATAATGTTTCTTGAAAATTTGTATGGGACCCTTTTGACAGCAATCACTATATTTTGTTTCAATTAAATTGTATTTTTTTAAACTTTTTAACTTTATTGGAAAGCTGACAAAATGGGGAAGTTTTTACCGTAATTTTCACTTCAACTGTAGTATAACTTTTTTTTGGAAAATCACGAAATATTTAAACAAATGCTTTTTCATACAAAATCTGAAAATTGAAAAGCGAATATCTCGAAAACTGTGAGACTTAGGCTACAAGTATATTAAGTCAAATCTATTCCAAAAGACCGTCTCTGGCTCCCGTTTCAGTTTTCTGCACTACTTCCCAAATACTCTGTATATATATTAGTACAGATTGGTTATAGTTTGGTTCTCGAACGTATAGGATTTCGCAGTGATTTTGTTTGCTCCGTCATTTGTTTTTAGAAATATCATTTCACGACCGTTGTATGCAGTGTACGGGGTGTGCTATTACTAACCCTCCGCTGTCTGTCCGTCCGTCAGCGGGCTGTATTTCATGAACCGTAATAGAAAGACAGTTGAAATTTTCACAGAATGTGTACTTTTTTGCCGGTGAAGCAGCAAATGCAAAAAAAAAGTGAAAAAATAAGGGGGCCTCAAACAAAAAAAAACTTTTTTTTTTCAATGTCTAGAAGTATTTTTGATTTAGCTATATGGTAAAAACAGTAATACATGCAAGCGTAAAACTTGGTGCGATTATAGTACTATCAAATCAGCCGAAGGAAGTCCACTGCTGGGCATAGACCTCCCCCAAGGATCTCCACGACGACCGGTTCTGCGCTGCCCGCATCCAGCGGCTTCCCGCGACCTTCACCAGGTCATCGGTCCACCGAGTGAGAGGCCTGCCTACCCTACGCTTTCCGGTGCGTGGTCGCCACTCGAGAACTTTACTGCCCCAACGGCCATCTGTTCTACGAGCAATGTGCCCCGCCCACTGCCACTTTAGTTTAGCAATTCTGAGAGCTATGTACTAATAGTGAAGTAAAACGAAGTGTGGTCGTACGTACTTGCGCTAAGGAATCCGGACTGAATGACAAAAAACGATATATTTGTCAATCGCGTTGATGTCTTTTGTTTGTAATGTGAATAGGTACGGAACCCTCGGAATGCTAAAAACCGGCCAAGTGCGAGTCGGACTCGCTCACATAGGGTTCCGTACCATCATACTAGATTGCACTAGTTTCATCATGTTTAAAAAACACGTTTTTTGTATGGAAACCCCTCTTATTTTTCACTTTTTCCAATTTTTATTATTTGTCTCAATATAAAGGCAACACAAATACATCATCTGTGAAAATTTCAATTGTCTAGCTATCACGGTTCATGAAATACAGCCTGGTGACAGACGAACGGAGAGCGAAGTCTTAGCAGTAAGGTTTTTACCCTTTACGTAGGGAACCCTAAAAACCGGCCAAGTGCGAGTCGGCCTCGCTCACCGAGGGTTCCATACCACCGTGCCTATGTTATTCAAATTTCTGTGGTATCACCACACCTCTCCTCACAAGTATCACAATGATACTAACTTATTTATTACAAACAAAAGACATAAACGCGAGCGACATAAAAATGATACTTTTGAAAATTCAGTTCGAACTCCTTAGCGTGAGTACGACTCATACTTAGCTGGTTTTTATCACTTGTTGTTTTATATAATGTTACTACTATAACCACACAAAGTTTCACGTTTGTATGTTCAACCGTTTTTACGATGTCTATCGGAAAAACAGAAAAATCTTTAAAAAAAATACGTTTTTATATTATTTTTTGTTAATGGATCCCCATAATGACACATATTCTCATCTCCACCATCTCTTTTACAGTTCCATAGATACAGCCTTTTAAAGGACGGACAGACAGAAGGAGAGACGGAAAGCGTAGGCTTACTAAAACTATATATATAAAAATTCGAGCGAGACCTACAGTACTCGCATATGATGTGTAACATGTGACAAAATACTTTAGGTTAGTTAGATTTGATGACGATATTGTACCTGGGTGGCGGATCTGACAGTAACGAAAAAAACCAACCAAGTGCGAGTCGGACTCTCGTAAAGTAGAATTCCGCGCTTTCGCGACTTCCTGTTACACATTTCCGTCCCATGTTACACATTTCCGTCCCATTTCACGACATCACTCCCACAAATTGCAGGAAATCGAGAGCAGATGTTACACATCAAAAATTAAATATTTCTGACGAACAATAAAATGCGCTGTGCAAGCGTTTCGACTTGTTATGATCCATTTGTCCGCAAGTCGTACCTCGGGAATTTACTGGCCATAACAAAACGCCTGTTATTAGCTCCGCGTTTTATGCACTCGTTGGAATGATAGTTACAGTATTCTTTTACGCCCCAGTTTATGGTTCACGGCTACTTTCAGCTATTTTCGCAGCAAATAAAACGTTTCGACTAATAGTTTTTTTTGATGTGTATCATCTTTTTTTATTTTATTCACATTTGGTAAGCCCTTGGCATCATCTCACCTGATGGTAAGTGACGATGATGCCGAAGATGGAAGCGGCCTTACCAAGATTCACCAACGAATTGGAGAACTAGCTATCTTATCTTCAAGCCGGAACACATGAATGTTGTTAACACTGATGTATGGCGGCAAGGCTTAGATAAAATGGTGGTGGTAGCTAGCCAGGCAGGCTTCGAAAATGCCCTACCACCAACCAAATCGAGTCTTACAAGTTGACCCCACCGGGAATCGAACCCGCGACCTCCTGGTGTGTAGCGAATGGACTAACCATTACGCCACGGAAGCGGTTAAAATTTGCGTTTTCCTCTCGCTTTCCTGTAATAGGGATAACGAATGCTATAGTCATCTGATTTACTTTATCATCCGTCAAAAACGACATTTTGTTCTAAAAATGTTTTTATTATCTAGGCGTGACGTCATAATTTGCAGCGTCATTTAAATGTACTCATTTTGTGATTTTGGTGAATTAAGAGGGAAGAATAGTACGTGCTCGTCCATACAAAAAGAGAAAACGTTTTTCCACTTCTAAATAATTTCCAATCACCATGATTTTTTAGTATGTTATTGACACAATGAATTACTAGGTTTATAGGTTTTCCTTTTTTCAAAATTTGCTATAGATTCAAACTTATAGGCAGCTCAAATAACGTAATTTTTGTGATTAAAACTGTGTCGAATTAAGCCGTTTTGAGAATAAAATCAATGTATTTTTTTTAAAAAAGCGAAACCTATAAACCTAGAATATATTGTGCTGAAACGATCGACATCAAAATCAAAGAAATTTGTTGAGATTTAGTTAGTGGAAACCGTTTTCTCCCGAAATGGGAATTTCGTCCAGAAAAGTACCTATTGTCAGTTGCGAGCTGCAACGCTCTCTATCGCACGATTGGGGGTCGGGGGGAAAGCAAAGCACACGTACAATAGAGATGTCGATAGTGAAGTCGATAGTAGAGATGGGATCCCACCCACGTTATCGATATCTATCTGTTTAAAAAATTCTGGGAGTGGAAAAAGTTAATATTAATAGGTTTTCAAGAAAAAGATTGACCAGTGATTATTGTTTTATTTCGTCCTAACTCAAAATGGATTACATTGATTTTTTTTGTAAACGATTGTGTGTTTGTACTTCGCTGTTCCAAGACGTTACAGCAGCTAAACATGTTCGTGAATGTAGCCGAATTTGCCATCGTCGCATTTGGACGAATAAGACGAATACGCGAACACGAATAGCGATGTGATGTGCTAGCATTAGAGTTCGTTGTTTTGCTTCAGAGCCATTATCTTTTTGCTTTGCACTAGGTTGAGTGCCTTCCGCACTCGCCTCCCCTGCCTGGTGAAGTTGTAAAGGCCCCCACGGCCAACAACAAGCTTGTCATTTCGAAAAAAATAAAAAATAAACAGAGCCCTAATAAAACCAAAACCGTAATGTGGCTAATCCACCTACTCATTTCAACGGTCCACGAATAAGAATTAAAAAGAAATCATTATTACGGTACCTATACTTAACGTGACCATAGTCCCTTTTTCAGGCTGTTCGTCCCGCTGTCCCCAGCGAGGGAAAAAACGTCCCACTTTCGCAAACAGACCAAACGATAAATTAATTGAAGTATCTACCTATTATTTTTTCACTCGCAAATACTGACTAACTAACTGACTAACTGCTTAGATATTAGAAGTCATGTTACTTACTAAGGCATAAGTAGCTCAACTTATGTGAACTAAAAAAACGACCAAGTGCGAGTTGAACTCGCGTAGAGAGGGTTCCGTACAATTACAAAGACATTTAGGCTGATTTTTAAATAATTAAAAATATCACATTTGAAATCGTCACAGTAAGATGCACTAGCGCTATCTAGTGGTGTTTTAGTGAACTATTTTCCGTAAATTTACGTAATAAATTGATCGTTTCGTTCACAATAACTAGAATAATATTTTATCACGCTTTTATTATCAGGTGAAGTGCAGCCAAACGCACTAAAATTTTTAATAAAAAAAATGCTTCACCTGTATGTTTGTATGTAATGTAACCGACTCCTTTGGACTCGATTTTGACCCACTTTAAACGGACACATTTAATTCAAACTTTGTAGATTTATCAAGAATCAGCGACAATATAATAATTTCATAAGTTTGAACTAAAAAATAAATAGAGTTTAAAAAAACTAAAAAACACGCTTTTAAAGTACAACAGACTAAAAAGTAAAAAATAATTCTTAATATAAGTTGAAAATAATAATTAACAAAAAATACTAGTATTATTTGTGAAAAAGTGTAGGTTGCTCGATGGACGAAAAATATGGTACAGAGCGCCCCACGCTTTTTCAAAATAATCTAGTATTATTTTAGTAATTCTAGTTATATTTTTTGTTGATTATTATTTTCAACTTATATTATGAATTATTTTTTACTTTTTAGTCTGATGTACTTTAAAAGCGTGTTTTTTAGTTTTTTTAAACTCTATTTATTTTAGATACACTGCAAATACCTAAATAACCTTACAATACAATATTTCAGTCATTTAGGGCGCATATCGGCAACAAGCCGATTTATCAAAAATCAATTTAGTTTATACTCCTTGCTAATTACTATTATCTACTTAACGAAATACTCACTTGAAATTATCACTATTACCTACTGCTATTACCTTCAATGTCTTTGTATCGGAGTTTCGGGGAGTCCAGTCAAATTACGGCTAAAAATAGGTTAAATAAACATGAACGGACACAGTTTGGGGATTTTGAGGATCGATAGGGGGTTGTATTCTGAGCTTAAATTCCAATTTGAGTGGTTCTTCTGAGGTCAGCTCAAGGTCATTTCGATGGAAATGCGTTTAATTCGATATCTCGAGAATGGTTAGTGTTAGGCAAAAAATTGTAGAGACCTTTTCTCTTCTAAATTAAATTTACTAACTTTTTTATCTGAAACGTTTTTTTTAACATTGATATTTTTCAACTTATTACTCCCGCAAGGCAAAAAATTTACTTTTTTTTCCTTTTGTCGTTTTCTCCCCAACTATTCAATTTTATTAAATTTTACCGATCATCAAAGTGTAGATCTTTTCATTATGAATAATTTTTTTCTTGAACTTTTTTCTGTAATGCCAATACCTTCGGAGTTATATACTACTTTACCGAGCGAAATCCGCGCCATTGTCGCAACGTGTATTTTTTATTATTAATATTTTTTTTGTTTTTTTATACAGGTAAGTTGGCTAATAAATGATCATGGAATACTTTAATATTTCTTTCAAGTACTGAATACCCACTGATGTCGATGATATTGCGACAATGGCGCGGATTTCACTCGGTAAAGTAATATATAACTCCGAAGG
Source organism: Coleophora flavipennella (assembly GCA_947284805.1). Taxonomy (NCBI): domain Eukaryota; kingdom Metazoa; phylum Arthropoda; class Insecta; order Lepidoptera; family Coleophoridae; genus Coleophora; species Coleophora flavipennella. Next base: position 13,673,619 of record OX369256.1, on the reverse strand, counting down.
TATTGGCATTACAGAAAAAAGTTCAAGAAAAAAATTGTTTATAATGAAAAGATCTACACTTTGATGATCGGTAAAATTTAATAAAATTGAATGGTTGGGGAGAAAACGACGAAAAATAGAAAAAAAAGTAAAATTTTTGCCTTGCGGGACTAATAAGTTTAAAAATATCAATGTTAAAAAAAAAAGTTTCAGATAAAAAAGTTAGTAAATTTAATTTAGAAGAGAAAAGGTCTCTACAATTTTTTGCCTAACACTAACCATTCTCGAGATATCGAATTAAACGCGTTTCCATCGAAATGACCTTGAGCTGACCTCAGTAGAACCCCTCAAATTGGAATTTATGCTCAAAATACACCCCCCTATCGATCCTTAAAATCCCCAAACTGTGTTCGTTCATGTTTATTTATTTCGTAATTTGACTGGACTAACAATCACTATCCGTAGGTACCTACGTAAGAAAACACTCCGCCTTTCGTCGCAACTTCTCGCCAACTGGCAGCGTCCGTCGATGTGTGCGTGAGGCTCTTTGTATGTCTGTGCGCGATGCCCGGGGGCATGAGCGCACGAGCGATAGCAAATGTTTTCCCAAATACCTATTTCGTTACGATCGCGAAGCTATTCTTCCCTCTTAAAAATCGAAGACTTGATGGAAAACCAAACGAGTAAGGTTTTCCGAAGTTTTAGTAGGAGGGCAATTTAGTGATCAAGAGTTCATAAGTTATTTTTGATGCTGTTGTCACCCCTATTTGTGGGAGTGATTTCGTGAATCAGGAGCGTAACAGTAAATGCGAACGTTTCTTAAGTCACGAAGGCTAAGGTAACATGGCCATGCCGCCTAATGTGAGGCCGAAGGCAAAGATGACCTACTATCTCCGAAGGCCGGCCCGTGAATGTACGACCCGATAAATTCATTAATTTCATAAATATTTTGTCACATTTTACACATCATGTTCAACTAATTTAAGGCTCGCTCGTTTTTTTTTTAAATAACCAATGAAAAAAAAACTTTCTTAACTATCACGTAACCAGTATGCCTATAGAATATTTTTTCTTATATAAGGTGTAACAAAATTAGCTGAAACTATTTTAACTGGTGCTTCTACCCATGAACAACTTTCTCCATGAAACCCATAGTCAAATCTAAAAAAAATATTGAAGTTCCCATACTAAGTTGGCTGATCAGCTGATCGAGTTAGATGGGAGAGCCAAATTTTTTTTTGCGATTTGACTATGGGTTCCATGGGAAAAGTTGTTCAGTTTCATGGGTAGAAGCATCAATTAAAATAGTTTCAGCTAATTTTGTTACACCTTATATAGGCTTTTTTCCAGCAGCGGACGTATTTCCGTCTTAAAATTACCTACTTACATGTAAAAATTGAACTAAAATGACTACAACGGAATGTATGTGTACGTTTATCCGACGCTCTTACGGTGAAGGAAAAACATCGTGAGGAAACCTGCACACGCTTGCGAAGAAACTCGAAGGTTGTGCGTGAAGTCGACCAACCCGCATTGGGCTCGCCTGGTCGACTAAGGCTCGATCGCCCTAATTCAGGGTACGCTCGAGCACCTCGATGGGGACGTATATGAGCTGATATGATGATATTGTTACATGTTAGTTAGTTTGTAAAGGTCAAATCTTACAAATGATTTCAGAGCGACTTCAAAGCCGTATTCCCGGTTGATCTGATGATGATCCCGACGACCTGATGATGAATTTTGCAGGTGGAATCAAAGTCCGAGGATCGTCTTTTATTTTCAATAAAATCGTAAGAAATACTGAGCTCGCCTTTTTTTTAAAAAAAGCGTGTATTGACATTTACATTTGGCACAGTGAGCTTTTGAGCATAAAAATTCTTTTTGAACCTGGAAGTTTTTGGGCTTTTTTGTGCAACCTATTTGCGCCATTCAGATATATCGTAGCGGGTGAGGTGTTCAAATAATATTTCTGAGCAGTGTTGAGTTTCAATAAATTATGTACACTAGGAGTTGCTATTAATATCTGACCAGCTAAGTTGTCATAAATATCTTAGCAGCTGATTTCATACACTTCTTCACACACAATGCCGTAAGGTATTATTTCCTATAATGCTCCCTAAATATGCTGCCTAAAAATCTGCTGTTAAGATATCTATGACAAATAAGATGTTCAGATAACTCCTAATGTACATCATCATCATATCAGCCGAAGGACGTCCACTGCTGGAAATAGGCCTCGGTAGACGAACGGTTCTGCGCTACCCGCATCCAGCGGCTTCCCGCGACCTTCACCAGGTCATCGGTCCACAGAGTGTGAGGGCTGCCTACGCTATTTGTGTAATGCTCGGAGTTTCTTTGCGTGATCGAATCAGAAACGAGGAAATCCATAGGAGAACCAAAGTAACCGACATAGCTCTCAGAATTGCTAAACTTAAGTGGCAGTGGACGGGGCGCATAGCTCGTAGAACGGATGGCAGTTGGGGCAGTAAAGTTCTCGAGTGGCGACCGTGCACCTGTAAAGGTAGCGTAGGCAGGCCTAATGTTCATAACTTATTGAAATTCAACACTGCTCAAAAGTATTTGAACACCTCGCCCGCTAATATGATCATACTCGTATCTGATGGCGACTGTACAAAGATAGAAGATGTAATACATTTTTGAAGAATGCTAAAGGAAAGATACTAAAAGACATATATATATATATAATTAATGAATCCCTATTTCCTTTAGTCACGGCATCACGCGTGAACCGATTTCGCTAATTCTTTTTTTGTCGAGTTCGTTATTGTCAGGAGAAGGTTCTTATGTAGGGTAGGGTAGGGAAGGGTAGTGTAGTGTAGTGTAGGTTAGTGTAGTTTAGGGTAGTGTACGGTAGGGAAGAGTAGGATAGGGTAGGGTAGTGTAGTTTAGTGTAGGGTAGAGTAGTGTAGTGTAAGATGGTACGAAGTCCGCCGGAAATACTAGTATTATTATATTTAATTAATCAATTAATTACATGCAGACGCGCGACTTTACCAAGGGTGCTGGTTCTGGACGCAATGGCACTGTATATCTCTACAAACACATACACAGGCCAAACACAACGCGGCCCCCCGCACTGCAATACTCCTGTACTGTCTATCAATACAAACATTTGTTTTCCACCGACATTTTGAAGAATATGAACACTATATTTGCTTTCTTCTGATCTGAATAAATATAATTCATTTTGCATTGACCTACATTCATAGGTTTGACTTGACGCAACTCAATCAAAAAAAGGTTAAGTTTCCTTCACACATGAGTACACGACAAACACAATCATATATCAAGGCAGGCCAGGCTCCAACTTAATGGGGGGTCGGATTGTTTTATTTTATTACATGTATTATAATTTTATTTCATCTTTCATCTTATCAGCTCATTTACGTCCCCACCGAGGGGCTTGAGTCTACCCTGAATTAGGGTGATCAGGCCTTAGTCGACCACGCGGGCCCAGTGCGGGTTAGTCGACTTCACACACAACATATTTAACATATTTAGGTTTTTCCTTGCACTATTCCACAATTAATGTAAATAAAACACCAAGCACCTACTATCGCAAGCATACAATACTTCACACACAACCTTCGAGTTTCTTCGCAGGTGTGTGCAGGTTTCCTCACGATGTTTTCCTTCACCGTTAAAGCAATCGGTAAGTATATGTACGTAAGTTTTTTTGAAAAACTGATTGGTGCATTGGCCGTCCAGATTTGAAACCGGTCCCTCGGGTTAGATGGACCGAGTCGTTACCGGTTGAGCCACCGACGCTTTTTTTTTATAGATGTATATTACAAGCTTTTGGTTTTTTTCAACAGACAAAGACAATAAAAAAATATGTCTGCACGTATCTGAAATCAAAGGATCTTAAGGGTCCCCAGGAGGCTCGAGTTTCCATCACGAGTTACTAATCACGAGTGCATTCATACCTATTCATCCCATATAAAGTCTCTTAGACAACCGTAGTCTTAAAATTAAGGGAAAATTAAATTTAATCCACAAGTAAAGATGATTAATTGTAAAAACTACGAGATTTGAATATTTATTGTAATAATGTTTCACTGTTTAAGTTAAAATGTACCTTTTGTATGTTCTTATCTAGTTTAATGTATGTTTGTCCCTATTTCTGTATACAATAAATCGTTTTAAAAAAATTAAATAGATCTGTTGAATAAATGATTCCGGGTTGTCTGGAAGAAATCGCTTTGAGCGATAAGACTGCCCAAATTTTACCGCTATAGTACCTATACAAGTTTCTTTTTTATATTGTTATTATTTTTAGGTTCCGTACAAAAAAAACAAAACGGAACCTTATAGGATCACTCGTGCGTCTGTCTGTCTGTCCAAGCCAATTTGCTCCGAATCTACTGGACCAAATCAGGTGAAATTTGGCAGGATAGTGTGATCCTATGTCCCAAACACAGATGTTCAAAGTAAATATATATTTTATTTAAATAAGAGTTATTTTCCGGGGACAAATTAGGTAATTAAAAAAAGTTTTGGAAACCTTATTGTGTCATATTATCAAATGAAAGGGCTCGTTATTAGGATCCTAAATATATTTTTGTTTATATTGTAAAATAAATAGTTTTGATTTTATTCACGAAAGAAGACGAAAATTGACCATTCCCCCCCCCCTGTTATCCGAAACTTCTAAGCCTAAAATTTTGAAAAAAATACAAAATGTAGTTCATTGCTTGTAGATTACAGGAAAACCTATAAGAATTATATCAATTAAAAAAAAGTGGTTAACTCAATATAATACGTTCACATACGTATCGGTGTTCTACAGGATTCATTTCGGAGAGTGTGTCCTGCCTGGAGCTTCACGAACTCATTTCCCCTCTCAATTTTTTTTTAATTTATTCACAATTGGTAAGCCTATGTTATTCCTAGCTCCATTTCATTAACGGACGACCAGGTGCAAAGGGCGTTTCCACTCCTTTGTCATCAATGTTCCACCTTTACACACGAAGCGTTTTGCTTCTTCGTTCATCATGCGAACGGCCAAGGGGTGGAATTCCCTTCCGGCGTCTGTATATTCCCGATTCGTAAAATTTAGGAACTTCAAGACGAGGGTGATTAAGCATTTTTTGAGCTTGCGTGTTACATCCTCGGCTACATCGGCACTTACCATCAGATGAGGTGCAGCCAAACGCACTCAAATTTTTAAAAATAAATAAAAATAACTCGCATCTTACTGTGAGGATTTGAAATGTGATATATTGTATTTGACTTTGGAATTGTACGGAACCCTCTCCACGCGAGTTCAACTCGCACTTGGCCGGTTTATTTTTTTAGTTAAGTTTTTTAAGTTTTTTTAATTTGTTTATATTTTTTTAACTTGTGTGTACAATAAAGAGTATTTATCTTATCTTATAGATCTAAAAAATGCTAAAAACAGGGTTACTAGAATATCTAATAGAATTGCTTTTATGATACAATTTAGAATACCCAACAACCGATTTTCCCTCATAAGACGCAACACCATTAAAATGTCGAATTACTTTCGAAATTTTAGGCTGAAATCAAACAAGACGCGAAACCGGGTCAAGTCGGTATGAAAAGCGTAGATAGTCAATGGAATAAGGGCGTTAATAACACTCTTATTTAGTTGATATAAAGGCTCCTGCCAGCAAAAGCCCGTTTCGCGTCAGGCAGCCTGAGTGGAGCCCTTTGGCCCCCAGCCACGCCTCACTTCGGCCCTGTCACTCAACCTCTTCGCCACTCGCCTACAAAAACACATTTTTCCCCATCCTGTGTCGGAGGAAGGCCCGACATCGCCTCATTTCCACCACCATTGGGGGGCGCGGAAAAGAAATGTTTCGTTTATTTTCATACATACACTTAATATTCATTTATTTTGTGGGCAAACGTCGAGATTTTGTTTTATGGACTTGATATAGACTTTGAAAAATTGTAAGCCAATAAAACTTTGTGACATTTTTAGTGGTTTTGGAATAGTCGAGTATGAAGGGCCGCTACCTCCTGTCCGGGAGGTCGTGGTTCGATCCTGCCACGTACCAATGTGTTTTCGAATTTCGATCTCATACGAGTATGTACGTTTATCCGACGCTCTTATACGGTGAAGAAAACATCATGAGTAGACATGGGGCGGGTACCCGGTTTGGATCCGGTACCCGGCGGATCCGGCACTTTTTTAAGTATCCGGCCGGGTACCGGGTAATGGTGCCGGGTACCCGGCTCTGGGCGGGTAATTTGGAAGGCTAGAAATAATGATACGTTTTAGATTTTTAATTATTTATTGACTTGGAACACAAATGGTAATCATTATAATTATGATAAGCTGGACTAATTTATGAGTAATAGCAAGAAAAAATAGATAATTAGGAAGTTTAATTTAATATTTGTTAGGAAGTTTAATATTTAATATTCGAGCGGGCAAACAGGACGCACGCGTCACGCCGTCTGAGCGCTGCCGGGTACCCGCCAGGTACCCGGCACGGAATGTGCCGGGTACTCGCCTTGCGGGTACCCGGCAAAATCGCTACCCGCCCCATGTCTAATCATGAGGAAACCTGCACACGCCTGCGAAGAAACTTGAAGGTTGTGTGTGAAGAAGACCAACCCGCACTGGGCCTGCGTGATCAACTAAGGCCCGATCGCCCTAATTCAGGGTTCGAGCCCCTCGGTGGGGACGTATTTGAGCTGATATTATGAAACAAACAATGGATATACCTCAGTAACAGTAACAATATGAATAACTAATACATGGTCTAATCTTGCAATCGATTTAAAAGCAACTTCCAGGGGTCCGATTGAGCTGAAATTTGGTTTAAAGTCGTATTCCCGATGACAATAGATCCTTTTGGTATTTTTAAGTTGATCTAATGATGAACTATGGAGGTGGATCAAACGCCTCAGGATCATTCATTGTTTTCCGTAAAAGCGTAGAAGTTAATTTACTCGCCTTTTTAAATTTGGAAACATGCAATATGAGGTCCTAATAAAGCCCGACCCACGGATGTACAACCCGATAATGGCCAGCCAATAGCTCGTGTCATGGGCTTGCACTGAAATAAAAGGTGCCTTGTAGTGACAGATAGAGAAGGAAACACAACGAAAAGAGTAATTGCAGGAAAAAGGTTGAAAAAAAAAATATCGGGCGGAAAAACGAAGTAGCAAAGGAAAGGCATGAACGTTGCAGGCTCTGGGAAAATTAAAAAGAAAAATTCGCTTCATTTTAACAGAGAGAAAGCGTTTTGCTGATTCGCAAACCAAATGCAGCTGAGTGGATGGATTTCATTCTTTGTGTTTGTTCTTTTTGTTTGTGTCCAGGGTTTCCTGGACACTTCATATACAACGGGCCAGAAATGACATTTCAAAAAAGGTATGACGGAACAAACAAAATGGCGGCTAAATCCTATACGTTCGACAGCCAAATTGTAACCAATCTGTATCAATCTGGGTGACGAGGGGGTGAGGTAAGGTCGCAATCTAGAGAGCGGCAGGGAGTGTCCATACTGTATGTTAGTACTAATATATATACTGTGACTACGATACCGATGCTCGGGCGTGTCCCATGGCGAGTAAACCCAAGCGGCATCCTAGTTTTTGAAGTGAAACATTTATATAGACTATATATATTATGATTTTTTCTGTCACGAAAAAGCGTTTCGTACGTGTCACGAAAAAGCGTTACAGCCGCGTGGAGGGGGTAGACGATATATCGGGTAGTGAGAGGCGGCAGTGGTGGCGGAGGAATATTTCTTTGAAATGTTTTTTTTGAAATATTTTTTTATAATGAAATGTTTTTTTTATATTTTTTAAATGTTTTTGAAAATATACTTTAACTACATATTTTTTAACATGTTTTAAAAAAAACACTACTATTATGGGGGGGATACGCCTTAGTTTTTTAATTTTTATTTTTTGTAGGAAATATTACATATTCTATAAATTTCAGTCGGTAGCTATTATGGTTCAAAAATAAAATAACTGACCGTTATAACGACCAATATTGCATGAATTGTAATATATTAAAAAAAATATGTCAGGAAAAAAATAACAAAACACATGCAATTATTTAAATAATATTAAAATAATCAGGCGTAAGTGGGTTAAAAGACGGATACACAGACAGACTGACGGACAGACGGCTTAGGCTTAATAAAAGGGTCCCGTTACCTGGTAGGTATCCCTAAAAATGGTGTGTCAATAATATTCACTCAGGGTGATATCTATACAGACATCTACCGCCAGACCTGCCCTTCCAAATATTTTGTTTTTAAAGGTTCAATACTAAGGTACTACATTCTTACTTACTTTACAGACAAGGTCGCTTACTATGAGCCTCATAAGAAGGCTCAAGGTCACCCAAAGGGCAATGGAGCGTGCGATGCTAGGAGTTTCCCTGCGTGATCGAATCAGAAACGAGGAGATCCGTAGCAGAACCAAAGTAACCGAAATAGCTCTCAGGATTGCTAAACCTAAGTGGCAGTGGTTGGGGCACTTAGTTCGTAGAATGGATGGCTGTTGGGGTAGTAAAGTTCTCGAGTGGGACTGGGAGCCCCAGTCGGTTGACCGATGACCTGGTGAAGGTCGAGGGAAGCCGCTGAATGCGGATAGCGCAGAACCGGTCGTCGTGGAAATCCTTGGGGGAGGCCTATGTCCAGCAGTGGACGTCCTGCGGCTGATATGATGACATTCCTACTATATACTTAGTACTAGTATTATTTCATAGTACGCCGTGACTTTAATGGACAACTTCTTTCGTACTCGCTGCGTACGCAATAGTACGCGTCAGGCTGTGAGACGAAGGCACTGACTATCTGCGGTGGGTTTTGCCGCCATGACGCTAGTCCTGATACTCTGCAAGGCCTGGAGCACCGCTGCGCGCCTCACTTCCCAAAGGTTGGGTCGCCTCCGATGAAGGCTTTAAGGCCCCACGGGCTAAAGCCAACAGCAGGCGATGTTAAGTGGGTAGGCACAGAGTAGCTGTGAGTCCCACATAACCCGTACAGACGGCTGTACGGGTATCCATGAGGATTCACCGCCTCCATCCCGCTGAGGGTACCGTTGCTGGGTGCAAAAAAAAATAGTGCTTCGTAGAAGAAACTACTACCTTAATCTCCAGGTAGGCAGGGCCGTGTTAACCTTTTGCAGGCCATGGACTCTTTAGGGGTAATGACTAATCATTGGCCGATGATCCGAAGTAAGCAAACGTATACCTGAGGTTAATATTAAAGCCATCAAGTGAAGTACACAAATTAGTTGCGAATTTCATTTTTATTGTTACTTCCTGATAATTACTTGTTATGTCGCTATAAGAAATGTTTCTTCTTGAAGCCCAAAACTTAAAAAAAACAATAGGGAAATCACTTTGTAGGTAGGCAGTAGACAGAGTTACCAGTGCTTGTTAGGCCCCTTGTTCATTAGAATAACTACGATACGAATAATACAAATCACACTTGATCATTTGGCTCCCTACTGGGATTCCCTGTACAATAGGAAACAGTATATGATTTCGATTTCTGTGGAAACCAGAAACATAGATTCATACTTACATACGTTTAAATACATACACATATAGATATTTGACACAGATCAAACACAAGTTCGTCAAATGATTGTTTGCACTGGCTGGGGATCGAACTCACGACCCTCGGCCCAGCAGGCACTGCCACTAGACCAACGGGTCAGTATTTCATTTTAATTATCGTTTCATCTTCGTCTTATTATCGTTTGATATTTATCGGAAACATAGGATATCGGTTGGTAATCCTGATCAGACAGGAAGAAGGGGCACAGGTGAGATGCTAGTTACTTTGTAACAGATACTGCACTTTCTTATAAAACGAAAATACCTACGCATTTATTTACCTACTCCTTCCCACTGTCCGAGGATACACGGAAACATGGGTATTAAGGCGCTTGACTTAGAGTCATAACTGCGTACACGGGCGGCGCGTGAATTGCGGCGGCGACTGTACGGCGTTCTAGCGCTGAGACGAGCGGAGCGCGGCCTGTAGGTACTTTTCTCGCCTGCTCAACCCAGTAAAGGGGTCAGTAGGGAGCCAAATAGATCGCAGGACCCTGGGTTCTTGCCCATAGTGGCCATTGGGCAGGTAGGTACTTAGGTACTTGACTACTAGCAGACACTACTTGCGTACAATCCCCTCCCGTAGGTATACTACTAAATAAATACTCGGATTTCAGATAATATACCGTCCCCATTCACCAACCTATCGGTTATATAGTAAGGGTCGCTATTCCTGCCAACAGGGACACATGCAACTTAATTGCGGACAGTCATCCATCATAGCACAAGACTAACAGACACAGCTAGCTAACAAGACAGTATTGGCACCAACTGGGCTTCACCAAAGAGACATTAGGCTCGTCCTTACTAAGCAATATACTAGGTCTTCGGCGATATCACACTGCCGATAACCTCTGCCTATCTGCCTTTATTAGGCTATCTGTTGTGTCAGAGACACGGGATAACCGAGAATGTGTATAGCGATTGACGGCCTGACACATCTGACAGATGCTCATTTTATGACAAATAATCGCTTGTTACCAGTGATATGAAAAAAGATTTTTATTCCAGTGAATTACGAAAGGGCTTGTATATTTTGAGTATTACCACACCCTGGACACTTCATACAACGGGCTAGAAATTACATTTCAAAAAAGGAATGAAGGAACAAACAAAATGGCGGCGAAATCCTATACGTTCGACAACCAAACTGTAACCAATCTGTATCAATCTGGGTGACGAGGGGGTGAGGTCGCAATCTAGAGAGCGGCAGGGAGTGTCCATACTGTATGTTAGTACTAATATATATACTTTGGTATTACTTTCCTATTACCTTGGTAGAGCGCCGGTGGTGTAACGGCTAGGGCCGCTACCTCCTTTCCGGGAAGGCGTGGTTCGAATCCTGCCACGTACCAATGTGTTCTCGAATTTCGATGTCATATGTACGTTTATCCGACGTTAACATATGCAACCTCACCCCCTCGTCAGCCAGATTGATACAGATTGGTTACAGTTTGGTTGTCGAAAGTATAGGATTTCGCCGCCATTTTGTTTGTTCCGTCATTCCTTGTTTGAAATGTCATTTCTGGCCCATTGTATGAAGTGTCCAGGATGTGCTCTTAGTGTAAAACAATAGACCCCCACCAAAATCCACAACTTCGATTTTTGTAGCCATCACAATACCTTCTTCTTCACTCCTTCGTCGCTCACTCCTCACTCGCTCAAAGATAAAAACACCTACCTAAATTATTTTTTTTGAAAGTCATCATCGTATCAGCTCATATACGTCCCCACCGAGGGGCTCGAGCCTACCCTTAGATAGGGCGATCAGGCCTTAGTCGACCACGCGGGCCCAGTGCGGGTTGGTCAACTTCACACAAAACCTTCAAGTTTCATCGCAGGCGTGTGGAGGTTTCCTCACGATGTTTTCCTTCACCTTTAAAGCAATCGGTGAGTATGTACGTAAGTTTTGATAAACTCAAAGCTTTTGTTGAAAGTACGGAAACGTAGTAAGAGAGATAGATAACTCGCACAATATAAGTGTGACATACTCGGCATACGGTTCCGTAATATTCATCAAACATGCATGGGGGTCTACTCAAATAAATCGCGTTATACGGAGCGAGAAGCACTCTGTACGCCTATGAATAAGTAAGCGTGTGAGAACGAGCTCTCGGTCTTGGCACATTTGAAAATGACGTCTCATCCTGCATAAAGTCTTTTTGGTGCTGAAAATTTTAAAAAAAACTTGTAAAAGTTCATTCTGTCTATCAATCAATAGGCCTGTTGATCCATGGGGGAGGCCTATGTCCAACAGTGGTAGTCCTTCGGCTGATATGATAATATCAATTAATAATATATAAAATACTAGCTGTCCCGGCGAACTTCGTTCCACCTTACACTACCCTACCCTACACTACGCTACACTACCCTACCCTAATCTAACTACACTACACCTACACTACCCTATACCCTACCCTACCCTAAAACCAATTATTTTTTGACTGATAATATATTTTTTTATTGATGATTATATGATGATCATATTTTTAATACTTATTATCCGGACGAAGACAAACACAAAAATCATAAAAATCGGTCCAGCCTTTGAGTTATAAATGGTGTAACTAACACGATTTTCGTTTATATCTATAATATAAAAATGAATCGCAAAATGTGTTGGTAAGCGCATAACTCGAGAACGGCTGGACCGATTTGTCTAATTCTTTTTTTGTCGAGTTCGTTATTTTCAGGAAAAGGTTCTTATGTAGGGTAGGGTAGGGTAGTGTAGGGTAGTGTAGGGTAGGGTAGGGTAGTGTAGGGTAGGGTTGGGTAGTGTAGTGTAGGGTAGTGTAGTGTAGTGTATGTAGGGTAGGGTAGGGTAGTGTAGGGTAGGGTAGTGTAGGGTAGTGTAGTGTATGTAGGGTAGGGTAGGGTAGTGTAGGGTAGGGTAATGTAGGGTAGGGTAGGGTAGAGTAGTAGTGTAGGGTAGGGTAGTGTAGGGTAGGGTAGTGTGTAGGGTAGGGTAGGGTAGTGTAGTGTAGTGTAGGGTAGGGTAGGGTAGGGCAGTGTACTGTAATGTAATATAAGCACCTTCTACTAATTGTTATTGGCGTGTGTTTAAATGCCTACCAGAAATGCACTTTATATTCATCAATATAGATACGTCCCCACCCAGGGGCTCGAGCCTACCTTGAATTAGGGCGATCGGGCCTTAGTCGACCTCGCGGGGTCAGCGCGGGTTGGTCGGCTTCACACACAACCTTCCCGTTTCTTCGTAGGCGTGTGCAGGTTTCCTCACGATGTTTTTCTTTCACGCGTCGGATAAACGTACATATGAAATCGAAATCCAAAAACACATTGGTACGTGGCAGGACTCGAACCACGACCTCCCGGACAGGAGGTAGCGGCCTTATCCGTTACGCCACCGAGCACTTATATTACTTCCAATACTCGTAAATTCGAAATGCCTGCCAAAACGGATTAATGCTCACAAAATTGTGTATCATGAAGTATTTTCTAAGCGAGTATTGTCTTTGTGGTCGGGTGTAAGTACGTGACCCAGATATTTCAAATTATAAACCCTTTCTAGGGGTGTATGTAATTCAATGCTATGTGAGGCACTTCAGTGAGTCTGTTACCACAGATGAGACACTAGTTACTTCGTAACGAATACTTCCAACCTCAAAGAGCACTTTTTTGCGCATAATATGTTTCGTACTGTTCATCTGCAAATGATTCGCCGACCTTTAATAGTTGTCTCAGTCCACATACCACAGTCCATTTTTTGATTTGTAATTATCTTTCCTCTCGCTTTCCTGCAATTTCTGGGAGTGATTTCGTGAAAAGGGACTGAAGTGTGTAACAGGAAATGGTTTTTTTTAGTCACGAAGGCTAAGGAAACATGGCCATGCCGCGTTTTTTTTCGACACGAAACAATATGTCTATGTCCAACCTAGTCGTTCGCCAGGAACACTGGGAGGGTCAAAACTTATGAAACTGTAAAAAGTTTTCACTTCTGTCGGCACTCCCGTAGTGGTTTTTTATTATAAAAAAAATTGTGCCTGCGCTGAACGCATTCAGCGGCTTCCCGCGACCTTCACCAGGTCGTCGGTCCGCCATGCGGGAGGCCTGCCCACGCTACGTCTTCCGGTGCGCGGTCGGCACTCGAGAACTTTACTATCCAAACGGCCATTTGTTCTACGAGCTATGTGCCCTGCCTACTTGTGTGCTGAAAAGTTTCATCGTTCCGATACAGTTAAGGCCCAGTGGTGCCTAAAAATCCACTCAAACCGGTTTTTAGAATTCATTTTTGAAGTAGTTAACAGTAAATTTAAATTCTAGGAAAACATACTGGTATTATTGAGAATAGTTACGAGGGACTATATCGACTGGAAAGACGATTTAATAAAGTTGGCTCGATAGAATAATTTCGCAAATAGAGGTACTATTCGAGCCATTTTATCGTCTATTTTCGGTTTTATTCTTAAAATAAGTAATTTGATAATATGATTTATTTACTGAAATAAAGTTTGGGTGTCAATTAAATGGTTAGCATAGTATTGTTATTTCTGTGAGCAGAAAAATATAATCGGTGAGCAGAAATAGCTAATTGGTCAGCAACTCATGGTCAGCAAACATTTCAAAATCAATCAGCAATTTATGTCATTCTGGATGGCTGTAATTATTTTAAACATCCCCGTACTACACTCTTCCTACAGTGTTGAGTGGTCGACGGAGCCCCTTCGGGGCTCCTACTTCTGTGTTCTCATGTTAAACCTAACACTACGACTGTGCGGGGAGGCGAGCTTAGCTCGCCTCCCCGCACAGTCTCCGAACCTAACGGATCCGAGTCGGGGTGCTCCGCAAGTCCGAGCTCGCTTCGCTCGCTCCCGCTTCCATTTAGAACTCCCCGTACCACACTCTTCCTACAGTGTTTTCTGCCGCTCAATCATGAAATCTTGCCGCTCAAGTAGTTATTTTGCGGACTGAATGTTTATTATGCATTTCAAATATATATGTATTATAAAGTTTATAGGTGACTGAAGGGAAAACATCGAATGGATTTTCATTTAAGATAAATATGATGAAAATAAAAACGAAAAACATCGAAAAAGTGCAAAAAATTGTTATATTCTTCCCTCTTTACACGTAAAGAAAAATACAAAGACAGATTTTTAAGTACCATTGCGCCTTAAAAGTTTTTGTTATCCTTTTCGTAACACCCTGTTGGAGTACTATAACTGTACCTCGTATTTGTATGTGTTCAAAGGCACCTTAAGTTACAAAACCTCGCCCTGGGCCTAGGCAAACCGATTATTCGGTCTAAAAACTCCCTACATTTTCGCCCTAAAATATCTTATACCCTGAATCTTGTAACTTATCGAGGGTTCGTGCTTGAGGAAGTGTAAAATTGTTAAATCAGCTTCAATTTTCGTTGTTTATAAACGTTAATCAAAATCCTAATAAAGGAATCAGCGCCTATATTATAGTAGATCAACATTTTTTGCTATCACGTAGGTAAGTAAATCCAAAGCAGCTTTCCGTAAAAGCCGTCTGAATTGTTGATTGGAAGAGATCCTTTTCAGGGCCACATCAAGTGCCAACAATGATAATGTATGCCTATAGGTAGACTTATGTCACACCCCGGACACTGCATACAACGGTCGTGAAATGACAATTCTAAAAATCAAGTGACGGAACAAATAAAAATCACGGCGAAATCCTATACGTTCGAGAAACAAACTTAACCAATCTGTATCAATCTGGATGAAGAGGGAGTAAGGTCGGAATCAAGAGAGCGGCAGGGAGTGTCCATACTGTATGTTAGTACTAATATTTATACTTTGCTTATGTCTACCTATATGCATTATCATTGTTGGCGCTCGATGTGGCGCACACAACGCACAAGCACTTGTTATCTGTGATGTTAAATAAGTTTAACATTCCCTTTGATTTAATGAGCGCTATCAACCGCGCCTAAAGTCATATTCTAATCAATCAGATAAAATACAGTTTTTAATCGAATTAGCTGGATTTTCCTACGTTTTGTGTATTCTTTTTCTCTTTCTCATCGTGTGGCACAATTAACCGTGCTATCCAAGGGATAGACGGCGGTGGCCAGGCTTTTCACTTAGCATCACATTTGCACAAAGCATTAGTAACAGCCGCGTTGAAGCCCACATTGAAATAAATAGACTTACGTTCGATATTATTTAAACACGTATCAAGCTGCTCGGATTGAGTGATCTTAAAGTCTTAAGGTGATTTTGTGTTAATAGTTATTAAAATTAAGTAAAAGTTTTAAAAATAATGAAGTCCTCTTTTGATGTGCACATAGTCCTTACTGTTATTCTTCTTCTTCAAATTTATGTTAAGAAGCGTCAAATAAAACCTATGATAATAGAAGTCAGTGTTACATGTAGATAAATAAATACTCTTTATACATAATTTTCAATAGATTGCTCTAAAAGTGGTACTTTATATGCCAATTTAGAGTGCGCAAAGTTGATTTTACCGCACACGTGCTTTTTACTTTGCCACTTTTTTAAATTCTTGCTCGAAGGAACAAGACATTTCTAGAAAATTAAAAACACAACCAAATACAGAGAATCTTCTTAAAGGAATTTTAAAGGAGGGGTTGTTCCTCCGAGAGGTTACATGACGCTAGTAGTTTAGACTCTATTTGGGTTATATATTTTTTTTTATTCACAATTGGTAAACCCTAATATCTTTGGGAATAAAGGACAATAAATACCACGGTGGCCTGTTTCAGAAGGAGATAGATTGATGACGCATGAAGCGCATAGTTTACACCAAAAAATAGGTCATCTTTTCCAGGAGGTTTAAATGCTTACAAAATATGACAGTGTATATCGATAAATAGGTACTATCGATAAACATAATTTTCGATACGTTGCTCTAAAAGTGGTACTTTATATGCCAGTTTAGAGTGCGCAAAATTGATTTTACCGCACACGTGCTTTTTACTTTGCCAGTTTTTTTTTATTTCTAGCTCGGAGGAACAAGACATTTCTAGCAAATAAAAAATATTATACACAGAATATTCACAAGCAAATACAGAGAATCTTCTGTGAGACTTTTTAAAGTAGAATTTTAAAGGAGAGGTAGTTCCTCCGAGAGGTTACATTACGCTAGTAGTTTAGACTCTATTTGGGTTATATCTTTGTGAAGAAAAGAGCATAAATACCACGGTGGCTTGTGTCAGAAGGAGATAGATTGATGACGCATGAAACGCATAGGTTACACCAAAAAATAGGTCATCTTTTCCAGGAGGTTTTAATGCTTACAATATTATCCAAAGCCTTTTTGTAATCTATTTATGGTAATATTAAAAAAAATACTTATACATTTGTATGTGGGCCTAGCTAAAGTTACGTGCAATTTTCGTAAACCTGACTTGAGTTGTTTTAGTTGTGAATATGAAAAAATAATAAATAGTTAATATATGTGTAATAAAAATTATACTTAGTGTATGTATAAGAAAATCCTTGTGAACTGGCCTATTCTTGTCAAAGGCATTAACGACAAATACAATACTTTTACGTAATTGTATTACTTCTGGTGTCATATTGTTTTCATGTCCAAATGACATTATTTGTATTCTAACGATGATTTTATTGACATTAATAACTAATGAATTGATGATGATTCGTTTGTTTATAGTTTTTTCACAATCTGACACCTATTTTGAATCAACACTTCGAAATCTTGAAAGCAAAGTGAGATTACTCAGATGGACATTTAAAATGAGCCACAAGTCGCGTAAAATGAACTTTGGTTGCCGAAACCTTGATTAGGTATTATTATTTTATTATAACAGCTCATATACGTCCCCACCGAGGGGCTCGAGCCTACCCTGAATCAGGGCGATTAGGCCTTAGACGACCACGCGGGCCCAGTGCGGGTTGGTCGACTTCACACACAACCTTCGAGTTTCTTCGCAGGCGTGTGAAGGTTTCCTCACGATGTTTTCCTTCACCGTTAAAGCAATCGGTAAGTATGTACGTAAGTTTTTGAAAAACTCATTGGTACATTGATTAGGTATGTCACGCATTTATTTTGTTTTTCTGTTGCGGTCTTTAATTTTACCTGTCTTTTCATAACTGTATTGAAAAACGTCGTAAAAGCAGGCTTGTCGCACTCTGCACTGTAGGTATGAAAATGTTAAAAATGTACCTACGCCGCGCTCTACGCCGCGCCAAGCCGCGCGGCCCCTTGCAAGGTGCAAATTCAGTAGTCAGAAGAGATAAGAGTTACGCAATAGAAAGAGAGGCAACTTCAAGGTGAATATAACTGTCGGTAATTAGTGCTGAGCGACCTGAATTTGCACTTTATTGTGTCGTAGCAAGAGTCGCCATTCAATCAAATGATTTTGCGGAGTTAACCTTCTGTTAAGTAGCAAATAGTCTTTATTCTTCGGTAAAAGGTAAATGGCAAACTCGTGACGATGGTAATTTTTATAGTACTATTTTTTTAATCTTGGTAAACCCTTGCCTGCGGCTCAGGCTTACAAATATCACTCGTTTGTTATTTACCTTTTTACCACCCTTTTGTCACAAATAACTATTACTAAACTAGCCGGCTTAGGCATTTTCATTAGCGACCTATTTGCCTATTGCGTAATGTGATACCCATTTTAGGTATCATTGATATTGCATTCCAGCCGCGGCGGCCCGCTTCGGTGCTCAACCGCATTAATGGGGCCTTTGGTTGACGACCGCTGCCATTACGGAGATACCATACCATAGAGTTAGAATTTATATTGACAGTAGCATGGATAACTTTAGTTTATGGATGGGATACTTATATGTGTTGGTATACTTGAGGAGCTGAGTCGCTTGACTTGACTTCTTCCTTGTATTGGTTTAAGCAGGGGAAGTAATTAAGCAGAAGCATAAAGGTGCAAAAAAACGGCTAAGTGCGTGTCGGACCACGCATAGTGTAGGGTTCTGCTGTTACTTCATAATTTGAAAACTGTTTATTTAAAATAATTTTCATTAAAATGGGTTTACTTACTAACATTTATCATATCAGCCGAAGGACGTCCACTGCTGGACATAGGCCTCCCGCAAGGATTTCCACGCCGACGACCGGTTCTGCGCTGCCCGCATCCAGCGGCTTCCCGCGACCTTCACCAGGTCATCGGTCCACCGAGTGGGAGGCCTGCCTACACTAAATACATACGTTACTATCATTAAAGAGTTTAAATAACAACCTTCGAATACAACTTATTATCCTTATGAAAGTTTCAGTGTAGCCTGTTCCATAGTTTTTGAGATCTGGCAGATCCATGCTACATAGTTTACAGTTCTATGTGAAGGTTCCCAACTTGGTATGACACTGATTATTAAATGGATTGTGACGAATAATGGCTGCCAGTGGCGAGACAGTTTTCAGCATATTAAAGCTTAATGAGGTTGGTAATTTCAACAGTTAGGTAATCAGTTTTAAAACGTTCAGAGCGTATTCACAAAATTCTTACAGTAGGACAAGTTTTACCACCTCCGTGGCGTAATGGTTAGCCCATTCGCTTCACACTCGGAGGTCGCGGGTTCGATTCCCGGTGGGGTCAACTTGTAAGGCTCGGTTTGGTTGGTGGTAGGGTTTTTCTGAGCCCGCCTGGCTAGCTACCATCATCTTATCTTAGTCTTGCCGCCAAACATCAGTGTTAACAACATTAATGTGTTCCGGCTTGAAGATAAGATAGCCAGTTCTCCATTGCGTTCTCCATTTTTGGGAAATCTTGGTAAGCCCGCTTCCATCTTCGGCATCATCGTCACTTACCATCAGGTGAGATGATGCCAAGGGCTTTCCAATTGCGAATAAAAAAAAAAGTGGCGACCCACTAAAACGCTAAACACGTTAAAAAACCGACTTCCATCGCAACAACTTAGTACATTTTTGCATTATAATTTTTGGTTATTGTTAATTTTATAAAAAAAATACTAAACCGATTTTGAAAAAAAATTATATGGGACCACAAGAAAGGCACTAGCTTTCAAATAAAAAAAGAATTATGAAAATCGATTCACCCAGTCAAAAGTTCTGAGGTAACACACATAAAAAAAACATACAGTCGAATTGAGAACCTCCTCCTTTTTGGAAGTCGGTTGAAAAGTTCAGTTATCAAATTATAACCAATAAATAAGCATTTGTTTTTCAGTACATACATATAAAATTAAGTAGAAAATACAATAATAATATTATTTCATATTTTTGAGTGAATTTCATTTTTAAGTCGGTTTTTAAGTTTTTTAAACTTTTATTTTTATTATTTAATCATGGAAATTACAGTAGTTAAACATACAAATTCAAAAATAATTGATAAAATTTCTAAAACTAAAATAAGCCACCCCTGAGCGTAGGGTTGCCAACTCCTGAAGACTTTTATGGATGTTGAATGGGGGAGGAGGAAGAAAATCTCAATTAATTTTTAAATTTATATTTATTTTGCTTTCGAGCAGCATCTAATATTTGTTGGCTTTTCATCACAAAATCATGAAAGTTTTTACACGCAAAATCGAAGATTGTAAGTACTTGTAACTCTGCTTTTACTAAAGAAAACTCATTCGATTTATACAGACGAACAGGTTTCTACAGGCAGCGGCACGTGGTGTTGTGTGTGTGTATGTGTGTCTATGAGTGAGTGATTACAATCAAAGCACGCAAGGAGAGCGAGTAGGGACGAGCGAAGGATGGGTAAAATTTTTAGAAAACCGGAGAAATCATTGTTCCCCGGGAGGTCGGGAGATTTACTACTATTACCGGAGTCTCCCGGGCAATTCGGGAGGGTTGGGAACCCTAACTGAGTGTCCCCGGCGCAAAGGTGGCCATAACGCTCGCAGCGTTGCCGCGTTGTATGGTTAGAGACAGCCTTTGCACCAGGAAGGCCCCGGAGCGGGGGTCAAATCCTTTGTGCCGCAGAAGGCACCCAATGTCCCGCACAAAACCCTTAGCCTCGGTTCCCCATGAGCCCGATGGCAAATGGAACAAACATGTAGTTACGAATAACTAGTATGTCATCTGTGATGTAATCGTAAGTTTGTTTGTTTGTACAAGGAATTTCTATATCACTAAATATACCTTAGATATACCTATAGAGATTCATTGCAAAATTCATAAATGTATGCAAAAAAAACGCAAACGACTTAAACGACTTCAAAGTGTACCGTTTTGTCCTTTCCCATGACACAGGCTACTTGCATGCCAAATTTCGTTAATATTGGTTGAGGTGTCCAAGCGTGAAGTGAGGTAACAAACAAACACATTTTGACAATCATAATATTAGTAAGAATTATCGCAGTTATTTGAATGCGTAAATTTTGCTGGATGCAAAATAAACCCTATCAAATAATAAAATACCATGGCATAATTTTTTTTTTGCCGATCTGTTTAACTTAGAACCTTTGCGCAAACGCCTTGTCTAGCTTTTTAAGACTCCATCACCAAATATTACAGTCTTATACTGGTAGCTTTTTTTTTAATGGGAAATCTTAACCTAACGGACTATTATCTAATCTGTGCTAACGGCAAGCAACCTGTCTAGCCTTTTAGGACTATCACGCATACTAATAGAATCCCAAATCGCTTAAGACTAAGCCAATATTAAAATCCATAATCTTTTTCTTTATAAAAAACGAATAGTAGCAAAATCAACACAATTTAAAATGCTTTTAAATTACGATCGAGTATTCTGATTCATGGACTCCCCACCCTTCACCAATCCAACCCGTTTCTAATGGCGACGGCGCGTTCAGCTAAGCTAAGATTTTTTGTTTATGAACAGGATTTCGTTGAATTCGCGCCTTCACTGCTTTGATGATCGCGGGTGTCCTAACTGTACGAGGTCGGCTGGTCCTCTTACAAACTTCGAAGCTTGAATCTTCAGTGAATCGTTTGATAGTGCGATAAACAAATCTTTCAATTTTTGTAGAGTATTGAAAATCTCTTTTGGCGCGTAACCACAACGGTGCAACGCGATAACCTCTAATCTATCTTCTTTCTTCGACCACTCTATATTTTAAAATGAATGAAAATGTTTTTTTTGTAATGGGTAAAAAATGTTAAACACGCGTCAGGACACGTGACCTGATCGAAAATTCGTAAGACGGATGGAGTAGTGAAAACTTCTTTAGCGGCGTTGTGCACTTGTTTTGTAATGGGTAAAAAATGTTAAACTCGCGTCAGGACACGTGACCTGATCGAAAATTCGTAAGACGGATGGAGTTGATTTTTTGTTGGATTTCTGAGATATAAACTTCTTAATGTAATATAAATTGTCATGTTTGTGTACGATAGCGCAATAAATAAATATTGTATTCTACCACATAAATGATAGTACTTTTATACTGATAATCAAAGCAATTCGTGCAAAATTATTCCCTAACCATTCCAAAATATCAAAAATGCACAACGTTAATATTCAAGTTTTGACTTCTGCCGGCACTCCCGGAGTGCAACCCGTCGTTTTTTTTTTCGCCATGCGCAAACGTTCTACTTTTAAAATTGGTGAAGTTCATCTAGCCAGTATTCGACAATTTTAAAATAATAAGGTTTTGACAAAACTTATGGCCCGACTAGGTAGTATTAGTAGAGCATCTGTGGTGTAACGGTTAGGGCCGCTACCTCCTGTCCGGGAGGTCGTGGTCGGAATCCTGCCACGTACCAATGTGTTTTCGATTTCATATGTACGTTTATCCGACGCTCTTACGGTGAAGGAAAACATCGCGAGGAAACCTGCACACGCCTGCGAAGAAACTCGAAGTTTCTGTGTGAAATCGACCAACTCGCACGGGCCCGCGTGGTAACCTTAGTCCTGATCGCCTTAATTCAGGGTAGGCTCGAACCCCTCAGGGGGCCGTATATAAGCTGACAAGATGAGTTGTCTTTAATCGCAACTGGAGCGCTAATAAATCCACTTCAGCATTTTGGCTGCCTGGTAGAATACGGATGACGACAGCATCAGAAATAAATTATGAAGTCTTGATCACTAAATTGCCCTCCTACTTGAACTTCGGAAAACCTTACTCGTTTTGTTTTCCATCAAGTCTTCAATTTTTAATTCATCAAAATCACAAAAAGAGTACATAAATGACGCTGCAAAACTATGACGTCACGCCTAGGTATTTCAAACATTTTTAGAACAAAATAACTTTTTTTGGCAGATGATTAAAAAGTAAATCAGATGACTAGCATTCGTCATCCCTATTCTGACAGGTAGGTAGGAGAGAGTTGTCAAAACCCCTTTAATCCGGCGATCGGTTCCCGCTAAACGAGCGGGTTCGAATTAAAGATGGGTACTATGTGGCGCAAGGCATAGACGGTAGCGTGCAGAAATCACTTGTGAATAACCATAATATTCATAACTAGCTTTTAAACGAACAAAAAAATCTTTCGTAGGTACTATACAAAACAGGTTTTATTCTTGTTAGTTAATCCATAAATTGGTGAAAACCGTATGAATATCCGTTTGGTAGGGTAAATACCTAGTTTCCCTCCAGCTCAGTCAATTTAGATAGGCAAGAGTCCCAACGGTATTAGGACTAGGTATTAGTCTTTTCCGAATTTTCTTCTCTTCCGAAACTCGCTTTTAGTATATAACTTGCAGACTAAATCCGTTCTACAGAGGATTAACTTCATTCGATCCGTGGAATTTGCGACAGCCATCTAAAATTCAGTAATCTCTTCCTAACATACATTTAAAAAGGCTTCTACGGTCAAATGTCATCATTACAGCTCATATACGTCCCCACCGAGGGGCTCGAGCCTACCCTGAATCAGGGCGATTAGGCCTTAGTCGACCACGCGGGCCCAGTGCGGGTTGGTCGACTTCACACACAACCTTCGAGTTTCTTCGCAGGCGTGTGTAGGTTTCCTCACGATGTTTTCCTTCTCTCTCTTTGTCTCTTTTTGGGTCCTTGTACGAGCGACGAATTAATTAGAATTATAAAATCATTGAATAACACTAACTCAACGGGATATGATCAAATCACAACAAAAGTTATCAAAGCATGTGCACAGAAGATTGCTCCGGTCTTGACTCATCTTGTAAACCTCTCTTTTACAAAAGGTTCATTTCCGGAAAGCCTAAAGTACAGTATTATCAAACCTCTACATAAAAAAGGTGATAAGCAGGACTTGGGAAATTATCGTCCCATAACATTGGTGTCCATATTCTCGAAAATCTTTGAGAAGGCTTTTATAAACAGAGCTATGCCTTTCTTTGAAAAACATAAAGTTATAACAGAAGAACAATACGGTTTCCAAAAGCATAAATCAACTGCTGATGCCGCTTATTCTCTGTTGCGAAGCATCACAGAATATATAGACAATAAAACCGCAGTTATAGCAACATTCTTTGATATGACAAAGGCCTTCGATTTTGTTGATCATAAAATATTACTTAGAAAATGTGAATGTTACGGTATCAGGGGAAATGCATTGGATTGGATTGAAAGTTATTTGACAAACCGCATGCAAAGTGTTGAACTGAACAGAATTAATGGATGTAATGATTCTATTGCGTATAAATCTTCCTTCCTGAATAATAAACACGGTGTTCCTCAAGGGAGTGTATTAGGACCATTACTGTTTATATTATACATTAACGACCTGCCAAAGGAAATACCCCACAAAATGGTCATGTATGCTGACGATTTAACTGTAATTGTACCAGATGATAATAAATCTATTTTGTTTGGACATGAAATTAATCTTACAATTGACATTATTAATACCTGGCTATGCAGAAATAATTTAAGACCTAATTTTGCAAAGACAAATTTTATACAATTCTGTAATTATAAGACGCAAAAATCAGTATTAGAATTGCGGTGCCAAAGCAAACCAATTCAGCAAGTGAATCATACAAAATTCTTGGGTATAACATTAGACGAGCACTGCTCTTGGAAAGAACACATAAAAGTTACCTGTGCTAAGCTTGATAGTTTTGTATTTGCTCTAGGACGTTTGAGAAATGTAGCAGGACAGGGAACTGCATTAGTAGCTTATCACGGCTATGTGACATCAGTCTTGCGCTACGGAGTACTATTATGGGGCAATTCTGTAGACGTTGAACGAGTTTTTCTCGCTCAAAAAAAATGTATTAGAGCTGTTTGTGCAGCTGGACCTCTTGACACATGTAGACCATTATTTCGAAAACTTGGACTTCTAACTTTAACAGGACTATACATTTTAGAGGTAGGTTCATTTGTACGGAAAAATGCAAACCTGTTTCAAAATCCTGTACAGAATCCAAGATTAAGAGAAAGGGACCCGACAAAGTTGCTAATGCCATTGTGTAGAACTTCTCTTCACAGTAAAAGTTGCTATATGATGACTATAACAGTATATAATAAAATACCAAAGAAAATCCGTCAATTACAAAATAGACAATTTAAGACAGAATTATCTAAATGGTTAAAAGAAAAATGCTACTATAGTCTAAACGAATATTTTATAGATTGTTCACATTGACATTAAGTTATACAGGCGAAATGAAATAATTAATAATGAAATGATTTTATTTAATATGGTGTCATTTTTCATTTTTAAATTTATGTTACTAATTATTTTTTGTGTATTTGCATGCCTATTTAGGCTAAATGTGAGATACTTAAGCTAAAAATATTGTACATGTTTTTACCACGTTTAAAGCAAATAAATTATCTTATCTTATCTTATCTTATCTTATCTTCACCGTTAAAGCAATCGGTTAGTATGTACGTAAGTTTTTGAAAAACTCATTGGTACATTGGCCGTCCAGATTTGAACCCGGTACCTCTGGTTAGATGGACCGAGTCGTTACCGGTTGAGCCACCGACGCTTTTATTTTTTTATTTTAAATACTTATCTACCTTGAATTAAAAAACCCGTTCTAGAGCGAGTTAAGTAGTCTTACACAAACTTGAGTTTTTTTCCAAAATTTTAATGTTTAATTATTGTTTGTTGCAGGTAAAAATAAGAGAAGTTTTACTTTCCAGAGCCACGACGTATGACTGTGTCTACAAATAAAGGGTAACTCCTTCTTCTCTGGGTGCCATATCCTAACTGATGAGGTCTATCAGCATGTGGAACTCTCTCTTACCAAAAGCTAACAACGAGTAATCTTGGCTTCCCTGGGCCGTTTAATACCAACCGCCCTTTACATTCTACTAATCTCCGAGAATCCCTCACCTGGATATAAGTAGCCATGGTCGACCTGGAAATCTCTTAACAGACTCCGGACTCAGGTTGGCCGAAGTAAAGAAAACTTGTTCAGATGGGGATTCATTAGAGATACGAACCTGGAGTGTAGATGTGGTGCGGTCCCTCAAAGGATGGACCACCTCATTACGTGTCCTTCTTGCCCTGTCACCTGCACGCGGGAGGACTTGATGCAGGCCACTGACAAGGCAATATCCGTGGCTCGGTTTTGGGATGGGACTATCTGAGTTTGCCGTCCATTCGAAAAGAAGAAGAAGAATATTCTACTAATTAAGCGGCTCAAAAATGTAAAATTAAAAAACCATTGCATTCGTTTTACTCGTATTTGTGTCCTTCAAATTTTCAAATTTCAAATTCAAATCAGTCAAATGTAAAAAACTATAATTCTTAATTCGTATAAGGATTCTTTGTATCACTACTAGTGAAGTTTCAATGACTTACCGATAGGATTGCATGCAGAAGGTATATTGTAAGTATCTTAACGCCGTCATGATGACGTCTATAATTCTTAATTCGTATAAGGATTCTTTGCATCACTACTAGCGAAGTTTCAATGACTTACCGATAGGATTGCATGCAGAAGGTATATTGTAAGTATCTTAACTCCGTCATGATGACGTCTATAATTCTTAATTCGTAGAAGGATTCTTTGTATCGCTACTAGTGAAGTTTCAATGACTTACCGATAGGATTGCATGCAGAAGGTATATTGTAAGTATCTTAACGCCGTCATGATGACGTCTATAATTCTTCATTCGTAGAAGGATTCTTTGTACCGCTACTAGTGAAGTTTCAATGACTTACCGATAGGATTGCATGCAGAAGGTATATTGTAAGTATCTTAACGCCGTCATGATGACGTCTATAATTCTTAATTCGTTTAGGGATTCTTAGCATCACTACTAGCGAAGTTTCAATGACTTACCGATAGGATTGCATGCAGAAGGTATATTGTAAGTATCTTAACGCCGTCATGATGACGTCTATAATTCTTAATTCGTATAAGGATTCTTTGCATCACTACTAGCGAAGTTCCAATGACTTACCGATAGGATTGCATGCAGAAGGTATATTGTAAGTATCTTAACTCCGTCATGATGACGTCTATAATTCTTAATTCGTAGAAGGATTCTTTGTATCACTACTAGTGAAGCTTTACCGATAGGATTGCATGCAGAAGGTATATTGTAAGTATCTTAAGTCCGTCATGATGACGTCTATAATTCTTAATTCGTATAAGGATTCTTTGTATCACTACTAGTGAAGTTTCTAGACTTACCGATAGGATTGCATGCAGAAGTTATATTGTAAGTATCTTAACGCCGTCATGATGACGTCTATAATTCTTAATTCGTATAAGGATTCTTTGCATCACTACTAGCGAAGTTTCAATGACTTACCGATAGGATTGCATGCAGAAGGTATATTGTAAGTATCTTAACTCCGTCATGATGACGTCTATAATTCTTAATTCGTAGAAGGATTCTTTGTATCACTACTAGTGAAGCTTTACCGATAGGATTGCATGCAGAAAGTATATTGTAAGTATCTTAACTCCGTCATGATGACGTCTATAATTCTTAATTCGTAGAAGGATTCTTTGTACCACTACTAGTGAAGTTTCAATGACTAACCGATAGGATTGCATGCAGAAGTTATATTGTAAGTATCTTAACTCCGTCATGATGACGTTTTTAATTCTTAATTCGTATAAGGATTCTTTGCATCACTACTAGTGAAGTTTCAATGATTTACCGATAGGATTGCATGCAGAAGGTATATTGTAAGTATATTAACTCCGTCATGATGACGTTTTTAATTCTTAATTCGTATAAGGATTATTTGTATCACTACTAGTGAAGTTTCAATGACTTACCAATAGGATTGCATGCAGAAGGTATATTGTAAGTATCTTTACTCCGTCATGATGACGTCTATAATTCTTAATTCGTATAAGGATTGTTTGTATCACTACAAGTGAAGTTTCAATGACTTACCGATAGGTTTGCATGCAGAAGGTATATTGTAAGTATCTTAACTCCGTCATGATGACGTCTATAACTCTTAATTCGTATAAGGATTCTCTGTATCACTACAAATGAAGTTTCAATGACTTACCGATAGGTTTGCATGCAGATGGTATATTGTAAGTATCTTAACTCCGTCATGATGACGTCTATAATTCTTAATTCGTATAAGGATTCTTTGTATCACTACAAGTGAAGTTTCAATGACTTACCGATAGGTTTGCATGCAGAAGGTATATTGTAAGTATCTTAACTCCGTCATGATGACGTCTATAACTCTTAATTCGTATAAGGATTATTTGTATCACAAATAGTCAAGTTTCAATTACTTACCGATAGGATTGCATGCAGAAGGTATATTGTAAGTAATTTAACTCCGCCATGATGTGTACGTACCTGAAAAACAAAATAACATTTTGTAAGTTATTGCTAATATAATAAACTAGCTGTTTCCCGCGGCGTCACCCGCGTGGACAACGTTTCTATGACTTATCGAGGGTGCACAGTGCGAAAGCGGTGCGAGCGTGAAAAAAGTTGCCTATGTGCTATTCCAGGTACTTATCACTTATCAGTCTACCTACCAAATTTCAGCCAGATCCGTTCAGTACTTTTTGCTTGAAAGAGTAACAAACATAGATCTATACATTCTTACAAACTTTCGCGTTTATAATATTAGCGGGATTGTAGAGCCACGCTGTGCATACTTTCAAGATTTCAAGATGTTTATTCAAAATAGGTGCAAATTATACTCTTTCTGATAGTCATAAAATAGTAATTACATAATTATACGTCATTTGTAAAAAATAAAAAAATAAACAATAATTAGTTAATAACGTCAAAATACAATCATTGATATAAAACAAATTATGTCATTACACATTAGTACATGAAAACATTATGACACGAGAAGTTATACATTAAAATCATTGAATGTCACTAATGCCTTTGACAAGAGTAGGCCAGTTCACACGGACAGCACCCACCCGGTCACGAGTAAAACGCGAGAGTCAGCCATCGCTCCCCTCAACCATATTAGAGGGAAAGGAACGATCCGGCTCCGGATGCGCCACCATCCGCACGAACATTTATCGAGCATGCACCACTGGTGTCAATGCTAAGATAAAAATATTAATTAAAAGAAGTACTAGACTTGTCATGTGTTGTCGCTTCCACGTCAATCCTTAGATTGGTCATCATTTTATTACTATTAAACTTGATTAGTAGCGTTGATATAAGAAACACTGTATACACATACATTTTTGTCATTTAAATATTAGGAAGTCTTATAATAATCTTTTTTACAAAGAGTTCTACAAAGATTTTTCTCACAAGTTTAAGACATCATCGGGTAATTTGTTATACATAAGAGTAGTCCAACGAAGGACATATTTATTTTGCTAAGTCTGGTAAAAGTTACTTGAAATTTATTTTTGTTCCCAAGATTATGACTGTGCCTGTCACTATTCAGTGAGAAGAGATGCAGATTTTTGCGAACATACATTATATTTTTATAAATGTACTGACAGGGGAAAGTCATTATATTAATATCTTTGAACTAATCTCGGAGCGACTCACGAGAACGTATTCCATAAATCGCGCGGTCCCCACAAATGTATCTCATAAGACATAATACTATGAAAGTAGAAGAAATATACACGTTTTGCGGTATCTATATCTGTAAGGAGTAAAAATTTTCTGACTGCGTATGCAGCTGAACTAAGCCTGCCTACTAGCGTTTCTATATGCGGGCCACATTGAAGCTTTGTATCTACAGTTAATCCTAGAAACACGCTTTGATTTACAAATTCTAATATATTACCAGCAAAGGACACATTGTTGTTAACTTCAATTACATTAGGTAATGTAAATTTAATACATTTGGTCTTTTTTGCATTTAAGACTAAGTTATTTACAGTAAGCCAATTGTGAACTTTTGAAGGAGTGTTGTTTACTTCGTCAGACACATCAGTTTTTCTGTCAACCTTAAAAACTAGTGATGAATTATAATATTGGAAAAAGTGCTAAAGTGTGGCGCGGCGGGCGCACGATTGAATTCAGAGCGGCACCTTTAACAGAGTGTTTGTCGGGAGCCGTCAAAGATGCGTTTAAATGATCGAACGAACTATATACTTTGCCTATGCTTTAACAGAACGTAATTAAGGTTAACTGGGAATAAAACAAATTACACACTTATATGTCGAACATTTTATGATGATAAATACAGAACGTAGCAAAATTGGAATGGAAGTAGTTCATCCATCACAATATCAGCCGAATAACGTCCACTGCTGGACAAAGGCCTCTCCCAAGGATTTCCACGACGACCGGTCCTACGCCGCCCGTATCCATCGGCTTCCCGCAATTTTCACCAAGCTCGTCAATCCACCGCGCGGGAGGCCTGTCTACGCTACATTTTGCGGTGCGCGGTCGCCACTTGAGTATTTTACTACCCCAAAGGCCAAATGTTCTACGAGCTATGGGCCCTGCCTACTGCCGCTTCAGTTTAGCGATTCTGTGAGCTATGTCGGCTACTTCTGCGGAGTAGGAGGTTCTCCTGCGGAGGAGGAGGAAGAAGTTAACAGGACATTTAAAAAAATGCTGTCTGTACAAAAGTCCACACAATTAGTCAAACAGCTGATCATTGTTAAATGAATAGTTTAATTGTTTTGTGAATTTGATATGGGTCATTTTCACGTACCGTCTCCTACATCGTATTGTGTCTACAACAGTTCAATTCCCTCCCATAAATATCTGTACGAGAAATAAACTACCAGTTCCAAACAAAGGTCAGACACAAAGAAATAAATCTGAGGCAGAACGGTCAATGCTGTTAATAACGCGTACTTTCTACACAAGGTTTCTAAGCGCAGGACTCGCGAATTTTTGGCCATTTGTTCTAGTTAATATAGCTACTAATGACAGACGCATTTTGTGTGTATGAAAATATATTTCATATATAATTCTGTTTATATTATAGAAGAAAAAGGTGACTGACTGGTATATCAACGCACAGCCGAAACCACTGAACGGATTTCGCTGAAATTTGGAATACAGACAGTTATGAAGACGTAGGCAACCACTAAGAAAGTATTGCGGGAAATTCTCACGGGAACGGCAAAAACAGGATATGCGCGGGCGAAGCCGCGGGCATCAACCACACAGCACTTTATATACTAGGAGGTAACGACAAATTTGGTAACAATAACGGAAATGGATAAACTAAGGTTGAGAGGATAAATGGCAACCCTCTGATGTTAAATATGTCGGTCTGCCTGCGCCAAGTGGTTGCGTTATGTACTTAAAGCGCCTGAAAAACTAGTTATAGTGACCGAAAAAAACGATAAGGGAAATGGCTGAGTAAGATAGAAAATGAAAGTACTAGTTGTACTCATGACAATAATGCAAAAACTGACCAAATATTCGGCTGCGTTATGGAGCAACGCTTTACTTTTTACTTGAGGCCCAAAGTTGGAAATGGCGGAAATTTATTCCTATAAAAAAACATTAAAAATAACGGTGTCGCCCCCTATTTATATCGTTTGCGCGTGGTCCCATTTCGTTATCTTCAAGCGTTTCCGAGATAGAAATTCCATCCAACTTTGCTCTCCGGCAGGGGGTACAGAGAAACCTGGTACAGAAAACTCGAAATTCCTACTACTAACAGGCGTTGCTCTATAACAATACCGAATATTTTGTCAGTTTTTGCATTATTGTCATGAGTACATGGTACAGGAAACTCGAAATTCCTACTACTAACAGGCGTTGCTCTATAACAAAACTGAACATTTTGTCAGTTTTTGCATTATTGTCATGAGTACATGGTACAGAAAACTCGAAATTCCTACTACTAACAGGCGTTGCTCTATAACAAAACCGAACATTTTGTCAGTTTTTGCATTCTTGTCATGAGTACATGGTACAGAAAACTCGAAATTCCTACTACTAACAGGCGTTGCTCTATAACAAAACTGAACATTTTGTCAGTTTTTGCATTCTTGTCATGAGTACATGGTACAGAAAACTCGAAATTCCTACTACTAACAGGCGTTGCTCTATAACGGAACCGAATATTTTGTCAGTTTTTGCATTATTGTCATGAGTACAACTAGTACTTTCATTTTCTATCTTACCCAGCCATTTCCCTTACCGTTTTTTGGTCACGATAACTAGTTTTTCAGGCGCTTTGAGTACATAACGCAACCACTTTTCGCAGGCAGACCGACATATTTAACATCAGAGGGTTGTCATTTATCCTCTCAACCTAAGTTTGTCCATTTCCGTTTTGTTACCAAATTTGTCATGACCTCCTAGTCTATTAGTCTTAGCATACACGTCATATACCTCCGTGGCATAACGGTTAGACTCATTAGTTTCACATTAAGAGGTCGCAGGTTCGATTTCCCGCGGAGTCTAACTTTGTAAGATTCGGTTTAGTTGGTGGAAGGGCATTTCTAAGCTCGCCTGGCTAGCTACCACCATCTTATCTAAGTCTAGTAGCCAAACACGTGGTAATCATTACTACCTTACCATCAATGTTAATACTTAAGGCGGTAATATTAAAAATTTTTGTTGTTTTTGACGTCAATTACTCCTAAACGATAGAAAACCCAAGGTTGAAAAAAAAAGACGTGTGGCACTCGGGGACTGCCGCGGTAAAGCTATTGCATAGCATTTTTTTTCAACTTATGCAATTATAATTATATAATTTTTTTTATTTATGCAGTATTTACCAGTACCATATAGTTCTTGGGGCGCGGGATGTTTATGTAATAAATTAACACTAAGAAAGTTAATCATCTTCATCGTCATCATCATGGATAGATAAATGACACTGTAAGCTTTTAGAACTCAATATATACAATACAATACAATACAATAATCTTTATTGCATCACAACATAAAAAAAGAAATCAATAATAAAGAGGAATATATTTGGGGTGTTACGTTTTATTTTCGTTACGAAATTTCTTGGTTCGGTCCCCTCAAAGCCCGCGATAAAAGCTATACAATAGCTTAATACTCTTATTGTTAATGATGTCCCTAAAGTCAAAAGCTATTAGAAAGACGATTGAACAGTTTTGGCTAGATAGAACAAAATCCCAAAGACAGATCTACACCGTTACTTTCAACTAGTTATGACTAATATTTTGAAGTATAAATTTTGAACAATATACAACAATATTTGTTATGATAATACAAAGTGAGTAGTTATTATTTTTTATAATTTCATTGTAGTTTTTGATTGAAACGAAAAACCATTGAAAAAGTGTGTTTATTTTCTTTACTCTTTACACGTAAAGAACAAGACAGAGACAATTGTTCCAATCAATAGGGTTGACGAATGCTAGTTATCTGATTTACTTTTTATCATCTTTCAAAAACGGCATTTTGTTCTAAAAATGTTTAAAATACCTAGGCGTGACGTCATAGTTTTTCAGCATCATTTATGTATTCATTTTGTGATTTTGGTGAATTAAAAATCGAAGACTTGATGGAAAACAAAACGAGTAAGGTTTTCCGAAGTTTAAATAGGAGGGCAATTTAGTGATTAAGAGTTTATAATTTATTCCTGATGCTGTTGTCATCCCTAACCTCGCCTTAATAGCCGTTCCATTTCCTTATTTAGTTCCGTGGTTCAACCAGTGAAGTATCGCTGCCGCCGGCCCGAGGCCCGTCGCAACTACATACAAACAATTAAAAGTTTGTCCGTCTGGCCGTCCAGTAGCCAAGTCGCTTGAAAAGTAGCAATAAATATAAGTCTACTTGCTTTTTGACTAGGGTTGCGTAGGAAAAATTCGAGAATGGAGAGGTAATCGTGTAGAACACTTAACTATTACTGTTTTTAATATTTTCTGTTGTTTACGAGTATGTCGGTGGCGTAACGGCTAGGGCCGCCGCCTCCTGTCCGGGAGGTCCTGGTTCGAATCCTGCCACGTAACAATGTGATTTCAAATTTAGATTTCATATGTACGTTTATCTGACGCTCTTACGGTGGAGGAAAACATCGTGAGGAAATCTGCATACGCCTGCGGAGATACTCGCAGGTTGTGTGTGAAGTCGACCATCCGCGTGGTAGACTGAGGCCCGATCGCCCTAATTCAGGGCAGGCTCGAGCTCCTCGGTGAGGACGTATGATGACGAGTATTCGAGTGCCCTACCTGTACTATAAAATAGTTTTCTTACTTATTCCTCCATTCGTATCCATATTTTCTTTGCAAGGGACCTTACCCCTAACCTTTTTTTTAAAGTTCCGTACCAGGTCTGTCTATCCGTCCATCTAATCTTTAAAAGGCTGTGTCTTTTCAGTTATATAGAAGTCTTTACTTTCCAGCCGTAACACTAATTTTTCATTTTTTATTAATTTTTCACAGAATATGAAAAATAAGATATATATTTTTCAAGATAAGATAGCCAGTTCTCCATTGCGTTGGGGAACCTTGGTAAGCCCGCTTCCATCTTCGTCATCATTGTCACTTACCATCAGGTGAGATGATGCCAAAGGCTTACCAATAGTGAATAAAAAAAAAGTGCTATATTATATTAGAAGGGGTTTACTAACAAATAATAAAAATTCAAAAAGTAAAAAATTATAAGAGGTGCCGCCTATTCAAAAATATATATGAGCTGATACGATTATGTCCTGTATAGAGGCTGTATAGAGGTGTGGTGATAAGAAACCTCCGTCTCGCACTTAGCCGGTTTTTTTTAGTGACAGTCATTCATATCCAATCTTTTTGAATTTTGTACAACTCGTTTTTCCTTAAATGAATAAACGTACAAACGTTCTAACCAACCGGTGAGTGAATGTGCACAAAAAATTTACAATTAGTCATTTCACCCTCGTCTGGAGAGGGATGGTGAGACTTTTTACAAGAATGAAAGAAAAGGACAGAGCTAGTGACAAGGGAAGGAGATAATTAAAAACCACTTGGACTGTGATCGATGGACGCCAGACAAGTTTTGTTCACAAGGCATTTTCTTTTGTAGAAGAGCAATGGTGCAAGAAAACAAACAAATCTGGGTGTAATTGTTTTTGTTTCGTTGTATGAGACAAGGGACAACAATTAGAGGAAAAGTTACAAAGCCAAACTGATTTTATCAAAACATAGGACAAGATAAGAAAAAGCTTATTGAATTGTATTCCCTGAACCGTATAATTTAGGAATCTTCAAGACGAGAGTGAATAGGCACTATTTGAGCTTGCGTGTTACATCCTCGGCTGCATTGGCACATACCATCAGGTGAGGTGCAGCCAAACGCACTCAAATTTTTAATTATAAAAGAAAGCTTTATTCCAGACACTTAAAGAATATTAAATTGTTATGTTACAAGCTAAACTAAATATAAAAATTCAACAATGTAAACGAAGAGGGAAAAAAAGCCCGTGCTGGAATGGGTACCTACCGGCTCAGCATACCGCCGCGTGCGAAACCAAGTGTTCAATATTTCAATTCAATACTAGCTTTTTCCCGCGACTTCGCCCGCGTGGACATCGTTTTTATGAATGTCTTTAAAGACCTCATTGACTTAAGTATTGCGACTATAAATTGAAATGTAAGCTATCCTATCTTTCAAGTTGGGTCGATTTGCACACGGTGTGCAAATCAAATTTAAAATCGGTTCAGTAGTTTAGGAGTCCATCGCGGACAAAAAACGTGACACATAATTTTTATATATAAAATATTTATTCAAAATAGGTGCAAATTACACTTTCTCTGATAGTCATAAAATAATAATAACAATGTCATTTGTGAAGAATCAAGAAATAAACATTAATTAGTTACGAGTAATAACGTCAAAATTCAATCCTTTATAAAACAAGATTTTGTCATTAGAAAATGAAAACAATATGACACGAAAAGTTGTACATAAAAACCATTGAATGTTATTAAAATGCTCTTAACAAGAGTAAGTCAGTTTACACGGACAGCACCCGGTCACGAGAATAACGCGAGAGTCAGCCATCGCTCCCATCAACCATATTAGAGGAAAATGGAACGACCCGGCTCCCGATGCGCCACCATCCGCACGATGCACCTAGCATGTTACCTAGGCAACCTACAACGCTGTTATTCTGTCAGAACCCTTACAAGGGAATCTCGCGCCTTCGTGAGTACAGATGTTACGACAATAATAATAATTATAGAAGTCATTGACAGATGTATCTATCACAGATAAGTTAAATATCTGATCCGTGATATCTATCCTCGTCGCTCCGAGTAGGTTTCAAGGTAGTTTAGCTGCCAAAGCTACAGGCGGTTGTTAGTGGGTAGTGCGGTCCTGGGCCTGTGTATAGTTATAAATATATAGGGTGACATTTAATTAGTTCTTGATAGCAAAGAATATGAATGTACTCGTGATTAAAAACAACTTTCCCAAAGAAACTATATGTCAAATATGAAAAAAAGATTTGGTCTTGATACAGAATATAATAATAGGTTATCAAATCGGCAAAAATGTATTTTTTTATTTTTTTTTGCCGGCTGTATTGGCAAAGTATATATATTAGTACTAACATACAGTATGGACACTCCCTGCCGCCCTCTAGATTGCGACCTCACCCTCTTTTTAAGAATTTAAGAAAGGTGATAGTACTGATCCTAACAACTACAGGCCTATTACTATAGTTCCCATATTTTCGAAAATTATCGAAAAAGCCATGGCCATAAGATTAAATGATTTTATATTGAAGCACAAAATATTAAATTCTGATCAATATGGCTTTCGTACAGGCCGTTCAACGGAACTCGCTTGTTTTAATTTAGTTAAAAAAGTCACTGAGTCCATTAACGACAAAAACACGGTTATGTCGTTATTTTTAGACATGAGCAAGGCTTTTGATTTTGTAAAGCATTCAATACTACTCTGCAAACTAGAATCTTATGGAATCAGGGGTAAAGCATTAGACTGGTTCAAAAGCTATTTGGGGAACAGGAAACAATGTACGGAAATTTCCAAGCTCAATCCATCGGGTAAAGTTTTTATGAAAACAATATACAGATCTCAGTTTAGAATCAATAGTTCAGGAGTTCCCCAGGGCAGTAATTTGGGACCATTATTGTTTCTCCTATATATAAATGACCTTCCAAAAGCCACTAATCACAAATGTATACTATTTGCGGATGACACTACTTTAGTTATTGAATGCGACAAAGACAAAATGACATTTGAATCAAAAATAAATACCGCTTTAATGAAAATAATGACATGGATGAACAAAAATAACCTAAGTGTGAACATAAATAAGACTAAATTTATACAATTTCACTCCTATGCGACTAAACCAGTATTCTTAAATGTAAATTATAATAATAACAAGCTTGAAGAAGCTAGCGGATATAAATTCTTAGGTATTAATATTGACAAACATCTTAATTGGAAAGATCATGTTGATTTTGTGTGTAATAGGTTGAAACGTTTCGTATTTGCACTAAGACGATTAAGACAAACTGTATCGAAGGAAGCTGCTTTAACAGCGTATCATGGACATGTATCGTCAATACTTAGTTATGGTTTGATCCTATGGGGAAACTCTGTCGACTCAGACAGAAGTTTTAAGCTACAAAAAAGGTGTATACGTGCAATTTGTAATTCATGGTTTAGAGATAGCTGCAGACCATTGTTTAAGGAATTAAAAATTTTGCCATTGCCGTGCTTGTACATAAAAGTTTGTCTATTTGTTAAGAATCATCCAGAATACTTTAGGAACTTGAGAGATTTTACCATAAGACAAAAAAGGGTTCAGTATATTCATCTATTACATCAACCTCCTTGTCACTCAGATATATATAAAAGAAATATTTCTAATATGAGTGTCGCACTGTTTAATAAGCTTCCAGTTGAAATTAAAACGTTAGAAGGTAATCTATATAAAAATAAGTTGACAGGTTGGCTCTTAAATCACTGTTTTTATAGTGTTAATGAATTTTTAGAATTTAAAATTTAATTTTAATTTCCTGTTGAAATATTTGCATGCTTTCTTGACGGCTGAATACAGAACTACCTATTAATTATGTTAAGACCTAATTGTAAAGTATTCTTGCAAATAAACAATTATCTTATCTTATCTTATCTTATCTTATCCTCTCGTTACTTAGATTGATACAGATTGGTTATTGTTTGGTTCTCGAACGTCTATACGATCCTATGATCTCGCCTTCATTTTGTTTGCTCCGTCATTTGTTTTTAGAAATATCATTTCACGACCGTTGTATGAAATGTCCAGCCAGGGTAATGGTATTGGTAAAACGCATTCCGAGAAAAAAAAGTATCTATCCTTTTAAACATGGGGGCTATTTTCAACGGACCTCAAAAAAGGAAGAGATTCTTGCAATAACCCGTATATTTTTTTAAAGTGTATGACCTCGCATAACTTTTTGCAGAAAAGACCGATTTTGATAAATGGTGCCTCGGCTCTGTTTCTTGCCAATTCATCTGCAGCCTCTTTTCCCTTGATGCCATTTTAATAATTATGTTTTTACTAGCTTTTGCCCGCGGCTTCGCCCGCGTGGACAAAGTTTTTATGACTGTCTTTGAGGGTGAGCGGCTCGCGAGCGAGGACATGAGTTTTCTCTAGATCCCTCGGGAACTATGTCATGATATGCTCATTAGTAAATTATGTCATTTCCCATCCCCTCAACCATCTCTGTGCAAAAAGTCACACAATCCAATTTTCCATTGCGATGTTAAAGAAATTAAACAAAAAAGAGTATATATTTAGTTCCCTCAGGAACTGCATCGGGCTATGCAATTTAATGGGATAAAAAGTAGCCTATGTCCTTCCTCGTTACACAAGCTACCTACATGCCAAATTTCATCAAGATTAGTCAAGGCGTTGAAACGTGTAAAGGTAACAAGCTTGCAGGTCAAAAATTCTAAAACTATAATTTGAGATGGAAAAATAACCATTGAACTCGCGACACCGTCACCGACACCTTACCAGGAACATTTGCAGGGTCAAAAATTCTAAAACTATATTTTGAGATGGGAAAATTACCACTGAACTCGCGACACCGTCACCGTGACCTTACCAGGAACATTTGCAGGGTCAAAAATTTAAACACCTGAAAAAAGCTTTCACTTTTGTCAGCACTCCCGTAGTGGTTAGGTTTTTAATTTACAATTGGTGAGCCATTGATATCATCTTACCTGGTGGTAAGTGACGATGATGCCGAAGATGTAAGCGGGCTTACCAAGATTTCCCAACGCCATGGAGAACTGGCTATCTTATCAGCAAGTCGGAACACATCAATGCTGTTAACGTTGATGTTTGGAGGCAAGACTTAGATAAGATGGTGGTAGCTAGCCAGGCGGGCTTAGAAAATGCCCTACCACCAACCAAATCGAGTTATACAAAGTTAGACTGCGCCGGGAATCGAACCCACGACCTCGTGATATGAAGCTAATGGAATAAACCGTCAAGCTACGGAGACGGCTTTATTAAAGAACTTTTTTTATCACTATTTTACGAGCAATTCAATGACAAACGAGGTTTTAGAATAAATTATTCATATTTTTCAAACTGCTTTGTATTTCCTTTGAAGTCTGTCTGGCAAGTGTGTAAGCTTGCTTGCTAACATATTTTTCAACCGACTTCCAAAAAGGAGGATGTTCTCAATTCGACTGTATGTTTTTTTTATGTGTGTTACCTCAGAACTTTTGACCGGGTGAACCGATTTTGATGATTCTTTTTTTATTTGAAATCTAGTGCTTCCCATGTGGTTCCATATAAATTTTACTTTACTTTTTAGTAGTACTTACTTTATTAGAAAATGACAAAAACCAAAAATAATAATGCAAAAATGTACTAAGTTGTTGCTATGGAAGTCGGTTTTTTACCGTGTTTTTATAGACCTCGTTTCCACCTTTTTTTATGAAGTACCTGGCTACATAAAATATGTGGAAAAGTGGTTCATATTCTATCCGACAGGAAATGACTAGCCAATATTGCAACACGGTTTTTAGCAAATCTTATCTTTTAGAGAAACAGTAGGTACACATTAATTATGCATAATTTCAAAGAGCGTCGGTGGCGTAATAGCAAGGGCCGCTACCTCCTATCCGAGTGTCGTGGTTCAAAGCCTGCCACGTACCAATGTGTTTTCGAATTTCGATTTCATATGTACGTTTATCCGACGCTCTTACGGTGAAGGAAAACATCGTAAGGAAACCTGCACACGCCTGCGAACAAAACTCGCAGGTTGTGTGTGAATTCGACCAAACCACACTGGGCCTGCGTGGTCGACTGAGGCTCAATCGCCCTAATTCAGGGAAGCCTCCAACCCCTCGGTGGGGAAGTATCTGAGATGATATGATAAATTACCGAGAAGTAGTAAAAAAAGGGTATTTGAGGAGTATATTAATTATACCGAATATTCAGATTAAATCTCAACTAGAAAAGCTTCACCCATCTCTTCCCACGGGTGTCGTAAGAAACGGCTAAAAGACTAAACCTGAGGATGGGCAGAAGCGTCTTTCCGCGTACTACGCCACCACATCGGACACCACTATCGCCAACCCAACCTGCCAAGCGTGGCGATTACGGCAAACCTCCCCCCCAACTCTGGGAAGGGTTATGTCCAGCAGTGAACTCTTTTGGCTGATGTGATAATGGTCATCATCATCGTATGCCAAAGAGGCTGATAGTAGTAGAAAAGCTTAGACCAATCAAAAATAAAAATAATCTTATAAATAATAATACAATGAGCTTCTAAATCTCTAGAGGGAGATTTGAAGTCACGTGCACGGAACCTCGTGAAATATGCCGCACGGCCGCACGGCATTCTACTCTCCGTGGGTTGCTGCAGTGAGAGTAAAACAAATATATACAATAATCATACCATTTACTTTTCTTAGCTATATGTCTGAATTTGCTACTTGACTCCTCTTCCTAACAGAAATATTTTATTATCATTCATAAAAAAAACAACTTCAAACAGGAAACTAAGTTTCCCACGATTTCTCTGGGATGCCATCATCAGATCCTGGTTTCCTTATCATGGTACTACCCTTGGGATATCTCCTTTCCAACAAAAAAACAATCATCAAAATCGGTTCATAAACGACGAAGTTATCCGCGAACACACATAAAAAAAATATATAATACGGTCGAATTGAGAAACCTCCTCCTTGTTTGAAGTCGGTTAAAAATAATCAATTTTTTTTTAATTAAAGGATACGAAGGTAACTAAACATAGTTTTAGTGCAAAATATGTAGATTAACTTCCATTACTAACTGCTGGATTTTATGTTTACCATGAAAACAACCATGTTCCTTTTATGTTTCTTTTTACGACTTGTAGGTAACAAAGGAGTTTGTATATCTACTACGGAAAACAATAGAGGCGCAAATAAGTTTCGCCGAAGCTTCGTAGGTCACCCTGAAACGTTTATTTTTAACCAATTTCCAAAAAGAAGGTGGTTCTCAATTCGACTGTATGTTTGTGTGTGTGTGTGTGTGTGTTTTACGCGATATCTTTGCAGATTGTCAACCGATTTTCTTGATTCTTTTTTAGGGTTTCGTACCCAAAGGGTAAAAACGGGACCCTATTACTAAGATTCCGCTGTCCATTCGTCCGTCTGTCTGTCCGTCTGTCACCAGGCTGTATTTCATGAACCGTGATAGCTAGACATTTTAAATTTTTACAGATAATTTATTTCTGTTGCAGCTATAACAAATACTAAAAATAAGTAATAGTAAAAAATAACGAGGAGGTCTCCATACAAAAAACGTGTTTTTTTAACATGAAGAAACTAGCGCCATCTCGTACGATGGTTTTTGAAACATGAAACTAGCGCCATCTAGTATGATGATACGGAACCCTTTGTGTGCGGTTCTGACACGCACTTGGCCGGTTTTGTTTTATATTTTATTGGATAGATAGGGTATGCTTCCAAGTTGGTCCCATATTTTTTTTATCTAAATCGGTGTAGAACTTTTTAAAATATTAACAAAATCCCAAAATAATAATGCAAAATTGTACTAAGTTGTTGCGATGGAAGTCGGTTTTTTTAACGTGTTCAGCGTATCCGATTGTGTCGTAGGTACCTTTTTTTTTTTTATTCACAATTGGTAAACCCTTGACAACATCTCACCTGGTGGTAAGTGACATGTTGCCGAAGATGGAAGCGGGCTTACCAAGATTCCCCAACGCAATGGGGAACTGGCTATCTTATCT
Source organism: Coleophora flavipennella (assembly GCA_947284805.1). Classification (NCBI taxonomy): domain Eukaryota; kingdom Metazoa; phylum Arthropoda; class Insecta; order Lepidoptera; family Coleophoridae; genus Coleophora; species Coleophora flavipennella. Next base: position 13,631,689 of record OX369256.1, on the reverse strand, counting down.
TCATGCCGGAACACACCAATGATATCAACATTGATATTTGGCGGCAAGACTAAGATAAGATGGTGGTAGCTAGCCAGGCGGGCTTAGAAAATGCCCTACCACCAACCAAACCGAGTCTCACAATTGACCCCGCCGGGGATCGAACCCGCGACCTCCTGTGTAAGTCAGTGAACTTTGCCTCTGAGCTACGGAGGCGGTTAAACCTAAATATACCTAATAATGAAACCACAGCACCGTGCAAGTAACTATTTAGTAATCTGTGACCGTGCTGAGTTTTGGACCTTTTCGGCATAAAATTTCATTTTAGTTTTGAGTCTTAATCTTTAGCTATAGTTTATTTATATTAAGCACGTAATACTGTAATTATTTTTCCTTTTTTTCTTCATTTCTTTCTTTCTTTCTTTCTTACTAGATAATGACCTCAACCTGACTTGTCATAACAGCGTTAAATCCATAAAACAGTAATGGGTGCCAAGCTTTTTCTTTGTTCTATATAACTTTGTTTCGTAAATCTGGTCAAAACGTAGATTAAATATGTTACCAGCTTTAGCAACATATCAGCTGGAATACGTACATACACTATTAAACATAGGCCTTTTTACCCGTAATTGATAAGCCCTGAATTGGCATCGTCGTACAAAGTGACGATAATGACGAAGGTGAAAGCGGACTTACCAAGATTCCCCAAAGCAATGGGGAATTAGCTATTTTATCTTCGTACCTAACACATCAACGCTGTGATGATGTTTGGCGGCAAGACTTGGTATTAGCTAGCCAGGCGGGCTTAGAAAATGCCCTACCACCAACCAAACCGAGTTTTACAAAATCAGACTCCGTCGGGAATCGAACCCGCGACTTCCTACTAGCAATCATAAAACGTACACCGTGGTAATAATAGCTTTAGGATGGTCGTAAAAAACTTCGGGAATGCATATAATAATTATCTTAGTAATTTTAAACAAAAAAAAACCGACTTCAAACAGGAAACTAAAGTTCCCCTCAATTTCTCTGGGATGCCATCATCAGATCCTGGTTTACTTATCATGGTACCACCCTTGGGATATCTCCTTTCCAACAAAAAAATAATCTTCAAAATCGGTTTATAAACGCCGAAGTTATCCGCGAACACACATAAAAAAAATATATACAATATACGGTCGAATTGAGAAACCTTCTCCTTTTTTGAAGTCGGTTAGAAAGTTTTGCAAGGGAGACAGTTTACTAAAGATCTGTTGTGCTGTGGTTACAGAAAAGGCTAAGTGTTGGTCCGAGTTGGCCTGTAAAGTGTTTTAGTCAGTATTCAAGTTCCTACAACGCTCTTAAATCTCAAATTTCTAGTCATACCCTACAGTTGGTAGGTAAACTTCTGAACTATCGAACCCAACCCACCTATAATTCCACAAACACATTTCTCTAATCGATTCACGGTTCACTAGCTAAGTCCTTGGCTTATGTCGGGCTAATATTGACAAGAGCCGACCCACGGTGGCCACACCTGAAGAAACGGTCTGTCCCAGAGGTTCTCAAACCGAAATACGATAAAAGATGTTACCAAAAAAATCTACATTTTAATTTTTACCACGCATGGTTTTACGGTTCCGCATTTTCTTTTTTTTCTGACATTTTTCTGAAAAAAAATATCTGGCTTAAGCGATACCAGTTCCATTTTTTGAAAGATACTAAAATATATCAAAATGAGCTCTATATGAGCTAAAAAAAACTGCCACTTCTGTCAAACGGAACATTTTCAAATAACCTGAAATGAGAAAAAAATGCTCTACCAGTTAAAATAATTAATGTTTCCTTAAGGATCGACACCTCTAACTAGTTTCGTTCGGCGTTAAGTGAAAAAACTATAACCAACTTACATGGTTCTAAATAAAATTGGTTCCTATTTTCAACCGACTTCCAAAAAAGGAGGAGGTTCTCAATTCGACTGTATGTTTTTTTTATGTGTGTTAGAACTTTGGACTGGGTGAACCGATTTTTATGAATCTTTTTTTATTTGAAAGCTAGTGCTTCCCGTGAAGTCCTATAAAAAAATATTAAAATCGGTGTAGTACTTTATTAGGAAATTAACAAAAACGTTAATTTGTTGCGATGGAAGTCGGTTTTTTTAACGTGTTTAGCGTTTTCAATTATTAGCTAAAGAGATGAAGTACAACATGAACGAGAAAAATTGCAGTATAATATTAGCTAGTATTCAGTTTGCAAATAACCTGTAAAGTGTTTTAGTCAGTATTCAAGTTCCTACAACGCTCTTAAATCTCAAATTTCTAGTCATACCCTACAGTTGGTAGGTAAACTCCTGAACTATCGAACCCAACCCACCTATAATTCCACAAACACATTTCTCTAATCGATTCACGGTTCACTAGCTAAGTCCTTGGCTTATGTCTGGCTAATATTGACAAGAGCCGACCCACGGTGGCCACACCTGAAGAAACGGTCTGTCCCAGAGGTTCTCAAACCGAAAGACGATAAGAGATGTTACCAAAAAAATCTACATTTTAATTTTTACCACGCATGGTTTTACGGTACCGCATTTTCTTTTTTTTCTGACATTTTTCTGAAAAAAAATATCTGGCATATGCGATACCAGTTCCATTTTTTGAAAGATACTAAAATATATCAAAATGAGCTCTATATGAGCTAAAAAAAACTGCCACTTCTGTCAAACGGAACATTTTCAAATAACCCGAAATGAGAAAAAAATGCTCTACCAGTTAAAATAATTAATGTTTCCTTAAGGATCGACACCCCTAACTAGTTTCGTTCGGCGTTAAGTGAAAAAACTATAACCAACTTACATGGTTCTAAATAAAATTGGTTCCTATTTTCAACCGACTTCCAAAAAAGGAGGAGGTTCTCAATTCGACTGTATGTTTTTTTTATGTGTGTTAGAACTTTGGACTGGGTGAACCGATTTTTATGACTCTTTTTTTATTTGAAAGCTAGTGCTTCCCGTGTAGTCCTATAAAAAAATATTAAAATCGGTGTAGTACTTTATTAGGAAATCAACAAAAACGTTAATTTGTTGCGATGGAAGTCGGTTTTTTTAACGTGTTTAGCGTTTTCAATTATTAGCTAAAGAGATGAAGTACAACATGAACGAGAAAAATTGCAGTATAATATTAGCTAGTATTCAGTTTGCAAATAAGTCAAAATTTCTGCGACGTGATATTGCTATTCCGTTATTTTTCTTGAAATTCTCTAGCATTTTTGCCTCCGGGGCGTAATTATTAGTCCGTTCGCTTCACATTAGGAGGTCGCGCGTTCGATTCCCGGTGGGGTCAACTTGTAAGACTCTGTTAAGTTGATGGTAGGGTATTTTCTAAGCACGCCTGGCTAGCTACCACCATCTTATCTAAGTCTTGCCGCCAAACATCAGTGTTAACAACATTGATGTGTTTCGGCTTGAAGATAAGATAGCCAGTCCTCTATTGCGTTGGGGAATCCTGGTAAGCCCGCTTCCATCTTCAGGATCATCGTCACTTACCATCAGGTGAGACGATGCCAAGGGCTTACCAATTAATTGTAAATAAAAAAAAACTTAATTACGTTTCACTTCCTCTCTTTGACTAGCGATTAGTACCAATTTTAATTAAAAACATAAATGTTTGCTATCTTGTTTTCACGAAACACCCAACTCGGTTATAGCGAGTGCCGACCCTTAAGATAAATTGTACCGATTTTCATGTTTTAACGCAATTTGCAGTTTTTTTGGCGTACCGCTTGGACTAAAAGTTCCAAAGCCACTGGAAAAACCCACAAATCGATAGTTTGCGTGACACGGTCCCACATAATATTGTCTTTGCTTGCCTCTGACGTTCGAGTTGAAATTGTTAGCAGTGATGGTTAAAAATGTTTTAGTTAATTTGGTACAGTTTCAGAAAATTTATTGACTTTTGAGAACAAGATGTATCGGACCACTTTTGTAGTTTAAATCAGCTGTTTTATAGCAGGTCCGTATAGCATTAAGCAGATTTTTTTGATTATGTAAAGTACGTTCTGGGAAAAAGCTGTAGTACACCCGAACTATCTTATCTTATCTTTTAGACTACACGACTGAAGTAAAATTTCTTTAGCTCCATCTATATGTATGAAAGTAAATACTTAGTCTTCAGAAAATAATCTAATCTTTTTTGTCATATGGAGGTATCTAGACATAGACAGTTTTATTATCCTTTGAAAATGATCAAATCTTTTTTTTAAACGACTCCAAAAAAAAGGAGATTCTCAGTTTGACCTGTATGTATGTATGTTTGTCGGCGATTATCTCGCGTTTGGCTGAACCGATTTTGATGCGGTTTTCAGAAAAGTATTTATCTTATATGATTGTTTTGACAACCGATATTGTTGCCTAAGCAACCAATATTGTTGGTAAACAAAAATAAATAGTATGTCTCTTTCTATCTTCACTATTCAATAATTTATATATATCCCTCTCAACTTCCGTTCGCCTCGCCCGATCTCACTTCCGTAACGCTCTCGTCACGCATCCACCAGCGCACTCCCCAAGTCAAGCGTGCGTAAAGAAGTTTTACTTCAATAAAGTTAAATAGCAATTTTTTTATTTAGAATTTATCATTAATTTGAATCGCTTTCACTGCTGGACGAAGTATCTTTAGAGTCGTCGCCTACATTAATATATAAAGACTGAACAAGAATCGCGCGACCCAGTGTGGGTGTAAGGGCGGCGGCGGCGCGGCGATTGAACTAAGGGCGGCCCCTTTGACGCAACCGTTTGACACGAGTCGGCAGCGCCAAGCGGCATTTATCAAAGGTGCAGCTGATTCAGATAACGAACTTTAGGACCTAGAACACCTGAATATCTACTGTCCGTAAAATTACACAAACACCCCCAAAGCAAAGTATACAGGATGACTTTTAATTAGTTCTTGATAACAAAACATATACATGTACTCGTGATTACAAACAAAGAACAAATATGACAAAAAAAAATTTTGGTCCTCGATAAAAGTTATCAAATCGGCAAAAAATTCTTTTTCACATTTGACATATTATAGTTTCTTTGAGAAAGTTGTTTGTAATCACGAGTACATTCATATCCTTTGCTAAAAAGAACTAATTAAAAGTCACCTTATATAAGGTCTAACAAAATTAGCTGAAACTATTTTAACTGGTGCTTTAACTTAATTAATTTTAACCCATATAACTAAACAACTTTCCCCATAGAACCCATAGTCAAATCGCCAAAAAAATTTGGCTCGCCCATACTAACTCGATCAGCTGATCAGCCAAGTTAGTATGGCAAGTTCAGTTTTTTTTTTAGATTTGACTATGGGTTTCATGGGGAAAGTTGTTCAGTTTCATGGGTAGAAGCACCAGTTAAAATAGTTTCAGCTAATTTTGTTACACCCTGTATACACGGTGTTTTTTTAACACCGAGCAAGCCGTTAAGGGTGGGCTCTACTCATGAAACTTAACAATTTTCCCCACAAGATTAAAGTATGGGTTTCTTTGGGAAAGTTGTTCAGTTTTATGAATAGAACCCATCCTTGCTTGATCGGTGTTAAAAAACAACCTGTATATTAGTACTAACATACAGTATGGACACTCCCTGCCGCTCTCTAGATTCCGACCTCACCCTCTCGTCACCCAGATTGATACATTGGTTACAGTTTGCTTCTCGCACGTATAGGATTTCGCCGTGATTTTGTTTGATCCGTCATTTGTTTTAAGAAATGTCATTTTACAACCGTTGTGTTCTGGGTGTGCCCAAAGTGTGCAAGAGTATAATAAAACATCCCTGTAATTCATGAAGACTTACAATAAAATTTGAAATGTCTTTCAGTTTTTTCATTACTGTTTTTTACATATAGCGTGTGTAAAAGTTATAAAACATTAAACAGTGCCATTTGATGAAGAGATTACTCGACCAGCCCTTATAAATAGACAGCGAGGGCAAACGCCCCGAACCAAATGGAACGTTGTAAACATTTCATGGAATAATGTAAACAAATCGATTTCTTTCTATTTACGATCCAGTGAATGTTTCCCGTTTTGTGTGTTTTTGAGTTGTGATAGATGTGCATCACAACTCGAAAATTATCAAAATATCAAATTATCAAAAATACTTTCGCTTCTTCAAAAGATGCTCACTCGGCGCGAGGATATTGACATGTTCGCAGATCTATGGGCTCACTTGTTTAATGCAGTCAATCTATTCTTAAATGATTACTAGCTGTCCCGGCGAACTACGTACCGCCTTACATTACATTACACTGCCTTACCCTACCCTAACCTACACTACACTACCCTACACTACACTACCCTACCCTACACTACACTACCCTACACTACACTACCCTACACTACCCTACACTACCCTACACTACACTACCCTACACTACCCTACACTACCCTAAACTACCCTACCCTACACTACACTACCCTACCCTACACTACACTACCCTACCCTACCCTACCCTACACTACACTACCCTACCCTACCCTACCCTACCCTACCCTACCCTACCCTACCCTACATAAGAACCTTCTCCCGACAATAACGAACTCGACAAAAAAAGAATTAGCGAAATCGGTCCAGCCGTTTAGGAGGAGTTCAATGACTAACACACGGACAGAAGATTTATATATATATATATATATATAAAGATGTGTAATGTTGTTTTCTGTTGTCTATTATTTATGGTGTTCCATATTAAACGTGACATCTTATTATTTATCATCAATAACTTAATTTAATGTGTAAGTGCTTATACTATGTAAACTTACATTGTGACTGAATAAATAAATAAATATGTGGCAGGCAAATTGTATGATTAGTCATTTTATATACGCTCAGGCAAATTGTACAATTCGTCTGTATGTAAACGATCAGGCAAAATGTAATAATTCGTCCGTATATAAACGGTCAATGCCGAGTCAGGCAAATTATCAAAATGCCGTACGGTAGATCGTAAATGAGCTCGCTAAGCGAGCGATGTTAGGTTCGCTCAGGTTTGATTGATTTAACTGTCAAAGAGCCTCGCGAAGCGAGCCTTCCGCCCTCGCCATTTAATAATTTGCCTGACATTTGCCCGACTGTATGTACAATGACGAATTATACAGAGTGCCTGCGACATATATAATGTGAAAGCTAGCCGTTTCGCAAGCTTTGCATTAGGTAAACCTGGTCCTTCAGCGAAACAACAATAAGAATTTCTGTGTAAAGGTATTGTAAGATGCTCATATGTACAAATAATTTCTCAAAAAAATGCAGACTAAGGACCTCCTACAGCCAACTTTTGAGTATTCTTTTTTTTCCTAGGATATATGGAATCAGAAAAAAAAATTGACATTTTTGTATATTCCAACAGTAATACGTTGAAACTTTTCATCGATTAGTTAAGAGTAAGAGCGTCGGTGGCACAATGGCAAGGGCCGCTACCTCCTACCCGGGAGGTCGTGGTTCGAGTCCTGCCACGTACCAATGTGTTTTCGAATTTCGATCTCATATGTACGTTTATACGGTGAAAGAAAACATCGTGAGGAAATCTGCACACATCTGCGAAGAAACTCCAAGGTTGTGTGTGAAGTGGGCCCGCGTGGTCGACTAAAGCCCGATCGCCCTAATTCAGGGTAGGCTCGAGCACCTCGGTGGGGAAGTATACATATATGAGCTGATTTGATGATGAAGTTAAACTTATGAGTACGTCACGTCGATAACCACGCGCCCCCCTTCCCCAGGGTGGGGTCGCTTCCCGATGAAGGCTTCAAGGCCCCACGGGCCAAAGACATCAGCAGGCGGTGTTTAGAGTAGACACAGATTAGCTGTGAGTCCCACATAACTCGTACAGACGGGTATCCATGAGGTTTCACCGCCTACCTCCCGCTGAGGGTCCTTGCTGGGTGCAAAAAAAATGCCGATAACCATACATTTCAAAGTACTCACACAGTAATTCCATAAAATGTACGCCACAAACCAGCTATGCCTGAAATCGATTGATTAGATTACTATCGGACATTTTCAATAAGTTGATACATTCGGAATCGAGTCACGTTCTCGCTAGGGCCTGCGTCCTATCCGCCGCCATTTTGTGACGTAATATTATATGTGCTTGTCATACACCGGTACCCGTAGTTTCTAGGCAGCCCTCGCCCGGAGAATGTTACCTTTAAAGCCGAGATAAGTAAGGTAGGAAATGTGAGGTAAAATCGTAAAGTTGACCCGAGAATGTGTAGTTTGAGAGTGAATGGGTTTTGACATTGTTTTGGGACTTGGCCCATTCTCAAATCCTTCGAGTACCTACTTTCATTTATTGTTTTCCTTTTGCCCTTTGCCTGTCATATAGATTATGTTTTTTTTACAAGCTTTTATTTAACTTGCAATGTATGTTTGTTCGGGTGGAATCTTGCTACTCAATTTTGATGCAGATATCTTCAACCGATTGAACTGAAATTTTGTATACACGTTCAGATTCGATGACAGACAATGCATGGTTAACTGTGTGACGTCATTCTAAATTCAACATGGCGGCGCACCCAAGATGGCGGACTAGTTATTTTTAATGCACTCCTACAATATGGGTACCAAATTAAAGGGTTTGCTGAGAAGAATGAGAATTAATTAAAATTCTTTTGAAATTAAAGCTTGTACTTAAAAGTTTTTAGGTTTTTCAAAAACTACTTAATGTTATAATAATACTAGCTGTCCCGGCGAACTACGTACCGCCTTACATTACATCACACTGCCTTACCCTACCCTACCCTACCCTACACTACACTACACTACCCTACCCTACACTACCCTAACCTACATACACTACACTACACTACCCTACACTACACTACCCTACCCTCAAATAAAATAGATGTTGACCGATTCTCAGACCTACTCAATATGCTCACAAAATTTCAAGAGAATCGGTCAAGCCGTTTCGGAGGAGTACGGGAACGAACATTGTGACACGAGAATTTTATATATAAGATTTAATATTATATTGGCGCTTATTAGAGCTAGTAATTTTCTTTGACTAGTAACGCTACGCTTCAGCATACAAGTATATAATTATGACAACGCTAAATACATTAAAAAACCGGCCAAGTGCGAGTCGGAATCGCACACATAGGGTTCCGTACCAGCATACTAGATGGTGCTAGCTTCTTCAGTTCCGTACTTTCACACTAGATGGCGCTAGTTTCTTCACGTTTCAAAAAAAAACCACGTTTGTTGTATGGAGACCTTCATTTTTTAAAATTTTTAGTATTTGTTGTTATAGCGGCAACAGAAATACATCATCTGTGAAAACTTTAACTGTCTAGCTATCACGGTTTATGAAATACAGCCTGGTGACAGACGGACAAACGGATGGACAGCGAAGTCTTAGTAATAGGGTCCCGTTTTTATCCTTTGGGTATGGAACCCTAGAACAGAACGTAGAACAGATGGCCGATGGGGCAGTAAAGTTCTCGAGTGGCGACCGCGCACCGGAAAACGTAGCGTAGGCAGGCCTCCCACGCGGTGGACCGATGACCTGGTGAAGATCGCGGGAAGCCGATGGATGCGGGCAGCGCAGGACCGGTCGTCGTGGGAATCCTTGGGGAGGCCTTTGTCCAGCAGTGGACGATTTGTGGCTGATATGATGATGATGATGATGATGGAACCCTAAAAACCGACTGAGACAGTTCGACACGGACACGTTGCTCATAATCCTTGGTAGTAAGCAGAGACTTTTCAAAGCGGAATCCAAAATGTTTTATGAATGTTACCTATCTTCTTAATATATATAAATCTCGTGTCACAATGTTTGTCCTCAATGGACTCCTAAACCACTTAACCGATTATAATAAAATTCGCACACCATGTGCAGTTCGATCCAACTTGAGAGATAGGATAGGGTAGGGTAGGGTAGTGTAGGGTAGGGTAGGGTAGTGTAGTGTAGGGTAGTGTAGAGTAGTGTAGGGTAGGGTAGTGTAGTGTAGTGTAGTGTATGTAGGGTAGGGTAGGGTAGTGTAGGGTAGGGTAGTGTAGTGTAGTGTAGGGTAGGGCAGGGCAGTGTAATGTAATGTAAGGCGGTACGAAGTTCGCCGGGACAGCTAGTAAACTTATATATATTTCTTTGTAGTAATACAAAGTAAATAAAAGCGTCGGTGGCTCAACCGGTAACGACTCGATCCTTATAAAACCAGAGGTACCGGGTTCAAATCTGGACGTCCAATGTACCAATGAGTTTTCAAAACTTACGTACATACTTACCGATTGATTTAATGGTGAAGGAAAACACCGTGACGAAACCTGCACACGCCTGCGAAGAAACTCGAAGGTTGAACTCGAAGTCGACCAACCCGCACTGGGCCCGCGTGGTCGACCAAGGCCTGATCGCCCTAATTCAGGGTAGGCTTTAGCCCCTCGGTGGGGACGTATATGAGCTGATGTGAATGATGAATGAATACAAAGTAAACTTTATATTGTTGCCAATATTCTAGTTTTAGCCCGCGGTTTCGCCCGCGAATACATAGTTTTTATGACTGTCTTTGAGGATGGGTGGCAAGCGGTTCGCGAGCGTGGACATGAGTCTTCTCCAGATCCCTCAAATATATGGGACTATTCTGATAAGCAGTCGATGTCACTTCCCACCCATTCAACCAATTCTATACAAAAAATCACTTCACTTTTCCCGTTGCGATGTTGAATAAATTAAAGCCAGTGTGACGTCTATGACGGACGGACGGACGGACGAACCGTCAACAAGTGTGTCAATGGATTAAAAGTACTAGGCTTCCAGGACTTACAAGAGGTGTTTCAATGCGGTCGATTCTCTGTTATGAAAACCGTCATACTAAAAAGAGGCGATTCTTATACCTAACATCAGTGTGTCAATGGATTAAAAGTACTAGGCTTCCAGGAGCTTACAGGATATGCTGTAGTTGTACTTTAGTATTCAATAAAAAAGTATCAGGAGCACATAAGTGCCAAGAAGTTAGCTCACCCGACTATGAGCGGTATTTTACATCTCCTTAAAGATGGAGCTAAAGAAGTTTTACTTCAGTCGTGTGTTCTAAAGCACACAAGCGTTCGGCTCGTGACACGTTACCACATAAAATTATCGTCCGTAAACCGACTTACAGACAACATCGGTTTTTTTTAATAAATAAATAGCTTCTTAGTTTAAAAATATTGCCATTGTTATTTCAACTAACTTGTATTGTGGAATGTAAAATCATAAAGGTGACTTCTCAAACAGCATGATCACCATTAAAGACGTACACCATCTTTTTGGTCAAAAATATAAGGCCATTTAAACATGCAGGATTTTCAAGCAACGAAAACGTGAATTTACGGTGGTAACAGACTGTAACTCGTTGAAGTCTTCACGAAACAAGATAGACCTTACGCCGAGGGTTCACAGGTGGTGGGCTTTCCTTCAGTCTTATGACTTCAATGTGACGTATCGGGCAGGTAAACACATGGCGCACGTTGATTTCTTCTCACGAAATCATCTCCCTGTACAGTTGAAGGAACCTGTAGTTAAGTGTACTCAGAAAATCGTAGACCTAGCAGAGCTTTCTGAAAACTGGCTTCTCGCAGAGCAACAGCGTGACGGAGATATCGTGAAGCTGATTAATGACATCAACAATGGTCAGATGAACGACGATCTTGCCAAATCCTACGAGATACGGTCAGGTGTTCTCTACCGAAAGGTCCAACGACAAGGTAAGACTAAATGTTTACCCATTGTTCCCCGCGCGATGAGATGGTCTGTCATAAACAACGTGCACGAATCACTCGTACATCTTGGGTGGGAAAAGACGTTGGAAAAGCTCTACGACCACTATTGGTTTGAAGGTATGTGCCGCTACGTGAAGAAATTTACAGACAACTGCGTTACCTGCAAGATCGCAAAGAAACATTCAGGCAAAGTACAAGCACAACTCCATCCAATACCAAAGGTGACAGTACCGTGGCACACGATACACATCGACGCTACCGGCAAGTTGAGCGGTAAGAACGACACCAAAGAGTACGTGTTTGTGCTCATAGACGCATTCACGAAGTACGTCCTTCTGTACCACTCTAAGAACATCGACTCAAAGAGTAGCATTCAGGCGGTGAAGGATAGTGTTGCGTTATTCGGTGCTCCTGTACGCATTATTGCGGACCAAGGACGGTGCTTTGCTTGCAATGAATTTAAACAGTTTTGTGAGTCGAAGAACATTAGTCTTCATCTTATAGCAACAGGGTCATCGAGAGCAAACGGTCAGGTAGAGAGAGTTATGAGTGTTTTAAAGGGTATGTTAACGGCGGTAGAGTCAAGCGGTGATAAATCATGGCAGGATGCGCTTGGAGAGGTCCAACTTGCGTTAAATTGCACTATAAATAGAGTCACAAAAGCTAGCCCTCTTGAATTGATGATAGGAAAGGTTGCTCGTCCTCTAGAGTTGATGGCGGATGATGTAGAGCAGACTGTAGATCTCAATGAAGCTAGAAAATCTGCATCGGAAAGGATTGAAAAAAACGCGGCCTATGATAAAGAACGGTTCGACGCGACGAAGGCAAAGCTGAATAAGTTTTCTATCGGTGATTTTGTTTTAACTGAAAATGAGGAACGTAATCAAACAAAATTAGACCCTAAATTTAAAGGTCCTTTTAAAGTAATAGAGGTTTTAGAAGGGGATCGCTATGTGCTGAAATCATTAAATAGTAAGCGTACATACAAGTACGCACATGATAGATTACGGAAAATGCCAGAGGGTCAAATGCCAGTTGATGAAGTAGAGAACTAAGTGCGGTGATACATTTGTGTGAGCATGTTTATGCTACGATGATGGAGTAAGTTGTGCTCGGTTCGGTTGGTCGGCCGTACCAGAGATCATGCCGTAGTTGTAGCTCGTTGGAAATCGGTATTTGCTCGCCGGAGAGCAATCCGTGGGTACGCAATGGGCGGATGGTTCTGGCGGAGGCCGGGTCTTGGTGCGCCAAGACCCAGTGTAAGTCATGCGTGACTTGGCGATTCTTGCAGAGGATGCGCAGGTTGAGCTATTGTAGCTCTAGGCCACGGACGTGACACTTACTATCATTTGAGTTGCTATTCGTGACTTGGAAGTATTGAATTGGTTAAGCTGCGTTCGTACAGCAGTTATTTGGTGGCATTTGATACTCTGCGCATTGGCTACTATTTCATGAATCTGAAATGAGTAAGATGTTGTACATTGTAAATAAACTTTAAATTAATTTGTACAGTGTAAATAAACTTAAATTAGTGTGTACAGTGTAAATAAACTTTGAGTGATGCTCTACATAGACTTTGTGTTATTTTAGGTGACTGTAAGAAATAGTTTCCTTTAAAAATTTTGTAATGTAGAGTCACTGAATGTAGAGTCATTAAGAGTCTTTGAGGTAGAGTCACTGTTGTAGGTCAGGTATGACCGAACGGCTACTGTGCTTTTTTTTTTCATTGTTCTAGGCTAACACACGAGGACGTGTGTACATGCAGGATGGCCGTGTCATATCCGGTTTGAAGTTAGCCGATTGGAACGTCAAGCGTGTCACGTTGGCGCGACTACGGCGCCCCCTACCGATGTGATATGCTTGGACAGAGTCTCGGTGGTCGGCCAGTTACGAGTTGATCGTCCGTCGAATACCACCTTGGAACTGTCCCACGTTCCGTGCTATTTAATCAAAGTGTAGTGAAGTGCCTATTGTAAGATTATTGCGTTGAGACTGATTGCTAATTATAATTAATGTACATACGGTTACCTGTAATTAAAGTGTGAAAAACTCTAACCTGTGTTCCTCTTTGCTTGGTCTCCCACACTAGGCCCACAATGTCAAACGGTCGTCCTCCTGACCCGACATATAAGATTTAATATTATATTGGCGCTTATTAGAGCTAGTAATTTTCCTTGACTAGTAACGCTACGCTTCAGCATACAAGTATATAATTATGACAACGCTAAATACATTAAAAAACCGGCCAAGTGCGAGTCGGAATCGCACACATAGGGTTCCGTACCAGCATACTAGATGGTGCTAGCTTCTTCAGTTCCGTACTTTCACACTAGATTGCGCTAGTTTCTTCACGTTTCAAAAAAAAACCACGTTTGTTGTATGGAGACCTTCATTTTTTAAAATTTTTAGTATTTGTTGTTATAGCGGCAACAGAAATACATCATCTGTGAAAACTTTAACTGTCTAGCTATCACGGTTTATGAAATACAGCCTGGTGACAGACGGACAAACGGATGGACAGCGAAGTCTTAGTAATAGGGTCCCGTTTTTATCCTTTGGGTATGGAACCCTAAAACAGAACGTAGAACAGATGGCCGATGGGGCAGTAAAGTTCTCGAGTGGCGACCGCGCACCGGAAAACGTAGCGTAGGCAGGCCTCCCACGCGGTGGACCGATGACCTGGTGAAGATCGCGGGAAGCCGATGGATGCGGGCAGCGCAGGACCGGTCGTCGTGGGAATCCTTGGGGAGGCCTTTGTCCAGCAGTGGACGATTTGTGGCTGATATGATGATGATGATGATGGAACCCTAAAAACCGACTGAGACAGTTCGACACGGACACGTTGCTCATAATCCTTGGTAGTAAGCAGAGACTTTTCAAAGCGGAATCCAAAATGTTTTATGAATGTTACCTATCTTCTTAATATATATAAATCTCGTGTCACAATGTTTGTCCTCAATGGACTCCTAAACCACTTAACCGATTATAATAAAATTCGCACACCATGTGCAGTTCGATCCAACTTGAGAGATAGGATAGGGTAGGGTAGGGTAGTGTAGGGTAGGGTAGGGTAGTGTAGTGTAGGGTAGTGTAGAGTAGTGTAGGGTAGGGTAGTGTAGTGTAGTGTAGTGTATGTAGGGTAGTGTAGGGTAGGGTAGTGTAGTGTAGTGTAGGGTAGGGCAGGGCAGTGTAATGTAATGTAAGGCGGTACGAAGTTCGCCGGGACAGCTAGTAAACTTATATATATTTCTTTGTAGTAATACAAAGTAAATAAAAGCGTCGGTGGCTCAACCGGTAACGACTCGATCCTTATAAAACCAGAGGTACCGGGTTCAAATCTGGACGTCCAATGTACCAATGAGTTTTCAAAACTTACGTACATACTTACCGATTGATTTAATGGTGAAGGAAAACACCGTGACGAAACCTGCACACGCCTGCGAAGAAACTCGAAGGTTGAACTCGAAGTCGACCAACCCGCACTGGGCCCGCGTGGTCGACCAAGGCCTGATCGCCCTAATTCAGGGTAGGCTTTAGCCCCTCGGTGGGGACGTATATGAGCTGATGTGAATGATGAATGAATACAAAGTAAACTTTATATTGTTGCCAATATTCTAGTTTTAGCCCGCGGTTTCGCCCGCGAATACATAGTTTTTATGACTGTCTTTGAGGATGGGTGGCAAGCGGTTCGCGAGCGTGGACATGAGTCTTCTCCAGATCCCTCAAATATATGGGACTATTCTGATAAGCAGTCGATGTCACTTCCCACCCATTCAACCAATTCTATACAAAAAATCACTTCACTTTTCCCGTTGCGATGTTGAATAAATTAAAGCCAGTGTGACGTCTATGACGGACGGACGGACGGACGAACCGTCAACAAGTGTGTCAATGGATTAAAAGTACTAGGCTTCCAGGACTTACAAGAGGTGTTTCAATGCGGTCGATTCTCTGTTATGAAAACCGTCATACTAAAAAGAGGCGATTCTTATACCTAACATCAGTGTGTCAATGGATTAAAAGTACTAGGCTTCCAGGAGCTTACAGGATATGCTGTAGTTGTACTTTAGTATTCAATGAAAAAGTATCAGGAGCACATAAGTGCCAAGAAGTTAGCTCACCCGACTATGAGCGGTATTTTACATCTCCTTAAAGATGGAGCTAAAGAAGTTTTACTTCAGTCGTGTGTTCTAAAGCACACAAGCGTTCGGCTCGTGACACGTTACCACATAAAATTATCGTCCGTAAACCGACTTACAGACAACATCGGTTTTTTTTAATAAATAAATAGCTTCTTAGTTTAAAAATATTGCCATTGTTATTTCAACTAACTTGTATTGTGGAATGTAAAATCATAAAGGTGACTTCTCAAACAGCATGATCACCATTAAAGACGTACACCATCTTTTTGGTCAAAAAAATAAGGCCATTTAAACATGCAGGATTTTCAAGCAACGAAAACGTGCGTTCCCGCCATTCCTGGCATAGAGCCAGGCACTGGAGAATCTACAGCAAACTATTTCCACTCTTATCTTGACTTATTAGAACTCATTTTGAGCTGGCGAAGGATGTAATTGTCAAGTTGGCAAGCTTTGCTTGTTTCTTTTTAATTTTAAAATAGTCCTTATCGCATAGACTCGGTTTTTTGTGCCTTTAGATAGATCATTTTTACACCAAAATACTGTTACTAAGTACAGACTATTATGGATATACTCCTTCTCGTGTGGTACAATTAGCCGTACCACACACATATAGAGATACATGCACATGTGGGCATAGATATCTACAATCATACATAGCTATACGCCACACAGGTAGTAAACTTCCCACCATCATGAGGATGACGTCTATAAGTGCCTATCTAAACCATACCCAACCAAAAAAAACTTTTTCGTTTAATCTAACCAATTTAATTTAAAAAAAAAGTGAGCGTGTCAGCTCCGACGCGCGACTAGAGTTTAGTTATCTAATATAGTAATTGAATCGCTTTTAAACAAAATATTATTTTTTTCTTTTCCTTCTTTTTTATTTTTTTTCATAGTGAAAAGTCTACTTTTGACGTCTTTGACCTTACAGAAGGGAAGATCTGGGCTTCATCCTACGCGGCCTCGCCGTTTGGGCTGTATGGGCATGGAGTCTTAGCCTTCTTCATATAAAAAAGGTGACCGATATAAAAAAAAACGTAATTAACACTCGATTTTACTCCCCATCTGAAAGAAATAAAGAAATACGTTTATTGGTTTCAGTAACACCACACCAAAATATATAATACGTAACAAAAGTTGAGGTAAATATAAAATAATAATTATAATTACATATATTCATGAGGTGCCACTGCAACCACAGGGCCCCAACTCAGCATGTGCTAGGCTCGGAAGCGAAGCGCTGGTATTCTGTTGGCACCCGCGGCTGTCAGTCAGGCGTGGACGCGACAGTTTACATAGTAAGGTTTAAAAAATATTACTTAGTATATTGTTACTACAAAACAATATATATGTATACTTAAATCTAATTTACTAACTACTTATACATAGGTTATCTAATCTAAACATTTTGTTTATCATTATGGTTGTAACCATGGAATTGGGAGGCATTATTGCAGCAGCTTTTGGTTTTCTAATAAAAAACTCTTAAAGTGTTTTTTAAAGGTAATTTTAAGACATAGGATTTCTGTGCGGTGGAGGTTTTAAAGCCGACTGCATACAAAACAGACAAGTCTAAAAGCCGACTGCATACAAAATAGACAAATCTAAAAGCCGACTACATACAAAATAGACAAATCTAAAAGCCGACTGCATACTAAATAGACAAATCTAAAAGCCGACTACATACAAAACAGACAAATCTAAAAGCCGACTGCATACTAAATATACAAATCTAAAAGCCAACTGCGTTCTAAATAGACAAATCTAAAAGCAGACTGCATACAAAATAGACAAATCTAAAAGCCGACTACATACAAAATAGACAAATCTAAAAGCCGACTGCATACTAAATAGACAAATCTAAAAGCCGACTACATACAAAACAGACAAATCTAAAAGCCGACTAGATACAAAATAGACAAATCTCAAAGCCGACTGCATACTAAATAGACAAATCTAAAAGCCAACTGCGTTCTAAATAGACAAATCTAAAAGCAGACTGCATACAAAATGACAACTCTAAAAGCCGACTGCATACAAAATAGACAAATCTAAAAGCCGACTGCATACAAAATAGACAAATCTAAAAGCCGACTGCATACAAAATAGACAAATCTGACGGACATCTCACACTTCAAAATCCATCAATCAGACCAATTAGGCTTCAATGGGCTCAGCCATAGAAACATACATACATTCATCCATACGCCTGAAAAACATTACCCTGCTTCTTTGCCAGTCAAGTCGGGTAAAAAGAAAGAATGCAAAATTTGATCTTATTTTTATTCGCAATTGATAAGCCCTTGGCATCATCTCACCTGATGGTAAGTGACGATGATGCCGAAGATGGAAGCGGGCTTACCAAGATTCCTCAACGCAAAGGGGAAATGGCTATCTTACCTTATGTTGTTAAAACATTGATGTTTGGCTATCTTATCTTCAAGCCGAAACATATCAATGTTGTTAACACTGATGTTTGGCGGCAAGACTTAGATAAGATGGTGGTAGCTAGCCAGGCGGGCTTAGAAAATGCCCTACCACCAACAAAACCGAGTCTTACAAGATGACCCCACCGGGAAACGAACCCGCGATCTCCTGGTGTGAAGCGAATGGACTAGCCTTTACGCCACGGAGACGGTTAAACTTCTTTAAATTGCTTTACACCCGTTTAACTTTCAGCTAAAGAACCTGAAGCTCACTTCAAAAATACAATTAAACTGCGGAGTGGGCCGTTCTCAAATTATTGAGACTCGAAGAGTTCCAAGGAGAGCATGGAATCGCAATTAACGACTGAATAGGCATTAATGGAGTTACGCTGAGAAACGCCCGATTTTAACGAACATTTGCTACTCTTTTACATTCAGGCGTTAGGTAGGAGATAATCCACTGCACGAGCCTAGGTTTAGTGCCCTCCGCACTCGCCTCCCCTGCCCGGTGAAGTTGTAAAGGCCCCCACGGCCAACAACAATCTTGTCCTTTCGAAAAAAAAACTGCAAGAGCCTAGTACGAGCTCTAGGTTGAGTGCCCTCCGCACTCGCCTCCCCTGCCCGGTGAAGTTGTAAAAGACCCCACGGCCAACAACAAGCTTGTCCTTTCGAAAAAAAATTGCAAGAGCCTAGTTCGAGCTCTAGGTTGAGTGCCCTCCGCACTCGCCTCCCCTGGCCGGTGAAGTTGTAAAGGCCCCACGGCCAACAACAAGCTTGTCCTTTCGAAAAAAAACTGCAAGAGCCTAGGTTGAGCTCTAGGTTGAGTGCCCTCCGCACTCGCCTCCCCTGCCCGGTGAAGTTGTAAAGGCCCCCACGGCCAACAACAAGCTTGTCTTTTCGAAAAAAATACTGCAAGAGCACCACTCACACCGCACCGACATTCTGCCCTCGCCGGCGAGGGTGGCGTCCCCCCGCTTCTGGCGCTTATCAGTGCTACCGGCACATACAAGGCCGCTCTTCTCTCCGATCCTCCCCCGTCCAAGCAACGACCTAGGCCGAGGTCCGTGTCCACCTGGGGGCCCTATGCACTTTCAAAAGGGTTTCCTCAACCACCGGTTTTGCGCTGCCTTCATCCAGCACCTTCCCGCGACCTTCACTGTTTGAGTATCCAAAAAAAAGGACTATACCATAGTAAATAGTCTTTATTCTTTTCTAAAATCTGACCATAGACAAAGAACAAAGACTATTTACTACGTAACCATAGACTTGGAAATCGACCCACATAGTTGTAAAAAACACTTATTGAATCATTCTACATATCTCCATCTACGAAATACGAAAAACTTCAGTGTAAAACAGATTAATTTTCTTTATTTCTATATTTTTTTTACAAAAGAAGCGGGGGGAAGGGTTTTATGTGTAGAAATCCAATATTAGGTTACGTGTAAAGAGTAAAGAAAATAACCACACTTTTGCACTTTTCATTTCAATTAAAAACTACAATTAACTATAAAAAAAACAGCCAAGTGCGAGTCAGAAGCGCACACATAGGGTTAGATACTAGATGGCGCTAGTTACTTCAGTTACGTACTATCATACTAGATGGCGCTAGTTTCTTCACGTTTAAAAAAACACGAGACTTACACTTTTTCTAATTTTTAGCATTTTTTGTTATAGCGGCAACAGAAATACATCATCTGTGAAAATTTCAACTGTCCAGCTGTCACGGTTCATGAAATACAGCGTGGTGACAGACGGACAGACGAACGGACAGCGAAGTAATGGAGTCCCGTTTTTACCTTTTTGGTACGGAACCCTTAAAATAAACTGGCATATTAAAGAGTGTGTTAAGACTAATCGACTAAAAAAATTAAAAAGTACTAAATCGATCTGGTTTGCCTGTAGAACGTAAATCTCTGTTTCTAAAGAGGTTTCTTTGATACATTTTTTTTCTGTTAGAAAAGTTAATGAATCGTTTGTCTGCAGCGGACAAAATTAAATCATTGAAATGCAAAATCAGGTTACAAAATATAACATTCATATTATGTAAAAATCGAGATCCCTGCGACCAAAGTTTCCAAAGCGTCGCCTTACTAAAAAGGTAGGGACGTTGTTGCGTTAATGAATCATTCTTGCAAGATTAAATTTATGTTTAGGGAAGTTTGAATTCTTTTAAAATACAGACATCGAAACTTTTCTAATAAACAGGCACCTAATTCCACAGGTTCAGTTATATTAAACCCGATTTAAAACTTTCCCAAACATTCCCGATGTTGTTTCAATCTGAATCGTTAGACGAACCAATGAACCTTTGAACTTCACAAAAGACGCAGATTGTCCAATTCTCAAAATGCCTTATTCTTAGGGAGTAGGTAACTTTTATATAAAATGAATCAGATTGCCCAGTTCTCAAAATGCCTTTTTCTTAGGAAGTAACTTTTATATAAAACGAATCAGATTGCCCAGTTCTCAAAATGCCTTATTCTTAGGGAGTTACTTTGATATAAAACGAATCAGATTGCCCAGTTCTTAAAATGCCTTATTCTTAGGGAGTAACTTTGATATAAAACGAATCAGATTGCCCACTTCTTAAAATGCCTTATTCTTAGGTAGTAACTTTGATATAAAACGAGTCAGATTGCCCAGTTTTTTAAATGCCTTATTCTTACGGAGTAACTTTGATATAAAACGAATCAGATTGCCCAGTTCTTAAAATGCCTTATTCTTAGGTAGTAACTTTGATATAAAACGAATCAGATTGCCCATTTCTCAAAATGACTTATTCTTTGGAAGGAAGCGTGATATCTTAGGGGATATGGCTGTAGCACGACGTCGTAATTTAATTAAATGATGAAGTAAAAGACCTAAAAAAAACATATGAATTAGAAAAACATTAAACACTTAAATTTTTAACACAAATCACATAAAACATGAATGAATCTTAACCGAAATGGGTCTTTTAGAGAGCATCAGATATTAAATAATTATTTAATAAACAATATGTTTGGTGGTGAAAATGTATTGAAAGATAGCAAAATTAATGGATTTTAATCACATGTTTCACACTTGGTTTTCCAAAATGTGACACATGGATCGTTTTGTGCCAGCAGATGCAGAATAGACGAAATAGATTAACCCTTTCGCGACCAACACAACTACGGCGAAAAAGAGAAAACTGAGCCTTATTCTAGGTAAATACAGATTAATATTGACAAAGCATCCACGGCAAACATATTGACAATGCTCGTGAAAGGGTTAAATGAAAGAAAAACTAATAACAGCAACGCGTTGCCGCGTTACAGGGCAACGGCTATCTGGTGTTGCACATGCACTCACCCGTGGTTACGGATATACACCTACAGACCAATGCAACACGACCAAAATAATCAGCTGACGCAAATGCAAATAACTAAGTGAAGAAGAACGGTGCTAATGGTCGAATGTAATATTACAACAAGGACAATTAGTTTAAAAATGCGCGCATTTAAAAGCGCGATAGTTATTCGTGTAATAGCAATTCAGTTGTTCGGTAATTATAAATTACAATCAGTCATCGAAAGGCAGCACTTCTTGTTTTTTTAACTGACTTCCCAAAAGGAGAGTAATCTTTTTCCCTTTCGGCTGCCATCGCAACTGTGTTTCACAACCAGTAGTCTATTAGGATTTTTTAATCTTTCATGTCAACCAGTTGTGATAGAAGAAGATTTATTCCCGTTACACAACCAGTTGTCAAAGAAGAAAAAAACTGTCGCCATCGCAACTGTGTTTCACAACCAGTTGTCTATGAGGATTTTAAAAATTCCCCACGGGACCTCTTTAGTTTTCCGGGATAAAGAATACCCGACTATACAATGATGGTCAAAACACCCCATCCCAATGTAAATGTTTTATACTGTTACGTTGAGTCATTCTAAAGATTTTTTCGGGTATACGTACAAGTATGTATGTTTGGTTGAGCCTGTAGCAAACGGCTTGATGGATTTTATTTAGAGTGCGAGGTGTCGTTTGTTTAGTCTTGAGTGACATAGGATTTTTACCCCAATGGCCAAAAAACGAGGGTTATGTTTTATGAAGGCGGGTATATAATTTTTCATTTAAATTGGTTAAGTTTGACTGGGAAATATATCTGTGATTCTCAGCTTAGAGGCGTTCATAAGAAGATGATTAACGTGGGAGGCAGCCCCGTTCTGAATTTCAGCAGCAGTCCTCGTGGAAGCATCTATATGCTCGTCACGCATAGCCGTGACCTTCACTTGTCAATGGCGTTTCATCATCAAGATTTACTCTCAATTACTAGCCTGGGTGGCCAGTAATAAGGCTCTAGATTAGTATCACGCCATCTCTTACTGAGGGTATTATAGGAGGCGATTAAGGCGGTGATATTACAAATTTTCGTTATTTTTGACGTCAATTATTCTTAAACGATAGAAAACCCAAGGTAGAAAAATACCCTTATTGTTGATTATGTTCCTTAAAGTCAAAAGCTATTAGAAACACGATTGAGCAGTTTTGGCTCGATAGAAAAAATCCCAAAAATATGTCTACACCGTTACTTTCAACTCTACTTATGACTAATATTATGAATTATTAATACAAAGCGAGTTAATGTTATTATATTTTTCATTGTAGTCTTTGATTAAAACGAAAAACTATTGAAAAAGTGTGGTTATTTTCTTTACTCTTTACACGTAAAGAAAAAGACAGAGACAACTGTTCCAATCAATACCTCGCATTAAGGTATTAAAAACCGGAGGATGGCCAGCAACGCCCTTTCCGTGTACTCTACCACCATACTGTCCATACTGCACACTGCGACCACCACCCTGCCTGCCTAACGTGGCGATTACGGCAACCCCCCCCCCCCCCCCCCCCAACTCAGGGAGGCCTATTATAAGTATATGTCCAGAAGTGGATGCCTTTGAAGCTGAAGCAGGCATGGCAATTTGCTTATCTCTTCTCACTGGACATTGGCAAAATCACTCTACATAGATGTGGCGTGCCAAATGGAAAATAAGCATTAACAAAAAAAAAACGACTCCAAACATGAAACTAAGCTTCCCCTCGATTTCTCTGGGATGCCATTATCAGATCCTGGTTTCCTTATCATGGTACCACCCTAGGGATATCTCCTTTCCAACAAAAAAATAATCATCAAGGTCGATGCAAAAACGACGAAGTTATCCGCCATCATATCAGCCAAATCATCATATCAGCCAAAAATCCTTCACTGCTGGACAAAGGCCTCCCCCAAGGATTTCCACGACGACCGGTCCTTCGCTGCCCGCATCCATCGGCTTCCCGCGATCTTCACCAGGTCATCGGTCAACCGAGTGGGAGGCCTGCGTACGCTACGTTTTCCGGTGCGCGGTCGCCACTCGAGAACTTTACTGCCCCATCGGCCATCTGTTCTTCGAGCTATGTGCTGCCACTTCAGTTTAGCGATTCTGTGAGCTATGTCGGTAACTTTAGTTCTCCTGCGGATCTCCTCGTTTCTGATTCGATCACGCAGAGAGACTCCGAGCATAGCACGCCGCCAACACACATAAAAAAAAATTAAAAATATATACGGTCGAATTGAGAAACCTCCTCCTTTTTTTGAAGTCGGTTAAAAAATACTTTCTTTTTTTTGTGCAAAGCACGAAGTCAGTACCTGTGACTGAAACTTCGCGTATTTCGCGAAAAATAAGTTCATAATTAAATTAGTCACGGCCCGCCTACTCTATGACAGGGGCGGTGGCCGCTTCTGTGAGAGCGCCGAGAAAATTGACTAAGTTTTATAAGCGAATTCGTTTGTTCTTCAAATTCTCTTTGAGGTTGGTAGTGAAATGAAACAGGTACTAGAGTTGTGTTTTTTTTTTTAAATAAAAAGAAGGCGCTTACTGAGGGGATAAAATGACAATATGCGATAGAGCGTCGGTGGCGTAACGGCTAGGGCCGCCGCCTCCTGTGTGTGTGAAGTCAACCAACCCGCACTGGGCCCGCGTGGTCGACTTATGCCCAATCGCCCTAATTCAGTGTAGGCTCGAGCCCCTCGGTGGGTCGTATATGATTTGGTATGAATTCCAAATTTAACGCTCGCGAATGTATATCCTGACCAACCCGCACTGAGCCCGCGTGGTCGACTAAGGCCCGATCGCCCTAATTCAGGGTAGGCTCGAGCCCCTCGGTGGGGACGTATATGAGCTGATATGATGAATGCATATCCTGCGACAATTCGGTCAAATGTCTTTCATAATATTTTCATCTCTACATGGCCTTTCTGCTTAGTGACACGGCAGACAGGAATTTAAATACTTAAATATTTCAATTCTAAAAAAATTACCATGCCTTTTTTAAAACGTTATTAAATGGTTTAAAACTATAACAATTTTTACCACACAAACAGACAGAAAAGAAAAAAAGGCGAAATAATATTGCATTGTTATCTAGTTCTGAGCTAAGTTTAAGCTAATTATACAGGGTGACTGGTAAGTAGTGCAAATCCTTTTTAGGGGATAAACTACATCTAATTTGCAACAGAAAACGTCATACTAACTGGAGGTCGGAAATCAACGGTTTTCGAGTTAAAGCCTATTTAACTTTTAATTTTGTATGAAAAATTATTTTGTTCAAATGTTTTGAGATTGCAAATTAGATGTAGTTTATCCCCTTAAAAGGATATATATGCACTACACCAGTCACCCTGTATATATATTATTAGACTAACAAGCAGTATGGACACTCCCTGCCGCTCTCTAGATTGCGACCTCACCCCCTCATCTCCCAGATTGATTTTGATTGGTTACAGTTTGGTTGTCGAACGTATTTTGTTCGTTCCGTCATTCCTTTTTTTAAATGTCATTTCTGACACGTTGTATGAAGTGTCCAGGGTGTGGTTTAAGGTTCAGAGTCGTCTAGCTCTTTGGAAAGTTAGTTTAAAATAAATTGCATTTGTACCGAACAGACAGACATACATATATGAAAGCGAGATAATTAAAGCGAGGTAATAAAAAACTAATGGCCACCATTTCTACAAGTAAATTTGCTTTTTGCGACATTTACCAACAATGCTTTTTTAATCTTGAATTTAAATAAATTTTATTTTTGTAAAAACTAGATTATTTTAAAACGACTAACATATCATTTCAAATTAATTATTAAAAATATTTTTGAAACAATAATTTTATTTATTAATTACTACCTTTTGCCCTCGGCTTTGCCCGCGTGGACATCGTTTTTGTGACTGACTTAGAGAGTGCGCGGTGAGCGTGGGCATGAATTTTCTCCAGGTCCCTCGGCAACTATGTCAGGATATGCTTATTAGTAAATCGTGTCTTTTCCCACCCCCTCAACCATCTCGGTGTAAAAAATCACACGATCTATTGTTCCGTTGCGATGCTATAGAAATTAACCAAAAAAGAGTATATTTTCAGTTCCCTCGGGAATTTTATCGGGCTATGCTATTTACACGGGATAAAAAGTAGCCTATGATGTCCTTCCTTGTGACACAGGCTACCTGCATGCCAAATTTCATTAAGATTGGTCAAGGCGTTAAAGCGTGAAAAGGTAACAAACAAACACATTTTCACATTTATAATATTAGTATATTAGTAAGGATCTCTTTTAAATTCGAGATATTTTAAAGTTATTTAATAAACTCTAAAACACAAGATACATTATTTTAAATTTGCCTTCTATACTTTAAAGTCTTCTAACACCCGGTAAGGTTGGATGGAAGAGATCTCTTATAGAGATAAGTCCACCTTTGTACACTTCCTCTCTAAGTTCTTGTCATTTAAATGTCTGTGTACAATAAAGAATATTATACAGGTGACTTTTAATTAGTTCTTGATGAGATAACAAAAGATATGAATGTACTCGTGATAACAATCAACTTTCCCAAAGAAACTATATGTCAAATCAGAAAAAAATTGTTGGTCCCCGATACATAATAAGTTATCAAATTGGCAAAAATGTATAAAGGACCAAATATTTTTTCTCATATTTGACATATAGCTTCTTTGGGAATGCTGTTTGTAATCACGAGTACATTCATATATCGTTTGCTGTCAAGAACTAATTAAAAGTCACCCTATATAATTCTGGCTTAAATAAGGGTATTATAAACACTGTGGCTATATTATGATGATATATGACGTGGGTATAACCATAAAGGCATGACATATTATACGCTTAGTCCACTCCTTAGTCTGTCTCTTATCTTAACACGACGTCACTCGTCATATTAGTCTGGAACGGACAAATGACAGCCCTTTATCTTGCCCGGGCGACGCTAGGCGTACGTGCTGATTATTCCAAGCCCCTGGTAGCACATAAGATTATTACCCAGTACGTAGTCTGTTAAAAAAATACGTAGACTGGCGTCATAAAACAAAATGAGATATTATTTCAGGCGAGATGATGCCAAGGGCTTACCAATTGTGAATTTAAAAAAAAGTACTTTATTTAGAAGATGTCTGGATACAGAAAAAGCGTTGGTGATGGCTCAACCGGTAACGACTCGGTCCTTTAACAAGAGGTACCGGGTTCAAATCCGGACGGCCAATGTACCAATGAGTGTTTTAAAACTTTCGTACATATCATTACCGATTGCTTTAACGGTGAAGGAAAAGATCGTGACGAAACCTGTACACGCCTGCGAAGAAACGCGAACTGGGCCCGCGTGGTCGAGTAAGCCTGATTGCCCTAATTCAGGGTAGGCTCGAGCCATGATGATGGTGACATGTCTGGGTCCCCTTCAAAGTACTCCCCTACTCGACTCACACGCTTATCCCAACGGTTCTTCAACTTTTGAAAACAGTCCTGGAACGTTTCTTTTGCAATGTCTTTCAGTTCCTTCGTCGCGTTGTCATAATTAAATAATTTTGGAAAAAACTCATAGGTGCAAGTTTTAATTTGAAAATTATTTTAATTATTTCGTATTGTTCTCATCAAACCCTTTAATTTGATACCCATATTGTAGGAGTGAATTAAAAATAACTAGTCCGCCATCTTGAGTGTGCCGCCATGTTGGATTAAGAATGACGTCACACAATTTATCATGCATTGTCATCCAAACTGAACGTGTATACAAAATTTCAGATCAATCGGTTGAAGATATCTGCTTCAAAATTGAGTAGCAAGATTCCACCCGAACAAATATACATACATACATAGATGGCAAGTAAATAAAAGCTTGTAAAAACCAGTCAGATGCTAAACATCAATGTAAACAGCATTTGCCATTGATTTGAGAAATATTGGTAAGCCCGCCGCTTCCATCTTCAACGTCATCGTCACTTATCATCAGGTGAGATGATGCCAGGGGCTTACATATTGTGATAAAAAAGTAAGTGTGTTGTTTTATGAAACCACGGTAAAAGTGAAACTTTACAGAGGACGAAATGATCATGGCTGCTCTCGCTACGGTACAGAAAACGAAACGATCATACCATCAAACGAAAGCGACCATCACGCGACATGCAACACACAGACGAAAAAAACTGGGCACCTCAAGAGTAACACCTCAAGGCGCCTAAATGAATTTTCACTTTACAAAACTGATGTTCGATTTGAACCTATTTAAATCGGGTGTAGCTCATTTGTACTGGTTTTTTTAATTCACTATTGGTAAGCCCTTGGCAACATCTCACCTGATTGTAAGTTACGATGATGCCGAAGATGATAGCGGGCTTACCAAGATTCCCCAACGCAATGGAGAACTTCAAGCCGGAACACATTAATGTTGTTAAGTATTAGATAAGATGGTGGTAGCTAGCCAGGCGGGCTTAGAAATGTCCTACCACCAACCAAACCGAGTCTTATAAACAAGTTGACCCCACCGGGATTGGAGCCCGCAACCTCCTGGTGTGAAGCGAATGGACTAACAATTACGCCACGAAGGCGGTTAAACAGCTATATTATTCGCATAATAATAACGCGGCAGTCATAGAAGTTTTCAGCGTATCACAATGTAAAATCGCTTATTAGAAATTTTGTTATTAAATTATGTACGTGGTAGTGCTATGTTCATAAATTGTTTTTTCAAGATGTTTCATCAGGAAGGCTTAGGCGATACTGTCATGTAAAGATATCACGCGAACTCATAATCTCGACAAAAAGTAAGTGATCAGTAAACATTGATTAAGTACATTGCTTCATTTAAAAACAGTCTATCGGATGTTTCGATTGTGACAACGAAACGTATCAATAATTAATTAAAGCGAGGTTTTGATCAACTATAAGGGTTCCTTGTTGACTTCGCAACCCTAAAACCGGAAGTATAGCGTAGGCTTAGTAATACGGCCCCGTTGGCACATTTTTTTTATTTTTTTTAAATTTACAATTGAAAACAAAAAATCGTAACCATAATATGGTTTTGTTACACCTATCTTAACACCTTTAAAACATTGACCCTACAGTAAAATGTGAATTTCTGTAATTTCGGTAGAAAACATTTTCTCATTAATTCGAGGTATTGATTGGAATAGTTGTCTCTGTCTTTTTCTTTACGTGTAAAGAGTAAAGAAAATAACCACACTTTTTCACTTTTTCAATGGTTTTTCGTTTCAATCAAAAACTACAATTAAAGTATAAAAAACAATAACATTACTCACTTTTTATTATCATAACAAATATTGTTGTATAATTGTTTAAATTTATACTTTAAAACATTAGTCATGACTAGAGTTTAAAATAACGGTGTAGACCTAACTTAGGGATTTTTTCTATCGAGCCAAAACTGCTCAATCGTGTTTCTAATAGCTTTTGACTTTAAGGAACATCATCAACAATAAGGGTATTTGTTTTAAACCTTGGGTTTTCTATAGTTTAGGAGTAATTGACGTCAACAATAACGAAAATCTGTAATATTACCGCCTTAATGATTAATCTTTACAAGAAACAAAGCGTTTGACCACAAAGTAAGCTACTGTTAAATCAAAGATGTATTTATGTGCAATTAATTATGTACGACACGCTAATGTAATAAAATAGTTGATAACTGCATTATAATTCTCCGTGCGTCTGTATGTTGACATGTCAAAGAAGTACGCAGTAAGCATTACGTGTAATGAATATTGAAAAGTTTCTGATTTTAATTAATTACTATGATATTAAATGGTTTAATAATAATAAAACCACAGCACCATGCTGAGTCTCGGACCTATTCGGAAAAAGTTTATTTTCGTTTTTAGTTTTAATCTCTAGGCTATAGTTTGTTTAAATTGGGTACATAATACTTTGATTATTTTTCTATTACATAAAAATGCACATATAGGTGCAGTGACATTTTGCCACACAGCAGTGATATATATTGTTCTAAATATTTTTTTGGGTATAATGTGTGATTCGAAATTTTTACATTCTTTTTTATTTGAGACTTTGATAAAAACTTAATGTTTAGTAACGAAAAACTACCTAAAAACATGGAAAACATGGGAAGTGATTCTTACTATGTTTTTTAATTAGGTCTACTGTACGAAGACGCCTTTCAAAATTATCTGTAGTTTTTTTTTAACTTTCTGAGGCGTGGTTTTTGCTAACCGTACATACTTTTCAAGGTGGATGTTGCTTCAAATTTATACCTGTAATGTATAATCACATCAAATCATTCTCAATCCGACTCATTTCCACGTTATTATTACATCAGTCAATATTTAAGTTCGAACATAACACTCGGCCGACTAAGAAAAGCTCCAGGTATAGGGCCGGCAACCAATTTTGTTTTTATTAACAGTATTACTAAAACTTTCGAATGTCATGAGTTTCATTTTACTTCCCAAAGACGTATTTTTTAAAATTTTTAGCCACCCTAAAATTAGGCCGACTCACGAAAGTGCCAGGTTTGGGCGAGGCAACCCTGTAGATTTTGGCACTTCTTGATAAGTACTATCGAATGTACTGGGTACCTACTTGCTACTCGATGAGGTAATTTACACCCAAAAAAAGGTATTTTTTTGATTACTGTACAAAAAGCTCTAAGTTACGCCCAGGCAACCCTGTACTTTAAGACTTACCTTTTTAATATGCAACACCCTAGATAGGTCGCATCTTGCTACTCGATGAGGTAGGGTTGCATACGGCCCGTTCTTAGACTATATGTTTGTAACCAACTCCTTTGCGCTCGATTTTAACCCACTTTAAACAGACAGATTTAATTCAAACTTTGTACATTTATTATGAATCAGTGACAATACAATAATTTCTTAAGTTTATCTCATTATCCTGACCAGGATCGCCAGGATTAAATTTACATGAAAATAAAAATTAAAAAATAAATAAAGTTTAAAAAAACTAAAAAAAACGCGCTTTTGAAGCACATTCACCTAAAAAGTGTAAAATAATTCTTAATATAGGCTGAAAACAATAATGAACGAAAAATACTAGTATTATTGTGAAAAAAGCGTGGGTTGCTCGATTTATGAAAAATATGGCACAAAGCGCCCTACGCTTTTTTCAGTATTATTGTGAAAAAAGCGTGAGTTGCACTATTTACGAAAAATACGGCACAAAACGCCCCACGCTTTTTTCACAATAATACTAGTATTTTTCGTTCATTATTGTTTTCAGCTTATATTAAAAAATATTTTTCACTTTTTAGTTTTATGTGCTTGAAGCGAGTTTTCTTTTAGTTTTTTAAAACTAAATTTATTTTGTTTTGAGTAGTATACATAGAAACAATGCAAGTTAAATAAAAGCATTTAAAAGAGTCATCATCATCATTACATCCCCACCGAGGGGCTCGAGCCTACCCTGAATCAGGGCGATTAGGCCTTAGTCAACCACGCGGGCCCAGTGCGTGTTGGTCGACTTCACACACAACCTTCGAGTTTCTTCGCAGGCGTGTTGCAGGTTTCCTCACGATGTTTTCCTTCACCGTTAAAGCAATCGGTAAGTATGTACGTAAGTTTTTGAAA
Source organism: Coleophora flavipennella (assembly GCA_947284805.1). NCBI lineage: Eukaryota > Metazoa > Arthropoda > Insecta > Lepidoptera > Coleophoridae > Coleophora > Coleophora flavipennella. Next base: position 13,600,524 of record OX369256.1, on the reverse strand, counting down.
AACTCATTGGTACATTGGCCATCCAGATTTGAACCCGGTACCTCTGGTTAGATGGACCGAGTCGTTACCGGTTGAGCAACCGACGCTTTTTTTTTTAAATTTAAAAGAGTGCTCTCATCTAATTACCTTCTATAAGTGAATTTTAGAAGGATTTCACATCAGCTAGTCAGACATTATTTAGAAACAATCGTTTATTGTCTCGCCAGGATTGTTGTAACAAATTGCCCTCACAGTGCCCTATCAACAAAAGCCAACTTTCGGAGTAAGTTTAGCTTCAGCTTTTCGATAAGAAGAAGAATGGACCCCATTACCGTGAAGCATTGTCCACTCCGCACTAATGTCTGATGGAACCGCTACTCTTGGTTTGAAACTCACAGCTAAATCGCGAAATAGGGGATCGGACTGCATGAAAAATATAATCTGAAATATGATTTTCTAAATTGCTCTCCTCTTGAAGTTTCAAAAAACCTTACTTGTTTTGTTTTTCAATCACGTCTTCAATTTTTAATTGATCAAATTCGCAAAATAAGTTCGTCAGTGAAGCTAAAAATCTATGACGTCACTTGCACTACTTATTTCAAACATTTTTAGAACAAAATTTCGTTTTTGACAGATCATAAAAAGTAACTCAAATGACTAGCAGTCCGATCCCCTACTCACGTATAAATTAAGGCGGTAATATTACAGACTTTCGTTATTTTTGACGTACATTACTCCTAAACGATAGAAAAGCCAAGGTTAAAAAATATACCCTTATTGTTGATGATGTACCTTAAAGTCAAAAGCTATTAGAGACACGATTGAGCAGTTTTGGCTCGATAGAAAAAAAACCCAAATTAGGTCTACAGTCACAACAAAACATCGTGTGTTGCTGCTGTCGGATGAAACGGGAATAAATCTACGGAACGTTCTCGACTCATTATTGAGTCCTCAATATGACTAACAGCTTTACTACACCGTTACTTTAACTCTAGTTATGACTAATATTTTGAAGTATAAATTTAAAAAAAAATGTACAACAATATTTGTTATGATAATACAAAGTGAATAATGTTATTATTTTTTTATACTTTCATTGTAGATGTATTTGATTGAAACGAAAAACCATTCAAAAAGTGTGGTTATTTTCTTTACTCTTTACACGTAAAGAAAAAGACAGTGACAACTGTTCCAATCAATACCTCGCCTTAATAAGAAAATGATTTCTACCGAAATTACAGTAATTCACATTTTACTGTAGGGTTAATGTTTTATAGGTTAAGGAAAGTGTAACAAAACCATATGGTTAGGATTTGTAGGGTTCCGTACCCAAATTTTGTCTAACCACCTCCGTAGCGTAATGGTTCAGGCCATAAGCTTCACATCAGGAGGTCGTGGCTTCGATTCCCGGCTGAGTCTGACTTTTTAAGACTCGGTTTGGTTGATGGAAGGGCATTTTCTAAGCCCACCTAGCTAGCTACCACCATGTTATCCAAGTCTTGCCGCCAAACAGTAGTGCCAACAACATTGATATGTTTCGGCTTGAAGATAAGATAGCCAGTTCCCCATTGCGTTGGGGAATCTTGGTAAACCCGCTTCCGTCTTCGGCATTATCGTCACTTACCATCAGGTGAGATGATGCCATCATCATCATCATCATCATATCAGCCACAAATCGTCCACTGCTGGACAAAGGCCTCCCCCAAGGATTTCCACGACGACCGGTCCTGCGCTGCCCGCATCCATCGGCTTCCCGCGACCTTCACCAGGTCATCGGTCCACCGCGTGGGAGGCCTGCCTACGCTACGTTTTCCGGTGCGCGGTCGCCACTCGAGAACTTTACTGCCCCATCGGCCATCTGTTCTACGAGCTATGTGCCCTGCCCACTGCCACTTCAGTTTGGCGATTCTGTGAGCTATGTCGGTTACTTTTGTGGCGACATCTGCAGTACCCGCCACATACAACTACATAACCTCAACTCAAGACTGAACCATCAGTCATACTATATAGAAAGTTACATCTTCATCTCGATAGATGGCATCTAGAACGCGCTATTAGAATTTCTTCAGCGCTAAGCATATATACAAGCACCAACCATACACGGTTGGTCCACGGCCGGACCCCAGGCACAACACCTCGCCTGGCGGAGATATCTCCCTTTGTTCTCCTGATGTAGGAACACATCCATTCCTACATTGGTGACCCGACGCAGAACATCGACGCACCTTCAGCCAGCAACACCGTCCCTACATTGGTGACCCGACGCTGAACATTGACGCACCTTCGGCAACAACTCCTCAACAGCCCTCCAGCCGGTAAAGCAAGCCAACAGCAGCATAGCAGTCCAATGCGAAGTTTACCAGGACCATCGCAGCCGTCATATCGAGCTTCCTGGCCCTGTGTACTTCAACCCGAAGCCTCATCAGGTTCGCAGCCATCGACGCAGCATCAAGGACCTGCAGCTTCACTCTTCAGGCAGCAAGTCGTCGGCAGCTCACGCTGTAGAGCACGCGCTCCACGTTACCTGCTTCCCTTGCACCGTACGCCTGAACCACCTCCTCGTCCCGACTCACCGTGGACTCGAGTAGAGCAACATTGGCCTGGCGTCTCGACTCACCGCAGACGCCGCATCGCGACGCGTATCGTCGCTCCGCCGCACCGCAACATTGGACAGCTAACTCAATATGGATATCGACCTCTGTCTCGGAGGGGGAGTAATGTGGCGACATCTGCAGTACCCGCCACATACAACTACATAACCTCAACTCAAGACTGAACCATCAGTCATACTATATAGAAAGTTACATCTTCATCTCGATAGATGGCATCTAGAACGCGCTATTAGAATTTCTTCAGCGCTAAGCATATATACAAGCACCAACCATTCACGGTTGGTCCACGGCCGGACCCCAGGCACACCACCTCGCCTGGCGGAGATATCTCCCTTTGTGCTCGTCATGTAGGAACATATCCGTTCCTACACTTTAGTTCTCCTGCGGATCTCCTCGTTTCTGATTCGATCACGCAGAGAAACTCCGAGCATAGCACGCTCCATTGCCCTTTGGGTGACCTTGAGCCTTCTTATGAGGCCCATAGTAAGCGACCATGTCTCAGTTCCGTAAGTCATCACTGGCAACACACACTGGTCAAAGACCTTAGTCTTGAGACACTGCGGTATTTGGGAGAGATGATGCCAAGGGCTTAACAATTGTAAATTAAAAAAAAATATGTGCCAACGGGGCCGTATTACGCCTACGCTGTACTTCCGTTTTTAGGATTGCGAAGTCAACAAGGAATAGTTTCACCATGTCTGTCTGTCCATCTGTCCGCGGCTTAGCTCAGAGACTATCACGCCGACAAAGTTGTACAATAAAATCTTTAAATAAATATGGTACCTCCCCTACATGTATAGTGGTGATTTTTTTTTGCAAACGTAACCCTATCGTGTAGGGTATCGTTTAATAGTTCTTTTAAAACAATTCAAAGTGCAAATTTTTGTTCGAGTCAACTGTACCTCCGCCCTACTAGCCAAACCACTATTTCAGGACATCTGAAAAAAAAATTACAATAGCAGGACATATTATAATTAATTTAAAAGAAAAACTATCACGACTAAGCAGGCTTTCTCAGTTTAGGAGTAATAGTCGACCAACTTAAGGTGTGCAGTTGGATTTGTAAAAAGTTCATAGATTTTCCAAACAAAATGTTCTATTACCAACTGAAAATATAATTTTGTTTCTAAAAATATACATTAATTTTTTGAAAAGATAACGGAACCCTACTTTGCGCGAGTACGACTCGCACTTAGCCGGTTTTTTACTCTAATCATAGCAACCAACCACTTAAATTACATCACCACCCTCCATGAAGTAGAAAAATATCGGAAAATCGGAAATACATAAAGCGATCCACGGCAACAAATTCGAAAAACAGCAGTAAAAAAAAACATTTCCCAAGGCTTACAGAACAAATGAATCTAATTCGTCTATTTAATTGTTCGCTTCAGAAGCACTTTTAACCGACCCAACAGTTCAACCAATTATCACTCCGTTCTTTTTGACGAGGCCCTATTATGGACCTAGCACCTAAATTGGGACCATTTACCTACAGGGATGTACTTCCAATATTTCAACGAAAAGGAATAATATTTTTTCCAATGAAAATTAGTACCTACTTACTTATTTCAACTGGAAATTGCTTTACAAGCTGAACATTATCCTTACATCCTTACTAATATTATAAATATGAAAATGTGATTGTTTGTTACCTTTTCACGCTTCAACACCTTGACCAATCCTGATGAAATTTGGCATGCAGGTAGCTTGTGTCACGGGGAAGGACTCGGGCTACTTTTATCCCGTAAAAACAGTATAGTGCAGTTCCTGAGGGAACTAAAAAAATATTTTAGACGATTTTTTTACATCGCCATTGCTTGCGGCTCGCGCACCACTCACCCTCATCATCATCATCATATCAACCGAAAAACGTCCACTGCTGGACAAAGGCCTCCCCCAAGGATTTCCACGACGACTGCCCGCAACCATCGGCTTCCCGCGATCTTCACCAGGCCGTCCACTTACCCAGGTCTCATACAGGTTAGTCACCCTCAAAGAGAGTCATAAAAACGATGTCCACGCGAGCGAAGCCGCGGGCATAAGATAGTATATAATAATACACACATGATCTTATCTGTTTTGTGCATGAACTTTGCCTAGGGATATTTAAAGACTGTTCATAGAAAAACAATTTTTTACAGAACTATAAAAATTACTTTGAAAATGTGTAGGGTAGAAACTTTCGAGATGAGCAAGTGCTATACTTTCTTACCGTCTCAGTTCTTATACATTAATTAAGTTATATTTAAGGCTTTAAGATGCCTTAATCAGAGCAGGTTGATGCGTGTTAAAATAATATCGAACGTAAGTGTATTCATTTTAAGTTCAAATCAATGCGGGCTTCAACGCGGCTGTTACGTTACAACCAAACGCTCAATTCTCGTTTTTTACATGTTTTTATTACTTTTCTATACTTTCAAATAAATTTTAAAAAAATGTGTTCAAATAAAATGAAAGGTCTTAAAGTCACCGATTTTTGTGTGTTGGTTTCATTCAACATTAACTTTTTTTTTCGCGAAATTTTGCAACTAATGCCAAAAACAGGGTCTACAGTATATTTTTAAAGCACCTTTTTGATAAGGTACCCTAAAAGAAAAAGTATTCTTTTACATTTCGCAGCTAGAATGCGGACGCGCTTGGCAAATTTGGCGAAGTACTTAATACAATTTTCCCATTCTTTTCCATTTCATTCGTCGCTCGACGTGGGAATTCAAATATTGGGTTTGTCAATTTTACGCAATTCACAAAAACTGATTTTTAGGGTAAAAACGGGACCCTATTACCACAGTCCCTAATACCGCAGTGTCTCAAGACTAAGTTCTTTGACCAGTGTGTGTTGCCAGTGATGACTTACGGAACTGAGACATGGTCGCTTACTATGGGCCTCATAAGAAGGCTCAAGGTCACGTGCTATGCTGGGAGTTTCTCTGCGTGATCGAATCAGAAACGAGGAGATCCGCAGGAGAACCAAAGTAACAGACATAGCTCACAGAATCGCTAAACTGAAGTGGCAGTGGGCAGGGCACGTAGCTCGTAGAACAGATGGCCGTTGGGGCAGTGAAGTTCTCGAGTGGCGACCGCGCACCTGAAAACGTAGCGTAGACAGGCCTCCCACGCGGTGGACCGACGACCTGGTGAAGATTGCGAGAAGTCGATGGACGCGGATGGAGGACCGGTCGTCGTGGAAATCCTTGCTCGTATATGAGCTGATATCATCAATTTACCGCATTTTGTTAGTCACAGAAGTAACCCAACTAAGCATACTCTCCATGACGACTCGTTGGTGCGTCATAATACCTCGCACTCTAAAATCCATCAAGCCGTTTAGAAGATATTGTGGAATAAATAAACATACATACTTAGACCTGAAAACAATACACACTACTTTACAACCTACACAATTGTACTTTCTGTTCCTCGTATTAAACTAAAATTGGAAACAAGGTACATGCCTACGCATTGCAAATCGTTAAAATAATTAATTTATATCCATCGGTCACGCTACGCTTATCAAACCAGCGGACAAACAAACTATTCGTTGACTCACCTAATTCCACAGTATAACGATATGGCTTACAGTAGCGCAACGCCTTTGATGTCGCACGATGCCGCCACGGCGTAGGTACTAGCAGTACTAGCCTGTAGCCAGCTGTTTAAGAGCCCGCTGGAGTTCATAAATTCCATACAAACGTAGTATTTGATTCATTTGTTAACCAAACAACCGATTTTGAAATAATTTTATATCGATAATCGGATAACGTTTATCTGTTTCGGTATCGCATTACTTTTTTTAAAAACGAAACGGAAATCCATTATTAACCAATAAACTTGATTTCAAGGTAAACGGAAAACAAGTTTAGTGGTTAATAAAGGATTAATTCGATGGATGTCATCCGATTATCGATATAAAATTAAGTTAAAAAATGAATCAAATACTACGTTTGTATGGGATTTATTAACTCCAGCGGGTTCTTAAGTAGTGTAGCTAGACTGTGCCCCGCCGCGCGCCGTCCGCTGCCCCGCAAGTACCCTTCCGTTGCTCTGCGTAAGTACATTCATTGCACTACTGTAAGCCGCTATATTGTAATACTGTGCTAATGATCAACTAACGATGATTAAAATTAATAAATTAATACGTTTGATTCGATAACTGTTGGTAAATAAGTGAAATTTTGAAAGTCACAAATTGAGAATGAGTTAATACTGAAAACTGACAGGTTAGAAACCGTATCGTATCACGAATTGGCGTTCACAATTTTTAGGGTTCCTTACAACCAACGGGTGACCTTTAACTAAGCCTCCGCTGTCTATCCCTCTGTCAGCGGTAATAGGTAGACAATTTAAATTTTTACAGATTGTCTATTTCTGTTGCAGCTATAACAACTATCACATGAGATGATGCCAAGGGCTTACCAATTGTGAAAAAAAAACTCAATAATAATTTTGAACAAAAAAAAAACGAAATTCAAACAGGAAACTAACGTTCCCCTCGATTTCTCTGGGATGCCATCATCAGATCCTGGTTCCTTATCATAGTACCACCCTTGGGATATCTCCTTTCCAACACAAAAAGAATCATTAAAATCGGTTCATAAACGACGAAGTCATCCGCGAACACACATAAAAAAAATATATACGGTCGAATTGAGAAACCTCCTCCTTTTTTGAAGTCGGTTAAAAAAGGGAAAAAATAGGGGGGTCTCCACACAAAAAACGTGTTTTTATAGGTCTTTAGAAGTACTTTTGATATAGCTCTATCGTAATACGGTAATACATACAAGCGTAAAACTTCGTGTGATTATAGTACTAATACTGAAGTTGTAAAAAAAAATTGGCAAAGTGTGAGTCGAACTCCCGCTAAGGAGTCCGAACAAGCATATTTTCATCATTCGCGTTGTTGTATAGGTATCATTGTTATTATAATATGTAGTTGTGTGGAGAGGTGTGGTTGTACGGAACCCTCGGAGTGCTAGTCCGACTCGCACTTGGCCGATTTTTTGTAGACTCAATTCTTTACTGACTTATCTAAATAAAGTAGTTCCGTAAACTTTTTCCCAATCAACAACCAACGACAAAAACAAACTAGATTATAAATATTACTTCACGTCTGTTTCCTGAGCGTCGGTGGCGCAATGGCAAGGGCCGCTACCTCCTGTCCGGGAGGGGACGTATATGAGCTGATATGATGGTGATTCAAATTATTAAGCAAAATTTTAAAAATATATTAATATCTTTATTACTACATCTAAATCCAATAACTGAATACTAATACAAACCCAACCTAATCAAAAGTTAGCGGGGCCTTTAAGCATAACCCTTTTCCAATTTAAGTTTAAGGGGATACCGATAAAACGGCGGCGCGAAGTTGCTTACAAACTTTTTAGTAAGGGCTATTAAAGTTTGGAATTTTGAATATTTAGCACTGTCATCTGGATTAGAAATTATCTTACGAAGTTGCTCATCATAATGTTATTATGGTTTAAATTCGCAATTTGTGTTTAATAGGTCGCTCGGCTGCGCGGCGCGTGAGCTGCTTTACGGCATTGCTGCATAGAAATGAGATGTTTGTCCAGTATGAAAAAATTTAAAAAAAACTTAAAACCGACTTCAAAATGAAATTCACTCAAAAGTGTGAAATAATATTATTATACTTAAATACACAACATTAACCAACAATATTCGAAATCAAAGGCGGGTACGAATTAAATTAGGGGCTTAAAATTTTTTTGAGGTCGGTGTCAGCAAACCATCGAATCTAAACCATTTAATACGTAAGTAACTGTGTGCTGGTACCGACCTCAAAAAAATTTTAAGCCCCTAATTTAATATATTATTTCACACTTTTGAGTGAATTTCATTTTGAAGTCGGTTTTAAGTTTTTTTTAACTTTTTTTTATTTTCTTTATTTTAGTGGTAATGCTATCTATCTAGCAACGTTAAATCCAATCACCTATACTCACCAAAAGGAATTATCAAATCATAATACATGTGTTTCATTAACAGATACAGAGTCCTGTGGCTTCCATCATCATTTCAGCAGCATGAAAGTTAAGGAGTTAAATCGTCCATCATCAGCTCATCTGAATAACCTGAAGGAATACAACTATCGGTCTATGCATACCTACGTATATATCTATGTATAACATTAAAAATAATTTTCCTGCAAGTTGTACCTTCCTACATCAGCTTATCAACATGAGAATATGACTAACACACGCAAGTATATTAATAGCTCTAGAAAACATATGAATCACGTAATTAGTGCCTTTAAAATTCAATTTTTTCATTATTTTTGAAGGGTCGCCCTCGATTTCCCTGGGATCCTATCATCAGATCCTGACTTGGTGACAATGGGACCCCCTCGGGAGTATACTCTTTCCAATGAAAAAAGAATTTTGAAAATCGGTTACAAATGACGGAAAAATCGGTGAACATACAACAAAAAAAATATACAGTCGAACTTAGTACCTCCTCCTTTTTGAAGTCGGTAAAAATAAAGGAGCCTATGTTTTTCTACGCATAATCACGTCGTTTTAGTAGGATTAACGAGAGAAGAAGAAAAAGATTATTGCTTAACAACCCATGAAGTCCCCACTGCGGGGACACAAGTGTCTTCTCAAACTAGGGATAGATAAGCCATACTCCACATGCTTAGGCCAAGTTTGAATTTGCGGAGGTTGTAGCGCTATAGCCTTTTAGAGCCTCTGACAAAGCTCACTCGACGACTGCCTTCTAGTAATAGCAACCGGCACCAACGGCTTAACGTGTCTTGCGAAGCACGGAAATAGTAGAGATAAATGCCACTAACAGTCAAACCCAACCCAGTAATTCACGCAAAGCGCAGAGCTATGACCGCTTAATTTTTGACTTTCCTAAAGAAATATCAATTATTAAGCTATTGTATAGCTTTTATCGCGGGCTTTGAGGGGACCGAATCAAGAAATTTCGTAACGAAAATAAAACACCCGAAAATAAAAAATTTTATATGGCGATGGCGATGGCGATTGATGATAATGATGATGACCAACTTTCCTAGTGTTAATTTATTACATAAACATCCCGCGCTCCAAGGACTGTATGGTACTGGTAGATACTGCATAAATAAATAATTATAATTGCATGAGTTGATAAAAAATGCTATGCAATAGCTTTACCGCGGCAGTCCCCGAGTGCCACACGTCTTTTTTTAACTATAGATAGATACCTATGCATCGAAAATCGGAGTTCTTATATACTTCAGTGCCTTGCAGCCAACATCAGCTATACATTTCCAGCCGATCGGCCGCCGGCAGCCATACTCGCACTATGGAAATGTTTGGCGCCACTTCCGAGGTCTGCGACAGCCGCCGGCTGCCGATCAGCTGGAAATGTATGGCCTATTGGTTCTGCTCTGTGTGTATGGCGCCGCTTATGATTAGACGGCTGATGTCGGTGGAAAGGCACGGAAGTCTACCTTTAAGGTTTATAACGCCGCCAAGGACCAACTTTGTAACCACTTTTCAAGCGACTTCCAAAAAGAAGGAGGTTCTCAATTCGTCTGTATGTTTTTTTTTTATGTATGTTACCTAATATCTTTGAACTGGGTGAACCGATTTTTATGATTCTTTTTTTATTTGAAAGCTAAAGCTTCCCGTGTGGTTCCATATAAATTTTATCAAAATCGGTGTAATACTTTATTAGAAAATTAACAAAAACCAAAAACAATAATGCAAAAATGTACTTTTTTTTATTTTATTTTTTATTAACAACATCTCACTTGGTGGTAAGTGACGATGTTGCCGAAGATGGAAGCGGGCTTACCAAGATTCCCCAACGCAATGGGGAACTGGCTATCTTATCTTCATGCCGAAACACACCAATGATATCAACATTGATATTTAGCGGCAAGACTTAGATAAGATGGTGGTAGCTAGCCAGGCGGGCTTATAAAATGCCCTACCACCAACCAAGCCGAGTCTTACAATTTACCCCGCCAGGAATCGAACTCGCGACCTCCTGTGTAAAGACAGTGAACTTTGCCTCTGAGCTACGGAGGCGGTTATAAATTGTTGCGATGGAAGTCGGTTTTTTAACGTGTTTAGCGTTTTCAATTATTACTTCAATTAATGATTTGACTATCGTATTTTTTTTTATTTACAGTATATGAGGAGTGATTTTGATTTCATCGAATTATATTTTAATACACAGAAATAAAGAAAAAAAATATCCTAATGCACCCTTTTTTTTAGTTGTTACCATAGAACTGCTGCAATTTTAATAAAAACATTATGATAATTCATGAACTTCTTAACAAAACAATATAAAATAACTTTGTTTTCTTACTTTCTGGAAATTCTTCTTATTTTATTTTTAATGAATGAATTAAAAGCCACAATTTTTGCACGTTTGTCCACAGCGATTGACGTAACAGCCACGTTGAAGTACGAGCTAACAAGGACTTTAATACCAAGCTATTTCGTTCGATGTATGAAACATCTTGAATCGAGTTGCTTCTTTATGGGACGGCGGTTCGATTAGCACACTAGCACCGCCAAGAAAAATAAATAATTTACTCATTCTTATACTAGATTTAGCGTTCTGTGGTTGTTTTTTATATGTAACTCAAAAAAAAACAGATCTTTTTTTATTTTTTTAAGGACTTGTAATTTTACAACTTTAAATATTAGCAACCAGTTACTTTTTGCACAACTGCTAAAGTGGCCACTTTGACAATATTGAAAAACCTCACTTATTGCTAATAGGTAAAGTTAAATAAGCAGTGAGAAGCGCCTAGCACAAAAAATCAGGAAAATTATTCCCGCTTAATTTTTTTGCCCTGAAAAAAAGATATGTTATATTATTCAAGGATATTACCTAGGGCCCTTTGTAAGTTCATTACACGATTAGATTAACTTGACTCAATCATAAAAAATCCCAAACACAGCATAAATTAAAGCAAGGTGAAGCAAAGCCTGTAAACATTTTTAAGAAAATATATTTCTTTTAAATTTGAAATTTATGTCATATTTTTTTTTCTTTTCAAACTACTTAGTCTATGTTTATTTAAATTTAATTTAGTTCATTTTTTCAAAACTTATTTAACGAAAAAACATTGAAAAAGTCCAAAAGTGTGGTTATTTTCTTTACTCTTTACACGTGGAGAAAAAGACAGAGACAACTGTTAAACTATGCCTCGCCATAAAAAAAACACCTAGTACCCCTATATGTGCGCAAAATACTAAATGATTTCATTTACAGTCCGTAATAATGATAGATTATTTATTTCTATAACTACGGCTGTAAAGGTTTAGTACTCCAGCAGGGAGTTATTTTCAAGTTACTGAAAAGTATTATCATCATCAACATCTCCCGTGCCGTTAAGTCCTCTTTCTTTTGGGGTCGGCCCTTTAATAGTCTTCGCCATTCTTGGCGTAGTTGTGTCTTTTCGGTCCCAATCCAGGTTGTTGGCGGATGTCCAAGGCCCCTTTTCGGCTCGCTTAGTTCCATCACGGCTCTGGACATATGACTATCCTCCCGACGCATAATGGCCGTACCAGCGAAGGCGTTGACCAGTGTGTGTTGCCAGTGATGACTTACGGAACTGAGACATGGTCGCTTACTATGGGGCTCATAAGAAGGCGGTCACCCAAAGGGCAATGGAGCATGCTATGCTCGGAGTTTCTCTGCGTGATCGAATCAGAAACGAGGAGATCCGCAAGAGAACCAAAGTAACCGACATAGCTCAAAGAATCGCTAAACTGAAGTGGCAGTGAACAGGGCACATAACTCGTAGAACAGATGGCCGATGGGGTAGTAAAGTTCTCGAGTGGCGACCGCGCACCGGAAACGTAAGCCTCCCACGCGGTGGACCGACGACCTGGTGAAGATCGCGGGAAGCCGATGGATGCGGGCAGCGCAGGACCGGTCGTCGTGGAAATCCTTGGGGGAGGCCTTTGTCCAGCAGCGGACGATTTTCGGGTGATATGATGACTAGCGTAGGCGGTTTTCCTGGAGTTTATCGGGTTTGTTAGCTACTTAAACGTGCCTCTGATATGGTTTTTTCTAAGCCCGTCTTTCAGGTTACTGAAAACTATATAGTAACTAGTATCTCGTCTGTGCCTATATTGCGAGAAACTTATATAGCTATAGCTTGTCAACCTCGTGCCCGATACGCCTGAGCAGCTGAGGCGGGGTGTGCGGGAAGATCTCCGCGGGGAAGCTCGAGGCTCGTGCCCTTCCCCGCTAGCCTCAAGCTCCCCCGCGGAAATCGTGACATGTAGTGCTACCACAGATTACTAAATAGTTACGTGCTACCTCGCCCCCGCCTACCCGCCCGTACCGCAGGCGTATCGCGCACGAAGTTGACGGGCTATAATACTAGTTACTTCTACATTTGAGTGAGACTAAGTACCCATACGCCTTAACAATAGCCATCACTTCACCCCTCTTTCTTTGAAGTGTCGATTAATCACTTTCCTTTTTCTTTCTTGTGCCTTAAAACGGGCCACACAGGGAACAAAGCCGGGCGCCGCCGCGCGGACGCAATCGATGCCCTTACGCTACTCCTATGTTTTATTTCACTCTAGTGTGTAAGGTTTGGATATGTTTGAAAAGGACGCGGGATACCTGAAAAAACATGTTATTTTATTATGTACTAGCGACCCTCCAGGCAGCACAGATGAGATACTAGTTACTTCGTGCCGCAGGCCCGCTCGCTTTTTTTACAGGATCACCTGCTGGACTAATTTGAAGGTTCCCTAAATATTTCATCAAACCCGCTCTAGCCGTTTTGGAGTCCACATGGGAACATTCATGCGTATAGACACATCGTCGATTTTTATATACTACTAGCTGTCCCGGCGAACTTCGTTCCACCTTACACTACACTACACTGCCCTATCCTACACTACATTACCCTACCCTACACTACCCTACCCTACACTACACTACCCATCTCTACACTACCCTACCCTACACTATCCTACCCTACACTACACTACCCTAACCTACCCTACATACACTACTCTACACTACCCTACCGTACACTACCCTACACTACACTACCCATCTCTACACTACCCTACCCTACACTAATCTACCCTACCCTACCCTACACTACCCTACCCAACACTACAATACCCTACACTACCTTACCCTACACTACCCTACCCAACACTACACTACCCTAACCTACCCTACATACACTACTTTACACTACCCTACCGTACACTACTCTACACTACACTACACTACCCTACCCAACCCTACACTACACTACCCAACCCTACCCTACCCTACACTACCCTACACTTACACTACACTACCCTACCCTAAAACCAATTATTTTTTGACTGATTTTTTATTTTTGGATTTTTTTTATTTAATTCCGAGCATTTTCATATTTATTCACCTTTTAAACCTTCTCTGGACTTCCACAAATAATTCAATACCAATAATAGCCAAATCGGTCAAGCCGTTCTCGAGTTTTAGCGAGACTAACGAACAGCAAAAAAATATACTTAAGTGTATGTATAAAAACTCGAAGGTTGTGTGAAGTCAACCAAAATTAATTTTGTTTTATTTAATACCGAGCGTTTTAATATTTATTCACCTTTTCAACCTTCTCTGGACTTCCACAAATAATTCAATACCAAAATTAGCCAAATCGGTCTAGCCGTTCTCGAGTTTTAGCGAGACAAACGAACAGCAAAAAAATATACTTAAGTGTATGTATAAAAACTCGAAGGTTGTGTGTGAAGTCAACCAAAATTTTTTTTTAATTTAATTCCATGCTTTTAAACCTTCTCTGGACTTCCACAAATAATTCAATACCAAATTTAGCCAAATCGGTCCAGCCGTTCTCGAGTTTTAGACTAACGAACAGCAATTCATTTTTATATAAATAGATACAGCATGTAACAAAATTGGTGTAGGTCACTTTAACTGAGGCTTCTACTCATCATACTGAACCACTTCTGTTCTACGACTTTGCTGAACACGTAAAAATTTTGTCACAACTGTATATTTCCCATATGAGCACAAATGCTTTAAGTCTTGCTTTTTATAGGTACTTTTGATTTCAGGCTTTTTGGTCACTCGAGCGTGTGTTTTGAAACACATTAAAGGTTCAATTTACATGTTCGCGTTAACAGAACGTCGGTGGCGTAACGGCTAGGGCCGCAACCTTCTTTCGGGAGGTCGTGGTTCCAATTCTGCCAATTACCAATATGTTTTTGAATTTCGATTTCACATGTACTTTTATACGACGCTCTTACGGTGAAGGTAAACATCGTGAGGAAACCTGCACACGCCTGTGCAGAAACTCGGAGGTTGTGTGTGAAGTCGACCAACCCACACTAGGCCCGCGTGGTCGGCTAAGGCCTGATCGCCCTAAACCAGGGTAGACTTAGACCCCTCGGTGGGCACGTATATGAGCTGATATGATAAGCTTGAGAAACCCTCAATAGTTTTAAAAAACCTATTCAACGATATCACAAAATAAGTGAACTAAAAAAAAAACACCTCCATGTTGCATATCGAGGAGGTACCCTTAATTTTTTTACAGATTTCATTTCATAACTTTATCATCATTACAGCTCATATACGTCCCCACTGAGGGGCTCGAGCCTACCCTGAATCAGGGCGATTAGGCCTTAGTCGACCACGCGGGCCCAGTGCGGGTTGGTCGACTTCACACACAACCTTCGAGTTTCTTCGCAGGCGTGTGCAGGTTTCCTCACGATGTTTTCCTTCACCGTTAAAGCAATCGGTAAGTGTGTACGTAAGTTTTTGAAAAACTCATTGGTACATTGGCCGTCCAGATTTGAACCCGGTACCTCTGGTTAGATGGACCGAGTCGTTACCGGTTGAGCCACCGACGCTTCATTGACGCTTGTCATAACTTTATATGGGTCACATATTGTATAACCATACTAATTTTCGCTTTACAGCTTTATTAGTCTTTGAAGAAAACGGTGTGACATACTGACGGACAGACACACTTGGCGAAACTATACGGGTTCCTAATTTGACTACGAAACCCTAAAACTAAACAGATGAGTAAAGATAATGTGTATACATGAGGTATTTTTATTGGTTCCTATTTCAGTAATGTGGCGTCATGGTTAAGTCCATTAGCTTTACATAGGATGTCGCGGAATCGAGTCCCGGCGGAGTTTAACTTTGTAAGACTGGTATCTTCTGGTCTCTCCTCATTTTCCTGTACATTAATACAATTTACCTATCCTGTTTGCCACGCCCTAGCAGGGCCCATGTACCACGCTATAGTTACATTATTATAAAACCTTATTTTTGTACATGATTGCAAACGATAAATAAATGAAATGAAATGGTTATTAGGGTATTTTATAAGCCCATCTTATCAAAATCTTGCCGCCAAACATCAATGTTAACAGCATTGATGTGGCAGCTTGAAGATAAAATATCCAGTTCCCCATTGCGTTGGGGAATCTCGGAAGCCCGCTTTCACCTTCGGCATCACTGTCACCATCATCAGGGTTAAAAAAGAAGGTAAGATGATGCCAACGGCTTATCAATTGTAGATAGAATTAAATACAACTACTTACTTACTTCTACATATTCAGTTTATTATCCATTTCTTCAGCCTTATTTATAACTAGCTGTTTCCCGCGGCTTCACCCGCGTGGACAACGTTTCTATGACTTTTCGAGGGTGCGCAGTGAGAGCGTGAAAAACAGTAGCCTATGTGTTAATCCAGGTCCTAATCTGTCTACCAACCAAATTTCAGTCAGATCCGTTGAGTAGTTTTTGCGTGAAGAAGTAACAAACATACACACTCACAAACTTTCGCCTTTATAATATTAGTGTGATATGTGATATTAATAATAGTTCGACGCTATCTCTCCCCGTCGCACTGAACTCCAGCCGACTGTACTTCCGCTGGAGGTGCTCCTGCCACTTCGCCTCGTGCCAAGTGAGTAGAGTAGCTCAAATTTTATACATTTAAAATAATAATAATATCAAAAATCTACTCAGCAGCTTTATCATAATCTTGTTTTTTTAATTCCACTTTATCCACTTAATTCCCGGTATTTATTCAGGGTAGGCTCGAGCCCCTTGGTGGGGACGTATATGAGCTGATATGATGATCACAACACTATTACCATAACTACGGATATACATACTTCACCTTGAGCTTCTCTTGAGTTTGACATATATTACGGTGGCATAACGTACCTGAAACAGAGATTAAAATAAAGTTTAAAATCGATCCGTTTAAAAAAAAAGCTTCATTTTTTACTTCTATGTTTCAATCCATGCTTACTATTACATTTAAAAAAACTATACTATATACGAAGAAACTCGAAAGTTGTGTGTGAAGTCGACCAACCCGCATTGGGCCCGCGTGGTCGACTACGGCCCGATCGCCCTAATTCAGGGTAGGCTCGAGTTCCTTGGTGGCGACGTATATGAGCTGATATGATGAAGAAACTTTACACAGTACACTGATGTACTGGCCCCGCGTGCTCGACTAAGGCCCGATCGCCCTAATTCAGGGTAGGCTCGAGCTCCTCGGTGGGAACGTTTAAAAGCTGATATGATGAATAGACTATACAAAGTACACTGATGTACTGGGCCCGCGTGGTCGAGTAAGCCCCGTTCGCCCTAATTCAGGGTAGGCTCGAGCTCCTGGGGACGTATATGAGCTGATATGATGAATAGACTATACAAAGTACACTGATGTACTGAGCCCGCGTGGTCGACTAAGCCCCGATCGCCCTATTTCAGGGTAGGCTCGAGCTCCTCGTTGGGGACGTATATGAGCTGATATAATGAAAAAACTATACACAGTACACTGATGTACTGAGCCCGCGTGGTCGACTTAGGCCCGATCGCCCTAATTCAGGGTAGGCTTGAGCACAGGGTGGGGACGTATAATATATGAGTTGATGTGATGTGATGACACTGATGTAATTTTATACAGCCTAGCCAACGAAGTGATCCTGTTTAATATTGAAAAAAATCGGCCAAGTACGAGTCGGACTTGCGTTCCGAGCGTTCCGTCCCACAACACCTCTCCACATAACTATGTCAATGATACCTATTCACATTACAAACAAAAGACAACGCGAGCGACAGAAAAATGTTTTTTTTTTCATCAGTTCTGACTTCCTATCGCGAGTTAAACTCACACTTGGTTAGTTTTCATTGGAGGAACTGTAACGGATAGTCCGTTAAAGTTCCTGCCTGTGGGAGCTGAAAAAAATCAATTTTTTTTGGTTGATTTTTTGGTTCAAGAGATAAAATAGTAGCCTTTGTCCTTCCCCGTGACACATGCTACCGGCATGCCAAATTTCATCGAGATTGGTTGAGGTATTGAAGCGTAAAAAGGTAACAAACAAACTATCTGTTCTACGAGCTATGTGCCCTGCCCACTGCCACTTTAGTTTAGCGATTCTGTGAGCTATGTCGGTTACTTTGGTTATCCTGCGGATCTCCTCATTTCTGATTCGATCGCGTAGGGAAATTCCAAGCATAGCTCGCTCCATTGCCATTTGACTATTGATAACCTCTGATAAATAAAATAAAACAAAGTCACAATGAGCAATCCAAGAGTACAAGTTGCGAACATTGTTTTCGTTGTTCATGCGAAACAAAATGTATAAACGAAAGATAAAAAAACGGCCAAGTACGAGTCGGACTCGTGTTCTTTACTACTTACAACGACACCTCTCCATACGAGCACAACAATGGGCTATTCGACTGCTAGTCATTTGAATTACTTTTTATCATCTGTCAAAAACGAAATTTTGTTCTACAAATGTTTGAAATGGCAAGGCGTGACATCACAGTTTTCAGTCATTGATGTACTAATATTCCAAACTTGATTATTTAAAAATTGAAGACTTGATAAAAAACAAAACGAGCGAGGTTTTTTAAATTTTCAAGAGGAGATGAATTTAGGAAATAATATTTCATAATAATTTTTTGATGCTGTCAACTACCCTATTATACCTATTCATTCAATCTAAAGACATCAACAGGAGCGACCAAAAATGTTTTTTTTTTTATGCAGTTCGGGCTCCTAAGCGCGACTGATACATAGCCGATTTTTATTTCTTGAAAGTTAGAAAATGTTTTTTTAATTAAGTTTGGGCCCCTTTGTGCGACTCACACTTGGCCGGTTTCTTAGGTTAGTACTATAATCAAATGGTTTAACGCTTGTATGGAATTATCGTTATCACAATCGAGCACAATAAAGATCAGATCCCATTGCGTTGGGGAATCTTGGTAAGCCCGCTTCCATCTTCAGCATCATCGTCACTTACCATCAGGTGAGATGATGTCAAGGGCTTACCAATTGTGAATAAAAAAAAATATAAGCGGGGTGAGCGCCCGTCCTTGGCAGATGTGAAAAATATTTTCAGGTTGTCTTTTTTATAAAAAAATTTGAAACGTTATTCATGTCAAAAAATCCTTAAAAACCACTTTTTTGCAACACTTTTATTCTTATAACACTTTAAACTTTCACGATTATTCATAATGACACTCGCTAACTAATACTCGCGACCACGGCTATCGAAGCATAGTCGAAACGTTGAGGTGAAAACAACATCAATAAAATCACGTCAAGCCCCGTTTTCAATTTGTCACTTTTTTTCTTGTTATAAAACATATTATTCCATAAAAAAATCCTCCATCTAAATGTTACGGTTCTAAAGATACAACCCTTTCAAGGTTGGACAGTCGGACAGGCGGACGGCGTAAGCTAAATAACAGCAAAGTATGTACATACATATATGTCGCCGGGATATTGTCAAAACCGCTATATTACAATCTCACTACACTAAATTCAGTTAGATTATAATATGACGTTAAATTGTCAATCGGCTTACAATTTCACGACCCATTCTTGTATCTCCAAATAAAACCGACGATTTCTTCTTCTACGAAGCATTCTGCTACCCAGGTGTGGGGGGGAGCCTCGCGAAACAAGGCTCTTTGACTGTTAAATCAATCAAACCTGACCGACCGACCTAACATCGCTCGCTTCGCTCGCTCATTTATTTAATGACATCCACTTCGCTTAGTGTTATTGTAATGTTACTAGTGACATTACAATGACACTAGTGAAATTTACGGTTAACAGCAAAGTATGTACATTACGGTAAACAGTATTTTACGGTTCAAAATCTTTCGACAGTTCACAATCTCGCGAGATAGATCCCGTCAGATTATAATCTAACGGTTTTTACAATTTTAGGTGACATATATTCGTACATATTATCATACAGTATTGACACTCCCTGCCGCTCTCTAGATTCCGACCTCACCCCCTCGTCATCACCCAGATTGATACAGATTGGTCACAGTTTGGTTCTCGAACGTATAGGATTTCGCCGTGATTTTGTTTGGGTTTGGTAATAGGGTCCCGTTACCTGGTACGAGACCTTAAAAGACACCTTTGGAGTCGCAGAATTCTTGTACTAATCGTTAATTTACGTATATGGCCTAATACGTTGTATGACTCCACGAAAGTATTTGTAAAATGCTTAAACGCGCTTATGAAGTTTTGTGGTGGAGCCTACGGAACCCATAGTGAGCGGATTCGACTAACCACTTATCTAGTTTATTTAGGTATATGAGGATAAAATTGTACGCAAACTCTTCTATCTAGACGATAAACAAGTCAAAGGCTATCTACGAGTAGCAAACATGTTTTTCTTGTAAGTGTGAAATTAAATGTATACCTAAACAAAAAATAAAAAATTCTCGTATACCAAGGGTTCCTTACCACTTACAACCACACCTCTCCATATGAGTTACAACAATAGGTATAGGTATTCATTAAGTCAAAAGACATCAGCAAGTGTGACCAAAAATGTTTTTTTATTCAGTTCGGGCACAGATTACTAAATAGTTACTTGTTCGGGCTCCTTAGCGCGACTCATACTTGGCCGACTTTCATTGTTTCACTTTACGAGTAGGTTAGTACTATAATAAAAAAAAATACGAGTGTGCTTTAGACCACGCGACTGAAGTAAAACTTCTTTAGCCCCATCTATAGGTATGTATGAAAGTAAATACTTAGTGTTCAGAAAATAATCAAATCTTTTTTGTCATATGGAGGTATAGACAGTTTTTATGAAAAGAGTTTTTATTAACCTCTGAAAATGATCAAATCTTTTTTATTTTATATGTTCGTTTCGATTGTTTTGACAACCGATTTTGTCGCCTTGGCAACCGATATTGTTGATAAAGAAAAATAAATAGCATCTCACTTTCTATCTTCACTAATTTATATATCCCTCTCAATTTCCGTTCGCCTCGCCCGATCAAACTTCCGTAACGCTCTCGTCCGTCACGCATCCAACATCTTACTCCCCAAATCAAGCTTGCGTAACGAAATTTACTTTAAATAGTTTCACGCTTGTATTGAATGACCGTCGTGGCGCAACGGCAAGGGCCGCTACCTCCTATCCGGGAGGTCTTTTACTTAATCTTACACCTCACTCCTTCGTCACTCGAAGATAAAAATCATATTGATTTTGCAGAATTTTTGTAATCAGTTATTTATCTAATTAAAAAAACATATGCACAGAGAAGTAACAAAACTTGTGTAAACTCTTTAGCGGGCGCTTCTTTGATGAAAAAATCGGCCAAGTGCGAGGCGGACTCGCGCAAAGCAGGATTCCGTAGTCTTTTAAAAAATAAAAATTAACTTAAACGTTTTCAAAGTTAACTTAAAAGTTAATCCGTCACTCAAAATGATAACTTCGTTAATTAACGGTTAACGGATTAACGCCCAGCTATGCCCATAAACCCATAAAAAACCCCACTGGGGGCAAGGGTGGGTCTCACTCATCCCAAGCTGGGAAAGGTTAGGCCCTATTGCACACACGGGACCAAGTCCGAGTTGGTAGAGTTTGTATAGCAAGAGGCGAACCCAATCGGCAGAAATTTTTAAGCCGCCTTTAACAGGCTGCCATATGGGTGACAGCAACCGGCTCCAACGGCTTACCGTGGCTTGCGAAACACGGAAAAGATCACCCAAAGTCAAACCAATCCAGGTGATGACCCTTCTTAATGTCAGTTAACCTGAGTACTCGACCCAAAGCACTGAGCTACGACCGCTTTGTACCTATAAGTGTCATCATATCAGCCGAAAAATGTCCTCTGCTGAAAAAAGGCCTCCCCCAAGGATTTCCACGACGACCGGTCCTTCGATACACGCATCCAGCGGCTTCCTGCGATCTTTACCAAGTCATCAGTCCACCGCGTAGTCATCAGTCCGAAGCGCGGTTGCCACTCTAGAACTTAACTCTCCCAACGGCCATCTGTTCTACGAGCTATGTGCCACTTCAGTTTAGCAATTCTGTGAGCTATATCAGTTACTTTGGTTCTCTTGCGGATCTCCTCATATCTGATTCGATCGCGTAGGGAGATTCTGAGCATAGCTCGCTTATTGCCCTTAGGGTGACCTTGAGCCTTCTTATGAGGCGCATAGTAAGCGACCATGTCTCTCAACCTATATGTGTACTAATATTAAACTACTAGTGGTTTCCCGCGGCTTCACCCGCGTGGACAACATTTCTATGACTTATCGAGGGTACGCAGTGCGCGAGCCGCAAGCGGCTCGCGAGCGTGAAGAGAAGTAGTCTATGTGTTAATCCAGGTCCTAATCTGTCTACATACCAAATTTCAGCCAAATCCGTTTAATACTTTTTGCGTGAAGAAGTAACAACCATACACACTCACAAACTTTCGCCTTTATAATATTAAATTTATTTATTAATATTAGTGTGATTTATTTCACTAAAATTGCACAACTGTATGATAAAGGTTATCGATCAGCTGTTTAATCGGTGCATTCAAGTTTACGCATTTACGCGCTTGAATTAAGCTGATGGGTACACCCGCACGCGATCTTGTGCACTGCACCGTGACGCGTCACGGTCTTCTTTCAGTATGTAATGCATATTCTATGCTATACTATATTTATTGAAGTGAAAACTTCTTTAGGCGTTTTGGGCATTTTTGAGATGGGAAAAAACCATTGAGCTCGCGACACCGTTACCGACACCGACACCGTACCAGGAACACTCTCAGGGTCAAAACTTTGTCAACCTAGTCGTTCGCCAGGAACACTCGGAGGGTCAAAACGTGCTGTATCGGCTTTAGTAACGACATATGGAATGCATTGCAATGAATCTAATCTAATACCTTTGAGGCGAGGTATTGATTGGAGCAGATGTCTCTGTTTTTTTCTTTGCGTGTAAAGAGTAAAGAAAATAACCACACTTTTTCAATTTTTCAATAGTTTTTCTTTTCAATCAAAAACTACAATGAAAGTATAAAATATAATAACATTACTCACTTTTGTATTATCATAACAAATATATAAATATCATCAACACACTTGGGTTTTCTATCGTTTAGGAGTAATTAACGTCAAAAATAACGAAAATCTCTAATATTTCCGCCTTAAACGAGCAATTCTTGTATACCTGAATCTCGGAAATTGCTTCAACGATTTTCTTGAAAATTAGTATACGGGGATGTTTGGCGAAATATCGATTTAGATAGGTTTCATCTCTGGGAAAACGTTATTTTCCGAGTTTTACGCACTGGAGTATGCCGCGCAAAGTGTATCATAGGTAGCGTATTTTTAAATGTTTTTAACGGCTCTGGGAACTATGCGTGGAACCTATCTAGGTCTCATCTCTGAGAAAACGCTATTTTCCGAGATTTTTGCACTGGAGTACGCCGCGCAAAGTTTATCATAGGAAGCGTATTTTTAAATGTTTTTAACGGCTCTGGGTACTGATGCCACAAGCAAAACTCGGTCGCCCCGGTACTCAGCCGGCTGTATTGGTATGCGTAAAAGAGCATTTTCCCCCTTCCCTCCTACGCAGTCCGAGGAAAAAAAAAAACAGAATCTTCGGTTGAACAGGCCGGCGCGCTGACCACTAGACAACCAGGTTATGTCGAACTGCTCTCTAATCTAAAGACCAGCATATCATATCCAGTGGAGCACATCCCTAAGCATACGAAAATAATCGTTCCACGATAACCGATTAACTATTTAATAACGCTAACAGCCAATGCCTAGTCGGAAGTTAGTGGACTACCGCGAAAGAGCAGCAGCGAACAGAATAACGAACAGTTCCTGTCTGATTAATTTTATGAATTCGCAATTTATTAATTGTACCTTTATACCCGGCTGTCCAAAAAGGAAGTTAATGTGTTTCGGGTATGTCATCATATCAGCTCATATAGTACGTCCCCACCGAGGGGCTCGAGCTTACCCAGAATTAGGAGTTAGATTGACTTCACACAAAAAGGAAGGTAATGTGTTTCGGGTATATGTCATCATATCAACTCATATATGACGTCCCCACCGAGGGGCTCGAGCCTACCCAGAATTATGAGTTACATTGACTTCACACAAAAAAGGAAAGTAATGTTTTTCGGGTATATGTCATCATATGAGCTCATATAGTACGTCCCCACCGAGGGGCTCGGGCCTACCCAGAATTATTAGGTACATTGACTTCACACTAAAAAGGAAAGTAATGTTTTTCGGGTATATGTCATCATATCAGCTCATATACGTCCCCATCGAGGGGTTTGAGCCTACCCAGAATTATGAGTTAGATTGACTTCACACACAACCTTCGAGTTTCTTTGCAGGCGTGTGCAACCATGCAAATTGACTCACGATGTTTTGCTTCACCGTAAGAGCTTCAGATAAACGTACAATATAAAATGTAAATTCGAAAATACATTGGTACGTGGCAGATTTCGAACCACGACCTCCCGGACAGGAGGCAGTGGCACTAGCCGTTACGCCGGCGACGCTCTAAACGTATTATGTAAGTATGTCTGTTTCTTTGCTGAACTTGTATGTTAAATTTTGGAATGCAAGGTGTTGTTACATTCGTAGTACAGAGGCCAGCACATCAAGCTATACTATCGTAGTGCGATTCTGATCCATACGCGTACGGCATAAGAACGGTACAAAGTCCAAAGTGTGTAGCTTGGTGTGCTGGCCTGTGTACATTCGTCTTGATCCTCTGAGCACAGTACAATACAGTACTAGCCCTGGATAGGATACCTTTAATGCAGTCGGGTCTTAAGTAGGGTTCCCAAGTCAACAAGGAAAGCCGTCAAACGATTTTTAGTATCTATAGGTAGATATGAGTCTAACATCTAACCTTGTATGTGTTCTATGCTTTTTTTTCCACCCTTTCACACACCCAACCACACACACACACACACGCGCGCGCGCGCGCACGCACAGAAATACACACTAAACATATTTGTATTTTCACTACGTTAGTTTTGGTTTTGTTTGCTCGTTTTTATTTTTATTTTTCTTGTAATCGACATAGTCCTCGGGCTGTGGCAGAATTACCAGTGTATTGCTCGCAAGAGCAAATCAACACACTGAGTCACGGCCCTTTTGTACTACTGCAACACACATATATGTTTTTGTATTATTATTAATTTTTTTTATTATTATTAACATTTGGTAAACCCTTGACAACATCTCACCTGGTGGTTAGTGACGATGTTGCCGAAGATGGAAGCGGGCTTACCAAGATTCCCCAACGCAATGGGGAACTGGCTATCTTATCTTCATGCCGGAACACACCAATGATATCAACATTGATATTTGGCGGCAAGACTTAGATAAAATGGTGGTAGCTAGCCAGGCGGGCTTAGAAAATGCCCTACCACCAGCCAAACCGAGTCTTACAAATTGACCCCGCAGGGAATCGAACCCGCGACCTCCTGTGTAAAGCCAGTGAACTTTGCCTCTGAGCTACGGAGGCGGTCGAATTTTTTGCTCTTTTTAATTTGTTATGTTTTGTTTTATATTATGCATGATTGTAATAATATGTATGTGATTGCAGTGACAAATAAACGTGTTATCTATCTATCTATCTATCTATGAAGAAATAAATCATTTTTTTCCTTCATGAAAGCTGTATTTTGGCATGGGTATACATAATTAATCACGCTGACAAAATAGTAAAACTGAGTCTTTAAAAAAAATAGGGTAGGGTGCTTCTCATACACCTACCTTTAGTGGGGATGATATTTTTTTTCTCGTCTATCCCATGGTGTGGGGTAGATCGTTTAAAAATACTGCAGGTGTGCAAAAATCGTTTTTCGACTCATAGATCCGTTTGCGAAATATTATGGTTCAAAGTCAGAGATTTATATATAGCATATCTCTGTTCAAAGTACTATTTTTTGGTCAAGTCAAGTGTGTCCCGCAAACTGTTTTAGCATTTTTTTTTAATTTTATATACTTATAGGTTATTTATTAATTTTCACTTCCTAACCCAGGTTAAGATGAAAATGCACACACTCGCACAAATGCAAAAATTAAAAAATCAAAACTGCCTACAACCTACAAGACATAATATTACTTAATATCTGAGAAAAACTAAGTAAGTAACAAACATAGCTCACAGAATCGCTAAACTGAAAAGCCGGTGGGCAGGGCACATAGCTCGTAGAACAGATGGCAGTAAAGTTTTCGAATGGCGACCGCGCACCGTTAAACGTAGCGTAGGCAGGCCTCCCACGCGGTGAACAGACAAGACAACCCTCGGACGTCTTTCGGCTGATATGATGATCTGAGATGAATCACACACGATCATCTGCCCCCATACAAATATAATACACTAGCTGTTTCTCACGGCTTCACCCGCGTGGAGGTTTCTATGAATTTTCTAGCGTGCGCAGTGCGATGTGTTAATCCAGGTCCAAATCTGTCTACCTACCAAATTTCAGCCAGATCCGTTCAGTACTTTTGTGTGAAATAGCAACAAACATACATCCCTACATTCTTCCAAACTATCGCATTTATAATATTGATAGGATAGGATATGTTGATGGCAACACTAAGTAACTTTTTTATAAGTCAAAATGGCTCCTACTCCTTCCGTTGTAGTAATCTGTGCTCGCTCTGAGAAATAAATTTATTTACGTGAATCGTGGAATTATATTTCAGCCAACACCTATAAAACACAGTCCACACAAGATTTTGAAGCTTCCAACACCGTGTTACACATAATGTTTTTTTAATTGACTACTAATGCTAGAGGTGTGACTATTAATGAAGAGTGTGCCCTGGAGCTTCACGACCTCATTCCCCCCTCTCCATTTCATCATCGGACGACCAGGCGCGGAGAGCGGTTCCACCCCTTTGTCGTCAATTTTACACCTTTTCGCACGAAGCGTTTTGCTTCTTCGTTCATCATGCGAACGGCCAAGGAGTGGAATTCCCTTCCGGCGTCTGTTTTCCCCAATTCGTATAATTTAAGAACCTTCAAGACGAGTATTTGAGCTTGCGTGTTACATCCTCGGTTTCATCGGCACTTACCATCAGGTGAGGTGCAGCCAAACGCACTCAAATTTTTGATAAAAAAAAGAGGACCTATCTTCATCAATGTCTTTGAACTTGTTTTTTTTACGATAACAACCTAAAAGTAAAAAAAATGCTTACTATTTTTGAGAACCAACTTTCATTCCCCAAAAGCCCAAAAGCTGTACAATCATAATCACGCAGTAATTAAAGCTGGGTTCAGGTCAGCTGACGCTTTTCCATTACACTGACCGAGGGGCGACGTTGATTAATTATGGCAACACCGACGACAACAAAGCATCCTGGTATTACTGCTTGAAGAAACTTTTAGGCCTATGCTTTTGTTAGCATAGCAGTTAATGGAAAAAGTTTATTTAAAAATTCTTACACTGAGCAACTAGCTAACAGTGAGCAGGGCACATAGCTCGTAGAACAGATGGCCGTTGGCGCTGTAAAGTTCTCGAGTGGCGACCGCGCACCGGAAAACGTAGCGTAGGCAGGCCTCCCACGCGGTGGACCGACGACCTGGTGAAGGTCGCGGGAAGCCGATGGATGCGGGTAGCGAAGGGTCGGTCGTCGTGGAAATCCTTGGGGAGGCCTTTGTCCAGCAGTGGACGTTTTTCGGCAGATATGATGATGATGATGATGAGCAACTAAATTTTGAAGCCTTTGTCCAGCAGTGATGGCTAAATAAACAATAGGGATGACGAATACTAGTGATCTGATGTACTTTTTATCATCTGTCAAAACGTCATTTTGTTCTAAAAATGTTTGACATACCTAGGCGTGACGTCATAGTTTTGCAGCGTCATTTATGTACTCATTTTGTGATTTTGGTGAATTAAAAATCGAAGACTTGATGGAAAACAATACGAGTAAGGTTTTCCGAAGTTTAGTGATCAAGAGTTCATAATTTAATTATGATGCTGTCGTCATCCCTATTGAGGTTCATTTTACTGTACCTAGAACTATGTATAATACTAAATAATCTAATCAATTGAATGAAAAATTTAAAACCTGAGTGCATTAAATCATTCCTCTCTTTTTGGGCAGACGGGTAAAAATGTATATATTTTAAAAATTATACTTGAACTAGAGTTGAAAGTAACGATAACGGTGTAGACCTATCTTTTGGATTTTTACTATCGTGTCAAAACTGCTCAGTCGTGTTGCTAATAACATTTGACTTTAAGGAACATCATCAACTATAAGGGTATTTTTTTATCAACCTTGAGTTTTCTATCGTTAAGGAGTAATTGAATGACGTCAAAAATAACGAAAATCTATAATATTACCGCCTTAATAAGTCTCACGAACAACCTAATCTTTTCGATATAGGTTGTTTATGTTTCGATACAAGTTATATAAGCGCATACAAAGTCGCGCGCAATATTTAAATAACTGATTTAAACATCTCAGTGCAAATAAGCTTGCGTGCACGCAATCATTTTCATTTCATTTATGTAGGTGTTGCGCAAAATGTTCAGGCTAATTTCATGCTACATTGATTGATGGTTAAGAAGGATATCATTAGTTGGTTTAATAGATTGATTTGTTTATTCTATGTTTTTTTTACCGCCTCCGTGGCGTAATGGTTAGTCCATTCGCTTCACACCAGGAGGTCGCGGGTTCGATTCCCGGCGGGGTCAACTTTTTAAGACTCGGTTTGGTTGGTGGTAGGGCATTTTCATAGCTCGCCTGGCTAGCTACCACCATCTTATCTATGTCTTGCCGCCAAACATCAGTGTTAACAGCATTAATGTGTTCCGGCTTGAAGATGAGATAGCCAGATCCCCATTGCGTTGGGGAATCTTGGTAAGCCCGCTTCCATCTTCGGCATCATCGACACTTACCACCAGGTGAGATGATGCCAAGGGCTTACCAATTGTGAATAATAATAAAAAAAGACCAAAGAAAAAGTTGCCATTACCATGCATGTACATCTATGAATTAGCAAACTTCGTTAAGACAAATAACCACTTGTTTAAAAAAACAAGAGATATACATGCACGTTCCGTTAGAGATCCCCATAGATTGGTATACGACTCAAATCCCAGAACTGATGTTTATGCCAGAAATTGTTATGTTATGTGTGTTAAAATATATAATGCGTTGCCCCATGACATTAAAGATTTACCTTTGACATCCTTTCGAGTACAACTAAAGCGCTGGTTAAAACTGAAAAAATATTATTCTGTAACAGAGTTATTTATTCGAAATTACAATAATATATGACAATTTCTTGAAAATGATTTACTTATTACTTTCTTTTTATTTTATTTGTTAATTCATTGTTATATTCTATTGATTCTTATGTACAGTTGACATGTGTAATATAATGTAATTTAAGTGTGTAATATTTTAAATAACCTAGATTTCCGATATTCTGACTTTAAAATACTTACTTTTTTTGTTATTTTATGTCACATGTGACTAAATGTGCTGTTCTCTTTGGTTTTTAAAATATCTTTTTTGTACCACATTTATTGCAATAAAGGAATTGAATTGAATTAATAAATATAATATCTCACTAACATTTTTATACACGATTTCATTTCATGAAGTGATGACACCTCGACTACGCAGACCACATAATATGGTAGTGCTGTTCTCGTCTACTTTACCTTATCTCCAAGCGACGCTGGACTCGAGAGGACGGCGACTAACGCGACACGAAGCTCAAGATAAGGGTCTACGTTCTACGAATTAACGCTGAGAAGACCATAGAAACGCAAGTCCAGTCGAGCTATATGCAACATATCAAGCTCTACGGTACATCTTTGGACTCTGTCGTTAAGTATATGTACTTGGGCAGCACCGTAACCAGCAGTGGTGGATCGGACGACGACGTTGAGGCCAGAATAAGGAAGGCGAAAGGATATATGGGACTCCAAAGTGCTCACCCGGCGGATGAAGATCTTCCACTTTGATTCCATCGTGAAGCTGTTGGGCTCGGAGACATGGAAAGAGACGAAAGACGATTGACAAACAAACTGGAAGTATTTGTCAACAAAAGCCTAAGATCCATCATCACATTTTTTGGCCGAATATAATCAGCAACGTAGATCTATGGAAGCGATGCAACCATAGCCGTAAAAAGCAAGAAATCGCTAAAAGCCGAGCGGAGTAGGCGACCAGGCCGCCCGGCCCACACGTGGCAGCGCATCTTCGCACCCTGGACACTTCATACAACGGGCCAGAAATGACATTTCAAAAAAGGAATGACGGGACAAACAAAATGGCGGCGAAATCCTATACGTTCGAGAACCAAACTAAAACCAATCTGTATCAATCTGGGTGACGAGGGGGTGAGGTCGCAATCTAGAGAGCGGCAGGGAGTGTCCAATGTCCATACTGTATGTTAGTACCAATATGTAGGTAGACTTTGGCATCGTCGAGGCCCAGCTATAGGTTGCGCAGGAGTGATGTGGAGCGCAAGGCCCAGAAACTATTACTTGTATAAATCTGTGGCGCAGGTCAGGGAAGGATGCCGTCGACTCACGAAGGTCCTATGTACTACTAGGGTACTAGAGGACAACAACAACAGCTCAAAATTTTAAACGCTAAAGTGTTATGTTTGTTTGTTTGTTTCACTATTACGCCTAAACGGCTTAACCGATTTCGCTGCAATTTTGAAGGAATGAATGATCTATCCGACCGATTTCGGTCATGGCGACCACTTCGACTCCAAGTCGGTTTGCCGCGCGTGGAGAAAGGGAGAGATAGTTGATACTTTTGATTGTAGGTTCTTGGTGGAACATTATATCACACATATTAGTATTATATCTACACTAATTCCACATAAAAGAAAGTCTGCCTGAAAATGGTGTTCGAAACCGGTCGCTGACAAATTATAAACGCAGTTTTATTTATTTTTTGTGGAATTAGTGTAGATATATATACCAATATGTGTAAAGGGTGGAGAACTAAATATTATGATACTTTTACCCCTGAAAAATGAATAGTTCCTTAGGAATCTGGGAAAAACTTTAGTCCAGCCTCGCGAGCCGCTTACGTCCCTCGAATACAGTCACAAAAACTCTCAACGCGAGCGAAGGCACGGGCAAAAGCTAGTATTAATATTACAAACACTATAGGTATGTACAATATAAACACAGTTTATGTCTGTTTAGTATAACTTAATTACATTAAAATCAAATTATAGCGTCCTGAAAATTACTTACAACATTAATTAATGATATGATAAATGAGAGTTTAAAAGCGATTAAACCTCAGCGTGGCTGATTGTATAAATTTACGGTGTCATGCTGTAATTATGGTGAGTGGCACAACGGGTATATGCGACACGAGACCGTATGAAAGATGAACTTGAAAAGTTCACAACAGAAATTAATTATCTAAATACTCGTAAATTAATTTGTAAAAAAAAAGTCTAAAAAAAACAAAACCGACATCGAAAAGAAATTCACTCAAAATTATGAAATAATATTTTCATATATCGAAACAATGTACGAAACAAATTAGTGGCCTACAATTGTTTTCGAGGCCGGTGCCAGCAGTTGAGAAAAGTATACTTAAAAGAAAAGTATTTAGATTATGGCTTTGCGGGCACCGACCTAAAAAAAAATGTAGGCCCCTATTAATTTGTTTCGTACCTACCTTTGATTTCGTTATTGTTGATTAGGTTTTGTGTTTCCTATTCTAGGACCTTTTTTGCTTGTGTAACGGGACAAATTCAGCCAAACGACGGGAGAGAATAACAAACATTTATTTATTTAATACTTTATTGTACACAGGATACATCATCATATCAGCTCATATACGTCCCCACTAAGGGGCTCGAGCCTACCCTGAATTAGGGCGATCTGGCCTTACCCGACCACGCGGGCCCAGTGCGGGTTGGTAGACTTCACACACAACCTTCGAGTTTCTCCGCAGGCGTGTGCAGGTTTCCTCACGATTTTTTCCTTCACCGTAAGAGCGTCGGATAAACGTACATATGAAATCGAAATTCGAAAACACATTGGTACGTGGCAGGATTCGAATCACGACCTCCCGGACAGGAGGTAGCGGCCCCCACCGACGCTCCACTGAAATACAGATATTAAGCAGTAAGGTGATACACACATCCACATCACACATCCACAATAGCATAAAAAATGGCCGAAATTATTTGTATGAAAACAAGTGAACGACAATAAAATTCAACTTATTAACTTTATCGAAAAAACAAAAAAGTATAAGACTAGCTTTTGTTCTGACTGACAATCTATCAAAAATTGGCCAAAATCGGTTACCATTTAAGAGGTTAACGCCGTTAACGCCGTTTGTATGAAAAGTCGCAGCTTCACAAGTGACCTCGAATAATGTTTCGACACGTGTTAGATCCTATCCTTCACTGTAATTGAGACAGATGGATTTGAGACATGTCACAGCACATTCCGGCATGTTGACGGTAAGTCTGCCAACACGCGACTGTAAGCTTTGCTCCGTCGTGATTGGAGCAGAGTTTTTTATACCCCATTTTCAAAGCGCTAACACTAGATCAAAGTATATATATTAGTACTAACATACAGTATGGACACTCCCTGCCGCTCTCTAGATAGACCTCACCCCCTCGTCACCCAGGTCGATAGATTGGTTACAGTTTGATTGTCGAACGTAAAGGATTTCGCCGCCATTTTGTTTGTTCTTTTATTCGTTTTTTGAAATGTCATTTCTGGCCCGTTGTATGAAGTGTCCAGGGTGTGACTAGATCTACCTTTTATTTTTAAGCGAATTCAAAAAAAGGAGGAGGTTTCTCAATTCAAACAATTATTTACTAGTGGATGCCCGCAGCTTCGCCCACGCAGATCCCGATTTTTGCGGTTCCCGTGAGAATTTCCCAAAATCCTTTCTTAGTGGATGCCTAAGTCATAACATCTACCTGCATGCCAAATTTTAGCCCGATCCGTCCAGTGGTTTGGGCTGTGCGTTGATAGATCACTATGTCAGTCAGTCAGTCAGTCACCTTTGAGTTATATATATTTAAAAATAGATTTGTGTTAGCGGATAACTTCGTCGTTTATGAACCGATTTTGATAAATTTTTTTTAAATGGAAAGAAGATATCCCAAGGGTGGTACCATGATAAGGAAACCAGGATCTGATGATGGCATCCAAGGGAACCTTCGAACATCGTAGTGGCGACTAGTGCGTTTGAAGTCGTTTTTTTTGTTTAAAATTATTGATCTGAGTTTTCCAAGGTATTTGTTACTGAGTGTACTGCACCTACGCAATTAGCGGTAGACTAATTAGTCTATTTAACGTGTCGACAGTGCCCTACATCTAAACTCAATTACAGTTCTGTGTGGACTACTTAGCAAAGCGCGTTGTATATTGTTATTGTAATCTGTGATCTCAATACCGTAAATGTTCACTTTAGATTATATTACTCTATGGTCAATTGGTCAAAGTATATATATTAGTACTAACATACAGTATGGACACTCCCTGTCGCTCTCTAGATTGCGACCTCACCCCCTCGTCACCCAGATTGATACAGAATGGTTACAGTTTGGTTATCCAAAGCATAGAATTTCGCCGTCATTTTGTTTGTTCCATCATTCCTTTTTCGAAATTTTATTTCTGGTCCGTTGTATGAAGTGTCCAGGGTGTGCTATGGTCTTCTTAATAATTATCAGATGTAACTTTTAATAATAACACATTACTGCAGCGGCCAGCAAACGAGGCATTGATGGACGAACGTGTAAATTTGTACGTCTATCAATTTCTAGTAATAATGCGCGGAAATTAAAACTTCAATAATTACTTTTCAAAATCAAGGACAAACAACGGACAAAAATATTTTTTTACGCGCATAGTGCAAAGTGTTCATTTGTTTTTTTTTTCCAATAAACAGCGTTCAATTTGAGAGTCAGTTCGAAATTTAAATAAAACCTTTGATAAGTTATCTGCTTGGTTGCCATGTTTCGGAGTAAAATATAGTTCCATTTTTAAATTACACGACAGTTTTCATAGTAATTTATTTGCCCGCTAAACACGACAGATATAGATTTTCATACAACTTTTGCCGGCCGCTGCTCGCATGTATATGGCCAGTACAGCAATTTCGATTTATCTCGAAGAAGGTTGTCAAAACAATGCTCAAATTTCCAAGTATGTTACTTATTTCTCACTACATAACCTGCTCTAGGTAAATAGGGGTCTACTTATTCTGGACTATAAAAATTTAATTTTTCCGGTGGGAATGGAAGGACTGTAGATTTTCCTATAATCTATGTATTCAACCTCATATACTGTGATTTTTTCAAAATTTTAGCCCCAGTAGTTTTGGAGATAATGGGGGGAATGGTAATTTTTCGCCTATTTATTTAAATTTCTTTTATACTATTTGTCTTAAAATTATTATTTTTTTAAATTGAGATTCTCACAATAAGGCTTTTCTTGATATGTCACACAATATATTTTGAAAAATTTATTTAAAAAAAATCTAATTTATCCTTCCAAAAATGGCCTCCATGTTAAAAATTCATTTATTTACGTTACAAGTCGTCTTTAGATCACCGACCTTACATATTTGTAACAAATTTTAACACAATCGGCCCAGTAGTTTCAGGTTTAATGGTGCTAGATGATAAAAAAATTTTGTATTTTGTTTTAAAATTGGTAAATAAAAAAATAAAAAAAAAAACAAATTGGCTGTGACAGACGGAAGGACAAACACACGAGTGAACCTATAGTGGTTCTGTTTTTACCATTTTAGGTACGGAACCCTAGAAATGAAGTTACTTCCAAAAAGCTTCACTTTAACCTAATTCTCTAAAGAGATTTCCTGCTAAGACCCAAATGAGGCTTGCCTGAAAGAGATTAAGTCAACGGGTTGTGTAATCAGTTCCACGAGCAATCTGGGTGCGGGCAGCGCAAGCGATAGTCTGCAATATTAATCAGGGCTCCATTGGGGCCGGATTTACCAATACACCAGTTAGACAAAACTTGTGGAAATAGAGCGAGAGACTGTTATAAAGCTTTAGGTAAAAGCGGACTCTTACAAGCAGAGATTTGTTACCATAGATGGGTTATGCACTAACAAACAATATTTAATTTAATTTAACAAACCCTTTTGATTAAACAGTTGTCTCTATCTTTTTCTTTACGTATAAAGAGTAAAGAAAATAACCACACTTTTGCACTTTTTCAATGGTCTCGATTGAGCAGTTTTGGCTCGATAGAAAAAAATCCCAAAGATAGGTCTACACCGTTACTTTGAACTCTAGTTATGACTAATATTTTGAAGTATAAATTAAAAAAAATATATAAAACAATATTTGTTACGATATTACAAAGTGAGTAATGTTATTATTTTTTATACTTTCATTGTAGTTTTTGGTTGAAACGAAAAACCGTTGAAAAAGTGTGGTTATTTTCTTTACTCTTTACACGTAAAGAAAAAGACAGAGACACCTGTTCCAATCCATACCTCGCCTTAACTAGGAAAACAGGTGTTTCGATTAGCACACTAGCGCCGCCATTAGATATAAATAATTGACTCATTCTTATGGACTTTAATGGAAAACATTGAGTATTTAGCGCATATATGTATAGGGGGTTTGAAACTAAAACACAAATACCTCTTTATTGTAAATCAAAATAAATACCGCCTCCGTAGCTCAGAGGCAAAGTTCACTGGCTTTACACAGGAGGTCGCGGGTTCGATTCCCGGCGGGGTCAATTGTAAGACTCGGTTTGGTTGGTGGTAGGTCATTTTCTAAGCCCGTCTGGCTAGCTACCACCATCTTATCTAAGTCTTGCCGCCAAATATCAATGTTAACAATATTGATGTGTTCCGGCTTGAAGATAAGATAGCCAGTTCCTCATTGCGTTGGGAAATATTGGTAAGCCCGCTTCCATCTTCGGCAACATCGTCACTTACCACCAGGTGAGATGTTTTCAAGGGTTTACCAATTGTGAACAAAAAAAAAATACATATACAAAATTTTATTATAAACAACTAAGAGACGTACAATTTAGGCGGTCTTATCGCTGAGAGCCATTTCTACCAGACAACCCAGTGCTCGGAGAAAACGCAACAAAAAAATCTAACCATTACGGGAGTGCCGACAGAAGTGAAAATTTTTTACAGTTTAATAAGTTTTAACCTCCCGAGTGTTCCTGGTACGCTGTCGGTTACGTTTCATTACAGTGTCGCGAGTACAATGGTTTTTTCCCCATCTCAAATTTTTTTATAAGTTTTGACCCTCCGAGGGTTTCTGGTAAGCTGTCGGTTATGTTACATTACAGTGTCGCGAGTACAATGGTTTTTTCCCATCTCAAAGTGCCTAAAGAAGTTTTCACTTCGAAAATCACTTCAATCCGTTGCTCCGTTGCGACGACGCGACGCCGACGTGCGCGAGCGTGGAAATGAGTTTTCCCCAGATCCCTCGGGAACTATGTCACGATTTGCAATTAAGTAAATTATGTCATTTCCCACCCCCTCAACCATCTCTGTGCGAAAAATCAAAACAATCCTTCGTTCCGCTGCGATGTTACAGAAATTAACCAAAAAAAGAGTTTTTTTTCAGTTCCCTTAGGAACTGCATCGGACTATGCTATATTCACGGAATAAAAAGTAGCCTATGTCCTTCCCCGTAACACAGGCTACCTGCCTGTTAAATTTCATCATGATTGGTCAAGGTGCTGAAGCGTGAAAAGGTAACAAACAAACACATTTTCACATTTATAATTTTACAAACCGTCCGCCCGTGAAATCCCACATAAGTCCCACAGTGAAATCAATATTATAATTGGCGCGTGCAGGCAAGAATTTAATGAGCTAGCTTTTATGGCTTGTTGGTTAAAATATATTAACGTCTCTGGTTACAAGCCCTTTTGAGACAATCTTTATTTTTCGTCTTCATTTGTTTTTGGGTTTGAAATGCTTGTGCCAGTGCATTACAAATCATCTCTGGAGTTCTGGACAGTATTTGCAGCTGCCTCATTCTGAGTTGGAAGACCCAGACACAGTAGGGCGTCTATAAAACTGCACCCAGTGCAAGTCGGGTCTTCACGTCCTTCTTCATCTTATTTTCTTGTTCTCCACATTGCTCACGTGCACCAGACGATTTACTTCAAAATGCACCACTTTTTGAAACAAACACATAATTATATTATTATATATTTCATTTTTTTTACTCGATAGGGTTGCCCCCGAGTTGGTCCCATATAAATTTTATCAAAATAGGTCAAATTAACATAAAACCAAAAATAATAATGCAAAGTTGTTGCGATGGAACTCGATTTTTTAACGCAAGGTTTTTTCGGCTAATTTTTGAACCCCTCCCTCCCCCTAGTGAGGTTCTTGGCTACCCCCCCCCCCCTTAACCTTACAACCTCGCTTGTATTTTTTGAATTCAACCTAATTTTAAGATTAATAGTATTGATATATATAGCGGGCGGGGTCAAGCGCGGTCAAGACCACGCGTGCCAACATTTCGTAAAGTTAACTCGCTATTTTGAAGTAATTAACAAGTGAAGATTTAATTTTAATGAAACCGAGAAAAAATATCTACTCATGTGTTAGTTTTTTTTTCGTTCACTGTAGGAAAATACACGTGAGGTCTCCTTATATCCCCCCCTCCCTCAACGTGATCTGTCGTGATTTTTTCGTGAACCCCTCTTTTATCGAACCTCACGTGATTTGTAGACAAGCCCTTAAAAGATATTGTTCATTATATAACAATAAGGGCGTCGGTGGCGTAACGGCTAGGGCCGCCGCCTCCAGTCCGGGAGGTCGTGGTTCGAATCCTACCACATACCAATGTGATTTCGAATTTAGATTTCATATACATGTACGTTTATCCGACACTCTTAAGGTGAAGGAAAACTTCGTGAGGAAACCTGCACACCCCTGCGAAGAAACTCGCAGGTTGTGTGTGAAGCCGACCAACCCGCACTGGGCCCGCGTGGTCGACTAAGGCCCGAT
The DNA here is from genome assembly GCA_947284805.1 of Coleophora flavipennella. Classification (NCBI taxonomy): domain Eukaryota; kingdom Metazoa; phylum Arthropoda; class Insecta; order Lepidoptera; family Coleophoridae; genus Coleophora; species Coleophora flavipennella. Next base: position 13,562,646 of record OX369256.1, on the reverse strand, counting down.
CGCCCTAATTCAGGGTAGGCTCGAGCCCCTGGGTGGGGACGTATATGAGCTGATATGATGATATAATCTTCGAAAGCTTCAAAACAGAGAGAACTTCTCCTAAACGTGGTAATACTTTTAAGTGTTGGGAAGGAAACAGTTTGGCTCCACGTGTAAATCCACCCATTTCCCCTTCCTCCAGGCCTGCAGCTACCGGCCAGCCGTCGCGTCCGCTCACGGATTGCATCTATTAAGATTTACAAGTGATTAATGTTGGCTTCCGACATGCGAGGTGCTCAGATACCTTTGTATTGATGTATTAACAAAGGGCTATAAATCAAGGGATTGGATCATACGAGCTTTTTTATATATATATATTAACCGGTCGTCGTGGAAATCCTTGGGGGGAGGCCTTTGTCTAGCAGTGGACGTTTTTCGGCTGATATGATGATGACGATATATTTGAGACTCTCACAACAGCCATTTCATTTGATACGAGTAGGTGACGTACATAATATAATATTTTGCAAAACTTTTTCTTTATTTTTTTGAATTACTGAATCGGTCGGTTTCACCTGGGTAATAATTTTGGCATGATTCCGGGAATAACCCCAGACTTTTTTTGACCCGGGTGCTTGCGCATCTAAACCTCATTGTTAAAGGGTTGGGTTTTATATTTTAATTTATCGTTAAGCAAATGTTTGGAGTCCAATTTTTTTATTGATTATTATCCTAATAATTATTTTTGAAGTTAAAGTCATTTTGATATTTTGACAAAAAGAGGCTTAAATGCATATTTATTTATTCGAATAATGTGATAATATTATAAAGAGGTAAAATAAGTTTGTATGTAGGCAGTGGCAGTGTTTCACCTGAGACACCTGAGTTGAATAAACCAAGGACGTAACCAGGAATATTATCTGGGAGCACGAAAATTCCTGACCACGGCCTAGCTTGTTTTTTTATATTTTGGGGGTGCTTAATAGAAAACCACCCCGGGTGCTATCCTATGCTACGCCGCCACTGTATGTAAGAGGAGTTAATTCAGGGTAGGCTCGAGCCCCTCGGTGGGGTCGTATATGAGCTGGATATGATGATCACAACACTATTACGATAACTTCGGAAATACTTCACCTTGAGCTTCACTTGAACAGATTTTGACATATACGGTGGCATAACGTACCTGAAACAGAGTTTAAAATAAAGTTTAAAATCGATCTAATTAAAAAAAGCTTATTTTTTTACTTCCATGTCATGATCCACGCTTATTGATTACATTTGAACTGTATGTAGGAGGATTTAATTAAGGGTAGGCTCGAGCCCCTCGGTGGGGACGTATATGAGCTAACATGATGATGATGTAGGAGGAGGTAATCTCCGGAACTATTCATCCGATTTCAAAAAATATTTCACCAATATGCAGAACGGACGTTCAGAACATAGTGTTTAAAAAAAGTCGTAAACCGCTAGCGGCTTGGGCAACGCGCACCCTCGATATCCAAGCCGGCAACTGCAGGTCTTATATAAATATATTGCATTTTTTTTAAAAGCGGACACGAACATATCTATTTTATACTTAATTCATATGTTGTTGTAAAATAATAAACTCAAAAAAAAATGACTTGATCACTTCATTGAACGTTTTGTATGTAGAGAGCCCAGAAATGTTCCCCATTTAATTAAAAACGCTGAACACGTTAAAAAAAACGACTTCCATTGCAACAACTTATGACAATTTTGCATAATTATTTTTGGTTTTTGTTAATTTTCTAATAAAAAGAGCTACAGCGATTTATATAAAATTTATATGCCACCAACTCGGGAGCATACCCTATCAATAGGTTACCAATCTGAGAAGGTATCGCGTAACACACAACACACACACACACAAACGTGGAACGTGGAAAGGTCTTCGTCCACCGTTAAGAGGAAACGCGGGCGCAATTTTTTCCATACAAACGCAGTCCCCTGTTAACTCCCTGGATAATGACAATTTTTTAATTTTTTTTCCAACCAACCTATGTCTACCATGGCCATACCCCTATGTTTTGTTTTTTCCCATATTCTAATTATAATAGGAAGTAGGAGCCTTCAAAAACTGAGAAAATTGCCCAATTGAAACGTCGTTCATTTTTAACAACCCACCAAACAAATTACTCCCATATTAACAATAAAATGAAAACATAGAGACATAGGTAATGCGTTTTTTTAATTATTTTGAAAAACATATTATTATTGCTCAAGTGTTGGAGGAGGAAATAGGGGACTACGAACTGCTGTTTACATAGTGCCTATTATCGGTCTGCGCTGCAGTTCTCCCTTTCTTGCTGTATACGGAGAGGTTTGGGGGAGGGAGACAGCAACATTTTATTCAAATAGTCTTTAGACCGCGTTTCCTTCCTCTTAAATAATCCACCTAGAATTTCACGCGTTAACTCAGCACGACAAACACATAACACCTCAAACAACAGCGAAACAATATGTGTTAGCTCGTCATAATAAGTGACGTGTAGGATTTAATGTTATGTTACACCATTATGTTACAATTTACATTAACGCTTTCATGTTACATGCATACCGGTATCAAAGTATTTATATTAGTAATAAGATACAGTATGAACACTCCCTGCCGCTCTCTACCTGGGCTGTTTGATAAGTACCCGTTTACTAAATATATTAATATCACTGGCCGAAAATAAGTATACCACCTTTTTAAGCCATTTTTCAGAGGCGGAAAAAAGAAAAAAAATGCATTCTTTTGTTTTTTTTCTCATTTGACAGCGATTTAGTGAAAGCGTGAACTTAAAATTGTAAAAATGGAGAAAGAACAGTATCGGTCTGTAATTAGATTCTTGTTTTTGGAAGGAAAAACATGTGATGAAATAAAAGTAAGAATGCAAGCGGTTTACCATGAATGTGCTCCTTCTATGACAACCGTCAGATATTGGTATAACGAGTTTAAGCGGGGGAGAACAACCGTCTTTGATAAGGATCGCCCAGACCGGCCAATTGAGATGACTACAGACGATATGGTTAAGAAAATTGAAAATATCGTTTTAGCCGACCGCCGAATTAAACTTCGAGAAATCGTTGATGGTGTAAACGTTTCAATCGAGAGGGTACAACACATATTAGAAGAAAAATTGGGTATGAAGAAAGTATCGGCGAGGTGGGTGCCGCGTTTACTCACGGAGGAGCAAAAACGGAACCGACTGACTACTTCGGAGCAGTGTTTGGCCGTGTTCAAACGTAACCCGAAGGAGTTTCTGCGTCGTTTCGTAACCGTGGACAAAACGTGGGTTCACCACTACACCCCGGAAATGAAAGAGCAGTCGAAGCAGTGGATTTTACCGGGTGAACCTGCTCCAAAGAAAGCAAAAACCGTCCCATCGGCTGGAAAGGTCATGGCGACTGTTTTTTGGGATTCGCAGGGTATTATACATATTGACTACTTAGAAAAGGGGAAAACGATAACAGGGCAGTGCTATGCTAATTTATTGGATGAATTTGACGCCGTCTTAAAGGACAAACGACCCCATTTAAAAAAGAAAAAGTACTGTTTCATCACGACAACGCCCCGGCTCATTCGTCCAGAGTTGTGACGGCTAAATTAGCACAGTTACGCTACGAACTATTGCCTCACCCCCCGTATTCTCCAGATTTGGCCCCATGCGATTTCTTTTTGTTTCCCAACCTAAAAAAATGGCTCAGTGGTAAGCGATTTGGATCAAATGACGAAGCCATTGCCGCCAAAGAGGCCTATTTTAATGACTTTCCAAAATCATACTTTTTGGGTGGTTTATTGAAGCTTGAGTATAGGTGGAACAAGTGTATAGAGTTAAAAGGTAACTACGTAGAAAAATAAATGCATATATATAAAAAAAATGTTTTTTTTGCCATAAACGGGTACTTATCAAACAGCCCTCGTAGATTGCGACCTCTCCCCCTCGTCACCCAGATTGATACAGATAGGTTATAGTTTGGTTCTCGAACGTATAGGATTTCGCCGTGATTTTGTTTGCTCCTTCATTTGTTTTTCATCATATCAGCTCATATACGTCCCCACCGAGGGGCTCGAGCCTACCCTGAATTAGGGCGATCAGGCCTTAGTTACAAAAGCTTAAATACCTACGCTATATTAGCCTACAAAATCTTAATAATAATACCAGCTGTTTGCAGCGAGAAGAAATGTGCCATAACTACGCATACAGAGAGTTGGGATTGTTTTGCCCGCCGCGCGACCCACGTGCTAGCGAGTCATCGAGCGAATGTGCTAGGGTTGTACCTATGATGATTTTGGTAATGAAACGAATGTTGTAGAAAATCAATTATTTTATATTTGTCGATCATATATGTTTGAGTTTAATAAAATGATAGACGCATTTTTTCCCTTCCCTGAATTCCCGATTAATAAATTTTAATGTCGAAAATATTCGAAACCTCGTAAATAATTTTAACAAATAATCAAAAGGGAAACAGGAGCAAAGCGGAGAAAAATCAATCAAAGTTGGCTATTTACTTCTTCTTCATAGCGTGTCGATGGCAGACACTACACTGTAGCAGCCCAGAATTTGGCCACGTTAACAGCGTTATCAGCCGCTGCTATGAGGTCTTCCTGCGTGCAGATGTAGGGGCACGCAGGGCACGATGTTAAATGTGTCATCGTTTGAACGGCTTTTTACTTGAGTTGACGGAGAATTTCATACCTACTATTCATACAAAAACATTCCCCAAGAGAGCCTCATTGTGAGCTTGAATTATTGTTATTTTAAGTGAAAGCTATGTAAAAACGTAACGAAAATAGTTTTTCTGTTACTATCTACAAGCTATAGTTTACGAAGTAACTATTTAAAGTTCTTGAGATTTTTTCGTTTACATTAATCCTGGTAATAAAACTCGGCGGCGCGCGCGGGGGGGGGGGACTTGATGGAGTTATTTCGATGACGCAATGGTACTGGACAAGTTAAACCTTGGATTTTGGTTTTAAACGGTTTATTTACAGCTGTAGAAGTGCCCCCAGCTACCGAGTGGCCGGCGCATTAGTACTTCTATTCTATGACATACCTACCTAAATCACGACGACGACGCTAGGTACCTACTATGTTCTGACATTAAGTAGGTAACTGTTAATTATATTTAAAAAAACACATAAATAATACCTGAAATCCTTAATTTACGACGATTAACATAGTAGGTACCTACCCACCATTGTTCTAAGTTTAAGGGATAAATGATTATAATTTGTAAAGGAATAAGAAAAGGAAATTCGATAAAAACAAAAGATTTAAAATACTATTAACTTAGGTACCTTTGTTCGTCTCTCGACAATGAAAAAAATGTCAAATTTTCATTCTTCTTTTGACTGTGACACCCATCCACTGCACAATAATTGCGTGGTTTCGGCATTTCGATAGTCAGAGCGGTAAATATGCGTGCGAGCACTCAGGCGGGCGTGCGGCAACCTACTGTCCGTTGTATCGTCTCCGATACGCTTAGCGGTAGGCATATAACGCGTGGCCTTGAGCAAGTGACGGACGCCTGACGCGCGCCCGTTGGTGTTGGTATACTTCACACACGACCTTCGAATTTCTTCGCAGGCGTGACATAAAGGTGCAGTGATACTTTAAGGTGGCCTTGTACTCATCAAACTGAACAACTTTTGTTCTGCAAATTTGATGTCACGTTTTTGTTTAAAAAAAATCATGATGATGATCTATCCGACCGATTTAGGTCATGGCGACCACTTCGACTCCTAGTCGGTTTGCCGCGCGTGCGCTCGAAGATGGTTTATGTAGCCAATCTTCGCAGCGAAACTCCTCGCGCACTGAGGGCATTTAAGTACCTATGCCACCCTCGTAATTGTATGAAATGGTCGCAGGTGGTCGGGCCTTTAACTGATCGCGTTTGGTATCAAGATCAGCTTTACGCTGATCCTCGAACTCGCGCACTTGCCTATTCACAATCCTGGGCCATTCTGGCCGTTCTGCTGCCAAACTCTCCCGTTGAGAGGGTTCTATGTTGCATCCTTTCATATGTCGCTTCAGAACATCTTTGTACCGGAGGAGCTGTCCGCCATGTTTCCGCTTACCCTCCTCCAATCAGCTGACCGACATGTATGAAAAATAAAAATAAAAAATCGCGATTTTAGCAAAGTCGTAGAACAAAACTTGTTCAGTTTAATGAGTACAAGCCCGCCTAACCCATTTTTTACTTAAAAAATTAAATTACTAAAAATTTTGCATTTGAAACGTATATGCAACTTAAAATACATAATATCAATAAGAAAAAATCTGATGAAATTTTTTTTTGTTCGAAAAAATGTTGTTTTAAAGAGGGTAGTATCACTGCACCTTATTGTTACACTCTGTATATTTATACTATAATAGTATTAGTTTTAGTATGTTGGTCACGATGCTAATAATAAATCGATGTAAAGTGATGTCATGTTATCTTGCGGATCGTGCGATCACATCGATCATGGTATCCCGGGCGTGGGATCGATGCTTGAGCAAGATGAACACGATTGGTTGCATTAAGGCCTTAAGATAGGTCAAATGACAATATTCAATTTAAATTATTGAATGACTGTGTAAACTTTTCACTATGGAAGAAATATATAATATACTTAAAGTAATAAAAAATCGATTTAATTGAATACAATTATAAAAATATTGTAGCATGGCTTAGGTAAGTATGTAAGTAAGTGGGCTTCGAAATTAATGTGTGCTACGGGTAATCGGAATTTAATAAAGACTAGCTGTCCCGGCGAACTACGTACCGCCTTACATTACATTACACTGCCCTACCCTACACTACACTACCCTACCCTACACTACTCTACCCTACATTACCCTACCCGACCCTACATACACTACACTACACTACACTACACTACACTACACTACCCTACACTACCCTACATACACTACACTACCCTACACTACCCAACCCTACCCTACACTACCCTATACTTTCCTACCCTAAACTACACTACTCTACCCTACACTACACTACCCTTCCCTACACTACCCTACCCTACACTACCCTACCCTACCCTACACTACCCTACCCTACCCTACACTAACCTACCCTACATACACTACACTACACTAATCTACACTACCCTACACTACACTACCCTACCCTACCCTACACTACCCTACCCTACTCTACCCTACCCTACATACACTACACTACACTACCCTACACTACACTACCCTACCCTACCCTACACTACCCTACCCTACCCTACCCTACACTACACTACCCTAACCTACCCTACCCTACCCTACCCTACCCTACCCTACCCTACCCTACATAAGAACCTTCTCCTGACAATAACGAACTCGACAAAAAAGAATTAGCCAAATCGGTCCAGCCGTTCTGGAGTTATAGCGTCAGGAAGGAAAACCCGACTTATTTTTATATAGTAGATGAAATACAGACCTAAAAAGGAACATAATAATTAGAAAACGATACACACTTAAATTTAAAACTTAAATTTAAAATAGATATCACAGAGCATAAATAAATCTTACCCGAGATGGGACTTAATATGGAGAAACAGGTTTAAATAGAAGTTATACTAGATTATGATGAAATAAACGAAATTTCTGAAAGATATTGAATGATTTTTGAAAACTAATGTCAGCGCATGCGTTAAAAAGAAGAAATAGATGGAATGAAAAGAAGATCGGATGAAAAGAGATTATGTAACAACGATGCCGCGTCACAGCGATCACTTTTGATTTTAAAAAATATACTGTAGACCCTGTTTTTGGCATTAATTAATACCTCAAAATTTTCTTAGTCGATTAGTCTAAACACACACTTCAATATGCCAGTAGGATTTTTTTTAAATTAATTGTACTTTTTAATTGAAATTAAAAAAACATTGAAAAATGCAAAAGTGTGGTTATTTTTTTACTCTTTACACGTAAAGAAAAAGACAGAGACAACTGTTCCAATCGATGCCTCGCCTTAACACTGATGTTTGGCGGCAAGACATAGATAATATGGTGGTAGCTAGCCAGGCGAGCTTAGAAAATACCTTTCCACCAACCAAATTATTTAAATCCTTTCAGTAATTAAGAGTTGGCTGAAGAGATCCCTGTTTGGGATAAGTCGGCCTCCGTACGTATGTTGTTAGAATTGTATTTTGTTGCGCAATGAAGAGTTCACAAACAAACCAATAAACCGAGTCTTACAAAGTTTGACTCCGCCGGGAATCAAACCCGCGACCTCCTGATGTGATGCTAATGGACTTAAACATTACGCCCAAAGAGGTGGTTTTTCTTTAACTACTTCTATATTATTTCGCGAATAAATAACTAATTATCGACACTCTATTAAACGTTAATTATCTCATCATATCAGCCGAAGGACGTCCACTGCTGGACATAATATTATGTATATAGGCCTCCCCCAAGGATTTCCACGACGACCGGTTCTGCGCTGCCCGCATCCAGCGGCTTGGAGGACCGAAAAGTGGGAGGCCTGCCTAGCTACGTTTTCCGGTACGCGGTCTCCACTCGAGAACTTTACTACCCCAATGGCCATCTATTCTACGAGCAATGTGCCCCGCCCATTGCCACTTAAGTTTAGCAATTCTTAGCAAGTTTAATCAATTACTCACCCATATTAATTAACGTATGATACCAGATAACATGATATTGGTACTAACACATATTGGTACAAATCAGCGATTCGTACCTCCAGTACCATATTTAATTAAATGAATGAACCGCGAAGGCAACTAATTAATTAACGCTACAAGCTTGAGTTCACAGATAAAGGAGAATTTATAGCGACGCATTGGTCGCAGGGATCTCGATTTTTCTCAACAATTACAAAATATACGAGTATGTATGTAAGTGATATATTAAAACAGAAAAAAATATATCATTCTTAAATAGCCATTCTTTTGTGATTTCCTCTGCAAGGTCTGCTGGAAGAAATTTCTCATAGAAATAAGCTGTACCTTTTGTATGTTCTTATCTAGTTTAATGTTTGTTTGTTCTTATCTCTGTGTACAATAAATTGTAAATAAATAAAATATCAAAGAAACCTCTTTTCAACCGACTTCCAAAAAGGAGGAGGTTCTCAATTCGACTGGTTTTTTATGTTTGTTACCTCAGATCTCTTGACTGGGTTAACCGATTTTGATAATTCTTTTTTTATTTGAAAGCTGGTGCTTCCCGTGTGGTCCCATATCAAAATCGGTGTAGCACTTTATTAGAAAATTAACAAAAAACAAAAATAATAATGCAAAATAGTACTAAGTTGTTGCCATGGAAGTCGGTCTTTTAACGTGTTTAGCGTTTTCAATTATAAAACCGAGATTTGCATTCTAGAGGCAAACGAGACCGATTTAAACCTCTAAATTTTCTTAATCGATTAGTCTAAACAAACACTTCAATATGCCTGTTGGATTATTGAAAATTAATTGCAGTTTTTAATTGCAACGGAAAACCATTGAAAAAATGCGAAAGTGTGGTTATTTTCTTTACTCTTTACACGTAAAGAAATAAACAGAGACAACTTTTCCAATCGATTTCTCGCCTTATTATTGCCACGGACGCGGAATCAGCAAGTAAAAGTAATTATCCCACTAACCTACTTTCGTTTTTCAATAAATAGGAAATTCAGGGAATTTGTCGAAGTAATAACAGTAGGAATTCATTAAGTATTAAATACCCGACTGCATAAAAACTTAACCCCTCTTTTTTGCCAGTCGGGTAAAAATGCATCCTATGTCACTCACGGGATCAAGACGAATCTAACGATACCTCATACATTAAAATCCTTCAAGCCCGGAACATAGAAATCTACATACATACATACATACACACACACGAAAAACATAATCCTCCTTCTGAGGCAGTCGGGTAAAAATCGTTCAGATAGAATGCTGCGAAAGCTAAATATTGGATAAGGTCATAATTACAAAAGTAAGTACCTATCTAAAAGTAAATTCGACTCTCTGGCTTCTAGTTTTCGTAGTGAAGTGAACCATAATAGCCCATCAACTTTGTGCGCGATACGCTAGAGCAGCTGAGGCGGGGTGTGCGGGAAGATCTCCCTTACCCGCTAGCCTCAAGCTCCCCCGCGGAGATCGTGTGTCGTGCTACCTCGTCCCCGCCTACCCGCCCGTATCGCAGGCGTACCGCGCACGAAGTTGACGGGCTATAGTAAATAGTAGTAGTGTCACAGGTCCCCATCACTCGGTGGGAGGCCTGCCTACGCTACGTTTTCTGGTGCGCGGTCGCCAATCAAGAAATTTACTGCCCCAACGGCCATCTGTTCTACGAGCTATGTGCCCTGCCCACTGCCACTTCAGTTTAGCGATTCTGTGAGCTATTTCGTTTACTTTGGTTCTCCTGTGGATCTCCTCATTTCTATTCCTAATGTAATCAAATAGCCCATGTCCATTTTCGTCGGTCACAATAGGAAAACATGTCTTAGACCTGTTTTGCGGTATGTTTTATCCACAATTGATAAGCCATTGGCATCATCTCACCTGATGGTAAGTAACGATGATGCCAAAGATGAAAGCAGGCTTACCAAGATTCCCCAACGCAATGGGGATCTGGCTATCTTATCATCAAGTCGGAACACATCAACGCCGTTAACACTGATGTTTTGGGCAAAACTTAGATAAGATGGTGGTAGCTAGCCAGGCGGGCTTTGAAAGTGCCCTACCACCAACCAAACCGAGTCTTACAAAGTTGACCCCGCCGGGAATCAAACCCGCAACCTCCTGGTGTGAAGCGAATCGATTAACCATTACGCCACTGCTTTACTAGGTTCTTTCATTGTAACAAAGGTAAGTACTTGTGATATTATTATTTAACTGTGGCTGGTCCCAGGTATGAAATCAGGAAGCGTGGACTAATTAAATAATGAAATAAAAGTAAATGCGAAACAGAAAAAAAACAACAAAAAACCGGTCAAGTGCGAGTCTGACTCGCGCAAAGTAGGATTCCGTAGTATTTTCAAAAAATAAATGTACTTATTACTTTAAAAAGCAAAATTATATTTGCAGTTGGTAATCGTATATTTTGTATGGAAAATCTATGATTTTTTTTACAAATCTTACTGCACATCTTTATAGATGGTCGATTATTACCTACTTCTAACCTAGGAAGCCTACTTAGCCGGGATAGTTTTCCTTTAAAATTGATTAAACAGAATGTAATAAAAATTATATAGGTCCCGTTAACTGGGGCTTCTACTTATCATACTGAACAACTTTTTTCTATGACTTTGCTCATATCGCAGAAAAAAAAATACTTTTTAATTACAAATCGATCAGCTGATCGGACCAATTCTGTGCATTTTTGTATGAAGGGTCTAACATTTTTTTTGAGAATTGACTATGAGTTCCTTGGGGAAAGTTATTCAGTATGACGATTAGAACCCCCAGTTCACGGGTCCTACACCAATTTTGTTACACTCTGTATGTCCTACAATTAAAATTTTTTTTCAGATGTTCTGAAATAGCGGTCTACCTGGTAGGGGAGGGGGGTGGGGGGGAAATTTGACTCTAACAAAAATTTGCACTTTAAAGCAGAGATATGCTATATATAAGGGGAGGTAGATAGGGTACATGCGTCCAAAAAGTGAAGCTAATAAGATGATTGGCATATCTTTTCTTAGTAGCATCGGTGCAACGGAAGCGAACTACATATAATATTGTGTGCGTAAATGGGTTCGATTTTCAAATGTGGTTTGTTAGTGCACAACCCATCTATGGTAACAAATCTCTGCTTTAAAGCTTTATATTTCGCAAACGGATACCGTTATCGATAAATCGCTGTTTCCCTACCCAAAGGTTGCCTGGAAGAAATTGCTACCTAGCAATAAGGCCGCCTATTGTATAGGTTTTCTTCTATATTGTCAATTTCTTTTTTTATGTTGTGATGCAATAAAGTTTATTGTATTGTATTGTATTGTATAAATTGTTTTAGTAAACGCTCAGTAGTTTTGAAAGACCTATTCAACGACACCCACACGATAGGGTACGTCAATGAAAAATAAATCACTTCCTCTTTATTTGTAGGGGAGGTACACTAAACATTTTTTTTCAATATTTTATTGTTTATCTTTGTTGACGTGATTAATATGTATACCCATGTCAAATTACAGCTTTCCAGTACAAACTGTATCTGAGCTAAGCCGCGGACAGATGGACAGACAGACAGACATAGCGAAACTTCGGAACCCTAAAACTAAAAATAGAGATGCAGAAAGAAAAGGTACATCTCACGTAGCTACCATCTCACCTGTCTCCTTGCTTTTTCTCCGAACACCGGGTTGTCTGGTATAAATCGCTCTCAGCGATAAGATCGCCTAAATTGTACGTCTCTTAGTTGTTTATTAAATTTTGTATATGTATTTTTTTTTATGTACAGAGGCCAGCAGATCAAGGTAGACACTCGTAGTGCGAATCTGATCCAAACGTATACGGGATAAGAACGGTACAAAGTCCAAAGTGTCCACTTGATGTGCTGCCGTCTGTACAATAAAAATTTATTTGAGTTTGAGTTTGAAGCTATTGAAGTTCCATTGAAACGTTTGAAGGGTTGGTAAAAAAACTGATAAAAGCCCTTCGTATTACTAATGTCGTGTTAGCCGATAATAGCCACTTCCCATATCAGGTGGACTGTCAACCTTTTTGGCACTTTGTACCTTTCGAGCGACAAAGGAGTAAAGAAGGTTATGTGATAGTTCGAAAACTGATTTAAATTTTTTTACGCAAAATCACTTAATCACAAATATGTGAATGTGTGTGGGTACCTACTTACATATATAATATAAGGTCTAACATAATAAGCTGAAACTATTTTAACTGGTGCTTCTACCCATGAACAAGTTTCCCCATGAAACTCATAGTGAAATCTCAAAAAAAAATTTAACTTCCCATACTAAGTTGGTTGATCAGCAGATCGATTTGTGGGAAGCCAATTTTTTTTTTTGATTTGACTATGGGTTTCATGGGGAAAGTTGTTCAGTGTCATGGGTAGAAGAGAAGCACCAGTTAAAACAGTTTCAGCAAATTTTGTTACACCGTCCATATATGTATGTATGTATGTCTGAATCTTCGATTTGAAAAGAAACTGATATCTCCATTTTGAAGTGCACTATATTCGTAGATGTTTGTTAATTTACATAATATGCCATCACTGGCACCTTAACAGATTTTTTTTCTTTTTTTTTAATTTACAATAAATTGTTAAGCCCATAATAATAATATATAATATATAATCATCTCACATGATGGTAAGTGACGATGAAGCCGAAGATGGAAGCGGGCTTACTACTTAAAAAAAAATACATTTGAAAAATGTTCGGATCAAAAATAGCGCTAAGGATGTTTTTAAAATTGTTTTCATCAACGACACTTAAACAATGCTATCTGGGAAAACTCTAAAAAATATGTTGCCTATCTTACAAAAATTTTTGAAAATCACGGTTTGAGGTTATAATTATCATCGATAATAATTATAACTTTGATATTTATCTTGATAGTTATAAAATTAATTGTAAAAATAAAAACATTAGGGGAATGTTGCTATGATTGGACCACTTAACTTCACAATATTATATCTCTTTGATCATGGGTGATAAATGGAACCAGATCATGAGTATTATAATTTCTTAGAACTTTACAACGATAGTCTTTCACATTAGCTGTTCAGGCTTACAGTTTTTGAAATAAATTGGAAACAATATTTCTGTATCAGTTGCTTTCTTTGGACCATGGTCGCCTTGATTGGACCACGAGGTTGCCATCAATGGACTTCGACAAATTTGTACTTGAGGTCCAATCAAGGCAACCAATGGAACATAACACAAAATAAAAAACAAAATTATTTAGATAAGTAATCAACTTTTTAATAGTTTAACAAAAATACCAGACTCATAGGGCGCAAATTAGCATTTAATATTTTTTGCACGTTTTAATTTTTTTCCTCCGTAATATTAAATAGAGCAAGAAATCAACTATTAAACATAACAAAAATTACAGACACATATGGCGTAACTTATTTTTTTTTTGCATTTTTAATGAAGCAACTTTTACTTACAGTGAGGACATAAATATTTTTTTATATTTTTTTTAACGCAAGCACAGTCTACGTGTACCCAGGCTTTACAACTGAGACACTGAATCATGTCTTCAACTTCACATTTAAGGCAGATTTTGCAGAACCATTTTTCTATATCAATCGAAGCATTAGCTTTTTTTGTGTTTTTACTACATGTCGGTTTAGGCGAAAGTTTTCTCATCTTCCTAGGTTTTGGCGCCTTAGCGTTTTCCAAAGCAGCCTTATAAGGCGATGAAGTTATCTCCATGCTACTTTGAGCTTTCTTACATCTTTTACGTAACTCTTCTGCAATGTTTTTGGCACCTGGGGAAATCTGGTTCAAACGGAAATCAAATTTACCGGATGAAATACCTTTAGGAGAAGCATTCTTTGTACTTAATTGCTCCATGATTAACTCTGTTGCCTTAACTTTCTCACTTATCAGTGGTGCAGCTTCTGTATTTTCTGAATTTGACTGTTTTCTTTGATCTATGATTGAATCTGATGACATCAATTCTTCATCTGGCAATGTTGCAGGCAAAATTGCAGCTGTCGGCGGTTCATTTCGCTCTGTAACATCCACAGATAATGGATCTTCTTGGTCTTGAAGTGGCAGTGCAGATGCTTGAAATTCCTCTGAGTTTTCTTGTCCCGCTTCAATGAATTCGTAGTCAGCAAAAACATCTTTGTTTAGAGGGTAGATACCAGCTTTTGCAAAGCCATTAGCAGCAGTGCCCACAGAAGCAGCTCGAGAGTACGCTTTCCCAAAAAGCATAGAGACCTGAAACGTTGTCACAGTTCTACCAGGATTTTGGCGCAGCCATTTTTTGGTTTCGTCTATGTAGTAAAGGCTCAGAGGCTTAAAATAAGAAACATCAAGTGGCTGCAGTTTGTGAGTAGTGTGTGCCGGGAATGAAAGCATAACTACGCCGTGTCTTTTTCCGTAAGATATTGCTTGCAGATTTTTTGTGTGACTAGCATGACCATCCAGTAAAAGCAAAACCTTTTTATCTTGGGAAGGTTTCACACTCTCAACAAAATGTTGCACCCACAAAAAAAATATTTCTTTATTAATATACCCACTATCTGGGTTAAAAGCAAATACTGTTCCAGGTGGTGCACCGTCTCTCAGTTCGTCCTTAGCCCTCTTTCTTTTAAAGACTATCATCGGTGGCACAAAAAATCCAGCAGCACTAGCACAACAGACGGCTGTGGTTATTGTACCTCGTTCTCCACTAGTGATTGCTCCCACTTGACGCTTGCCTTTTAGTGCTAAAACTTTTCTTGGCTTTCTCTGAACAGTAGACAAGCCAGTTTCATCTACATTGAAAATACGCTGAGCGTCTTTTATATCATGCTTTTCCATGACTGCCTCTAATTTATTATGGAAATCTGCAACAGCTTGTTTATTGAATCCGGTAGCCCTGCTCATCGAAGTAGCTCTTGGCAGTCGCAAACTCAACTGAGGATGCCGTTTCATAAACGCATAATACCATTTTTTGCCAGCAGTTTTCTTTTCTTTGTTAAATCTATGTTTAAGATTATTCTTCTCTGCTAAGTCAAATGCCAGTCGTCTTATTTCCAGAGGAGTTATACCGTAAAAACAACTCTCCATTTCAAGAATGTGTTCGCAAAGTTGATTTTCTAATTCAGGTGGGAGATCGCCTTCGGACCCTACTAGTTTTACTTCTTCTTTAGCTTTTTTATTTACTCCATCTATTCTTCTTTTTAGTGTTGGCTTTGGAACACCGTACATTCGACTTGCCTCATTCAGACCAGCTCGTTTTTTTCTTACAGTCTCAATAGCCAGGTTCATACTCGTCTCGTTCCACGCATAATATTTTCTTTTCTCCGCCGACATTCTGAAATAATAGGAAATACATCATCTAAGATGGAGGGCTTCGCACTGGCGCAAATAAAAAAATTTTCAAAGTTATTCGTGATTTACGGTTTTTTGACATTATTTATTACGATAGATCCATTTTGCGGTAATCTTATATTATTTCACACTAATTCAAATGCAACTTATCAAATATTAGGTATTTGTTAGTGAAAAAATGATAAAAAATAATTTGTCATGATGTCCAAAAATTTATAAATTTTATGCGGTAAATTATATTGAAATAGTTACCAAATATTGCGCTATTTACGCAAAATAGATCTAACTCATTAAATGATGACACATGGAGCCGCAAATCACGAAAAACCGCGAAAAATTTGAAATTCGCGCCAACGCCTAACGTTCCTTTAAGTGATGGAAAAAAATACTATCCAAAATTCTGCCTAGACACCATTAAACTCTATGATATATCAAAAAGTGGCTACGCGCGTTGTTTGCCGATAATATTTAAGAGAAATATTAAATCTGTACCATAAAATCTCTCTCAAAAAAGTTGCCATGATTGGACCGGTACAATGATAGAAACATCCATGTGGTCCATTGATAGCAACTAGGTACAAGGTCAGAAAGAATATTCTAGAAAAATTAACGAACACGGTTCACAAAAATTGTAGATACATTTTCAATCATTACTAAATGTAAGAATATTTTACACTAGTACAATGACATTTACGGTCTAAAATGATACTTACACATCAGTTTTCTTTTGCAAGAATTTTATAATTCGTGTGTCGTAAACAAACACTGAAACGTCACTCACTATCGGCGCTCGCAGCGAGACTGAGGTTCCAGGGGGGGGAGTTGGGTACACGACCGCTGCGTTTGGCCTCATCGGAGTCCCTCTAGTGTGACCAGTTTTTGAAATATTTAGATGGTCCAATGAAGGCGCCGGTCCAATGATCGCAACCTTCCCCTACTTGTTTTGTGACTTGCGCAAGTAACTATTTAGTAGGTAATCTGTGCTTGCGCTATCACAGTCTGAATTTAAACTGTGGTCCTGTCATGTTTATCCGAACACGATTTGACGTTTCGTTTACGAAGTAGGTAACTAGTATCTCATCTGTGGTTTCGTGACGTTTCAAAACGCGTCAAACCTCGTAACTCAGAAAAAAAAAAAACAAATTGTTAATTAACAACCGTGATTAAACTTACACTTAAATAATTAAGTTATTTTGTTGTTTTGTCTTACATAAAATTCTTGTATTTTCATTTTTAGTGAAAAAAATAAAGAGCCAAAAATAAAAATCAATGCCGATAATTATCAAAGAAAATAATTATCTTGATAATTTCGAACCCTGTTGAATATACATATATCTCCGAAACTATGCTATTTGTCAAATTTGCACAAACGAGAATTATTATACTAGCATCAATAATGATGTTATGCTAAAATGGTATGCCTAAGAAAACTATTAAAAAGTTACCTCCCATACAAATTTAAAAAAGTTGGACGCTCCTGCGAGAAGGTATGTTTTCCGTGGGGAGTGCAGTTTATTTACCGGCGGATGTCGCTAAGTAAAAGGGTGGACACTGAACTTACAATAGTTTGGGTAAAGTTGGAGCTTCTCATATAAATGTTTAGGGTTTACCTAGGGAATACCTTTCCTTTTATCAAGGGGTTATGTGACTACTTGTCATTTGAGTTACTTTTTATCATCTTTCAAAAAATTAATAATTTTTGAAAAGTTTATTTGAAGAGTTTTTATGCTCAAAAAGTCAAATGCTCCAATGAAAATAAATACACGTTTCCAAATTCAAAAAAGGCGAGCTACGATTATATTGAAAAACGATCCTTGGACCTTGATTCCACCCTCCAAAGTTCATCATCAGACCAACTTTAAAATACCAAAAGGATCAATACGGTATTTTGCTACTAGTCATTTAATTTTGAGTGATTTTTTATCAACTGTCAAAAACGAAAGTTTGTTCTGCAATTATTCGCGTTATTGCCACAATGACGATATAAGTGCAATAGTCTTTAACAAACTTATTTGCTATTTTTACTAAATATAAAATTAAAAATTATTTAATATTTCAAATGAGCAAGTGTTTTTGCTATTTAGAAGAAATGCTATTTATTGAATAGTATTTTTATCACGCTTTTATTAGCTTCACCTGTATGTTTGTTTGTTTGTTTGCTTGTTTGTTTGTTTGTATGTAACCGACTCCTTTGGACTCGATTTTGACCCACTTTAAACGGACAGATTTAATTCAAACTTCGTAAACTTATCAAAAATCAGCGACAATATAATAATTTCATAAGTTTGAACTAAAAAATACAAAATAAATAGAGTTTAAAAAAACTAAAAAAACACGCTTTTAAAGTACATCAGACTAAAAATTAAAAAATAATTCTTAACAAAAGTTGAAAATAATAATAAACAAATTACTAGTATTATTGTGAAAAAGTGTGGCTTGCTCGATAGACGAAAAATATGGCACAGAGCGTCCCACGCTTTTTTACAACAATAATAGTAATTTGTTAATTATTAATTTCAACTTTTGTTAAGAATTATTTTTTAATTTTTAGTCTGATGTACTTTAAAAGCGTGTTTTTTTAGTTTTTTTAAACTCTATTTATTTATTTTATTTTTTATACGGTAAAATAGCCTATTGTCACCGGAAATACAGCTTCATACCAAATTTCAGCTCAATCGTACCCCTGGAAGTCACTTTAAAATTGTTTGCAAGATTTGACCTTAGAAATTACTTATACACCTAAACCTTCTTCATGTATCCCCCCGTCCATTGGTGAAAACCATAAAATCCGTTCGGCAGTTTTAGAGTTTATCGCGTTCAGACAGACAGATAGATGCAACTACCCAATAGACCTAGAGTACCTTTCATTAGAATTTTCTAATAATGTACACAAATATCGCTACTTGACATTAGCACCCGATTTTTTATGATTATGATATGTTATGGTTTTAGAGTTCCGTAAACCTAACGGGTGACCAACGGGACCCTATTGCTAAGCCTCACTGTCTGTCCGTCTGTCAGCGAGCAGTTTGTAAGCGTCGGTTGCTCAACCGGTAACGACTAGGTCCTCCTAACCATAGGTCGCGGGTTCAAACCCGGACGGCCAATGTACCAATGAGTTTTTCGAAATTTACGTACATATACTTACCGATTGCTTTAACGGTGAAGGAAAACATCGTGAGGAAACCTGCACATCTGTATGTGTATTAAGGCACAGTGGTACCTAAAAATCCACTTAAACAGGTTTTTTGAATTCATTTTTGAAATAGTTAACAGTAAATTTAAATTCTAGGAAAACATACTGGTATTATTGAAAATAGTTACGAGGGACTATATCGACTGGAAACACGATTTAACCCGGCGAGGATGTGGTGAAAAAAGTTACGTGGCGGTTGTGGAGGGTATATTTGACCCTGTATTTTATTGCATTTTTAATGGCTATATTTATATTTTTCAACAAAGAATTCAAGTTGACTCTATTATTTGGGTAATATTGTATGGATTTTACAAAAAAAAAAGCACATGTAATAATACAAAATGTTTTTAATACATTAGTTTTAGCAAAGGTTTAAAAATACTGAACTGTATGAAGACACTGCTAAAGGCTGGATTGTAATGCTTTTGGTAGGGTGATATTTAATCTTTTTGACTTTGCGCATGTGCGACTCTGTTCGCAGGCGGCGGCCGACTAAAAAGCAGTGTTGAACGTGTGGGCGGGTCTCTTAGCAACAGCTACTGAGACGTCCAACGTCCTATAACCGCGGGAAAAAAAACTACACTCGATTAAAAATTGACAGGGTCAAAATGACCCCTCCACATCCTCGCCGGGTTAATAAAGTTGGCTCGATAGAATAATTTCGCAAAGGTACCTCTTTTCGAGCCATTTTATCGTCTATTTTCGGTTTTATTCTTAAAATAAGTAATTTGATAATATGATTTATTTACTGAAATAAAATTCATAGGTGACTGAAGGGAAAACATCGAATGGATTTTTATTTAAGATAAATATGATGAAAATAAAAACGAAAACATCGAAAAAGTGCAAAAGTTTGGTTATTTTCTTCCCTCTTTACACGTAAAGAAAAAGACAAACACAGATTTTTAAGTACCACTGCGCCTTAAGGTCGCGTTGCACGCGTCCGTAGGTGTAAATCTAAAATGCCCTACATGTGACCGTGGGTGATGCTAAGTGTAACACCAGGCAACCGCCGTCTAATCCTTGGATAGCACGGTTAATTGTGCCACACGATAAGAGAGAAGAGAGCTAGTTGTATTACATGTGTGAGGGTAGTCTGATATAGTTATGTATGTAGGTGTAGGTATGATGTGTATGTGCATGATTATCAAGTAAATTGTAATCGTCATTTAGACCAAATTTTGAAGTATAGGGGTAGTACGGCAGATGACGTGAGTCAAAACAGCCGCGAGAACGGTGAAGGCACCGGCCAGCCAACAAGGCCCGCGGGCTCGCCGCCGTCGCCACCGCCCGCCGCTGGGGAGGGCCCTGCTTCCGCGCCCTCTGCCTCAGCCTCAGCATCGGTGGCGTACAATCAATCGCCGGGTTCTAACCAGATTGATAGTCAGACTATGGACCGAAGTCACGGTGATCATTATGAGGAATGGCAGGAGGCGCAGGATAATAGTACCATAGAAACTTCAGAAGAAGTGGAAGGAGAAAAGGATGTAGGGGCGGATCTGATGGATAGAGAGCAAGCTGTATCAAAGGACAGTTCTAACTCGGCCAATAATGATAGTCCAGTACAAACTCATAGTACACCGGTGGTTACCCGCCGTCAGCTCCGGCCGAGAAAAATTATTAATTACAAGGAACTTTTCTATTTATAAGTACTATATTTTAGCGTTTGTCTTGTCAACAGATTTCCAAATTAAAGGGGAAGGATTGGTGTGTAGGTGAGCGCGCGCGCATTGTGCGTCTATACTATAGCTAATTATATGTAAATGTACCTATGTTAGTAAGATGCATACTGCCTGACACTCGCCAGTAATAAACGGACCTTTGATCGTATTGCCGTGTTTCCTTGATACATTTCAAGGTACCTTTAAATGTTCCCTTTTAATAGCTTCATTAAGCTCCTTTGGATCTAAGCATATACGTAAGTCACCATTTGCTCACCCAGTCTGAGGGCCCTTTAAATTTTGAAATAATACCCTGTGATTCCATCTCATCTAATTATTTTTTTACCTCATCTTTTATAGCAAAATGTAGTTTTCGTGGGGCATGAACAACTGGAACAACATTATCTTTTAACATAATTTTATATTCCCCCGGCAAAGAACCAATTCCTTCGAATACATCTTTATATTGACTTATTAGTTCTGGATATTATTTTTGTTCATTAATTCTCTGCACCGACATCTTACTATAGGTGACTTACGTATATGCTTAGATCCAAAGGAGCTTAATGAAGTTAAAAGGGAACATTTAAAGGTACCTACACCTACATACATAACTATATCAGACTACCCTCACAACATGAACCCTAATAGGTAGAAAGTTGAAATTTTCACAGAATATGTATTCCTGTTGCCGCTATAACAACAAATACTAAAAATTTGATAAAGTGACATAATAAGGGGAACTCCATACAATAAATCTATTTTTTTAAAGGTCTTTAGGAGTATTTTTGATTTAGCTCTATCGTAAAAACGGTAATACATACAAGCATGAAACTTTGTGTGATTATAGTACTGACACTGAGATAAACCAACAAATACAAAAAATCGGCCAAGTGTGAGTAGAACTCGCGCTAATGAGTCCGAACTGAATGACAAAAAAAGCATATTATTGTAGCTCACGTTGATGTCTTTTGTTTGTAATGTAAATAGGTACCTATCATTGTCATTATACTATGTAGCTGTGGTGGTACAGAACCCTAGGAGTGCTAGTCCGACTCACACTTGGCTGGTTTTTTCGTTTGCTAGTCGCACTATCATCGTCCTTCAATTATTAATGTAAGTGATCGTGGAAAAATCTTAGTGTGATGGATGATAAAGTGTCTTGTTTATACTGTTGAAAATATTAACATATTTCATTAGATTTTACGTACTTAATACAATGTATAGGTACCTGGGGAACTGTATTTTTCTCCCACTTGCTTGAAAATTGCTTCATTACGCGACAAATCTAAATCAGATCCTGCCTCAAACGACTCTCAATGTTGCGCGCACGCACTAAGACGGATGCATCTCGTTGAGCTATTGCGCCGCACACACAATGACCACAAAGATACATACATACATACATACATACATACGGATAATAGACTAGCCACTCTTACAAATAAGACAGCGCCTCTAGCGGACCGCTCCGAAACTAGTAAAGAAATCATCATCATCATATCAGCTCATATACGTCCCCACCGAGGGGCTCGAGCGTACCCTGAATTAGGGCAATCGGGCCTTAGTCGACCACGCGGGCCCAGTGCGGGTTGGTCGACTTTACACACAACCTTCGAGTTTCTTCGCAGGTGTGTGCAGGTTAATACAAAAACTAAATGCCAGATTGAATCAAAACTTTGTAGATATATTCAGGAGACACATATCGATGTTTGCAATTAGTTTTCATCGTAGTAAATTTTAACGTAACTAAACGAAGGCTTCAATTAGTTTTGTACTGAATGTTTTAAACTGCTCTTATTTTTTTCCGTTTTATATTAGTACTTCAAAAACGAATTACAAAAATCGATATGTATCTACTCAATATACCTATTTGCTAAGTTTGGATTCAATCTGGCATGTAGTTTTTGCATTAAAGCGGAACTAAGTTTGTATGGAAACTCGAGCCTCCTGGAGGCCCTTAAAGCAATCGGTGAGTAACAATATGTACGTAAGTTTCGAAAAACTCATTGGTAAATTGGCCGTCCGGATTTGAACCCGGCACCTCTGGTTAGGAGGACCGAGTCGTTACCGGTTGAGCCACCGACGCTTACAGTACAGAAATATGAAAAAAATAATTTAAAAATTCTAAGATTTCGAACTCGTGCACTCCAAATTGTTATCTCTTGAGCTGTAACCTCCAGCGATTTTTTTCTTATCTGTGGCTCTAACCATTCGGCTATAAGTATGACTGCGAATTTTTTTACTAGTTTCGAACTCGCGTACATCACAATAGCTTGTGGCGCCAACTATCCATAAATGTGTAAACTACAGTTTCTCATACAAAAAAATTGTTCTGAGTGTAAAGCCCCTGAATGAACAAGTCTGATCTAATTGACTAATGCAGTCCTAGATATCGGTACGCTGCAAGCTGAAAAAAAATTGTGAGCTGTCGCGGGACGCCTGGCAGTTGTGAAACGTCTAAATTATTTTATATCATAACGATAATTATTTCATATCTTAATTACCTTATAAGTTATTCCCTGATCTAAATGACTAGTGCAGTCCTAGATAGCGGTACGCTGCAAGCTGCAAAAAAAAATTGTGAGTCGTCGCGGGACGCCTGGCAGATGTGAAACGTCTAAATTATTTTATATCATAATGATAATTATTTCATATCTTAATTACCTTATAAGTTATTCCCAGATCTAATTGACTAGTGCAGTCCTAGATAGCGGTACGCTGCAAGCTGCAAAAAAAATTGTGAGCTGTCGCGGGACGCCTGGCAGATGTGAAACGTCGAAATTATTTTATATCATAATGATAATTATTTCATATCTCAATTACCTTATAAGTTATTCCCTGATCTAATTGACTAGTGCAGTCCTAGATAGCGGTACGCTGCAAGCTGCAAAAAAAAATTGTGAGCTGTCGCGGGACGCCTGGCAGATGTGAAACGTCTAAATTATTTTATATCATAATGATAATTATTTCATATCTCACTTACCTTATAAGGTAGTACGAGCACAAAAGCAACTTCGACCACGTGCGGCTACAGATGAGTCATAGCGTGGCGACGCGTCGCCACGGCATGCGTCGCCACGCCAACAATCGGTTTTACGTGCGGCTATGGATGTTTCACATCAAAACGGTACGATTGATCCTTAGGCCATATAAATCAATTAGACCCGTAGAAATAATTTGAAAAGTTAAAAAAACGGGTAGTTCCTGTCTGTTCCCCACGAGGGGACAAACATGGAGAAAACACAGGTTTGCGAAATTATTTTTTTTAAAGTTTTTAGCAAAAACTATTATTATTTCTTATAAATGTTCTAAAAGTAATATAAAACAGTAGTCATATGATATATATACCACGTCAAATATACAAGATTCAGATGATATAGCTTTTTGATTAAAAAGGCGTGGAGCAAACATTTGATAAAGTAAACGATTATTTTTTACGAAATTTTTCTAACAATAAGTTTTATTATGTCTGTATCTATTAAATAAAATAAAAATAGTACATTTAAACAGAAAAAATAATAATAACATTGCTTTTTGAAGAAAAAAAAGCTACGTTTTGTAGGTTTTCTTTAATGAGTTTTTGCTTCGTCTTTGTTTGCCCTTTTTGTTTATTTTTTTCATTACTCTGGTTGGTCACAGACTATAAAACGGTTGGTCATAGACTATAGAATAGGAAAACGAAACGTATAAGCCCAGCTTTTGTTCTGACTGACAACCTATCAAAAATTGATCCAAATCGGTTAACAATTAAGAGGAGAAAATCGTTAACGCCGCTTGTAAGAAAAGTCGCAGCTTCACAATCCTCTTAAATCTTATCTTTACGGGGGATCTGTATTATTCCGAGACGTTTTCGCCTACTGCTTAAAGTGTTAACTAGGAATGATTAATAATATTTGCTCTTCTAGAGCTGTGTGAGTGTATGTGTGTGTTCTAAGGGTGGGCAAAACCCCCTAACAAATCACCCGGAAATAATTACACGAATTAATTAAGAATAAAAAATCCGACAAACTGTACACCTGTTTTTCGGCCAGTCCGGTAAATATGTGTCCTATGTCACTCACGAGATCAAGACGAATCTAACGACACCTCGCATTCCAAAATCCATCAAGCCGTTTAGGATACAGAGCGTGACAAAGAAATAAATATACATACATACTTACACTCGAAAAACATAACCCTTCTTCTGGCGCAGTCGGGTAAAAAACGGTTTTTATCAAAAAAAATCTAGTATTTAAAACCCGTGTTTCGACTCATACGAGTAGGTGGGAATTTGGGAATAAATGGAACAAGATTTTCAATCTTTCTTTCCATGTGTTTAACTCAGACTGTCGTCTGAGACTGAGCGTCGGTGGCGTAACGGCTAGGGCCGCCGCCTCCTGTCCGGGAGGTCGTAGTTCGAATCCTGCCACGTACCAATGTGATTTCGAAGGTAAATTTCATATGTATACATTTATCCGACGCTCTTACGGTGAAGGAAAACATCGTGAGGAAACCTGCACACGCCTGAGAAGAAACTCGAGGGTTGTGTGTGAAGTCGATCAACCCGCACTGGGCCCGCGTGGTCGACTAAGGCCCTATCGCCCTAATTCAGGGTAGGCTCAAGCCCCTCGGTGGGGACGCATATGAGCTGATTTGATGATGAACTCAGACTGACATAAATCTAGACATGAATCCAATACTTGCACTTGCCACGCCGAGACACAATAGTGCAACTTCTCTACCCATGAATGGCCATAACAAAATATGAATCACGGCCTTTGTGTGCCCCGCAGCTGCTAAACAGATGTTAATAAAAATATTTATGATTTATTAGAGTCCACAGAGTATCAGATAAAAGGTCGTTGTGTCCTACAGTCCAGCTCAAATTACAAAAATGTTTTGTTATTTTTGAAAGTGAGCTGCAATTTGGTATGAAACCGTATTCCCGGTGACAATAGATCCTTTTGATATTTTGAACTTGATCTGATGATGAACTTTGGATGCGGAATCAAGGTACGAGGATACATCATACTAGATGGCGCCAGTTTCTTCATGTTTCAAAAAAACACGTTTTTTGTACGGAGACCCCCCTTATTTTTTCACTTTTTCTATTTTTTTGTATTTGTTGTTATAGCGGCAATAGAAATACATCATCTGTAAAAATTTCAACTGTCTAGCTATCACGGTTCATGAAATACAGCCTGGTGACATACGAACAGCGAACTCTTAGTAATAGGGTCCCGTTTTTACCCTTTAGGTACGGAACCCTAAAAACCATACAGTCGAATTAAGAACCTCCTCTTTTTTGGAAGTCGGCTGAAATTGAGTCAAGAGTCGGGTTGCCATAAATCCCAAAGGCCCCGTCGTCGGGACATTACCAATTAGGGATCCTTTTTTTATTATTTACTGTGTTCGTTGGTGCGCGGGATTTTCATATAAACAAGGGCAATAGCAAAGTATCGCATCGCAAATTAAAAAAAGGATCTTTAAAATAAAACCATTGGGAATTATTTATATTCATTTATCAATGGAGGATGGCGCTTTATCAATTTTTAAAACTTACAGCTCTGCGCTCGACTATGTTTGTCGGGACATTTTATAGCTTGTCGGGACGTCGGGGACACCACTGTGAATAACGGTGACATGTCCCGACGTATCGGGACGAATGGCAACGCTAGTCAAGAGTCAGGCAGGTGGATATTCCTGGCTACAAAGAATTTCAAACTGAAATCTGGTGTACGTATCTAAATTTAGCTAGCGAGGAGCTTTAAACAATGTACGGACTAGGCTCCACAAAAGGCCAGAAACGGGTTGGCCAGAAATAACAAATAATCTGTCAGTCAGTATTTGCTGCTTGTATGTTTATTTATCTTCTTCCTTTTAAATAGATAGAGGCGAGAAAACGTATGAATGAATTTGAATGAAACTGTTTAGGCGATGTTTAGGTTACTCCTTCTATGTAGTCTATCTATACTATAATATTATTATATTTTTTTTTAATTTTCTTATCACAATTAATTTTTTAATCAATATTGAACTAGACTGGAAATCAATCAGCTGCAATCTCAGAGCTGTATTCTTACTATGAAGTAAAATGCAAATCTTTTCGCTCGGTGGCATGCCCAAAATATTTTCTCACGTGCCATCTATGGCACGCGTGCCATAGGTTCGCCATCCCTGATGTAGGACATTATTATCATCCCAAGTCTCAAGCTCTGATATCTTCACGGTAACCTGTAAATTGCTGACGCCGCTGAGGCTCTTCACGCGCACTCAGCGAGCAGAAACTCAAACAGGGCCTCCGGTCAAAAATGGGGACAAAAACTCTGGAACAATGGGACGGGGCGGTCGACTCATACTCTTACGTCACGAAGCGGGCAGGTAAGTAGCGGCGAGGATTTGTAAATGGCTAACTTTACAATGATCATGAAAGTGTCGGTGGCGCAACGGCAAGGGCCGCTACCTCCTATGCGGGGAGGTCGTGGTTCGAGTCCTGCCACGTACCAATGTGATTTCGAATTTCGATCTTATATAGGGTGACTTTTAATTAGTTCTTGATAGCAAAGGATATGAAGGTACTCGTGAATAAAAACAACTTTCCCAAAGAAACTATATGTAAAATCAGAAAAAATAACTTTTTGGTCCTCGATACAAAATATAATAAATTATCAAATCGGCAAAAATGTATCGAGGACCAAATTTTTTTTTTATTATATTTGACATATAGTTTCTTTGGGAAAGTTGTTTGTAATCACGAGTATATGCATATATTTTGTTATCAAGAACTAATTAAAAGTCATCCTGTATGTACGTTTATCCGACGCTCTTACGGTGAAGGAAAACATCGTAAGGAAACCTGTACACCCCTGCGAAGAAACTCGAAGGTTGTGTGTGAAGTCGACCAACCCGCACTGGACCCGCGTGTTCGACTAAGGCCCGATCGCCCTAATTCAGGGTAGGCTCGACGTATATGAGCTGATAAGAAGAAGAAGACACGGATCGTATGTCTGTCTTCAAACCGCCACTCCCTAGAGGGGGCGTCGCTCCGATTAGCTTTTAAGGTAGCTTAGCTGCCAAGTACAGGGGGTAGTTAGTGGGTAGTGCGGTCTTGGGCTTTTTTTTTTTTTTTTTTTTTTTTTTCGAAAGGACAAGCTTGTTGTTGGCCATTGGGGCCTTTACAACTTCACCGGGCAGGGGAGGCGAGTACGGAAGGCACTCAACCTAGTGCAAAGCAAAAAGATGCAACTGCCTAAGGGCGCCCAGGTGGGCACGGACCTCGGCTTAGGTCGTTGCTTGGACGTGGGAGGATCGGAGAGAAGCGGCCTGGTATATGCCGGTAGCGCTGGTAAGCGCCAGAAGCGGGGGGACGCCGCCCTCGCCGGCGAGGGCAGAATGTCGGTGCAGTGTTTCTCTGTGGGTTAGGGGGCGGGGTCAGGGCAGCTACGGTTAGCGTGGTCGGGTCGTCAGGGTCAGTGAGTACATGTCTGGGGCGTCGGATTACGCGAATGGGGTTCGCGGGTAGCTCGTAAACGGCGGCGTTTACGAGTAGCGGGTTGGGGTGGTGTTCGGCAGACTTAAAGTATCGGATGGAAGCCTGCTTCAGGTATTGAGCTATGGTGGGGAGCTCTAAATCGCAATGGAGGTTTTCATTACGTAGAAACCACGGGCAGCCCGTGGCTCTACGCATGAAGCGATTTTGGATAAGCTGAAGTCGGCGGATGAGGCGAGGACGGGTGTGAGCAAAAGCTACACCGGCATAGGTGAGGATGGGGCGGATGCAAGTTTTGTAAAGTGTCACCTTATTTCTAAGGGACAGTTTACTCCGCTTGTTGGTCATGGGGTAGAGACGGCCTAGTACAAACGCGGCTTTGTTACGAACTCGTTCTATGTGATCCTTGAACGTCAGTTGACTATCTAGGGTTACCCCCAGATACTTAACCGAGTGTTCCCAAGGGATAGGGCTACCGAACATAGTGATGTTGCGGACGATGGGGTTGGTGATCGAACTGAGTCGTTTGAAGGTAAACAGAATCGCTGCGCTCTTCTGTGGGTTTACCTCGATCCTCCATTTCCTAAACCAGTCTCCTAAGACTTGGGCTGAGGATTGGAGGCTTTTGACTATAAGAGTCGCGGATCGGCTGGACAGATAAAGCGCGGTGTCATCTGCGAAAAGCGCGAGATTGACACTGGGGAATCGGGGCATGTCGCTGATGTAAAGCGAGAAGAGCGTAGGGGCAAGTACGGAGCCTTGGGGGACTCCCGCTCTGATGGGTCGGGGGGATGAGAAGGCTCCTTCTAGGCGGTAGCGGAAGCTCCGATCCCTGAGAAAGTCTCGTAGGATGAGTACGAGCCGGTCTGGCAGTCCCAGCTGATATAGCTTGTATATCAAGCCGTTGTGCCAGACTTTATCGAAGGCTTTCGCCACATCAAAGAAGAGGGCTCCTGTATACTGTTTGCGGGCGAAGCCGCTTATTATGTGCTCCGTTAGGCGGTGCACCTGTTGGACGCACGAGTGTTTGGCTCTGAAGCCAAACTGCTCGTTGGGGAGAAGGTTTTTGGACTGCACTACGTCGTTAAGACGGGCTAAAAGGATACGCTCGTATAGCTTGCCAAGAGCCTTGAGCAGGCTGATGGGTCTATAGCTGGAGGGTTCTGAGGGGGGTTTGTTAGGTTTCCTAAAACCTATTACATCTGCACCTTTCCACGCGTCGGGAAAGGAGCAGTTTTCCATGGCTGCATTGAATATGCTAACCAGGAGTAAAATGAGGTTGGGGGAGAAGCATTTGAGGACTCTGTTGGTGATGCCGTCAGAGCCGGGGGCTTTTCGGGGTTTGAGTTTCCTAATGGCCGTCTCTACCTCATGGGGTGTAACTGGGGGGAGAGGGTCGGTCGGAGGGATGGTGGCTCGCATGTCGACCTCCTCATCCACCTCACGCAGGTGGGAGGGGTCGGCAGGGAGGGTGCTGGGGGAGCATTGGGCCTCTAGGCTGTCGGCCAGGCATTCGGCCTTCTCGGTATCGTCAAAGGCATCTGGTTGGTTGGGGCGTTTGAGAGGGGGCATCGGGGATTCACAGTCCTTCTTGAGGGTTCTCGCCAGCTTCCAGTACGCGAGATGGGAGGGGGCGATTCCCTCAAGAAGTTTGTCCCAGCGATTCGACCGCAGCTCTGTCATGGTCTGCTTTACGTCCCTCTGTAAAGCTCGCATGCGAGTGCGGTTTTCGGCGCTGGGAAAACTGTCGTAAGCGCGGGTGGCCGCATTCTTAGCCGTCAGCAGTCTTCTCACATCTTCCGGCAGGTTCCAGTGGTGCTCGGGCAACACTGGGACCTGTCGGGAGCATTCTTTGACGGCGGTCTGTGTGTGGCTGCTGAGGGCATCGATTGCACCGCGGACGTCATCTGGTGTCCTGATTAAGTCGGGTATCGTGTCGAGGTCGGGTGAGGTGGTAGCTTGGAGCTTTTCCTCGAGTCTGTCCCAGTCAACTATCGTCCGAGTGGGCGGGGCGGTGGGGGTGCGGTCTTGGGCCTGTGCAGATTTATTTATATAGATACTTTATGTATATATGTGTATGTATGCATATAGGCGCAGGGCTGTGAGTCCCACATAACCAGTACAGCCGGCTGTTATTGCTATGCGTAAATGCATTTTCCTCCTTCCCTCCTCCGCAGCCCGAGGGGAAAGAAAATTCTATGTCTGCGCTCTTTTATCCATGTTGTTAAAATCCATATTAGGGATGACGACACTATCAGAAATAAATTATGAACTCTTGATCACTAAATTGCCCTCCTACTTAAACTTCGGAAAACCTTACTCGTTTTGTTTTCCATCAAGTCTTCGATTTTTAATTCACCAAAATAACAGAATGAGTACATATATGACGCTGCTAAACTATGACGTCACACCTAGGTATTTCTAACATGTTTCGAACAGAATGTCGTTTTTGACAGATGATAAAAAGTAACTCAGATGACTAGCATTCGTCATCCCTATTACAATGGAGTCAAAGTTGGAAATAGCCTTACCTAACAAGATGCCTCATTATTGCTGAATTGATGATCTTTGGTGGAACGATTAGCATACAAGCGCCGCCAATGGAAATAAATAATTCACCCATTCTCATAAGAATAGAAGTCCATAGACTTTAGACGAAATTATTGAGTATTTTGCGCATATATTAGGCAATAACTATTGTTTGTTATTTTATAACTGTAAATATTAGACACAATTTATTTTTTGCATATCTGCAAAAAGTGGCCACTGTCGACTCTGTATTCCCCGATTCGTATAATTTAGGAATGTGAGTGAATAGGCACTATTTGAGCTTACGTGTTACAACCTCGAATGCATCGGCACTTACCATCAGGTGAGGTGCAGCCAAACGCACTCAAAATTTTATTTAAAAAAAAGATGGAAGCGGGCTTACCAAGAATCCCCAACGCATTGGGGAACTGGATATCTTATCTTTACGCCGAAACACATAAAACTGTTAAAATTGATGTTTGGCGACAAGACTTAGATGAGACGGTGGGAGCTAGCCAGGCGGGCACAGAAAATGCCCTTCCACCAACCAAACAGAGTCTTACAAAGTTAGACTCAGCCGAGAATCGAACCCGCGACCTCGTGATGTGAAGCTAATGGACTTAACCATTACGCCACGGAGGCGGTTAAAATTTTAAAGCAACTTATTGAAGCGACGCTCCGACGCTCTTATACGGTGAAGGAAAACATCGTGAGGAAACCTGCACAGTTGCACACGCGTGCGAAGAAACTCGAAGGTTGTATGTGAAGTTGACCAACCCGCACTGGGTCCGCGTGGTCGACTAAGGCCCGATCATCCTAATTCAGGGTAGGCTCGAGCCCCTCGGTGGGGACGTATATGAGCTGATGTGAGTATCGAAACGAGAAACAAACAACGATAAGACGTTCTCGAACGAAACCAGTTACAATTACCGCCAGGGCAAAGGTAATCTGTCAGCAAAAAATCTCGTCACGGTAAGATGATTACACTCGCCTAGATGAGAGTAACAATCATAATAAAATGCCGTAATTAAATAGGGGAAAAATGTGATGTTACTCAGAGGTTAACTATCATTCTTCATTATTCAGGTACCTACCTACTAAAATATTACTAAATAGACAGGGTCTTAAGGCTCCTCCATCCCTAAAATTATAGCCAGTCAACTTAGTGCGCGATACGCCTGAGCAGCTGAGGCGGGGTGTGCGGGAAGATCTCCGCGGGGGAGCTTGAGGTTAGCAGGGAAGGGCACGAGCCTCGTGCTCTTCCCCGCTAGCCTCAAGCTCCCCCGCGGAGATCGTGTCGTGTCGTGCTACATCGCCCCCGCCTACCTGCCGGTACCGCAGGCGTACCGCGAACGAAGTTGACGGGCTATAGCAACTTGATTCACGATATTTCAAACATCGAAACTTCGAAATCGCTTGGAAATATTATATTCACGTGACTGTATTATTAGAACCCTTAAATACCTATGGGTTCTAATAATACAGTCACGTGAATATCATATTAACTGTTCATTTACTTTTGAAGCGGTTGAAAATCGTTTTTGATAATCAAAAGCGTGTGACTATTAGGAGCCTGTGAGACGCCCCGTCCACAGTTATGTTATAAAATTATGACGTCCATACTTAATAAAGTTGATCTGATGATGAACTTTCGAGGTGGAACCAAGGTTCCAGGATCGTCTTCTTTTTTCAATAGAATCGTAGGAAATACAGTCTAGTTGTTTGGAAATGGTCAATTATGGAAGGATATCGTGAAGTGTTTTCTTAATAATATACTATTTTCAGTTCGTATTAAAGGTTGTTAAATTAACAAAATTCTCATAAGAATATGCTCTATGTCCAAAATGTGATGTGATAAAATATTTTGTTTACAACACAAGACTACAAATTACAATATACTGTGCTAGCCTTTTTTGAATTTGAAAACTAAATTTATATTAATTTGGGCATATTCTGGGTTTCTGAGCAAAAAACTTTTTCATAATAATAATATCATATAATAACTATTTACGATTAAATACTATTATTTGCATTTAGAGCATCGACTTTTATGTAGACCGATGTATGGGAGAAAATTTTTTTCCACCTGCAAAGTTAAGTTTGATCTTCAATCCGACCATATTAGCTCATATACGTCCCCACCGAGGGGCTCAAGCCTACCCTGAATTAGGGCGATCGATCACGCGGGCCAAGTGCGGGTTGGTCGACATCACACACAACTTTCGAGTTTCTTCGTGCAGGTTTCCTCACGATGTTTTCCTTCACCGTAAGAGCGTCGGATAAACGTACGAATGATTTCGAAATTCTAAAACACATTGGTACGTGGCAGGATTCAAACCACGTCCTCCCGGACAGGAGGCAGCGACCCTAACCGTTACGCCACCGAAGCTCTTCGGTGCTTACCTTGTCTATAATTTATTTATTTCATTATGTTATTATTATGCTTAAATTACTTCCGTTACCGGCCAAGTGTGAATCGGACTAGCGCTAAATTCCTGAAATCAATGACGAAAAAAATAATTTAGCTTGATGTCTTTAAAATTGAAATTAATATCTTCGTTGTATTGAGGTTGCGTACCCAAACGGTACGGGACCCTCGGCGTCCGAGTCCAACTCGCACTTAGCCAGTTTTTTGTAATTGGCACGAGTAGCCCCCGAAGCAAGATATTGTACACAAACAAAAGTTACCAAGAGTTAATGCCTATATACTTCAAAGACATCTGGCATCAGCCGCACCCACGGAGTTTCAAAGTAACGTAAATCACAATTCAATTTAAATTTCTGTCACCAGCTACAGACTAATTTCCTATCCTAACAACGTGTCGCCTAACAATATTTATCTGTCAACCCTTTGACAAGAGAATCCCACAAAAAGCTATCGCTAGCCGAGCCAGAAGGGGTTCTCAAGAGTTTTTGTATAAGGCGGTAATATTGCAGATTTTCGTTATTTTTGACGTCAATTACTCCTAAACGATAGAAAACCTAAGGTTGAAAAAAAAACTCTTATTGTTGATGATGTTCCTATCAAAAGTCAAAAGCTATTAGAAACACGATTGAGCAGTTTTGGCTCGATAGAACAAAAAACCCAAAGATAGGTCTACACCGTTACTTTCAACTCTAGTTATGAATAATATTTTGAAGTATAAATATTTAAAAAATATACAACAATATTTGTTATGTTTTTTGTTATAAAGTGATAATACAAAGTGAGCAATGTTATTATTTTTTATACTTTTACTGTAGTTTTTGATTGAAACGAAAAATCATTGAAAAAGTGTGGTTATTTTCTTTACTCTTTACACATATAGAAAAAGACAGAGACAACTGTTCCAATCAATACCTCGCCGTAATACTGTAGAAATCTATTCCTGTCAGCCAGCTACCATGACGCTGGACACAGCGCCATCTTTTATTTTATTATATATTTTTACCCAACAGCCCAAAAAGGATGATAATGTTTTTGGGTGTAAATCCACTACGTTAATTTGGTTCATCATTACAGTTTATATACGTCCCCACCGAGGGGCTCGAGCCTACCCTCAATCAGGGCGATTAGGCCTTAGTCGACCACGCGGGCCCAGTGCGGGTTGGTCGACTTCACACACAACCTTCAAGTTTCTTCGCAGGCGTGTGCAGTTTTCCTCACGATGTTTTTCCTTCACCGTTAAAGCAATTGGTAAGTATGTATACGTAAGTTTTTGAAAAACTCATTGGTACATTGGCCGTCCAGATTTGAACCCGGTACCTCTGGTTAGATGGACCGAGTCGTTACCGGTTGAGCCACCGACGCTTTTAATTTGTTTAAATGCTATACATTCTATGACACGCGGAGTGATGGCAAAAATCCAGTCACTACATTTGTCAAAATCGATTCAGGGTTTTAGCAAATACAAGGGAACAGATGAACACATTTACGTACATACATACGAGTATATAGACTTTTAAAGACATAACCCTACTGTGTTTTCGTTTTCGGGTAAAACGACAGAATGCGTAAATTTAGATTAGTCCTGTCAATTATGTTAAATCGTGTCATTCTTATTCTTATCGTGTGACACACCGCACAATTAACCGTGCTATCCAAGGGATAGTCGGCGGTTGCCTGGCCCGCAGTCACGTGTAGAAATTTAGATTCACACCTACCTTAGATTCAACGCGACCTTCATATACACATCTGGGAACAGATGTGCAGGATATCCTACGATGTTTTATATCGTGATATATCGTTATATATCGAGTCGACGCCTATCTACCTATTTCAAGGAAATGTGTGTTTTGATACCAACGTACAAAAACAATTTTCACAGACAGGCGATGATAAATTTGTTATTTATTGATTTGATTACTTTCCTTATTGTTTTCCTCATTCCTAAGTTCACTCTTGCGAGACCGTTGGTTAAGTAGAGTATTTAATTTTATTGATGCTACTAGCTTTTGCGCGCGTTGACATCGTTTTTATGACTGCCTTTGAGGGTGAGTGGCGCGCGAAACGCAGGCGGCTCGAGAACATGGACATAAGTTTTCCCCAGATTCCTCAGGAACTATATCGGGCTATTCTGATTAGCATTATATTCACTTCCCACCCCTTCAATCAATTCTATACAAAAATCACTTCAATCCGTTGCTCCGTTGCGACGCCGACGTGCGCGAGCGTGGAAATGAGTTTTCCCCAGATCCCTCGGGAACTATGTTAGAATATGCTAATTAGTAAATTATGTCATTTCCCGCCCCCTCGGTCATCTGACATCTCTGTGCAAAAAATCACAACCAACCATTTGCGATGTTAAAGAAGCTAACCAAAAAAGAGGTTTTTTTTAGTTTCCTCAGGAACTGCATCGGACTGTGTTATTTTCACGGGATTAAAAGTAGCCTGTGTACTTACCAGCACAAGCTACCTGCATGCCAAATTTCATCAAGATTGGTAAAGGTGTTGAAGCGTGAAAAGGTAACAAACAAACAGAGTTACATTTATAATAACCCGACTGCCTCAAAAAGAGGGTTATGTTTTTCAAGTTTATGTATATCTACAGTATGAACGGCTTGAAGGATTTTAACGTATGGGATATCGTTAGATTCGTCTCGATCCCGTGAGTGACATAGGATACATTTTTACCCGACTGGCAAAAGAGAGGGCTTAAGTTTTTACGCTGTCGGGTTTGTAATTTTTAATTAATTCCTAAAGTTATAGTAGTAAGGATTATTAATAATGA
The DNA here is from genome assembly GCA_947284805.1 of Coleophora flavipennella. Lineage (NCBI taxonomy): Eukaryota > Metazoa > Arthropoda > Insecta > Lepidoptera > Coleophoridae > Coleophora > Coleophora flavipennella. Next base: position 13,526,634 of record OX369256.1, on the reverse strand, counting down.
CCTTACTAGGTAGTACATTAATAAACAGTGCTGGCGAAGGATGATTCACGAATAAAGGTTTCGTCGCAGTATTACGATATAGCTAACAGTAGCGCAACGCTTTTGATGTCGCACGATGCGCCACCGGCGTAAGTACTAGCCCATACTAGACTGTAGTCACCCTGCCAAACTCGCGGATATGCCCCGCCGCCCCCCAAGTACCCTTCCGTTGCTCTGCGTAAGTTCATTTGTTGCGCTCAGGGTTCGAAAGGATAATTATCAATGATAATCATCATGATAATTATCACGATAATAACAAATGGATAATTATCGACTGATAGTAACAAAAGATTGCGTTCGTGAAAATGAACTGTATTCGAATGTGTATTTCCGAACTTGCGTCTATCCGAACGCACAAAGTGTCAACGTGCCGTGCCGTAGGGAAACCCCTTATAAAAAATAGTTCGGATTACAGGATTATTCAATTTTATGTGAACTTGAGTGTCATTGGTTTTTTAAGTTAAATATTGTTTACTGAGTTAAATTTGAGTTACTGAGTTTAATTGTAATAAATAATAAGAATGTATAAACTATTAATTTATTTTTTTGGTAGAATAGCCCAAATTATAATGCATTTATTATGAAACAATATAAAAAAATGAATTTATTACACTGGTGATAATTATCGGATAATTATCAATAAGCGTAATTATCTTGATTTTTTCGAACCCTGGTTGCGCTACTAAAAGCCGCTCTATTATAATACTGTGGTTTCGTGCTGATTTCCAAGCCTTGTAACAACACTCTATGAATAGCAGTGGGTGGAAGAATGTTAGGTAATCACTGACTAGAAATTGATATGACCTAAAAGCTCAATGCAACAACTAAAATAACAGAATATTTGAGTGATTTTTGGTATAAATAGTAAATATTTTGACTACCAAAACAAGTTTAAGGCTAGTGTACCTGCGAGCCACCATAGAGCCACAACCTGGACACTTCATACAACGGGCCACAAATGACATTTAAAAAAAGAAATGACGGAACAAACAAAATGGCGGCGAAATCCTATACGTTCGACAACCAAACTGTAACCAATCTGTATCAATCTGGGTGCAAAGGGGGTGAGGTCGCAATCTAGAGAGCGGCAGGGAGTGTCCATACTGTATGTTAGTACCGATAACTTTGATAGAGCGCTGCATACAAAAGCAGAACTTGTTCCATTCAATCGCAACAACTTAGTGCAATTTTGCAATATTAAGAATTTAGAAATTTTTGATAATTTTCTAATAAAGTACTACATCGATTCGGATAAAATTTATATGAGACTATCTCGGGAGCATACTCTATCATATAAAAAAAGAATCATGAAAATCGGATCACAATCTGCAAAGATACAACGTAACATACAAAAAAAAAACAATCGAATTGTAAACATTCTCCTTTTTGGAAGTCGGTTTAAAAGTTATCGAAACTAAAGACTTTCCTAGACACTAATATTATGTGTCAGTGGTTTGACAGATTTCCGAAAAATTAATTGAATATGGAATTATTATGGGACATTGACATTTTTTACAAAAAAATAATGAAATGTTGAAAAAAATATTAATCGTCCTAGTCCATTAGGAACACGAGTTAACGTGGTATACCGTGGTCCTACCAGTAGGTCAATGGGGTGGGACCACGGTCCCTCAAGGCGCCAGTCTCCTTTGCAACAAATAGGTTTTGTAATACCAAAAATCTTTCCTATTCTAAATAATTCTGCAATGACTAGCCCGCTGCCCCGCAAGTACATTCGTTGCGCTACTGTAACGCGACCTTCATACACATCTGGAATCAGATGTGCAGGTTTCCTCACTATGTTTTCCGTCACATTTAAAGCAATCGGTGAGTATATGTTTCGAAAAACTCATTGGTACATCGGCCGTCCGGATTTGAACCCGGGACTTCTGGTTAGAAGGACCGAGTCGTTACCGGTTGAGCCACCGACGCCCTGCTTACGCTGCGTCTTCTATGCATGTGTTCTGAAAATACCACCATCTTATCTAAGTCTTGCCGCAAAACATCACATCAGTGTTAACAACATTGATGTGTTCCGACTTGAAGATAAGATAGCCAGTTCTCCATTGCGTTGGGGAATCTTGGTAAGCCCGCTTCCATCTTCGGCATCATTGTCACTTACCATCAGGTGAGATGATGCCAAGGGCTTACCAATTTTGAATAAAAAAAATATTAAAAAAATGCCAGTTGGTTGCTTATCATAGCATAGTAGCCAACGAGTATAAGGGACATTCTTATCAGATAACGCAATAAGTGGGTGTGTCTACTAAATTGTGACAGATTTTTATAGATTGTGAAAAAAATATGGCGTAAAATAATGTCAATGTTGTATTTGTAGGCTGAATCACCAGCACGTGGCCTATCTAATAGTTATATGAATGGTAGACATTACACGCAGTTTAGTTTAGTAGCGATTTACACGCAGTTTAGTTTAGTAGCGATTTTTATCCCGGAAAATTCAAGAGTTTCCGTGGGAAAATTCAAAACCTCCACGCTAAAGAAGTCGCGGACACAGCTATTCGGGAATAAAAATATCGCTGATGGCGATATATCGACAAACCCAAAATATCGCCGATTTATCGGTATCGATATCGGATGTATCCCTGGGAAAGAATATTTAATATCTTGAAGCTTACTAAACTCGCCTGTACGTGTGGACGCAACTTGTTAATCGATTAATGCGAGGCATTGATTGGAACAGTTATCTCTGTCTTTTTCTTTACGTGTAAAGAGTAAAGAAAATAACTACACTTTTGCATTTTTTCAATGGTTTTTCGTTTCAATTAAAAACTACAATTAATTTAAAAAAGTCCAACTGGCAAATTGAAGTGTTTAGACTAAGAAAATTTAGATATATTAAATCGGTCTGTTTTGCCTGTAGAATGCAAATCTCTGTTCTAAAAGAGGTTTTTTTGATAAACCTTTTTCTGTTATAAAAGTTAACGATTCGTGTTTCTGCAACTGACAAAATGAAGTGATTGAAGTGAAAAATCAGGTTACAAAATATCACTTTCATATGTTTTGTAATTGCTGAGAAAAATCCAGATCCCTGCGACCAAAGTTTCTAATACGTCGCATTAAGTTGCAACTTAACTCGCTACTTAACTAAACTGCGTGTAAATCAGAATTTTGTATAAAGATAGAGTAACTCGTCTGCTAAACCACGCTAAACTAACTAGTTTTGTTACTTCGATAGTTGCAATTATAGCAGCGAATAGATAGGTAACTACTTATTACTAGCTACAATAAAATAGTACGGTTTGAATCCCATACGTTTTGGCGAAAAACATGAAGATTAAAATTGAAAAATCAACTTTTTGTTTGTTAATCAGCCTGATTTAGTTGATATGATGGATGATCGTCATCGCACCACAAAGCAACAAATTAATACACAGCAATTATAAGGTCAAAACAACAGTTGTTTGTGAAGCTAAGATATGAATATCTTGTGTTATAGGTCACCAGGCCCTCACTCGGTACCATACTTGTAGCATGTACAAAAAAACTGCTGGACCCAGACCTCCCCAAGTTGTGAGATTGTCATTTTCGCCACGCTTGGCAGGCGGGTTGGCGATCGCAGTGTGGTCGAACAGCGCGAAAAGGACTCTGCTGCTGATCCTCAAGTTTCACCTCTTATGACACTCTCGACACACTCCGTACACTTTTTACGACGGGCGAGAAATGAAATTTCTAAAAACAAATGAAACTCGTCGAAATTATATACGTTCGAAAACCAATCTGTATCAATCTGGGAGACGAGTGGGTGAGGTCGCAATCTAGAGAGCAGCAGGGAGTATCCATACTGTATGTGAGTACTAAAGTGTACACTTTGCTCTCGGGAAGAAATGGGTTGGTGCTATTCTTGGCGGTTGCGAAACGTTTTTTACAGCTCCTTGCCTGCGTCTGTTTCCCTACTCCCACAATGTGGGAATCTTCAAGGCGAGAGTGAATAGGCATTATTTGAGTTTGCGTGTATCATTCTCGACTACATCGTCATTAATCATCAGGTGTGAGATGTAGTCAAACGAACTCAATTTTTTAATAAAAAATAAACGAAATCAGAAATTTCACGAAATTGTGATTTTCCGAATACATTATTTATTATATACTTATATTAGATTAGAACATCGAAAGTGTAGGTAGCATTAAGTGTTTGGCCATGTAATCACTCGAAAACTACTAAATATAAAACTTTAATACAAGGTGAAGTAGTTAGGTACCTAGACCACAGATTACTAAATAGTTACTTCCTAGACTTTTATATTTTTATTAGGTATACTAGGAACTTAATAGACTCGTATGTGTGCAATGCCAGGGGCGTTGTCGGTATCAAATAAACTTACCTAGGTACCTGTAAATTTTTAGACTTCCCTACACCCAACGGGACCCTATTACTAAGCCTCCGCTGTCTGTCCGTCTGTCAGCGGGCTGTATTTCATGAACCGTAATAGGTACACAGTTGAAATTTTCACAGAATGTGTATTTATAATCCTGCTGTATATAACAAAAGGTACACAGTTGAAATTTTCACAGAATGTGTATTTATAATCCTGCTGTATATAACAAAAAATACTAAAAATTATTAAAAGGGAAAATAGGGGGTCTCCTGTAACGCGGTAACTCTGTTATTTACCCCTTATTTCTTCTATTTCGCATGCGCTGGCACATAGCAATCTATGTGTCATCTGTGTGACACATTTTGATTTAAAATTCTTCCATTCTTCAATATTTTTTTCCTTTTCAACTTTCACTGTAAATTAAAATAAAATATTTTAAATCAAAGTATTAAGGTGTAACAAAATTAGCTGAAACTATTTTAACTGGTGCTTCTAACTATGAAACTGAACAACTTTCCCAATGGAACCCATAGTCAAAGCGCAAAAAAAATTTGGCTCTCCCATACTAACTCGATCAGCTGATGAGCCAACTTAGTGTGGGAACTGGGAAGTACAATTTTTTTTTTGAGATTTGTCTATGGGTTGCATGGGCTAAGTTGTTCAGTTTCATGGATAGAAGCACCAGTTAAAATAGTTTCAGCTAATTTTGTTAGACTTTATATATATTAGTACTAACGTACAGTATGGACACTCCCTGCCGCTCTCTAGATTGCGACCTCACCCCCTCGTCACCCATATTGATACAGATTGGTTACAGTTTGGTTAGGTTAACGTATAGGATTTCGCCGCCATTTTGTATGTTCCGTCATTCCTTTTTTGAATTGTCATTTCTGGCCCGTTGTATGAAGTGTCCAGGGTGTGCTTATACTATAGAAACTGCTGCTTTCTTAAAAGACCCGCCTGGGGTCTTTATTTCTACGTATCATCATAAATTTCAAAATAAATATTATCGTAGGTATGCACGTACGTTTTTACCCACGCTCTACCTACCTACTCCTACGACGTGCTACACTCCATACAAAAAAGGTGTTTTTTTAGGGTACCGTACCCAAACGGTAAAAACGGGACCCTATCACTAATCACTTCGCTGACCGTCCGTCTGTCCGTCAGTCACCAGGTTTATTTCATGAACCGTGATAGCTAGACAGTTAAAATTTTCACATATTATGATGCATTCCTGTTGCCGCTAAAACAACAAATACTAAAAATCTGAAAAATTAAAAAATAAGGGGGGACTCCATACAAAAAACGTGTTTTTTTAAAACGTGAAGAAACTAGCACCATCTAGTATGATGGTACGGAACCCTATGTGTGCGGTTCTGACTCGCACTTGGCCGGTTTTATTGGTCTTTACACTTTACTTTTCACTGAGGTAAAACAAAAAATACTAAAAATCAACCAAGTGTGACTTAATCGGAACTGAATAACATAGGTAAGCATATTTTTGTAGCTCGCGTTGGTGTATCATAGGGAACATTGTCATTACATATTACTATGTATAGTTGTGGGGAGAGGTGTGGTGGTACGGAACCCTCGGAGTGCCAGTTTGACTTTCACTTGGCCGGTTTTTTGTACTAAAGTGACTTAGGTACTTTAATGTCAATGATTTAGCGGGTTGAGCATTGTTAACTACCCTATAACACAGGGTTTTCCCTTTTTTTGGAGTAAAACCTTCACCTATCATTGATTTTCTCAAAAGTACCTACCTCTACCTATTTATTGAATAACTTTTTTATTTATTTATTATTATTTTACTTGCAGATAGGTATTAAACATAACTGAGCTACGGCAGGCAAACATGGAATTTGCGTCTTTATCAAGAGTATTAACTAATAAATAAGGGCATGCTAGATGATAAGAACGCTATTAATTATAACTACATGCGTTAACGAAACACTAAATTAGGTAAGTGTTTCAAACTTTCCATGCTCTATCTATAGCACCTTCTGCGTAGACAATTAAGCAGTTAAGATTCAATTTAAACTTGTTTGATTGGTTATATAGGCAACTCTAGTAGGATATTTTCGACGATCGTTAGGTTCACGGTAAAAGCGTTCACTGCCTTCCATTGATGTCAGCTTTCTCCCAGTCTCCCATCGTGGGCGAGAGACGCCAAGAATGACCACGCCGCCGTGTTGTTTACTCAACACAAGCTGCCTCAATACCTAGCTGATATTTATCTACCATACGACACCAGCCACAAACCGATACACCGATGGCGAGATAGCGATTGTTTACCTGTAGATTACTGAGCAAGGTAACTCAACTAGAGCTACAATTTCAGCCTATCACGTTTACAGCTCAACTACAAATCATATTCTAACAGTGACCAGTGACATTGAAAGTTGCGCAAGTCCCAAGAGTCTAGATGTTAACCGGTCTGTAGACATTATTTCAATTACAGTCCTGGCCTGACAAAAGCTGAGCCGAATGCCGCTTCTAAGACGGGTCCCCTTACCTCTGCTCGACTGTATCCTGCGAGGACAACACAAGACAGCCATAGGTATATCCTCAAATGCATCACAACTGTGAGGGCGAGCCGTCGCCGGAACTGGACACCACAACACTAGAATAACACAGCACAAACAATATTGTGTTGTTATTGTGATATTAATAACACTAGCACCGTGCACTCGGCCACAATAACACGCGAAGCGACATACGACGTCAACTTAAGGCAGGCGTGAACTGACTGAGGCTAGCGGGCGCTTGCTGCTAATGTCGGCCCGCGGCGCGTTTGGGGTTAACTTCACACGGGAGGCGCTCGGTCGTCGCCCGCCCGACGATGGTCGATGAAGCCCCATTTCGCGTCACGCACTCCAATTTATTACTTACATTCACTCACAAAGAGTTATGTGGCCTACAAAAACAACGTAGAAGGAATAGGTAACACTCTGATAAGAGCAGTTCTTTTGCCCGAATTAGTGGAGAATTGACTGCGATGTTTTATGAACAGGAAACCTTGCATTTTTTTGTAGAAGGAAGGATCGTACTTGCAACAGCTGTTCCTTAGGAGTTCCTGAAGTCCTGAGTGGATTTTCACCGGTAGACACCGGGCCGGGAGTCACCATTGAGGTGGCAGGGAAGTTTGTTGTTCTTTCAAATACCTATGATATCGTTTTTTGGAAAATTATGAGGTACCTTTAATCATTTCTAGAACTAACATTTTGCTTTTCTGTACCAAAAAAATATAAATAAGCAAAACTCACAAAATATGAGGTATTTTATTTTTTATTAGTTCTTGACAACCAAAGATAATATGCATGTAATCGTAATTACAAACAACTTTCCCAAAGAAACTATATGTCAAATCAGAAAAAAAAATTTTGGTCCTCGGTTAATAATAAGTTATCAAATCGTAAAAATTGTATAGAGGACCAATTTTTTTTTTTCATATTTGACATATATAGTTTCTTTGGAAAAGTTGTTTGTAATCATAAGTACATTCATATCCTTTGCTATCAAGAACTAATTAAAAGTCACCCTATCTTCTATAATATAATAAAACTGTAACGGGGCCGTGTCTGTACATGAAATATTTTTGGAAAATAATAACTGTGATGGAGATTACTAACGATACAGAGGCTAAAACAACAACTTTTGGAATTTTTGTGTCTGTCTGTCTGTCTGTATGTTCGCGCATCACGAAAAAACTACCAGGCCGATTTTGATGAAATTTTGTATGGTGGTTCCTTATAGCCCAGGTTAACATATAGGATACTTTTTATCCCGGAAAATTCAAGAGTTCCTGTGGGAAAATCAAAAGTATTCATTTATAGAATGGCTCACGACGCAAATGTGGCTTGACCTATTACAATCAAATTTTACACGTTGATCGTTGATCGCGAACAAAAACTGGGACATTGTGACTCCCAAAAAAATTAAGGGTTCCTGCAGGAATGCAAAAAAAAAATCTTTAGAATGGCTCGACGTATCAATATGAAACCTTTACATTGGGATGGGGAGTTTTGACCATCATTGTATAGTCGGGTATTCTTTATCCCGGAAAACTAAAGAGGTCCTGTGGGAAAGTAGATATATTGATACTTACAATAATGACAATAGAGTACTTTTTTACCCATATTAGCTACACATACCACACATTATAATCATAGCAGCAGAATGTCAATAGATGGCACTGCAGGGATAATAAAACGCGCTTAAGTTGTATTAAAACATTAAAATATTATTTCATACTTTTGAGTGGATTTCTTTTATGTATTTTCCAGCATACGCTACTTTACACAACTCTAACTCTGGAACTATGGCACGTAGCGATGTGTTTCATAGATATTTTTTACAGATTCCAATCGTACAAAAAAATTAAAAACACATAAATCGAGTTTAGCATCTTTTAACAGGAGGCACAGATATGGAACTCTTCTGACGGCGACTATTTGCGTGTGGCAGTTGCTCTCCGCCTGCAATATTAATATCTGTGAAACTCATCGATGTATTTTTGGGTCCACTGTGGAGGCAATTGGCCATCACGCACTGAGTTGCGGTCGTTGTTTGTGAAGATTCCCACGTCACCAATTCCTTAATGACCTCACTCGGAGGGCACTGGTCTCGGCCAGATGGAATATTCCATCTTTGATGCAGCCGCCGGCCTTTAGTCCATCTGATGGCAAAAGGCCGGAGGGTTTAAACGGGTGCCATGGCAGAGAGGAACGTGCCTGCTTTGGGACGCCACTTTTTCTGCCTCACACCTAACCCGTACGGTACTGCTGCTCAATTTGCGGTGAGAAAGAAGCATAATAAGTACTCGGTCTTGGAGGCAAATTACTGCTTTGTGCCGCTGGTCTATGAGACAACCGGCTGCTGAACCCTCAGAGGCCTTTGCTTTCATTAAGGAGATTGGCCGTCGCCTTCAAGAGAGGAAATGTGACGCCCGCTCCGGGTCCTACCTGCTCCTAAGGTTGTATATTGCCTTCCAGCGCGGCAGCGAGAAGTGCATCATGGGCTCCTTTGGAGCTGATACGACTCGAAAATTTGACCCATATTAATATTTTTAGGAAATTTTATTACTAGATTGATATAATGATTTGAATTAGTTTTTTGATAATATAGGTATATGTGTTATTTCATCGTATCAGTTTATATATGTCCCCACCAAGGGGTCGATCTGCCCTGAGTTAGGGCGATCAGGCCTTAGACAATCACGCGGGTTTCTTCGCAGGCGTGTGCAGGTTTCCTCATGATGTTTTCCCTCACCGTAACAGCGTCGGATAAACGTACATCATCATATCAGCTCATATACGTCCCCACCGAGGGGCTCGAGCCTACCCTGAATTAGGGTACATACGAGTATGAAATCGATATTCGTATAGATATTGGTAAGTGGCAGGATTCGAACCATGGCCTACCGGACAGGAGGTAGTGGCCCTAACCGTTACGCTACCGACGCTCTATATGTTATTTAAGATTTAGAAATCCTTACTTTAATATTATAAATGTGAAAATGTGTTTGTTTGTTTGTTAGCTATTCACACTTCAACACCTCTACCAATATTGATGAAATTTGGTATGCAGGTAGCCTGTATCACTAGGAATGAAATAGTCTACTTTTTAACTCTGGAAATTATCATAGCCCGATGCAGTTCCTGAGGAAACTAAAACCATACTCTTAGTTCGTTAAGTTATTTTAAATCGCAACGAAAAAATGGATTGGTGTGATTTTTAGCAAAGAGATGAGGTGAAAAATGATATAATTTACTAATAAGTATATCCTGACTAGGGCATGGATACCGGTATACCGGTATACCGAAATACCGGCATACCGGTAATTTTTTTCGGTATTTTAATACCGGTATTTGAGGATAAAATACCGTTATTTCGGTATTTCAAAAAAGTGATCTATTTTTGCAAGGGTGTTTAAAGACTGTGCAGAACGCTCGATTTCTATGGTTCATAGTGTTGTTCATACTGCAGATGAGTTATCATATGACACGAAACACGAATAATCACTACTATAGAAAAAATCACCATAAAATCAACTACACAAAACAAAACGCTGCATGCGTGCGTATAGCTAGTATCTAGGTGGTATTTAATGATATTGCTTTCAGCTGTTTATCTAATGTTTTACTTTTACAAACAATTTGTTAACGGCACTCGTCGCGCACGCACGGACACAATACGGTAAAGACGATACGTAAGGGCTCTGCTCCGAAGCGGCAACCACATTAATCAACATCATACATCTTTCTCTCTCATACATTGGATTAGTATTGAACCTCTTGGTCGGTTCTGTTCCGAACAGCCCGCAACGTTGCAAAGCCTACTGATTTTTCGGTAGATCTCCTGATATTAGCACTCGTTTACCGAAATATCGATTTCGAACAAATATCTCCCGATTTTTAAATTTGTCGGCGTCTGCTTAGGAACTGTAAAGAAATTAATGTGTTTAAAGATGAGGCCGAAGATACAGAAGCGTTTCATCAAATCTGTCAAGCACATGGGATACATCTTGGATTGTCAGACGTATCGTGTAGAAAAACCGCCACTACAACAGAATTAGATGAAAATAAAATATCAGATGAGTCAGATGACGATGAAAGTGTAGATGGAGACGGTGACAATGAAATATTTACATTTATTGAGGCGCCATGTTTTAACTTGGAATTAGTGTGATAATGATAAAGAAAATACGCTCTGTGATAAAAATGTTTTTGAGATCTACAACAAAAAATGACGCATTACAAAAATATTAAGAGAGCAAGAAGGCCGCGATCTGGCCTTAGTTTTGGACTGCAAAACTCGTTGGTCCAGTCTAGCCAACATGATAAGAGAGATTTAATCGACTAAAGACGTGCATTGAAAAAACTCTGATTGACTTCAACTCTGCTATCAAGTTTTCCCAAGAGAAGTTTAATTGCTGCATTCCATTCAAAATAGCTTGAAAATAGTCAATATCACAGTGGAAACACTTTTCCGACGACACGCAACACTTTTAACTGCAGAAGTTGCCCTTAAATATATGCTATGAAAATTAGATAACCAAAAAACAAATCTATCTAAATCTCTGGCGGAAGCTCAAAGAAAGCGCGTATCGGAAAGACGATAACCTCTGACTTCAGTTTTACAGTATCTTCATTACCCAGAAGAATATTTAAAAAAAAAAGCAGAGAAACGCACAGTCAACCATCCAGAGTTTCCTAGAATGAGCTGTGATGTAATGATTTCTTCAATTACTGAACTTGTTCAACGTTTGCAAGAGACTCTCCACTCTCTACAAAATACGAGTGCGATGAGCTCACCTGCTACCGCTAATGCTTCTACTGAAAAGGGAACAAGTGGTGATGACACAAGTAGCAAGTTCATCTGTGATGGAAAAAGAACTTAATAAAGCAAAAGCAAAACTGGTCCCAAATCGGAGAGGAAAAAGAAAATAATATTCAAATACTAATGCGTATTGAAATGACATTGTATGAAAATGGAGGTACTAGAGGACGCAGCGAACAAGTCCTTCTTAAGCACTTCTCCCACGAGCATTTAATCCGAAAGGGCCTTTTCAGCTGCAATTTATCTAGTAACAAAATAAGATAATCGCTCAACAACCCAAGTTTGGACGCGTTGTGTTTTTTTCGTTAGATTTTTTTCGTCAAACGTGATCTGACTGATTGATGGACTTGAGTTAAATTGCACCTGCGCCTATATTTTGTTTTTTTTAAATAACTACTTTTTTATTACATTTTTTTATTCACAATTGGTTAGCCCTCATCTCACCTGATGGTAAGTGACGATGTTGCCGGAGATGGAAGAGGGCTTACCAAGATTCCCCAACGCAATGGGGAACTGGCTATCTTATCTTCAAGCTGGAACACATCAACGTTGTTTACTTTCTATGGTACCTTCATTTGCAGTTTGATTTTGTTTTAACTATACGTTCTTATTCATAGTATAATCTGTGACTAAGAGAGATATTCAAAATTTTCGTTACATATTTTCTTATCATTAGAGAGTAAGAATGATTCTAATACCTATTTGATTGTGATATTTATGCCAATGGAATTATATGAACCATTATTTTATCAAATAACGTATTTTCTTTAGTACTCTTCTTTACCTATACTATAATAACTCATTTTGTGGTTTCTAGGGAGTTGATAAATAGTTCGAGTGTTTCTGCCATACAGTGTAGAAAACTGCTTTGATGACTCTCCGCAAACGAGACTTACTAATCGTTCTTGGAATCATTTAAACAGAAACAGCAGTATTTAAAAAAATACCGAAATTTCGGTATACCGGTATATGAAATTTCAATACCGGTATCAATACCGGTATGGAAATCATTCCGGTATTCCATGCCCTAATCCTGACATAGTTCCCGAGGGATCTGGGGACAACTGTTTTCTACGCGCATGTCGGTGGCGTCGCAACGGAGCAACGGTTTAAAGTGTTTTTTTTGTATATAGAATTTGTTGAGGAGGTGGGAAGTGACAAAGACTGCTAATCCGAATAGCCCGATACAGTTCCTGAGGTACCTAGAGAAAACTCATGTCCACGCTTGCGAACTGATTGCGGCTCGCGCGCCACTCACCCTCAAAAAGAGACATAAAAGCTATATCCACGCGGGCGAAGCCGCGGGCAAAAGCTAGTAATATATAAAAATGAATCGCAAAATGTGTTGGTAAGCGCATAACTCGAGAACGGCTGGACCGATTTCGCTAATTCTTTTTTTGTCGAGTTCGTTATTGTCAGGAGAAGGTTTTTATGTAGGGCAGGGTAGGGAGGGTAGGGTAGGGTAGTGTAGTGTAGTGTAGGGTAGGGTAGGGTAGTGTAGTGTAGGGTAGGGTAGTGTAGTGTAGTGTAGGGTAGGGTAGGGTAGGGCAGTGTAATGTAATGTAAGGCGGTACGTAGTTCGCCGGGACAGCTAGTATATACATATAAACGTCGATTAAACTACTAAAGGTCAAGATGATTATAATTATGTATAAAATATTTGAAAGCTGCAACAGGCCTAAAAACATATTATTGGTGTAGGTCCTGCTAACTGAGAGTTCTACTCGTCATAATGAACAACTATCCCCTAGGAACCCGTATTCAATTCTAAAAAAATAAACCCTTTATACAATAAAAAACCGGCCAAAAAACTAATTCTCATCTACAGCGCCATCTAATATGGGTAAAAGGGAACTAGAGGAGAGCAATTTAGGGAATTATATTTCAGATTTTATTTTTGATGCAGTCCGATCCATTGTTCCCTAGATATTTTTTAGTATTATCGGATATTTTTGAATCTAAGTACTAAAAATTTACTTCAATGAATGGCGGTGATGATAGCTCGCACTTAACTTTCTCGACAATTTTTTTTCAAAGAACGAAAACATTTTTTGTTCATACAAAGTTGAATAAAATAAAATGTAACAATTGTGATGAATGTTCATGAACTTATTCGTAATACATGACAATTCCATAGCTCCAATATTTTTTGAGTAAATCGCAAGTTTCAAATCAAATCAAAAATATTTATTTTAAACTCACTCTTATAAATAGTAAAAAAAAACTTATTGTCTATTACAAATAATGTCATGATTCAGATTACAGTCTCAGGTAATGATATTTTTTATAGAATCAACATATTAAATGTCTTTGTCAATCACATAATCTAATATTTTTTTATTTTATCCTCTAGAGCACAAGCATTTTTGACATAAGTCTTGTCTGACAAAATAATTACATCTTCTGGAATATTATTGTAGAATATACATTCAGTCTCAAATAGGCTAATATCTATTTTATTTACATTTCTTAAATTCAAATTATGGCTGTCACTGTTTTTAGTTACATGATGTTTTCATATATGAATTGATTACCAATAGTTTATTAAGGCCTTAAGATAGGTCAAATGACAATATTCAATTAAAATTATTGAAAGTCTGTGTAAAGCTATCACTATGGAAAAATATATCATATACTTCAAGCAATAAAAAATCGACAAATAAATAAAAAAATATATAATTAAAGTAAAAAAATCTATTTAATTGAATATAATTTTAGAAATTTTACCACTTTTGATGTAAAAAAAATATACTGTAGACCCTATTTTTGGCATTAATTGCAAAATTCCTCGAAAACAAATAGTTAATGTTGAATGAAACCAATACACAAAAATCGGATAGAAAAGTAATAAAAACATGTAAAAATAGAGAATTGAGCGTTCGGTTTTAACTAGAGATGAAACGGATAGTGGTTTGGCCGGATACCGGATACCGGATATCCGGCCAACTATCAGGCCGGATAGCCGGATATCCGGCCGCCGGATATCCGGCGAACATTGCCGTTTGGTGCATCGCAAGAAGCGAGCTTGTGTAGGTGGTGCACAAACGATCGGGCGGACTCGGTCGAATTCGGGTCTCTTCATACAGCGAATGACTGTTTTCTGAAGCTGGCCTTGTTTATGAAAACAATCGGAGAGAAATTAATGGAGAGAAATTATTATTAATTCTAGTTTAAATTTTTGTGCTACAGTGACTTGTTACTTGGTTCTTTTTGTGTCAATGATTTGGTGGGATGAGCATTATTACCTATCCTATAACACAGGGTTTTTTCCTTTTTTAGGAGGTAAAATCTTAACCCATTGTTTTATTTTGTCAGCTATGTACTTGAATAAAAATTATTATTATTATTATTCATTATAATTTGCCCTAAGTGCAGTACGAGTACTAATTAATTAAATTAATTTTCTAAGTTGTCAAATGAAAATTCTGTGCTAGTAGTAAATTATTAAATAATTATAAATAAAGTACTTGCCTAAATTTAGTATTGCGTATTTATTAATATCCGGTATCCGGCCGAACCGGATAGTGTCCTGTTATCCGGTATCCGGCCGGATAGTAAAATATGGCCGGATAGGCCGGATACCGGATAGTAACCGGATAGGCCGGATACCGGATAGTAACCGGATATCCGTTTCGTCTCTAGTTTTAACGTAACAGCCGCGTTGAAGCCCGTATTGAGTTGAACTTAAAATGAATAAACTTACGTTCGATATTATTTTAACACGTATCAACCTGCTCGGATTGAGGCATCTTAAAGTCTTAAATATTGATTTCTTTGAACTTATTCTATAACGGACGACTCACGTGATCCTATCTGATAGATTGCGCGGATAGCTCTTAGGAGAACCATACAACACAATTTTTCAAAGACCAATGGGTATTATTATATATCAAAATCGTTAGACCTGTTTTTTTTTAATCAGTTTTTGTTGTATGACAGCTACTCTTCGATTTGAAGGTACGAAAAAAATTTTGATAATCCCTCGATGAAATAATTTAAAACTTAACTTCAAAAGGTCCCAATCGGACTAAAAATTAAGCCTCCAGAGCTAAGCGTGACGAACGGACGGAATTGAGATGTTCGGTTTTTCGGTGTTAATGATCCAGATCCAGAACACATGTTCACGAAAATTAGAAAAACATTTTCGCGATAATAATAATACGTAGTAACTAATTAGTAATCTGTGATAATACTTCCTCTAACATACGTACGCACTTACCGTACTTACTACCTACGGTGTCGAGAAATTAAAAAAAATCCAGACAAGATTGAGTCGCCCAGTTCCATAGTGCGTCTTGTCAAACTTTGACAAAAAAAGCAAGTAATAATGTCAAAAGTTTATGAATAAAAAAGAATTTTGAAAATCGCTGAAATCGGTGAACATACATTAAATATTTCAGTCGAACATAGAACCTCATCTTTTTTTGAAGTCGGTTAATAAGACGCCATCTTCTACACTAATTTGTTTGTACCTAATCCCATTTTGTCCGATAGAAAAACAACATTAAAACAACTTTACTTCCAAAAGCCCTTTTGTCCATATGTAGTACCAAAACGCATGTCGTCCGTTTTGTTTTTATAATATTACTAGCTGTTCCGGCAAAGTACGTACCGCCTTACATTACATTACACTGCCCTACCCTACACTACACTACACTACCCTACCCTACACTACCCTACCCTACACTACTCTACCCTACACTACACTACTCTACCCCACTACTCTACCCTACACTACACTACCCTACCCTAGACTACCCTACCCTACACTAACCTACCCTACCCTACATACACTACACTACACTACCCTACACTACACTACACTACACTACCCTACCCTACACTACCCTACCCTACCCTACCCTACCCTACCCTACACTACACTACCCTACCCTACCCTACCCTACCCTACCCTACCCTACATAAGAACCTTCTCCTGACAATAACGAACTCGACAAAAAAAGAATTAGCCAAATCGGTCCAGCCGTTCTCGAGTTATGCGCTTACCAACACATTTTGCGATTCATTTTTATATTATAGATTAAGATGTCAGTCACGACAAGTGACAACTTGTTGTTCAAATTAGCTAGTTTTTTCGCCAAATGGATGATACTGATATAACAATTGGAATTAAATAAACTATATAATTCAAGCATTTTTTTATTATTATGTTGCGTGTTGTCCATCTTATTATTTCCAAATCCCTTATCCATGACATATTTCCAGAGCCCTTCTTGTCCAAACTTTTTTTTTTTCTTCTTATTATGGCCAATGTATAATTAAAAATAGATTCATATGGCACAACTTGATTGAAACCACTAAGTCTTACACCCCTAACAACTTTAGATTATATACAGGGACAGTTTTTTTAACACGCTTTTATTAGTTTCACTTGTAACTGACTATGTAAGAAAATCTTGGAATCTTAATTTGACCCCATTCCCGGTCTTCGATTAGGATGAAATTTTGCACACGCTCTGAGTTCTGATGTGATGACAATACATGACTAGCTAAGAAACGTCTTAACAAATCCAATATGGCGACCTCCCCAAGATGGCGGACTGGCTGTTTGAAATCCACCCCCATGATATGGGTATCAAATGAAAGGGTTTGCTGTCAGTAATACGAAAAAAATTGGTCACGTTACTTAAATCCAATATGGCGGACGTCCAAGATGGCGGACAGGCTATTTGAAATGCACCCGCATGATATGGGTATCAAATGAAAAGGTTTGCTGTCAGGAATACGAAAAAATAGTCATGTGACTTAAATCCAACATGGCGGACATCCAAGATGGCGGATTGGCTATTTTGTAATTTTTAGTGCGTGCTAAAAGCGTGTTTTTTAGTTTTTTTAACTAAAGTTATTTTATGAATAACTTCTTTTAAGCTCACATGCACAAGATGCACTATGGAATTAGGAGACTCTAATTTCCGACCACGCATAAATCGCATAATCATATTAGCACAGATGAGATACTAGTTACTTCGTAAATATTAGTATCTACTTTAGGGTTGCAAAGCGTCCTGTTTTCACAGGACGTGTCCTGGTTTTGGTGTGTTCTGGATAGTTTTTAAGTAGTGTCCTGGGTTTTGGGTGAATTGTCTTTATTGAGAATCAAGTACGCATATCTATACCCAGTAGAGTTGCAATAGACATTGAAGAGCATGAAAAAAGGCCAAACACAAGATACAGTCTTAGGCAGCGACTTCTAAAGCCTTAGACACTTTCCCTAAGAAATTGTCGAAAAATTAAAAACAGTACCTAGCTTATGTTGGGGCTGCAGCTTAATTTTTGCTAATAATTGAGTTTCAATGATCCTATATTCATTGCGTAATTGCTATTAACTATTGTTAAGATAAGATAAGATAACATTTATTCGACAAAAATACACACAGAAAACATAAAAATAACAAAAAAGGTACAAATAACACAAAGAAAAAGTAGAAAAATATGAGTAAGATACAGTTGTGAACATGCTATGTGCACTTAGTTGTTATATTGCGTCCTGTTTTTTAAACAGAAATGTCCTGGTAATACGACTACTTACATAACTTGAAAACTGTTTATTATTAACCCGTGTCTGAGTATTATTTCAAAGGTTGACTGGTATCTGGTGGTAGATAAGTCTAATTTTAAATTTCTAATTTTTACATAGTAAAGAGTACCTATACAAACAATAATTATTTTTTAAATTCTACCCACTTATTTTCTAAAAATTGAGAACAGCTTGTGGCGCCATCTATCAAAGAATGTTGAAATTAAAGACCTTGACATTTTTCTCTTAGAAGCAAAAATGTTCTAAGGTGAATAGCCCCTCAAGAAGTAACGTGAAAATATTTGTAGTCTCTAGATGGCGCTTTGCCGTGAACAACCTTTGTACTTAATCTGAACAGAAAAAAAGTCTGTTTTTGTAACAGATTACTAATTTAGAGAGGTAAAGTTTGTAAGTAAAATAATAAAAATAAAAACTGGCTACTTGGCCAGTTGTTTATTATTATTATTTTAGAATTTGTAGTTCATACACACTTTCACGCCATGTATTACCAGAGATAGGTAACTATTACGTTTATTGTTGGACCCTATTACTAAGACTCCGCTGCTGTCCGTTCGTCTGTCACCAGGCTATATTTCATGAACCGTGATAGCTAGACAGTTGAAATTTTCACAGATGATTTGAGTATTTCTGTTACCGCTATAACAACAAATACTAAAAACTATAAATAGTGAGTCTGCATACAAAAAAGTGTTTTTTTAAACGCGAAGAAACTAGCGCCATCTAGTTCGATGGCACGGAACCCTTTGTGCGCGGTTCTGACTCGCATTTTACCGGTTTTTATTATTTGCTAGTAAATCTCCCATATATTCTGTGAAAAATGTCAGCCAGCTACCTATTACGGTTCAAAAGAACAGAGCTGGGACGGGTTGCACCCCAATGTTGTTGATGTTTCACCTTTTCGCACGAATCGTAACGCCCCTTCATTTATTATGCGTACAGCGCAGGAGTGGAACTCCTTGCCTGCGTCAGTTTCCCGATTCCTATAGTTTGGGGGATCTATAGGCATTATTTGAGTTTGCGTGTACCATCCTCGACTGCATCATCAATTCATCACTTACCATCAGGTGAGTTGCAGTCAAACACACTCAAATATTAATAAAAAAAAGAGCTATTTAAGGGTCGGACAGTCAGACAGGCAGACAGCATAGGCTAAATAATGGGGTCCCGTTTTCCTGGTACAGGACCCTAAAAAGGAGTGACACGAGACAGAAAAACAAAATGTACAATATTTAAGATCGTATAATTAAATTGTAACCATTCAGACTAGCAACTAAACAAAAATAAAAGCAAAAAAGTTAATAATCTTGAAAAACACTAACATTATTTAAGTAGCCTTACAAGAGATTATAACAGCAATATTCTATATTGACTTTAGTTTGGAAAATGTTAATTTGGACAATTTATACTTGGTTTTATTACTATATAGGACATTGCTACATTACATTAGTCATCTGAGAATGCGTTTCAAACGAAGCTAATTCTTTGTATATTAAATAAAAATCAACTTGATTAAAATCGAAAAAAAAATGTTTTATACTGGACTCATTAACCAGTATTTACATGGTGTTATTGTAACTGAGTAAACTCTTAGTCATTTCTTCTAACGAAACTAAAAAACTTACTCTACAACTTAGCTGAAATTGATAAAAATAAGCAACAATTAAAAATGGTTTAAGCCACCTTGGTCTTCTCTCTTGCAATAGCTTTTCAGTCATATTATTAATATTTTTTGTCTTAATCAAGTTCACCATTACAATGGAGATGACGACAGCATCAGAAATAAATTAGAGCTTTATAAAATGACGCTACAAAACTATGAAGTCACGCCTAGGTATGTCAAACATATCTAGAACAAAATTTCGTTTTATACAGATGATAAAAAGTAAATCAGATGACTAGCATTCGTCATCCCTATTTACTATTATGTTCGAGTTCAAGAGTAAAAATTATTAATACAAATTCGATCAGATAGATGATCGGCTAATGAGAGTCCAAAATTTTATTAAATTTCAGCAAAGGTCCAGAACAAAAAGTGTTCAGTTTCGTGAATCACAAATAACCCTCTATAATGTGTAGCAAAATAGTACTTAAATGACGTAGTTACACTATACTAAATCAAGTTTACACTATTTTCCTACTAAATCGAACCAAGTTCATCCAAAGTGCATTCCCAGCTAACCAGTTGTTCAGTTTTGCGAGTTGTTCAGTTCTTTTTGTCCATATCGGACATTTGGGACTTATGGCGGCGGATAGCATCTTCGTGGCGTTTGATCTGCTCCTGATGGAAGGCAATCTCCTTGTCTAGATGACTCTTGAGGGTCTCTATCTGTTCCTTTTGCTGCAACAAAGATGTAGGTTCATGAGAAAATGATGGTGGGCGAAAGTGGTCCAAAATCCGCGACAAATGTGTGGCGTAGAAATAAGGGCACTTTAGTGGCTCCAGACTGGTGGTGGTCTCATCAAAATCTGGCCCCAGAGACTTGAGATATCTGCTGTCAACGCAACTGTTACTGACTAAATGCAAGAGCACTATAATATAGGCATATACATGTCATAAAACAAAATATGGGGTGCGTCAAATGAAATAATTATGTGTAAAATAATGGGGCCCGCGTTGTTGTATTTGTAAATTATTGCGCACTGGGCCCTCGTGGTTGACTAAAGCTTGATCACCCTAATTCAGGGCAGGCTCGAGCCCCATGTATATGAGCTGATATGATGATGATGGGTCCACCTCCAGCCTGTAGCCTCTAAAGTGCCCTTACTGTTAGTTACCACACATATGTGGCAGCTCTTGGACCAGGCTGCGTATCAATTTGCACACCATCTTATATCAGACATGTATTTCGGGATAGAGGGATCCATTGATAAATCTATGGTAAAACCAAATATAGATTTATTGAGTAATTTTTAATTAATTATAATACTATTAACAATATAAATTTATAATAATTATTGTATATTAACAGGATCTCTCTCTCTCTGATGCTTGTAGGTAGATGATGTGTCACAGATGAGACATCACCACAGATGATTTTAATAGTACATAACACTAACAACAGGTTAAATCAAGATGCTTTTGAAGGCTGTGGACATGGCCATTGATAATTTTCTTTAAATAAGTTTATTATCTGTTTATGTAATTAATTTTAAATTAAGATTATAAAGAATACACAGTGGGAACGATGGTTTACGCTATTGGAAAAATACCATTCAAATAATAACCAACAATTTGAGCCCGCATGGAAACAAACTTAAAACTCTTCATGCCGAGGCTTATTTTAAATTAATTATATAAACAGATAATTAAAGAAAATTAGTCCAGTTTTAATTCTTAATTGTGTACAGGAGTAAACTAATGGTATTAATGACTAGCTTCTAGTTTTTAAATGTCACGGCAAACAAGTAATAATTAAACATTTAGGATTTTGTACTATTTTAACTTAAAGTTGTCATTTTATTGTTTTGTTATTATATTGTGTTGACCATGAGAGTGTGACATATGGAACTCAGACATGGTTGCTTACTATGGGCACACCCTGGACACTTCATACAATGGGCCAGAAATGACATTTCGAAAAAGGAATGACGGAACAAACATTCGACAACCAAACTGTAACCAATCGTGATCGTCAAAAAGTGAGGTAACAATTTAGAGAGCGGCAGAGAGTGTCTATACTGTATGTTAGTACTAATATACATACTTTGCTATGGCCTTATAAGAAGGCTCAAGGTCAACCAAAGGACCATGAAGGGAGCTAATATGCTGAGGCTAACTACACAATTGAATCAGAGATGAGGAGATCCATAGGAGAACCAAGTTAACCGACATAGCTCACAGAATCGCTAAGTAGGCAGGGCATATAGTTCAAGAACAGATGGGTTTTGGGGCAGTGAAGTTCTCGAGTAGCTACTGCGCACTGGAAGACGTAGGTCGCGGGAATCCGATGAATGTAGTGCAGGAATGGTATTTGTGGAAATCCTGGCTTTGTCCAACAGTAAAGTTTTTTGGCTGATATCATGATGATGGTATTTACCTTTCTATAGAAGTACTCTTCTTCCCGGCCAGCCTCCATCTTGCCAAAGGCGCCACCAGCCTCGCGGATGGCGCCGCCACCGCCGCCTCCTTTACCCGCGCCAGAGCCAGGCTCACCGGAATACATTCTAAAATTAAATTTATAGATACACATTAATTTGATAACCAATATTCAAAAGAAAATTTTATTATAATTCAACCACTCTACCAAAGTATATATATTAGTACTAACATACAGTATGGATATTCCCTGCTGCTCTCTAGATTGCGACCTCACCCCCTCGTTACCGAGATTGATACAGATTGGATACAGTTTGGTTTTCGAACATATAGGATTTCACCGCCATTTTGTTTGTTGCGTCTTTCCTTTTTTGAAATGTCATTTCTGGCCCGTTGTATGAAGGGTCCCGGGTGTGACTCTACTGTGGTGCATGGTGTGGGGTTAACATGCAAAATTAATGCTGTTTAGTGTACATTTGATACACCTCTCCTGCACCTCAGTACCTAATCTGTCATCTCAGCCGAGGGATAAAGTTGCCCTTCAGCAGTTTTAACCACCTCTGTGTCTTAGTGGTTTAGCCATCAAGAGCTTGCAGGTTCGATTCCCAGTGGAGTCTAACTTTGTAAGACTCAGTATGTTTGGTGGAAGGGTATTTTCTAAGCCCGCCTGGCTAACTAACACCATCCTATCTAAGTCTTGCCGCCAAACATCAATGCTAACAACATTGATGTGTTCTGGCTTGTAGAAAAAGATAGCCAGTTCCCCACTGTGTTGCGGAATCTTGGTAAGCCAGCTTCCATCTTTGGCACATCGTCACTTATCATCCAGGTGAGATGATGCCAAGGGCTTACCTTGTAAGTAATAAAAAAAATGTATGATCAAATTATACAAATAGCTGGTAACAGCTGGTGATACACTATATATAAAATGTAAATGAATCAAATGATAAGACAATTTATTGGACAAAGAATAACAAAGATGTGACACCAATACCATTAAGACACCAAGTAAATATAAGTATATTGCACAGAGCAATTGCAAATACAGAAATATCAAATGATATACTTACTTAAATATGTATATCAGATAGAATCAAAAGTAGTAAATAAATATACAATTAATGTATTAGAAATGAGAAGTAATGAAAGTTTTTTAAGAAATAATAAACATTTCACAATGATGTATCGTGATTTACAAAGTCAATAGCCCAGACAACAAAATTGTAAAACAAATTATCACAATATACTGTCTTATCATTGGTTCAGGGAAAACTTTGTTTTTGTCATGGAGGAAGTTTACAAAAATAGACAAGGATTGATCAAAGTCAAAGAGTGCGTCGCAAAAATAATTGCAGCCGAAATTTGTCAACATGCCATGCATGAGCCATCACTTATCTGTGGTCAGATAACGTAATTTGGTCAAATAAATGTGTGTAAAATGACTAACATGATAGTTCTGGATGTAGCCGAGAATATTCCATTACGATATTTACCACTGATGAGTTGAAACAATAGGAGACTGTGGTAATGAAGTGTGATTTTAATGGGGTTATTTTCTCTGGAGGTTGCGTAATCTATAACTCCGCACCGGGTCTAAATGTTGTGTTCACTTCTTACCTTACGCTAGCAATCGCCCTTAGTATAGGCAGTCTGTTCTTGGCAATGAAACTCATAATTTTTATTAGAGTCTTTCAAAAACGACTGTTTTAACACAAAATGCAGTTTATCTTTGACAATTTGCAAGCAATCTGCAGTAATTTCTGGAAATTACGTAAACAGACATCAAACGTCAATGACAAAATCAGATGACAGAATCCATAAACAAGATTGACGTTCGGATACACGGTGCGGAAAAGAGCGTATATAAATAGACGGTATCAGCGAACCAAGCGAAATCCTTCGCAATTCGCCTTTAATTAAAACAGTTATTTGATAAGCAAGGCTAATAATGCCTACTCTTTGACAAGGCTGCAAAGTTATATCTCTACTAAAACCGAAGGACCCTACGATTGAACCACGAGCGAAGCGAGGGTTTCAAAGGCACGTGACGCAAAATAACTTTACTGCCGAGCGAAACCATAAATTTTTCAGCTCACTATACCGAGGAAAATTCTTAGGTGCAAGAAACACAGTTAGTGAAAAAAATCGAATGCCAACGAATCCTTCCCTAGCATGTGAGGTGAAAAAACATTTATTTCATCAAGCACTTTTTCGCGCACCATAATAATATTAACTTTAGCAAATTTTGTAAATAATAACAAAAAAATATTCGCATTTGCCAGCATCAGACAATTTAGTTTTAGGTATAAAGCAATCTTTGTAGTTTCTACGAGTATCAATGTTTTAATTAAGTACCAGGAGATGGGTTATGCATGCACGAATAAACAACTTTTGAAAATCCAACCCGATCACATATACAAAAATATCAAAGGTTGTTCGCTTATGTTGCACCGATTCCTAATAAGGCACAGTATTAAGACTATCGCCTAAAAGTCTTAATACTGTGACTAAGGTATGAGATGCCAATAGGGTATATACATGAAATTTAAACAGAGAGATCCGATATGTAAATGTGACGACATAAAACACACGGTCCGTATAAACTCTATGCTGCATTCTGTTTTGCTAGAAAGAGATAGAGATTAATCTTTAATGGCTTATTTTTATAGTTATTCAAAAATTATATTTATATACCGTTTCTTATATGAATGAGCTATTATTAAAGCAAAAAAATCATACATATGTATTTCCCATAGGCTCTTTTTGTCTGGTTCACTTTTACGACGCATATAACCTATCTAACTATCTATATAGCATATCTCTGTTAGCATACTAGTTATTCTAGAAAATTGGTAAGCGTAAAAGATATGTGTATTTGCCAGCATCAGACAATCTAGTTTTAGGTATAATTAAAGCAATCTCTGTAGTTTCTATCGATTAAGTAAAAAAATAGCCCTGTGTCATCGAAAAACTATGTACTAAACTCGCTGCCCTGTCTATGTCTGATTTGGATCACGCCACGCATAATATAACCAACTAATATATACACTTTGATATAACGTAAGGTTCTGGAGTTTCACTAAGGCCCACTTACACTTATTTACATGAATGATATCATGTTTCTTAGTCCAACAGTTAAGAAACACCAAGGGAGGACACATTTCAAACGTCTTTTGGAGTCATGATTTGCAAACTTTACAGCTGCTCGCCGCTGCCGGCTTGCGTCAAACGGTAGTCACAAAGGGGCCGCTCTGAGTTCATTCGCGGCGCCGCCGACGTTAAAAACGCAGATATGTAGGTACTTTAATAACGTCTGCGACGCCGCGATTTAATTCAGGGCGGCCCCTTTGTCACTACCGTTTGACGGGAGCCGGCAAAGGCGAGCGGCATTTATCAAAGGTGCAGCTAATGAATAAACGAAGTAACATGTAAGGGTGCACTCTAAAAAACATCACTCCCTTTTACTTATTTTATAGGAGGCAGCACTAAAATTCACATCTGAGTAACGTAGCTACGTCTAATGGTTTTAAAGCAAATGACTATGACCTTCACCAGGTCGTCGAAACACCGAGTGGGAGGCCGTTCTACGCTACGCCTATCGGTGCGTCGTTACCACTCGAGAACTTTATTGCTCCCTGTTATAATAACAATACTCCCACGATGCAATCTAATTCCGTTTCGTGTTGTGACGTATCGTTACTCCCCACGAGACTAGTGCAGGAACATTTGAATTCAAGTTTTCAAAATCTCTTTTGAAAAGTTTAAGTGCTTGGCCACGGAGACGGTCTAGGCGCGGTTGCGGGTGGCGGTGGCGGTTGGCTAATTGAACAAATGTATGAGAATGTATAAAGCATGCCACGACGCGCGCGCGGCGGGCTAGAGCGGCGGCGGCTGGCGGCGGCGGTCGGCGGCGGCGATCGGCGGCAGCGGTGGCGGGCGAGGCGGGCGGGTGGAAACAATGCTATGGGTTAGTTTACGCCTGGCCACGGTGCGCGGCGGTTTTTCGAGCGGTTGAACAGGGCTAGCGCGGGACGGATCGAGCGAAACAAATTTTTTTAGACGAATCTACGGGCGGTAGGATTTTATTATGGATACTGAGGCATTTATTACAGAAATATTAAACCGACCACCTATATGGATGTCCAAGCATCCACAACATAAGTATAAAAATGTAATCAAAAGACTATGGGAAGAAGTCAAACAGCTTTTTCCAGATCAGGACAGTAAGTTTTATTACATATTTCTAACTAATTTGGATTTCACGTCGTGTTTTAAATATATTTCAATATATTGAAGTATATAATCAAAAGTTTCAACACTCATTCTAGTGTACTCATAAAATTTATCCGGATACTTCCTATAACCTGTATAAAGGTTTAAAAATTCTCCACATTTATGACGATCTTTATTTAATTCATGCACTCCATCTCTTGAATTTAAAATGTCGTGCATAAAATTCGAACTGCTGTCAAGGCAACTACGCGTCACTTTAGTTAGAGCCATCCTCAATACGTCCACTTAGCCAGCCGCTGTAGCCGCTACTGAATGTACGTGGCATGCTACCCGCGCCCGCAGAAGTCACCCGCGCCCGCGCTTAGCCTAGCCCGTCTACGTGGCCAAGCCGTAATAACGTAATTTTTTTCTAGTTTCTTATTACTGACTATTACTAATAATAATATTCTAAGTTTATTTATAAAAATAAGTAAGAAATAAGTAAATGCCTACATTTAGGTACCCTGGTTTGTTTGACCCTTCATATAAAAAAAAGAAGTATAGTAAGCTGGCACATACAAGACATTCACACATTCATTTTGCTTGGTTAGTGTCTGTGAATGTGTGCGCGGCATGACGTCATATTGCACATGCATCATGAAGTCTCTCTGTATTTCGCACGCGGCCAAGCTTATGAGAGATTGTTATTGACGTGTTAATCAAATATAGCGTGATGTGATTATTGGCGGTCAACCGACGCGCATTATTGTGATAGAAGTGTTTATCGAGTTGTTTGTATTTATTCGCTACAACTGCATAATAAAATTGCATTGGTATGAGTAGGTACCTGTGAAAGTGGCAGCTTTAGTAAACCAACCTGTTGAACCTGTACAAAGCTCTCTCAATATAGTTATTTATTTCTGAATGTAGTAGAAATTAATGAAGAACTTGAAGAACCAACAAATTCCATCTCGTTTTTCTAGAAACTGCCATTTAATATTTTTACGAAAAACTCGTAGACAAAAATTTCAAAATTATCACAGAGTTACAGTGTCTGACATACAACAGAAAATGTAACACCATCTCTATTATCGTTTTAAGAAAAGAAGGTGCTAGAAAGCTTGTATCCGAATGTAATGTAGCCATAGACAATAGAGGATTGGAGACAAAAATTAGAGAAGTGGGGCACAGCAGCGGTAAATTCAAAACTTTTTACATTGATACATGAAAATAAGCTATGCTTTTTAATAGAAACTTCGAATGAGTTAAAACAAATCATTGATTAAATGCAACAATCAAAACACTTCAATAAATCAAATCTAGCTAAATAAACCACAATAGAGGAATACA
Organism: Coleophora flavipennella; assembly: GCA_947284805.1. Taxonomy (NCBI): domain Eukaryota; kingdom Metazoa; phylum Arthropoda; class Insecta; order Lepidoptera; family Coleophoridae; genus Coleophora; species Coleophora flavipennella. The sequence goes on along the minus strand of OX369256.1, from coordinate 13,498,757 downwards.
CTCACACCATATCCTGCTTCTTGGCCCACAGCACATGTTTCAGGCGCTGTTCTGCAATGATCTTGTTCAGCTCAGCGGTCTCCCTCATTGCCCTCATGACCTGGTGTTCCTCCTTAAGAGTTTCTACCTTCAGTTGCTTCTCTGTTGCTGTGTATCTGTGACAAAGGGTTGCAGGTAAGGTGAGATAGGTAGTTAAACAAAAAGTAATGAGGAAACACGGCAGGTGAAAGGCAATGGCAGGCTGGAAAGTAGTTGTGAAAGTCTTATTGCCTGGTGGACTGATAACCTTGTAACACTTGCAAGAAGTTGCTGGATGCATGAAGCTCAAAATCAGGGAATATGCTAAACGGGGCTACATATGTCGGTTGACTGAAATTATGGTGAAGTAGGGGGAGAATGATCAGAACCAGGGCATTGATGAATACTCCTTAATCTTATTTGTGGTAGAATAGAATAGCACCACCCCATCTCTTCCCGAGGGTTAGGTAAGAGGCAACTAAGGGAAAACCTGGAAGATGAGCAGCAGCCTCCTTTCTGGGTACTGTGCCACCGCACTGACACTGAGATCACCAACCCACCTGCCAAGAGTGGTGATTATGGCAAAACCCCCCAAACTCAGGGGAGACCTATGTCCAGCAGTTGATATCTTTTAGCTGATATGATGGTAATTTTATTTGTTCAGTTTTAAATTCAACAGTAAAAGATTAGGTTGCTTAGAAAAAACTTTAAGTAGAGTTGAAAGAATGAATACTAGGGTGTTTTAAACATCATCATCATATTACTAGAGATGTTTTAATAATCATCATCATATTACTAGAGTGTTTTAATAAATGCTCAGAACATACCTGAAGAACTCCTGCAAATCTCTTTGAAAGGGATTTATAATATCATTCTTCATTTTGAACACATTCACATTATCTTCAAAGTAAGAACTCTCCGTATTTGCAGACACAGTCCTCCTGGCTTTATCAATGACCCCTGGAGGCCTCTCTTCTGACTCAAAGTCTGAGGCCTGCTCGGAGACTGATGATCCTGACGTCTCAAGTAACTGGATGGATTCAGGTGTGATGATAGCAGGTTGAGGTTGGTTGGGAACAGACGGAGGTGGATCTGTTTCCATGTCTGCCTCACTGCAGCTGGGCTGATTCATTTCTCTGTCCCTGAGATCAAAAGACTTTCATGAGACATCTTGGATAGATAGATAATCCTTGATTAGGTTTAACATGTAAGCATTTTGAGTAGGTATTTAAATTATGTAAAGCAGACTTCAAGTTAGGACAATTACAAATCTGAATAAGCTAATGACTGCCTAGATGATATTATTTTAAGTCTGCATCAGAAATTTGTGATTAACTTAAATGAGATTTCTCTCCTAGTGGATAAGATGGATTGATTATACTTCATCTACCCATGTATCTAGTATAATACCTATATGTTATCTATGTAGGTAGGTAAGTAGGTAGTAAGTATGAGTACAGTTAAAAAAAGTAGATAATTATACTTAGAAAGGTAGGTACCTACTTAATTAATTGTTGCAATACTGGTTGGTTCTAAATTACCTACCTACATTACTTCACTGAGTGACAATGTAAATAATTAACTAACTCATCAATTCTTTCAGTCTTAATTTCAATATTCGTCGAAATCGCCGTGCTATTAAGGCTGGGTGCCTCAGCGTCCTGCACCAACATCCCATCTTTCACCAGATCCAGGATACAGCACACCTCGCGCGACTGACGACTGTACTTCTCTACCTCGGGACCGTTGATAGAGATCTCCTCCCGCGCTATACGCTTCATATTCTGCCACTGAGTCTTGACTTTCTTTGTGTTGCTTCCGTGGAACTTGCTGCCGAATCTCGCCACCAGCTCACTCAAAATCTCATTCCACGCCACGTCCTTCTCCTCGTAGTGAATAGGTCCATTTGTCGTCTTGGGCACTACAACCTCCTTGCGCTCCATAATTAATTCAAGTAGGTATTGCTTCTCTTCGACAGACCAATTCGGAGTCCTTGAACGGCGGTTGTTGGCTATTTTCCCCATCTTGCGCGTCACCTCCCGCGGGTCGTGGTTTATCTTTTGCAACGATTTGTTGCAAACGATGCACTCTACGTCCAAAATTATAGGTTTCCACATTTAAAACAAATGAAATGCGAAACGAACGCACTTGACAGCGTTAGCAGCGAAGTGATCGATTTAGAAACTTATTTAAAATGAGGTTTTTTAGACTTTGTTCTAACGTTGAATTATTTTTAAATATATGACACAATGTAATTTAAATACGGCAGTGAAAAATATATACCTTTTTATGAGTAAATAAATAAGTTATCTGAGTATTTGTAAATTTTGTAATTAATTTGACTTTAGAAAACAATGGCAGCTTTTTCGCGGTAAAGTTAAATTATCATATTGTAGAGCGAAAAGTTTTCTTAGTGGAATCCGTGTTTATTAAAATCTCTTTCTTTTACAAACATTTTCGTTGTTATAGTTTTAATTAATTGAAGCCATTAATCAATCTGATTTGATGTACCTCAGTAAATACGCGAGTTATTAGATTTCTAAAAAACATTGTAAATAAAAGTTAGGGCAATTTCGCACTCTAGAATTCCGAATAAACAACGTGAACATCGGAAAATTTTTAGTTTACGTTAAAAGAAAGGTACTTGTCTTAATTTATGCAAAAAGGTCACTGCATTAATCGATGGAAATAAACATAATTAACAAAAATCTTACTGATAGTCGAAAAACTGGTTTCGTAATATTGTTGTGGTTTGTGTAACTGCATCTAACGTCGATTTTTTTCAATTTTCTTTTTTTTTTTTAGCACATCTATAGGTAGGTAATAATATGAACTGTAAACCGAATTCTTTTTAGGGTTCCCTACGCCTAGGTAACGGAATCCAATTATTAATCCTACCTACGCCCGCCGTCCATCTGTTTGTCTGTCTGTCCGATCTTTAAAGAGCTGTACTTTTGATTGAAACCGTAAGTAAAAGTAGCTACTTAGTAAGCAGCTGGTGTTTTTTTTTTAGATTATGTGTTTTTATTGTGGATTTCCTATGATAAATAATTAAAATATCAAATAGTAAAAATTTCAATAAAGTCGATCTCGCGTGAAAAGGATTCCGTAAAATTCCATTTTCCGCAAGAACGTTACACAAGACTTTAAATTTTAATTAAGTGCTCGTATAAACTATACAATAGAGGTATATTCCCCGTTTTTTTAAATAAAATGATTTAGTTTTTTAGAGATCTGGGTTCCCGCTAGGTTTCGTATAATATGTTAATAAAGTGTTTAAAATCTTTTAAACTATGCATTTTAAAATTACAAAAATTAGTATTTCTTCGAGCCCTTTCATTTAATACGTCACATGATGCACTCAAAAGTTTTACTTTGTGATTTTGTCCCCAAAAAGAAATCGCTCACTTATTTGTTTTCGTCCAGAAGCTTCGGAGAAAATCGGGTGTGACGGACAGATACGAGTAGACGCATGAGTGATCTTGTAAGGGTTCCCTTTTTTCATCGGATGTACGGAACCCTAAACTGCCTGTCTGTTTGTCTGTCAAGACCCTTTTTTAGGATTCCGTCCAAGGTAACATGACCCTATTACTAAGCTAAGCCTACAGCGTCTGTCTGTTTGTTCGACCTTTAAAAGGTCTTTTGAGCCGGCTGAAATTTTCACAAAATATGTGTTGTTATAGGGGAGTTACATACAATTAAAAAAAATAAGAATAAAATAAACAGAACGTCTTCTGCCATTCTTTTGTATTTTTTTCTGCAAGGTCTGCTGGAAGAAATTTATAATAGAAATAAGCTGTACCTTTTGTATGTTCTTATCTAGTTTAATGTTTGTTTGTCCCTATTTCTGTGTAAATTAGAAACTGAAACTTGTTTTAAAAAGGATTTTTTTTGCTCTATCGTAAAAACGTAAGTAAAAACTTAGTGTGATTATGGTAGAGAATTAATCTTGATTTGTAGTTGTTGTTATACACTACAAATAAAAAAACCGGCCAAGTGCGAGTCGAACTTGCTCACCGAGGGTTCCGTACCACCACATCTCTGGATAAGGAATCTTAAAAATAATACTTAAATCGAAAACTGTACATCAAAAAAATAATAAAAAACTGATGTTTGGCGGCAAGACTTAGATAAGATGGTGGTAGCGTAGGGTACTACCCTACTCCGTCTGACTGTTCAAAGTTATATAATTTTTACAGTTTTATTTTTATATGACTTTTAATATGAGTACACTATTGACATTATTGAAATTTCAGTATATGTATTCTCCTGTAAAAGTTATAGCTCGGAGATTCTCTGAGTGATCGAATCAGAAACGAGGAGATCCGCAGGAGAACCAAAGTAACTGACATAAATCTCAGAATCGCTAAACGGAAGTGGGCAGGGCACGTAGCTCGTAGAACAGATGGCCGTTGGGGCAGTAAAGTTCTCGAGCGGTGACCGCGCACCGGAAAACGTAGCGTAGGCATGCCTCCCACGCGGTGGACCGATGACCTGGTGAAGACCGCGGGAAGCCGATGGATGCGGGCAGCGCAGGACCGGTCGTCGTGAAAATCCTTAGGGAGGCCTTTGTCAAGCAGTGGACGTTTTTCGGATGATATGATGATGATGGTGAAAGAAATTTGCACCTCCTAGAAAAGTTAACCGATTTTGACCAATTTTTGATAGGTTTGTCAGTGAGAACAAAAGCTAGGTTTCTAGGTTTTTAGGGTTCCGTAGTACAACAAGGAACCCTTATAGTTTCGTCATGTCTGTCTGTCCGTCTGTCCGCAGCCTAGCTCCTAGACTATTAGTAGTTAAGAGCTGAAATTTGGCAAAGATGTATTTAATAATAACGCGGAGAGAACTGTAAAACAATTTTGGAAAAAAACTTTCCCCTACAAGTAGGGATGTTTTTTCTCTCGTCAAACCCAGTCGTATCGTTAATTAGAGTTTAAAAAATAGTTGTGAGTCTTCTAAGACCATTTTATAATTTAAGGTTCCGTTTTCGAAAAAAGAGGCTTGAAGGTGCTAAATTTTGTTGGAGTCGAGTGTCCCTACCCCTAACAACTAAACCCCTGTATTTGAAAATAAAAAAAAAATCATGAAACTAGTCTATATAATGGATTTAAAAGGAAAACTATCACGGCTAAGTAGACTTTCTTAGTTTAGGAGAAATAGTCGACCAACTTAACATGTGCAGTTCGATTTGTAAAAAGTTCATAGATTTTTTATACAATTATGATCTATTACCAACTGGTAATATAATTTTGTTTTTTAAAATAAAAAAATATTTTTCGTAGTCTACGCAACCCTACTTTGCGCGATTCCGACTTGCACTTGGCCGGGTTTTTTAAATTGTTGATTAAAAATAAACAAATATAATATCCGAAATATGAAAACACGTGAATGACATTAAAGTTGAAGTTATAAATATTATTGGAAAAACAAAAACCTATAAACCTAGCTTTTATTTTGACTGACACTTGTCAAAAATTGGTCGAAATCGGTTAAAACGTCTAAGAGATGAAAATCGCTAACGCCGTTTGTATGAAAAGTCGCAGCTTCACAATCCTCTTAATGTTTTTTTTTTAAAGAATTTGTAAACTTAGTATATCCCTACTATCCCTACTAATATTATAAATGCGAAAGTAACTCTGTCTGTCTGTTACGCTTTCCCGCAAAAACTACTGAACGGATTTGGCTGAAATTTGGTAGGTAGACAGATTAGGACCTGGATTAAGACATAGGCTACTTTTTACCACGCTCGCGAGCCGCTTGCGGCTCGCGCACTGCGCACCCTCGATAAGTCATAGAAACGTGGTCCACGCGGGTGAAGCCGCGGGAAACAAATCCTTCTAAACTGGTTATTTTGCTCTATACCCTGTCTTAACTACCACCTTTAACACAGCCAAAAGTTAGGTTGGGTTTCAAACCTACTTCTAAATACTTTTCAAGATTAGGTAATGGAAATAGCACAAATTAGAGTATTAGCGAACCGGTCGGTCATAGCCCCTGTGTGCATCGTTGTAACTCTATCTATGGCATGGCAACACTAGTATTGACTGAACAGTCGACGGAACAGCACGTTACATCTCTACATATTTTGTAACCGTTATTTGTAAAAGAACGAGAAAATTCAGATTTCTTTTTTTAATTGTAGAAACATTGTGGTTTTTTTTTGATCTGAACGCTGATGAATTGAAGATTGCGATTTACTTTTGTACCTTCCGAAGATTACATGGATTGCTAAGGAGCCTCATCGTTTCTTAATGGTAAGTTGTTTTAAATATTGTTTTACTAAATAAATAAATAAAATAAATATTCTGGGACAAATCACACATGGTCATCTGGCCCCAAAGTAGGATTCCCTGTGTTATGGGAACCAGAGACTGATATATACAAACTTATTTACGTTTAAATACATACATATATAGATATTTTGACTGACTCGGTGGCTCAGTGGTTAGTGCCCTTGACTACTGATCCGAGGGTTGTGGTTTCGATCCCCACACAGGGCAAGCCTTTGTGTGATGAGCAGATTTGTTTGCTCTGTGTCTGGGTGTTAAATATATCTATATATGTATGTATTTAAACGTATATAAGTACGTATATCAGTCTCTGGTAACCCATAACACAGGGAATCCTACTTTAGGACCAGATGACCATGTGTGATTTGTCCCAGAATATTTATTTATTTAACACCCAGACACAGAGCAAACAAATCTGCTCATCACACAAATGTTTGCCCTGGGTGGGGATCGAACCCACAACTCTCGGATCAGTAGTCAAGCGCACTAACCACTGAGCCACCGAGTCAGTCATATTAGTAAGTTAGTTAAATTGTAACTTTTGTGTTTACGTAATAAATATTGTAAACTCTGGATTTCACTGTGCAATTTATAAAGTTGCCCCAACCGTTGTTCCCTGTGTACACGACTAAATTTTAGTCATTTAATGTAAATTAATGTAAAGTCATTTAATGTTTTATCTCAAGAAAAATATTCAACATGTTTGCCGCCCAGTTTAAAGAAGTTATTAAAAAGAGATGATTGTTAATATCACCGAAAGAACAATGGTTCTCTGTTTGTAGAATTCATTTCATCATATCAGCTCATATACGTCCCCACCGAGGGGCTCGAGCCTACCCTGAATTAGGGCGACCGGGCCTTAGTCGACCACGCGGGCCCAGTGCGGGTTGGTCGACTTCACACACAACCTGCGAGTTTCTCCGCAGGCGTGTGCAGGTTTCCTCACGATGTTTTCCTTCACCGTAAGAGCGTTGGATAAACATACATATGAGATCGAAATTTGAAATCACATTGGTACGTTGCAGGATTCGAACCACGACTTCCCGGACAGGAGCGACTTAAACATTAATACATTGGTAGACAACTCAGCAAGTAGAGCACTTAATGACTTAATTAAAAACTATAACATGACATCGCATATAACAGAAGCAACTAGAATCGACTCATGCATTGATCTCATACTTAGGAACATAACTAGTGCAAAAGGTGAACTTATTTCCTTAGGCCTTTCTGATCACAATACAGCTCAGATGTTAAATGTTCCTGTGAAAAACAAACAGAATCTTAATGGTAATTTTAAAATAATCAAAAGAGATTATAGTGACGAGAATATTTCTAAATTTCGTGAATGTTTATCAAGCCTGTCTTTCTCAGAAGTGTACGAACAATCGGACATTAACAAGGCCTTTAATGTTTTTCATGAATTGTTCAAGCTTTTTTACGACTTATGCTTTCCAAAAATAGAAATTAAAATAGGAACAAAAAACGCTAAACCAGTTTGGATAACAAAAGGTATAAGGAAAAGCTGTAAAACAAAAAGAAACCTAAGATACCAATATTATAAAGACAAAACAGGACATAACAAAGCAAAATATAGGCTGTACAGTAAATTTTTAAGACGTTGCTTGGATTCATGTCAGAGAATTTGTAACAGTAAGCACATGAATAAATCGAAAAATAAATGTAAAGCATCGTGGTGTATTATTAAGGGCCAGAAAAAAACTGCTAATGACAACAAATTTATTAATGCAATGCTCATTGGAAATGACTTATTAAATGACGGTAAAGAAATAGCAGAAAGATTTAATAAATATTTAATAGAATTGACTTACAAAAATAATGACGCTGACATTTTTCGGACAAATACCAATAACACAAACATTGTTAATACAATTTTTCTTGAACCCTACAGTGTGTCAGATATAATAAATATAATGACTTCCCTCAATAATACTAGAGCAGAAGGTTTAGATGAAATCTCCACGCATGTACTAAAATATTGTAAATTAGAGCTAGCACAAGTTCTAACGCATCTCATTAACTTGTCCTTCGAGAATGGGTGCTTTCCTACTCTGCTCAAATCCTCTATTGTTAAGCCTTTACATAAAAAAGGTAACAAAATTGATCCTAGTAACTACAGACCTATAACTCGGATACCTGTGTTATCTAAGATTTTTGAAAAGGCTATGTATAAGAGGTTATCCAAATTTATTAATAAATATAGTATAATTAAAAAGGAACAATATGGCTTTCAAGCAGAAAAATCTACAAAATTAGCGTGTTTTGATCTAATGAATAAATTAACAAAATCACTTAATGATAAAAAAAGAACATCATTCATATTTTTTGACATGACTAAAGCATTTGACTTCGTGTCCCACGATATTCTCTTACGTAAACTTGACAACTATGGTATAAGAGGACAAGCACTTAATTGGCTACATACATACTTACGAAACAGATTGCAGTGTGTAGAAATATCACAAGTAGATAAAGATTCTATATATCTTAGTTGCCATAGATCTTCATTCCAAGTTAATAAATACGGAGTACCTCAAGGAAGCATACTGGGGCCCCTATTGTTCATCCTATATATTAATGACCTTCCTAATGCTACTCCAAATGACTGTACTATTTTTGCTGACGATATTTCGGTAGTAGTAACCTCAGAAAAAAGTACTGACTTAACTGATTACGAGTTAAATATTAATGGAACTATTGATTCTATAGCAAAATGGTTAGATAACAATAATTTGCAATTCAACGTGAACAAAACAAAATATGTCCAGTTCTCAAAGTATGGCGAATCAATCGATTCTCTCAATCTTGTATATAGTGGCCAACATCTTGAACAGCTTAATGAGACAAAATTCCTGGGTCTTATAGTAGATAGATACTGTAACTGGAAGGCTCACATTGAAAAGGTCTGCAATAGGATTAACAGCTATGTTTACTTACTAGGTAGACTCCGTAAAATAACGTCGAGAGAAACCATATTGACTGCGTATCATGGGTATGTAAGTTCCACTCTGACATACGGTCTACTGCTTTGGGGCAACAGTACGGACTCTAAGAAAGCTTTTGTTGCTCAGAAAAAATGTGTACGGGCCATTTGTGGAGTGGCACCAGATGAACCCTGCAGACCCCTGTTTGAGCAATTGAATGTGTTGCCGTTACCATGCATGTACATCTATGAATTAGCTAACTTCGTTAAGACAAATAACCACTTATTTAAAAAAACAAGAGATGTACATGCACGTTCTGTTAGAGATCCCCATAGATTGGTATACGACTCAAATCCCAGAACTGATGTTTATGCCAGAAATTGTTATGTTATGTGTGTTAAAATATATAATGCGTTGCCCCATGACATTAAAGATTTACCTTTGACATCCTTTCGACTACAACTAAAGCGCTGGTTAAAACTGAAAAAATATTATTCTGTTACAGAGTTATTTATTCGAAATCACAATAATATATGACAATTTCTTGAAAATGATTTACTTATTACTTTCTTTTTATTTTATTTGTTAATTCATTGTTATGTTCTATTGATTTTTATGTAAAGTTGACATGTGTAATATAATGTAATTTAAGTGTGTAATATTTTAAATAACGTAGATTTCTGATTTTCTGACTTTTAAATACTTACTTTTGTTATTGTATGTCACTTGTGACTAAATGTGCTGTTCTCTTTGGTTTTTAAAATATCTTTTTTGTACCACATTTATTGCAATAAAGGAATTGAATTGAATTGAATTGAATTGAATGGAGGCGGCGGCCCTAGCCGTTACGCCACCGACGCTCATTAGAATTCATTTACCTTTTTAAGTTTTAAAAAAAAGTTACTTATCCCATTTTGGTTGGGAAAACCGGCTTAGTATGCAATTGTAGAGTTACATAGGTACATACGAGTATCTTTTTACAGTTTTATAAATTTAGACCCTCCGAGTGTTCCTGGCGAACGACTAGGTTGACAAAGTTTTGACCCTGCGAGTGTTCCTGGTACTGGTGACAGTGTCGCGATTTTAAATTTTAAAAATGCCCAACGCGCCTAAGAAGTTTTCACTTCAAAAACCGAGAGCGAGTTCCGTAGCTAGTGAACATTCATGAACTTTTTGCTGTGTAAAAGATAGTCCCCAGGGGTTTGTATATCTGTGGCCGGATGCATCACTAATACAAGCCATAGTGCATATAAATTCCACAATTTGAAAGTCGGTCGTTATAAAAACTGTATACTTAGCACCATTCATTGGTAACGCACCAAAGTGATTTTAAGCTTTTTTTTATTACTCAAACGGGTTTAGAATTAGAAATTCAGCATCAACATTCACAACTTTGTATTTAATTCGTAGCCAAGCAGTTACAAGCAAGCTCGTTTAGCAAAGATAATACAAATAGACAGAACCACAGAGCACTTTTTTCTTTTGAGCGATTGACAAAGAAGTGAAGAAGGTATTGTGATGGCAAAAAAATCGAGCTCGAGGTTTTGATGTTGATCGATTGTGTTACATTACAAACCCAGAGTGTTTTTTTTTTCTCAAAAATGGCTCTAACGATTTTAAATTAACTTTGTGTGTTACTATAACTTATATTAGTTCCCGACCCGACGAGTCACCCGACTTTTAATTAGTTCTTGATAGCAAATGATATGAATGTACTCGTGATTACAAACAACTTTCCCAAAGAAACTATATGTCAAATATGAAAAAAAATTTTGATGCTTCATACATTTTTGCCGATTTAATAACTTGTAATGTATCGAGGACCAAAATTTTTTTTCTGATTTGACATATAGTTTCTTTGGGAAAGTTGTTTGTAATCATGAGTACATGCATATCTTTTGTTAACAAGAACTAATTAAAAGTCACCCTATGTAAAGCGTCGGTGGTTTAACCGGTAACGACCGGAGGTCCCGTACGTATACTTATCGATTGCGTTAACGGTGAAGGAAAAACACCGTGAGGAAACCTGCAGATCTGATTCCAGATGTGTATTGCGGTCGCATTGCACACGACCGTAGGTGTAAATCTAAATGCCCTACACGTGACCGCGGGTGATGCTAAGTGCAACACCAGGCAACCGCCGTCTATCCTTTGGGATAGCACGGTTAATTGTGCCACACGGTAAGTAGAAGATTATAACTTATTCGGTGCACTACACTATGATGTTAATATTCCAGGAAAAAACGAATTAAGTTACTTTCAATACAAACTACGGTTCCTTGTTTTTTATTTCTCAAAAATGTCTATAAATATTTTACTATAACTTTGTGCCTACTATACTAGGTAGTTCATAATTCCAGAAAAATCGAGACAAACCCAGATTATTAGTAATTTTAATCAAGTCTAAAGCACCTTTTTGTCTTCGCTACTGGTAGAGCATTTTTTTTTAAATGTTAATTTCTGTATTCCAGACGGTGTAGGCTACGTGATGATAAAGTATGCACAGTGTGGCTATACAATTTATTTACATAAGTTTACTATGCTATAAGAATTTATTTTGATTTTTTTTAAATTACTGAGTCAAATTGTCAAATATTATTAAAGTCATCAAGTTACGTGTTAAAAATTAAAATATAACTTAAATAAATATATAATAAAATTAAACGGCTTAAGCCTTAGTCAATAAGCCCGCCCCGAGTCGTGCCTGATGCAAACGTGCCCATTACGCCAGCTACGTTACCCCGCTGAACTAGATTGTGTGTTTTTTCATGTTTTATCTGTTTTTTTTTAATTCTAATTTTGTACGTCATAATAAAGGTCAGGTCATAAAGCACATTCATTTTGTTTAACACCTGTATATTTACTTATGATCACAAATAAATTAATTTCAGTTTGAATTTGAAAAAGGCAGCGTTACGTATATTAGCTCTACATACGTAATATCATTTTGCTCAATCAAATTCCGAAATGAAATGAAATGATCATAGTAAATTATCATAGTTAATCCTACTAATATTGTAATATTATAAACGCGAAAGTTTGTAAGGATGTATGGATGTATGTTTGTTACTCTTTCACGCAAAAACTACTCAACGGATCTGACTGAAATTTGGTAATTAGACAGATTAGGACCTGGATTAACACATAGACTACTTTCTTCAACGCTCGCGAGCGTTAGCGCACCCTCGAAAAGTCATTGAAACGTTGTCCACGCGGATGAAGCCGCGGGAAACAGCTAGTTATGTATAAAATGTCCATAGACTTAGTGTGAGTTCCACGGCGTCAGTTCGATAAGAAATTTGATACTACCGGTAAAGTTAGCCACGAACGGGGGAAAGCAGGCCGGCCTTGCCTACACCACGTCGTTGGAATACCTCATCAGTTCTGTTAATTATAACATTTTATAGATGCCTCTTTGCTTATCTATAACTGCATCTTGAGTCATTAAAAATGAACACGATATTTTTAAAAGTATACTACACCGATTTTGATAAAATTTCTATGGGACCAGATTTAGATTTCATATTGTACGTTTATCCGACGCTCTTCCGGTGAAGGAAAACATCGTGACGAAACCTGCACACGCCTGCGGAGATACTCGCAGGTTGTGTGTGAGTGAAGTCGTTCAACCCGCACTGGGCCCGCGTGGTCGACTAAGGCCCGATTGGTCTAATTCAGGGTAGGCTCGAGCCCCTCGGTGGGGATGTATAGGAGCTGATATGATGATGATATGGGACCAACTAGACCAATAGAGCGTCGAAACTTTTTTTCGTGAATTGACTAGGGTTCCTTGGGGAAAGTTGTTCAGTATGATGAGTAGAAGCCCCAGTTAACGGGACCTACACCAATTTAGTTACACCTTGTATAGGTAGACATTATATTAAACACCCAGCTACACAGCGAGCAAATATACCTGTTCGTCACACAAATGTTTGCCCTGAGTGGGAATCGAACCCACGACTCTCAGCCTAGCAGGCAGAAGCTCGGACCACTGGACCACCGGGTCATTCAAACTGTGGAAACAATAATTTTGAACAAAAACAACTCGACTTCAAACAGGAAACTTAGGTTTCCCAGGTTGATTTCTCTAGGATGCCATCATCAGATCCTGGTTTCCGTACCATGGTACCACCCTTAGGATTTCTCCTTTCTAACAAAAAAAGAATCATCAAATTCAGTTCATAAATGACGAAGTTATCCGCGAACACACATAAAAAAAATAAAAAATATATACGGTCGAATTGAGAAACCTCCTTCTTTTTTTGAAGTCGGTTAAAAAATCACAGGCTTTCCTCCTTATAATCTACCCTAATAACTCGTTCGTTTCTTTATTCATTTACGACACATCTTCAGAATCATCTCCTCATTCTGTCAGTACTGATGGATGTGTGTGACCAACAGTAATATCAAAGTCTCACCAGACTTCACAGAAAACGATAACGTAGATTCTGTCGATGGCAACACTAAGTAACTTTTATGTACTTTTTATAAGTCAAAATGGCTCCTACGCCTTCCGTTGTAGTGATCTGTGCGCACTCTGAGAAATAAATTTATTTACGTGAATCGTGGAATCATATTTTAACCAACACCTTTTGTAACAAAGTCCACACAAGATTTTGAAGCTTCCAACGTTGGTCCTTCGAGCCGGATATGAACCAGCGACCTATGGATATACACTCCACACAAGATTTTGAAGTTTTCAACAGAGTCTTGTGATTAAAACTTTAAACTTTCTTGTGATTCCCAACATAACACACCCGGGTCTATCTAATCCCTCCAAATAATTATTATTATAAATCCGAAAGCGTGTCTGTCTGAATGTCTGTTTGTTACCCTTTTACGAATGCAACGATATCGCTGAAATTTAGCGTAGAGCTAAAGTAAAGTGTGGAGAACAAAATACAATACTTTGTATTCTAGAAAAATGCATAGATCCCGAGGGATCTAGGAAAAACTGAAACCCACGGTCGCGACCTGCTTGCGACTCGCTTACCACACTCATTTAAATACAGTCATAAAAACGATATGTACGCGGGCGGAGCCATAGTCAAACACTAGTTATTCCATTTACAAACAGTGGTGAAACTATGTCACTTTACAAATGCAACGACATAGATTAAATTATCAACATTATGTTTGTTTGAGTCTAGACGCGTTACCTACTCGTAACACGTCGTCGCGTCAGTTTCCAATACATGGTGTTAGGTGCTTATCTTTACTCATCATACTAGCTCTACTCGCTCTACTCTTATATACGTCCCCACCGAGGGGCTCGAGCCTACCCTGATTTAGGGCAATCGGGCCTTAGTCGACCACGCGGACCCAGTGCGGGTTGGTCGACTTCACACACGACCTTCGAGTTTCTTCGCAGGCGTATGCAGGTTTCCTCACGATGTTATTCTTTTTTTTATTTTTTTATTAAAAATTTGAGTGCGTTTGGCTGCACCTCACCTGATGGTAACTGTAAGAGCGTCGGATAAAAGTACATATGAAATTGAAATTCGAAAACACATTGGTACGTGGCAGGATTTGAACCACGACCTCCCGGACAGGAGGTAGCGACCCTAGCCGTTATGCTACCAACGCTCGCTCTACTCTATTCTTACTAATATAGTACTAGTAAAGAAAGAAATAAAGAAAAAAAGAAAGAAGAAAGAAGAAAGAAATTAAGTATACTTTGCTAATTTTCTAATTGTGAATGTGTTTGTTTGTTTGTCCTTCTTTCATTTTTTAACTATCATTGATAAGCTCTGCGCTTTTAGGATTTCGTACCCAAAGGGTAAGAACGGGACCCTATTACTAAGGCTGTCCGTCCGTCTGTCTGTCTCTTAGTCCGTCCGTCTGTCACCAGGCCGTATGTCATGAACCGTGATAGCTAGACAGTTGAAATTTTCACAGATGATGTATTTCTGTTGCCGCTATAACAACAAATACTAAAAATTAGAAAAAGTGAAAAAATAAGGGGGGCCTCCATACAAAAAATGTGTTTTTTTTTGAAACATGAAGAAACTAGCGCCATCTAGTATGATGGTACGGCAACCTTTGTACTAGCGCCATCTAGTATGATTTTACTGAACCCTTTGTGTTCAGTTCTGACTTGCACTTGCCCAGTTTTTTTTAGGTACACGACTGCACTCAAAACAGAAGTATATTGCTTCCATGTCTAATGTATGTATGTATGTTTCTTTATTCTACGATGTCTTCTAAACGGCTTGATGGATTTTAGAGTGCGAGGCATTGTTAGGTTGGTCTTGATCCCTTGAGTGTCATAGGATACATTTTACTCGATTGCCCAAAAATGAGAGGTATTATTTATGCAGTCGCGTGTTTTTATTTAATTTAAAGTTATTTAATAACTTCATTTTATATTATTTATCTGTGGATATCTAAAAACGCTTTAGAATTTAGTTTATACGAGTATATTTGTTTTAGAATAGCTGTTTGATTTTCCAGTGTAAAAATAAAAACAATTAAACAGATACCCACGAGTTTTTACTATAGGTCACTAATAATATGAAATTATGTTTACGTAGCGTGGGCACAGGCCTCCCACGCGGTGGACCGATGACCTGGTAAGGGTCGCGGGGGTTCGCTGGATGCGGGTAGCGCAGGACCGGTCGTCGTGGAAATCCTTGGGGGAGGCCTAGGTCCAGCTGTGGACGTCCTTCGGCTGATATGATGATGATGATGAAATTATGTTTAGGAAAATTAAATGTTATGTCGGGTGTTGTTTGGTGTGGTTTAATATGCATGAGCATCGCCGCAAAGTCGCCTGTCTCTCGGTGTTCTACAGGATTAATTTCGGAGAGTGTGCCATGGAGCTTTGCGACCTCATTCCCCCCTCTCCATTTCATCATCGGAAGACCAGGCGCGAAGGGCGATTCCACCCTTTTGTCGTTAATATTCCACCTTTACCCACGAAGCGTTTGCTTCTTCGTTCATTATGCAAACGGCAAGGAGTGGAATTCCCTGCCGGCGTCTGTATTCCCCGATTCGTATAATTTAGGAATCTTCAAGATGAGAGTGAATAGGCACTATTTAAGCTTGCGTGTTACTTCCTCGGCTGTATCGGCTCTTACCATCAGGTGAGCTGTAGCCAAACGCACTCAAAATTTTTAATAAAAAAAAAGAAAAAACAATACGTGTGATATTTTAATAAAGTAATAAATAGCTATATATCTTTGTTGTTGATATCACACATAGCAACCAACCAAACTAAATTGAATTTGATGTTGAAATTGAACGATCTTATAGTGTTGCCGGCCCTAATATCTGGCCGCCCTGGGCCCGGGCCTAGTCGGCCTTTTGGGAAATCCGACTCTGATTGTTGCTACAGTTTTCACATAACGTATTGAAAACGTCGTATGATATGGTCGAAAAAGTGAATTGGCAATCTCGTAGCAACGGTATATAATCTCGCTTGCGGCTTGGCCTTGCAAATGTCACTCATTTACCAATAGCCTATTTACCACCCTTGTAATTCAAATAACTGTTTAGCACTAGAATCTATGATCGTGAAACGATACCGCTATCATCATATGATGATGATGAAACGATACAGCTAGTATGTTAAGTGTGAAAATAGATCTAACTGCACCAATTGATATAATTCGATTCTAGTGAAGCAGCTCACATTTTGTGACAGGAAGCGACTTGTCAGACATAAATAATCCTAATAGACTTTGTATTGAAACAGCGATCGTAGATATACAACATGTTTGTTTAAGTACAGGGTGAAAGTGAAATCGTGAACCAAATTTGAAGGACATACTCCACACATGAAACTGAACAACTTTTCCAAAGAAACCCATACAATAGGAGTAAAAAAATGTGGACTCTCCTTGTTGGTACCTAATTAATGGGATCAGATTGCATGAAGAGGCCAAATTTTTTTTTGAGTCCAAAATTATTTAATTTTTATCCTGTATTTAGTTTTAAACACTTTTGGATTAACGAAATCGCTTGGTGCCTGTTACTATTTCTGTCCAGTTTAGGGGCCCTTTCCTACAGCGGGTTTTTTGTTTTTATCATCATCATCATCATCATATCAGGCGAAGAAACGTCCACAGCTGGACAAAGGCCTCCCCAAGGATTTCCACGACGACCGGTACCACGCTGCCCGCATCCAGCGGGTTCCCGCGACCTTCACCAGGTCATCGGTCCACTGAGTGGGAGGTCTACCTACCCTACGTTTTACGGTGCACGGTCGCTACTCAAGAACTTTACTGCCCAAACGGCTATCTGTTCAACGACCTATGTGCCTCGCCCACTGCCACTTAAGTTTAGCAATTCTGAGAGCTATGTCGGTTACTTTAAGTCTCATACATTTTTATCAGTAGTCAGTAAACTGTAAGACATTATGATAATATTATGGTAAAATCACATCACACTAATATTATAAAGGCGAAAGTTTGTGAGTGTGTGAGTGTGTATACGTTTGTTACTTCTTCACGCAATAACTACTGAACGGATCTGGCTGAAATTTGGTAGGTAGACATAATAAGACCTGGAATAACACACAGGGTACTTTTTTCACGCTCTGCGCACTGCGCACCCTCGAAAAGTCAAAGAAACAATGTCCACGCGGGTGAAGCCGCGGGAAACAGCTAGTCTGCTCATATTAAGGTACCTCAAATTAGTTTATAATGATTGTATTCTCTTTGCTCGCAGTCCCAATGACCTAATACTGCCACAATTAAGGACATGGATCTTGGCCTGAAGCTGCCCACGCGCAACGTTCTGACGGGAGCCATAGTCAACTGGGAAGATGACGAGATCGCCGCAGGAGATACTCCTGAGAACCTCACACTGGCTTGGAAGGACTTGTCAGTTTATAGGAAGAAGAAAATCCAGACCAGTATATGGAGGTCCCCGACGTATGAGGAGGTCAAGGTGCTTCATGGAGGTAAGTTTCCATAAAGGCACAGAGGTAAGGAAATTACGCGCCGCCTCTCAAAAATTCTACGGACACGGGGTTCTTTTTAAATAGGTCGTGAAAAACATGAACTAGGTATTCTTCTTATAGCTAATCAGCCTGATTTGCCATGAGATGATGATGACAATCAGCAACAAAGAGTTGAGGGGTTTTCCGTAATCGCCATGCTTGGCACGCGGGTTGGCGATCGCAGTGTGCAGTGTGGCACAGTGAGTGGAAAGGGCGCTGCTGCCAAGCCTCCGGTTTTCGAACCCTTAGTCGTCTCTTACAACACTCTCGGGAAGAGATGGGATGGTGCTGCGCCGCACCACAGGCCACATTCTAGGGCCGCACCACTGGTCACATTCTATAGCCGCACCAAAGGCCACATTCTATAGTTGCACCACAGGCCACATTATATAGAAGCACCACAGGCCACATTCTAGGGCCGCACCAGAGGCCACATTCTATAGCCGCACCACAGGCCACATTGTATAGCCGCACCACAGGTCACAATCTATAGCCGCACCACAGGCCACATTCTATAGTAGCACCACAGGCCACATTCTAGGGCCGCACCACAGGCCACATTCTAGGGCCGCACCACAGGCCACATTCTATAGCCACACCAGAGGCCACATTCTGGGGCTACACTACATTCCACATTCTGTAGCCGCACCAAAGGCCACATTCTAGGGTCGCACCACAGGCCACATTATGTAGCCGCACCGTAGGCCACATTCAATAGCCGCACCACAGGCCACATTCTATATTAGCACCACAGGCCACATTCTAGGGCCGCAACACAGGCCACATTCTATAGTAGCACCACAGGCCACATTCAATAGCCGCACCACAGGCCACATTGTATAGTAGCACCACAGGCCACATTCTAGGGCCGCACTACAGGCCACATTCTAGGGCCGCACCACAGGCCAAATTCTAGGGCCGTACCACAGGCCACATTCTATAGAAGCACCACAGGCTACATTCTAGGGTTGCACCACAGCCCACATTCTATAGCCACACCACAGGCCACATTCTATAGCCGCACCACAGGCCAAACTCTATAGCCACACCACAGGCCGCATTCTATAGCCGCACCACACGCCAAACTCTATAGCCGCACCACAGGCCACATTCTATAGCCGCACCACAGGCCACATTCTATAGCCGCACCACAGGCCACATTCTATAGACGCACCTCAGGCCACATTATATAGCCGCAGCACAGGCCACATTCTATATCCGCACCACAGGCCACATTCTATAGCCGCACCACGGGCCACATTCTAAAGCCGCACCACAGGCCAAACTCTATAGCCGCACCACAGGCCACATCATATAGCCTCACGACAGGCCACATTCTATAGCCGCACCACTGGCCAAACTCTATAGCCGCAACACAGGCCACATTATACAGCCTCACGACAAGCCACATTATTTATCCGCACCACGGGCCACTCTACACATAGACTAAACAATTTTATCTAAGGAACCTATATATACTCAATTCACAATAAAAATATTCTTATTTACTGTATTGATCGGCTGATAACCCAACTTAGTATAGAAAGTTTTAATTTTATGGAAAATTGTTCAGTTTTATAAACGAATCCCCAGATATATTTTTGCAGATTTTAGCATGACCCAGGAACTTTGTCAAAATACATGGAAAAAGCCTCTCCATTTGACACTATCGCCTGCTGTGTGGATTAATTTAAAAGTAAATTATATCTTGCATTTGACTAGATATCTACACGTACCATCCATAATACTTTAGCTTAGAGACCAATATTACAATATGATATTATTTTCAATGTTATGTCCTAGTGGCAAGGCGACAAAACCACAAAGGATACATAATATGTTTTTGTACAGTAACGTTTGTCATCATATCAGCCACAAATCGTCCACTGCTGGACAAAGGCCTCCCCCAAGGATTTCCTCGACGACCGGTCCTGCGCTACCCACATCCATCGGCTTCCCGCGACCTTCACCAGGTCATCGGTCCACCGCGTGGGAGGTCTGCCTATGCTACGTTTTCCGGTGCGCGGTCGCCACTCGAGAACTTCACTGCCCCATCGGCCATCTGTTCTACGAGCTATGTGCCCTGCCCACTGCCACTTCAGTTTAGCGATTCTGTGAGCTATGTCGGTTACTTTAGTTCTCCTGCGGATCTCCTCGTTTCTGATTCGATCACGCAGAGAAACTCCGAGCATAGCACGCTCCATTGCCCTTTGGGTGACCTTGAGCCTTTTTATGAGGCCCATAGCAAGCGACCATGTCAGTAACGTTTGTAGTTAGCATGAACTTTGTTGTTTTATTAGGGTACCGTATCCAAAGGGTAAAAACGGGACCCTATTACTAAGACACCGCTGTCCATCCGTCTGTCACCAGGCTGTTTTTCATGAACCGTGATAGCAAGTTGACCCCACCGGGAATTGAACCCGCGACCTCCTGGTGTGAAGCGAATGGACTAACTATTACGCCACGGAGGCGGTTATTAATTAATAGGTGTTTTCTTTGTAAGTTAATTTCTTTAATATTTTACGTTTAATCATATTATGTATCTTAATTTTTTCTCTTTACCTTAATTTACGATAACTTAAGTAAGGAAGGAGCGAGATCCCCAGCACAGGTACCTACTTCCGTATCTAAAAGGAGGTCTCAACCATACAATATTTTAATTACAATTTTTATTTTTAAAATTATTTTTATGTATACAGTAACACCCCGCTTTACGCGACCCCTTCAGGCGCGTATTTGCTTTAACGCGAATTTTAAATTACAATATTTATTGATGTTTGCTGGATGTTTGTAAGTATTGCAGAGCATTGACAGAGATAAAAACAATACTTTAACCGTGTGTCAATCAGTAAAAACCAGTATTGTGCGTAATAAACGTATATTATACAAGTTAAAGTAAACGAAACGCTACCCAAAAGACAATATATGTGTTTTTCCGTTAAATAAATAAACATAATGTAAAAATACTACACAATGTGTGTTTTTGAAGTAAAACTTCTTTACGCACGCTTGACTTGGGGAGTAAGCTGGTGAATGCGTTACGCGAACGGTGATTTCTAGGGGTTAGTATCGTTTCGTCTAAAAAGCAGCTGGTCTAAAAAGCAGGTGGTCTAAAAACCAAATCGTCTAAAACGCACTTGACACCTGGTCTAAAACGCTTTTCGCCTATTACAAAAAGTGTGTTCGGGCGAGGCGAACGGAAGTTGAGAGGGATATATAAATTGGTGAAGATAGAAAGAGATATACTATTTATTTTTGTTTACCAACAAAATCGGATGCCAAGGCAACAATATCGGTTGTCAAAACAAACAAAAGACAAAAAAGATTTGATCAATTACAGAGGATAATAAAACTCTTTTCATAAACTGATGTCTATACCTCCGTATGACAAAAAAGATTGATTATTTTCTGAAGACTAAGTATTTACTTTCATACATATAGATGGAGCTAAAGAACTTTTACTTCAGTCGTGTGGTCTAAAGCACACTCGTATTTTTTTAAATATTAAAGTATTGATTTGTATAATTTATGTATTTATATAAGGCTTAACAAAATTAGCGGAAACTATTTTGACTGGTGCTTCTACCCATGAAACTGAACAACTTTTCCCATGAAACCCATAGTCAAATCTCAAAAAAAAAATGAACTTCCCATACAAGTTGGCTGATCAGCTGATCGAGTTAGTATGGGAGAGACAATTTTTTTTTTGCGATTTGACTATGGGTTCCATGGGGAAAGTTGTTCAGTTTCATGGGTAGAAGCACCCGTTAAAATAGTTTCAGCTAATTTTGTTAGACCTTATTTATTTATTTTATTTATTTATTTTAGTATTGGCTTTTGACTGCGCTTAAATGCAAACCCTTACATTATATTCGCGAATTTCACATAACGCGACTTTTTGCAGAACGTATCCCTCGCGTAAATCGGGGTGTTAGTGTATTTGTCTTTGGTCCCCATATTACAGGGAATTGTAAATACCACGGTGTTCTTTGGTATAACTTTGGATGTTTCACTTCAATGGGGACCACACATTGAAACTTTAGCGGGAAGGCTTAGTTCAGCTGCTTATGCCGTTAAGAAAATAAGACAGTTAACGGATGTAGATACTGCGAGACTAGTGTATTTTAGTTACTTCCATAGTATAATGTCTTATGGCATATTACTGTGGGGGCATGCGGCTGATATAGAAACTATTTTCATCCTGCAGAAAAGAGCTATCCGCGCAATCTATCAGATGCGATCACGTGAGTCGTTACAGAATAAGTTTAAAGAAATCAATATTTTAACTGTTGCTAGTCAATTTATATATGAAAACATCATGTACGTTCGTAAGAATATGCATTTATTTCCTAAAACCAGTGACAGGCATAATTTGAATTTAAGAAATGTAAATAAAATAGATATAGCCTTTTCGAGACTGAGTAAGGTTAAAAAGTCATTTGTGGGGAAGTGTATAAGATTCTACAATAAAATTCCAGAAAATGTAACTAGTTTGTCAGAGAGTAAATTCAAGACTCATGTCAAAAAAGATTTGTGCTCTAGAGGATATTATAAAATAATAGATTATGTAAATGACAAAGATATATATGTTGATTCTATATCAAATACCATTACCTGAGACTGTAATCTGAATCATGACATTATTTGTAATATACTGTAATATTTTTTTTTGTTTTGACTATTTAAAAGTGTGTGTAAACACCTATTTGAAATAAATTGTTTTTGATTTTGATTTTGATTCGTAGCTCGAGGCTAATAAATGATAGTGTGTGTTTGGTACATGAATTTTTATTTCATGTCAATTAGCTTAATAAATCATTAATTAATGATATCGACTGCGCGCACGCTGTCACGCGAGGGCACTAGTTGAGTTGCAAATAAAGTACATTATCTCTTAGTGTATAATTAATTATTCAAAGTAATCAAACGGTAGTGTCACAAACATCTCTTTATCTTGTTTTATCTCTTCTTTGTGAATAACAAACAGGCACCACGTAGAGTTAAGAAAATCATAGGCATAGTAAGGAATTTACAAGAAACGTTCATTAATCGTTAATTAATTAAATTAATAAATACGTATCTTATTTTTTTAATACACAATTGATAAGCTCTTGGCATCACCTCACCTGATGGTAAGTGACGTGATGGCGAAGATCGAAGCGGGCTTACCGAGATTTCTCAACGCAATGGAGATCTGGCTGTCTTATCTTCAAGCCGGAACACATCGATGATGTTAACACTGATGTTTGGCGGCAACACTTATAGGTAGATAAGATGGTGGTAGCTAGCCAGGCGGGCTATGAAGATACCCTACCAGTACCACCAACCAAACCGAGTCTTACAAAGTTGACCTCGCCGGGAATCGAACCCGCGACCTCCTGGTGTGAAGAGAATGGACTAACCATTACGCCACGAGGAAAAAATAAAGTTTAGTTTTTTATTTAAGCTTGTTGTTGGCCGAACAGGGGCGGTGAGCGCGGACTGCGGAGGCATTTTTACTATAGCTGAGGGCACTCAACCTAATTTATTCTTAGGAATAGTGTTTTTTTCTTATTAATTTGAGTGCATTAATCCGACGCTCTTACGGTGAAGGAAAACATCGTGAGGAAACCTGCACACGCCTGCGATGTAACTCGAAGGTTGTGTGAAGTCGACCAACCCGCACTGGGCCAGCGTGGTCGACTAACGCCCGATCGCCCTAATTTAGGGTAGGCTCGAGCCCCTCGGTGGGGACGTATATGAGCTGATATAATGATATGATGAGTGCGTTTGACGACATCTCACCTGATGGTAAGTGACGATGTAGTCGAAGAAATTGTAGGAGTCGAGAAACGCAGAAGCAGGCAAGGAGTTCCACTCCATCGCTGTCCGCATAATAAATGAAGAAGCGTAACGCTTCGTGTGTATAGGCTAAATATCATCATCATAGGGGTGGAATTTCTCCCTGCCTCTCGTTGACCGAAGGTGGAATGGAGCTGGGTGCAGTTCTTGTGCACACTCTCCGAAATGAATTCGATAGAATACCGAAAGACAGGCAACTTTGCGACAATGCTCAATACAAGGCTTTGGAGCTTTTTTATGACAAGATCATCGTCGCCAATGAGTCTTCGGGCACGTCGGTCGGTGTTCATGATATACAGCAAAAATAATATTTAAAGCAAAAGATTTAACTGCCTAAGGTGCCCAGTTGGGCACGGACCTCGACTTAGGTCGTTGCTTGGAGGGGGGAGGATCGGAAATAGTTTGGAGGGCGGAGGATCGGAGAGAAGCAACCTGGAAAACGAAGCGTAGGCAGGCCTCCCACGCGGTGGACCGACGACTTGGTGAAGATCGCGGGAAGCCGATGGATCCGGGCAGCGCGGGAGCAGTCGTCATGGAAATCCTTGGGGGAGGCCTTTGTCCAGCAGTGGACGTTTTTCGGCTGATATTATGATGATTCTTTTAGCGGGAATATGGCAACAAGGAAAGATCGCCCTCGCTAGCGTCCTAAGGGATCACTACCACTCTGCTTTCTGGCTGTAAAACGTCCCATAGCAGCAAAAATCAGCACGGAAACTCCTGTGTGTGGGGTGTTACGTAACAATGACAAAGCACACCCCGGACACTTCATTTATCGAGCCAGAAATGACATTCTAAAAAACGAATAACGGAACAAACAAAACGTTCGACAAACAATCTGTATCAATCTGGGTGACGAGGGGGTGAGGTCGGAATCTAGAGAGCGGCGGGGAGTGTCCATACTGTATGTTACTAATATATATACTTTAGACAAAGTCTGGGTACTCCTAGGTCTGTTGTCTAATAGTTTGGGGTCAGTGCACTATGGCGCACGAGACAGCTTTAGAAGCTGTGAACTTAATTTTCCAGGACATCTGGAGGGTTAACTATGCGATGGATGTTATGTTACCGGTGGTGGTGCGGATATGTACCCCATAGACTTTCTGAACTAGGGTGCATCCAGGTTCCCAGCAAAGTGATTTCTTCCAGAAAACTCAAAATCATAACCGGAACTATAATTAATATAGTTACTGAAAGTTGGAGTTCCGATTATGCTTTTGTGAGTTTTCTGGAAGAAATTACTTTGAAGGATAAGACCGCCAAAATTTTTATTTATTTATTTGGAACTTAAAACATCAAAAGAATTTAAAAATAGATCTTACAGATATGAAGTAAAGTGAAAAACTACAAAAATTTACTAAGCTACCTAAAAATACAATTAGTGTATAATATCAGAAGTGTGTGCCTTTTCTTTATTTTGTGTGTGTGTGTGTGTGTGTGTGTGTGTATGTGTAGGTCCTTGCATATAAATTTGGCGTTTTATATTGCAAAATTAAAACGAAACAAAAATAATAAATTTGTTTAATCTAATAAATCAAATCAATGAGGCAGTTGTGTAACGCCTTCAAAAATTTTATTCATTCTCGCTTCCATAATTTTTTTGCTGAAGAAATTTAGTTAACATAGTTAATTTAGTTTTAAATTAGGTAGTTATCCACGCGGACCAACTCCATACAAGTGAAATAAATCCTTACAGATGCACAGAAACTTCCTCCTTTTTGCTCTGTCTCCTGTTTGGTGTAAAGAAAAACAATATTACATTTATTTATTTCCAATATAGTATATACATAAAGCGTCGGTGGCATAAGGACTAAAGCCGCTATGTCCTATCAGGGGGGTCGTGGTTCGAATCCTACCACGTACCAATGTGTTTTCTGTGTGCATTGATGTTGATGATGTGTATGTTTATCCGACGCTCTTACGGTGAAGGAAAACATCGTGAGGAAACCTGTACACGCCTGTGCGATGAAACTCGAAGGTTGTGTGTGAAGTCGACCAACCCGCACTAGGCCCGCGTGGTCGACTAAGGCCCGATCACCCTAATACAAGGTAAGCTCCAGCACCTCGATGTGGACGTATATGAGCTGATTTGATGATGACATACGAAACATTTTATTTTTTACACACATCAAGTCAAGTGTTTAGCGAAGTAAACAAGCACAGTGTGATAAGTACAGTAGTGTTAACGGATCGGACAGTAGCGAGTCGCATACAATACACAACTTACGATCTGTGACACAACTCTACTTCGCTAGACCAATGTAATTCAGGCTAAGTCCATGGAAGCCGAAGGGAACAGTAGCTCTCATAAATTGACACTAATCTTAATAAAAAAACTTACAAAACTTGACAGCTACATCGAAATAGTTTTGCCTTAAATCACGAGCCTATTAGCGACCTAGCGATCAAACGAGTTTCGACGCTTTGTGCTTGGGTACATAACGACACGGAGTTGGATGTACCTTAGGGCACAGTATTACGATATGGCTTACAGTAGCGTAACGCCTTTGATGTCGCACGATGCGCCACCGGCGTAGGTACTCCATAATTCGAGAGACAAGTTTGACAAGTAAGTGACAGATAAAGGGTTACCAGGGTTAGACGAAATTAAATAGTGATGTGGCCGATATCGATAGACAGTATCGACTCGACTATATGGTTTGTTAAGTCGGAATTTTCGATCAAATTCGGGAATATTGTTGTTGCAATTGGCGTTTTTCGTAGCAAAACGCCATCCTCAGTATAGATTACTCAAACACAAACTTGCTCCACAAAATCAATTAGTTTCGCCAACCGGTTTCGCTTAGAGACTGTGATTGAGATCTATACTCGGGAATATAATGAGGGGGTTTAAAATTTGATATTTCTAAAAAAAGCATAAACATGTCAAGATCATATTATGACCTATGCCGCGTTCCAAAACACGAGAATTTCGTTTAAAATAAGTTCAAAATGATTATTTCGGGACGCGGCATAGATTGCATAATATTGAATTAATAGTTATTTATGTCTATTTCTAGCTCAAAGTTTATGGTTTCACCTGACTTCAAAAAAGGTTGTTTTTTTATTTTAATTTGTATGTTTATTGTGTACCGAGTGACGTGGAATGTAATATTGACAGTATAAAAATCCGTTTTACAGCCTGGCTTTGTAATATTGACAGTATAAAAATCCGTTGCCGTGCCGTCCGGACGGTGGAGATCGTACTTTCAAAGATACTACTAATGCTGCTGGCTACCTGCATCCTGCATACTTCACGCCGTCGACAGACTAGCTGATTAATTCTGCCTTAAGAGTTGTATGAAACATTTCCCGGCATCATTTAATAATAAATTTTCTCAGTATCTCAATCTACTCCGTACTGCCATTCCAATCTCAATCAGTACTATTGTTGTACACAACACAAGTGTCAACCCTATCAAGAGTTCACGCACACCTATAAACATTTACGGACAGGTTTAAACCGTTAAAATTAAAGGTATAATCCGGTATTTTAACCTTATTTATTTATTATTACGAAATCTATCGCACTACGGTTGACATTGACAAGTACGCACCGCGTTTTGTTTATCTTCAGCTACCTGCATACTGCATACTTTGTCCCCATCGTCGTCGCGCCGCCACCGACCGACTAGATAGATAAATTCTGGCTCAAGAATTGTATGAAATATTTCCCGGCATCATTAAATAATAAATTTTCTTAGTATCTCAATCTACTCCGTACTCCTATTTCCATCTCAATCAGTAATATTACACAAGTGTCAACCCTATCAAGGTTAGAAAGAGATGCAATTTGTAATTGCATGCGTCTTGTCACTTTGTATGGAGTGTCGTAGTGCTACCTTGGTTATCGCACTTGATGCCGGCCATAGTGTCATTCGCTCAAATATACGTATAGCGGTGAGGCCAATCAAAACAAACGTCTTTAATAATCGTCGTTGGTTAGTATTTGTACTTTCTATGTTTATATCTTACATTGTAATGTAAAATATTAAATTAATTTGATTATTTCACCGTAACTAATGGATAAACAGCACTGGTATCCAAGGCCGTATTTTTTTAAATATCGATACGAACAGCACTACCCTAACTATGGCAAC
This sequence comes from Coleophora flavipennella, assembly GCA_947284805.1. Lineage (NCBI taxonomy): Eukaryota > Metazoa > Arthropoda > Insecta > Lepidoptera > Coleophoridae > Coleophora > Coleophora flavipennella. The sequence goes on along the minus strand of OX369256.1, from coordinate 13,470,622 downwards.
ACTTGTGCAAAACGAATTGTCAAAGTTGTCTCTCGAATTATGGCGTCGACTTTAGCCTGTAGTCAGCCTAGCAAACTCGCGGATTTTGGCTGGCTGTGCCCCGCCGCCCGCTTCCCCGCAAGTACCCTTCCGTTGCTCTGCGTAAGTACATTCGTTGCGCTAATGTAAGCCGCTATATTGTAATACGGTTTCACCCTGTAGAAACTGTTTGATAATCTGTGGTTTCACTTTTTTATGAAATTAGCGGATGCAGTGGTAGGGTAAGGTTTTAGGTAATAATTGTCAAAAAACCTAAAACATTTAAGGTAAAAGCTATTCTTTAATAATATGCATTGTCATGAGAAAAAAAAGTGTGTAAATTTTTAGCCCGATAGCTTCAGTGGAAGTGGGTAAAATATTGATTGCTATGTTCCAGGACATACATATAAGGGAAGTTGAATGAGTTTTTTTATCTAATTGTCGTGCATTGTCACGAAAAACCAAAGGCAATTCAACCAATTTCAACCCGATAGCTTCAGTGGAAGTGGAAAACATATTTATTGCAAAATTCCAGGACATACACACAAATGAAGTTAAATAATTTTTTTTAATAATAACAAAATAGAATACATTTTTGAGTATTGATATACTCATAAATCCGAACAACTTTAGTTTTAAAACTTTGCTGAAAATTGTATTCATATACTAATCGATAATCAGTTATTAATGGGTAGTTTACACATTTTGCAACGATTTCAGCTAAGTTGCAGAACAAAAAAAGCCGAATTGGGATAAATATGTATGCGGGACTATTTCTTCCCTAGTAATCGTAGCAACTAAACAGCTGCATATATTTTGCAGTGTGAGTGATGTGTCGCTAGATTTGTCTAACAGAATATTCGTACATATTAAGAAGTCTGGTTTTTAGTTTTAATTAAATTGGTTAATATAACACTTTAAACTTTCACGATTATTCATAATGACAAATTTAAATAAAATCACGTCAAGTCCCGCTTTCAATTTGTCATTATAAATTGGTTAAGTTTGTTCACTATACAGTTCAATTTGGATCAATCCTAATCCGTAGCGCAATATGAACGTCGTTGACTAATGTTGAGGTCGCCACCGCTGCTTGTCAACAAAAGTATCAACTAAAATGTCAGTTAAATAGTTAATTGTGGCGGATCACGGAATCCATGTTGGACTGCATGATGATATCAGCTCATATACGTCCCCAACGAGGGGCTTGAACCTATTCTGAATTAGGGCGGTCGGGCCTTAGTCGACCACGCGGGCCCAGCGCAGGTTGTTCGACTTCACACACTACCTGAGTTTCTCCGCAGGCGTGTGCAGGTTTCCTCACGATGTTTTCCTTCACCGTAACATCGTCGGATAAACGTACATATGAAATCTAAATTCGAAATCACATTGGTACGTGGCAGGATTCGAACCACGACCTACCGTACAGTACAGTACAGGAGGCGGCGGCCCTAGCCGTTACGCCACCGACGCTCTGCATATAACTCTGCTATTTATTGTACCTACCAATACGTAAGGTTGCATCTTTCCCAACGTGCCCTTCTATGAAATTTAAAATTGGACAAAAACCGGTATTTATAATTTAATGTGTTTGGCCATTGGAGTGACGGACGCATTCCTTTTTTAATAGATTCATTTAGGGTCTGCTTTTTATTTGTTTTTGAGTTAGCAGTACATTATTTATGATTGAATCATTAGTCACACTTACGAGGTCTCGTCATCACATCAGCTAATACATACGTCCCCACCGAGGGGCTCGAGCCTATTACCCTGAGTTAGGGTGATCGGGTATTAGTCGACCACGCGGGCCCAGTGCGGGTTGGTCAAATTCACATACAACCGTCGAGTTTCTTCGCAGATGTGTGCAGGTTTCCTCACGATGTTTTCCTTCACCATTAGAGCGTCGGATAAAGGTACATATGAGATCGAAATTCAAAAACACATTGGTACGTGGCAGGACTCGAACCACGACCTCCCGGATAGGAGGCCCTTGCCTTTGCGCCACCCACGCTCTCTTGGTCTCGTAAACGAGGTCTCGTAAATATATTTAATTTCTATAGGAACACATAATTTCTTAATATTCTTTGGAACATGTTACCTAACAAACATCCTACTTTTATTATAAACGCGAAAGTGTTTTTGTTGTATCAGTTTTGTTTGCATCATCCATCACTTACCATTAGGTGAGTTGCAGTCATACGCACTCTAATTTTTAATAAAAAAAAATGTATTGATGTATGGTTGTTACTCTTTCACGCAAAAACTACTGAACGAATCTGGCTGAAATTTGGTAGGTAGAGAGATTAGGACCTGGATAAACACATAGGCTATTTTTTTCTACGTTCGCGAGCCGCATGCGGCTTGCGCACTACCCACCCTCAAAAAGTCATAGAAACGTTGTCCACGCGGGTGAAGCCGCGGGAAACAGCTTGTCTTCTTTAATAATCCTCTCTTGAAGGTTGTGTGTTAAGTAGACTAACCCGCACTAGGCCCGCGTGGTCGACTAAGCTCTGATCGCCCTAATTCAGGGTAGGCTCGAGCCCCTCGGAGGGGACGTATTTGAGCTGATATGATGATGATGATAATAAAAGTGGTATAATAAAATTTGTAAATAATGTTCATTTATTCCTTGTAGATAGTTACTTACATCTTTTTTATCCACAATTGATAAGCCCTTGGCATCTTTCACCTGATGCTAAGTGACGATGATGCCGAAGATGGAAGCGGGCTTACCAAGCTTCCCTGACGCAATGGAGATTTGGCTATCTTATCTTCAAGCATTCTAAGCAAGGATATCTTATCTTTATCGCTTAGTCTGCACCATTTGACATAAAGAAATACCCATTAAAATAGGTATCCCTTTCCGGCAGTCCTTAAACGATTCAAAATACAAACAAGTTTGAACCTTATTATACACTTAGTTTTTCATAATTTTGAACAAAAACCGACAAGAACCGACTTCAAACAGGAAACTAAGGTTCCCCTGAACCGACTTCAAACAGGAAACTAAGGTTCCCCTTGATTTCTCTGGGATGATATCATCAGATTCTAGTTTCCTTATCATGGTACCACCCTTGGGATATCTCCTTTCCAACAAAAAAAGAAACATCAAAATCGGTTCATAAATGACGAAGTTATCCGCGAACACACATAAAAAAAATATAAAATATATACGGTCGAATTGAGAAACCTCCTCCATTCCCCACCGAGGGGCTTGAGCCTACCCTGAATTAGGGCGATCGGGCCTTATTCGACCACGCGGACCCAGTGCGGGTTGGTCGACTTCACACACAACCTGCGAGTTTCTCCGCAGGCGTGTGCAATTTTCCTCACGATGTTTTCCTTTACCGTAAGAGCGTCGGATAAACGTACATATGAAATCTAAATTCGAAATCACATTGGTACGTGGCAGGATTCGAACCACGACCTTCCGGACAGGAAGCGGCGGCCCTAGCCGTTACGCCACCGACGCTCTTAAAAAAAGTATGTACTTAATTAAAATAAACGTAGTTATCTGCAAAAACTATCAAAACATTTAACGATGTTAACCATCTTCTATCTGTTTCAGTAAGCGGAGTTGTATCGTCAGGAAACTTGGTAGCACTGATGGGATCTAGGTAAGCGAACAACTTCATAAATTTACAACTAAAAAAAAATAAGGCCACCTAAATTTTCTCAGTACATTTTCATACAATGAGGTGGCCCAAACAGCCACGATATTTTTTTTTAAATCAAGAAAAGTAAGCAAACTACGAAGTGCGGTCATAAGCTTAGATCCCTGGCTACAACCACACCCTGGACACTTCATAGAACGGGCCAGAAATGATTTTTCAAAAAAGGAATGACGGGACAAACAAAATGGCGGCGAAATCCTATAAGTTCGACAACTAAACAGTAACCAATCTGTATCAATCTGGGTGACGAGGGGGTGAGGTCGCAATCTAGAGAGCGGCAGGGAGTGTCCATACTGTATGTTAGTACTAATATATATACTTTGCTACAACTGTGTCGAAGAGCAGAACGTTCTGCAGATCATCAGAAACTCAATGGACTGCTCAGATGAGAGCACACAATAAATTGGTAAATTTTCCATACATATTTCGGTAAAAAAATCATGTTCTTTGTTTTAAGCATTCCACTGAGTTTCCAAGAGTCTGCAGAATGTGCTCTTCGACACATTTGAAGCCATGGATCTTACCTAATGATTGCGCTTCGTTATTTCCTTACTTTCGTTTATTAAAAAAAAATCGTGACTGTTTGAACGACCTCTCTGTATGAAAATGTACTGTGAAAACTTAGGTGGTCCTTATTTTGTTTTGAGTAGAATATATCTTTGGGGTTATAGATAATGTATTAAGTTCTCATATTATATTGTTATTGGTACATACAAAGATTACATACATACACCACACACAAACTTCGTTACACATACACTTAAATTAAACACAAAACATAGATACACAAGCTTTTTTCTAAATTTTTGTTTGCTTAATATTTTGTGTTCACATTGCTTATTATCAGACTTTTGTTATGGAACTGCGAGTCCTCCTGATACTGGTTTACATAAAAACCTAAAAGGAGGTCTCAACCTGTATTTTGAGATGTTGTTACAAGTGTCTTAATAAACAATTTTTAATTATTATTTTTTAATTGGTAAGCCCTTGGCATCATCTAACCTGATGGTAAGTGACGATGATGCCAAAGATGGCAGCGGGCTTACCGAGATTCCCCAACGCAATGGAGAACTGGCTATCTTACCTTTAATCCGGAACATATCTAGGTATGTTCTAGGTATTATCGACATATTAAAAATCATTATATCAGCTCATATAGGTCCCCACCGAGGGTACCTACCCTGACTAAATTAGGGCGATCGGGCCTTAGTCGATAGTAAAAGTACACATTTAAAAAAATATTTGCGTAATTCAATCAATTAAATATTATTATAATTACTAGCTGTCCCGGCGAACTTCGTACCGCCTTACATTACATTACACTGCCCTGCCCTACCCTACACTACCCTACACTACACTACACTACCCTACCCTACATACACTACACTACACTACCCTACCCTACACTACTCTACACTACCCTACACTACCCTACCCTACCCTACACTACCCTACCCTACCCTATCCTATCTCTCAAGTTGGATCGAACTGCACATGGTGTGCGAATTTTATTATAATCGGTTAAGTGGTTTAGGAGTCCATTGAGGACAAACATTGTGACACGAGATTTATATATATTAAGATATGTTCTTCTGAATACTGCGTTAAAATTAAAAAAAAAAGCTTAGAAACCTAGTCGACAATCAAAAGCTATCCAATAGTGAAAACCCTATACGATTCCATTCGTTCTTTTGGAGGAGAAGAATCAATTATATTTTTATGAGGTTAACCTATTCAAACGAATCAAACCTAACAACGTCTAGCTTGGCAGAAGCTAGCTGAATAAGGTGTTAAAGGGCGTATAAAACAAAATGTTTTGTCATCCCAGCTCTTGCACGATTTTTAACGTCCCATCCCGCTTATATTAGAAAACGCCGTGGGAACCACAAAAATGGAGTTTTTATTGAACAAATCGAAAAATAACGTAAACACTTTAAATCTTTCAGGTTTTATGTTTTTACGTGTTTATGATTATACAATTGACATTAGTGTAATTTTAGAGGCAAGTTTGCGATTCTTTTCTGTCGGGGAAATTGTGTTTTCGTCATCGGTCAGCCCTCAGCCAGATAGTCATCTTAGATCTTGATGTTTTTTTTCTTCTTAAATGTTATGTTAGTTAAAAATTAATTGATTGCTTTCATCCAACCATGTAGAATCACTTAGGCACCACAATGAATGGTCTTCAAAAAATAATTTGTAAAATTGCTAAATAGATTACTTTTTTTAACAGTGGAGCCGGAAAAACCACACTTCTAGCCGCAATAAGTCGTCGAGATAAAAGTGCCATGACAGGCTACCTAATGCTGAATGGAAGACTTGCTGGAGCTGACCTCATAGCGAGGATATCTGGCTTCGTCCCACAGCAGGACCTGGCCATTGAGGATTTGACTGTTCATGAGCACATGGAGTTTATGGTAAGTTCAAAGATGAAACAGTTCAGTGTCATCTGTTGACCTCATAAAAGGGCCATGACAGGCTACCTGATGCTGAATGGAAGATTAGCTGGAAAGCTCATAGCGAGGATATCTGGCTTCATCCCACAGCAGGACCTGGCCATTGAGGACAATACAATACAATACAATATTCTTTATTGCATCACAACATAAAAAAGAAATTGACAATATAGAAGAAAGCCTATACAATAGGCGGCCTTATTGCTAGGTAGCAATTTCTTCCAGGCAGGACTTAACTGTCCTTGAGCACATGGAGTTTATAGTATGTGCAAAGATTATACAATTCAGTGTTTTTTAGAGACCTGGCCATTGAGGACTTGACTGTCCATGAACATATGAAGTTTATGGTAAGTTAAAAAAATATACAGTTTAGTGCCATATGTTGATCTCGTAAAAGTGCCATGACAGTCTACCTGATGCTGAATGGAAAACAAGCTGGAGATGCCCTAATAGCGAGGATATCTGGCTTCGTCCCACAACAGGATCTGGCCATTGAGGACTTTACTGTGCATAAGCACTTGTAGTTTATGGTAAGTTCAAAGATTATACAGTTTAGTGCCATCTGAAATTAATGGAAGTTAAGCTGGAGCCGATTTCATAGCAAGGATATCTGGCTTCATAAAAGGTTGATCTCATTAACTGGCTACCTGAAACTAATGGAAGGTGAGCTGGAACCAACTTTATAGCGAGGATATCTGGCTTCATAAAAGGTTGAGCTCATAAACTGTCTAACTGAAATTAATGGAAGGTGAGCTGGAGCCGACTTCATAGGGTGGATATCTGGCTTCATAAAAGTTTGATCTCATAAACTGGCTACCTGAAATTAATGGAAGGTGAGCTGGAGCCGACTTCATAGCGAGGATATCTGGCTTCATAAAAAGTTGATCTCATAAACTGGCTACCTGAAATTAATGGAAGATAAGCTGGAGTCGATTTCATAGCAAGGATATCTGGCTTCATAAAAGGTTGATCTTATAAACTGGCTACCTTAAATTAATGGAAGGTGAGCTGGAACCGACTTCATAGCGAGGATATCTGGCTTCATAAAAGGTTGAGCTCATAAACTGTCTAACTGAAATTAATGGAAGGTGAGCTGGAGCCGACTTCATAGGGAGGATATCTGGCTTCGTAAAAGTTTTATCTCATTAATTGGCTACCTGAAATTAATGGAAGGTGAGCTGGAGCCGACTTAATAGCGAGGATATCTGGCTTCATAAAAAGTTGATCTCATAAACTGGCTACCTGGAATTAATAGAAGATGAGCTGGAGCCGATTTCATAGCGAGGATATCTGGCTTCATAAAAGGTTGATCTCATAAACTGGCTACCTGAAATTAATGGAAGATAAGCTGGAGCCGATTTCATAGCAAGGATATCTGGCTTCATAAAAGGTTGATCTTATAAACTGGCTACCTTAAATTAATGGAAGGTGAGCTGGAGCCAACTTCATAGCGAGGATATCTGGCTTCATAAAAGGTTGAGCTCATAAACTGTCTAACTGAAATTAATGGAAGGTGAGCTGGAGCCGACTTCATAGGGAGGATATGTGGCTTCATAAAAGTTTGATCTCATAAACTGGCTACCTGAAATTTATGGAAGGTGAGCTGGAGCCGACTTCATAGCGAGGATATTTGGCTTTATAAAAAGTTTATCTCATAAACTGACTACCTGAAATTGATAGAAGGTGAGCTGGAGCCGACTTCATAGCGAGGATATCTGTCTTCATAAAAGTTTGATCTCATAAACTGGCTACCTGAAATTAACGGAAGCTTAGCTAGTTGGCCTCCTAGCGAGGATACCTGTCTTCATACCCTATCAAGACCTTGATGATTTGACTGTGAATGAAGTCAAGCAAGGTGTTCATGGGGAATCCAAACATGTAATAAATTAATAAATAAGAACTAATTTTCTACAAACAAAAAAATTGGGGGCTTACTAAGTTCAGTTTGCATGGGAGGTAAGTACCTTTTTAAGATCACATAATTTTCTGTTTACTCCTTTCTCGCTAGAGATTAAAATCACCAGTTGATTTTTATAAAATAGTTAACTTCTAATTAATTAAGAAAGTGATTGATAGTCTCTTCGTCATACAGGTAATACGTACGTCCACCTAGCTATAATTTGTCTACCAAGTGCGTAAAATTAGTAATATCCCACGTATGTTTGTTAATTTATATATTTTAATGCAACCTAGTTTTCCATGATAAATAAAATTAAATAAATGATAGTTGATTGAAAACGATCGAATGCGTATGGATGGATTACCTATTCACACAGATTTAAAACGTTTTGTTTAGACTATCAGAGAATTATAAGATGTCATGACCTTAAAATCACGAAACTATCAACATTTGTTTATAGTTCGGTTTAGTTGCAGTTTAATTCATCATCATCATGATTATATCAGCCGAAGGACGTTCACTGCTGGACATAGGCCTGCCCCAAGGATTTCCACGACTGGTTCTGCGCTGCCCGCATCCAGCGGCTTCCGTCAACCTTCACCAGGTCACAGTATATATATTAGTACCAGGTCATCGATCCATCGAGTGGGAGGCCTGCCTACGCTATTTTTTCCGGTGCGCGGTCACCTCTCGAGAATTTTACTACCCCAACGGCCATCTGTTCTACGAGCTATGTGCCCCGCCCACTTCCACTTAAGTTTAGCAATTCTGAGAGCTATGTCGGTTACTTTGGTTCTCCTACGGATCTCCGCGTTTCTGATTCGATCACGCAGAGAAACTCCGAGCATAGCACGCTCCATTGCCCTTTGGGTGACCTTGAACCTTCTTATGAGGCCAATAGTAAGCGACCATGTCTCAGTTCCGTATGTCATCACTGGCAAGTGCAACACACACTGGTCGAATACCTTGGTCTTAAGACACTGCGGTACCTGGGACGTGAAGATATTGCGAAGCTTCCCGAACGCTACTCAGCCGAGTTGGATTCGACGTTTGATCTCTTTTTCGAAGTTAGACCTATACCTAACTGGACTATTTGTCCCCGGTACACATATTCGGTAACAACTTAAGTTATAAGATTACTTTATTGACTCTAATTAATCTATAACCACATCCTGGACACATCATACAACGGTCCAGAAATGTCATTAGTTTTTAGAAATGACGAAATCACGTAGAAATCCTTTACGTTCGAGAACCAAACTGGCACCAATCTGTATGAATCTTTGTTATTCAAATTCAAATTATTCATTTCAGATAGTCAATCCATAATGTGTTAGTAACAGACATGTTATAAAACTAAGTTAGTATCAACAGGAATGTCAAAAATATCAATCATAATAATGTCAAGCAGTCATGCTACAATAGGGTTGCACCTCTTTGTTGTTGATATTCCACCTTTTCGCACGAATCGTTACGCTTCTTCGTTTATTATGCCTACAGCACAGGAGTGGAACTCCTTGCCTGCGTCAGTGTTTCCCGATTCCTATAATTTGGGGATCTTCAAGGCAAGAGTGCAACGTGGTGTAAAAAAAATGGTTCACCAACGTTGACAGAATAAAAAAAAAAAAAAAAAATGTATCGGTATGTATATGTGTGAGAAGGTTCCGGCTCTATAAAGAAAGGGTAAAAATAAAGTAAGTACACCTGAGGCAATTCATTTATTTTGTTTCCTAATAGGAATCTAATATCACATTCAATAATTTAGTTAAAAAATAAGTAGCGGTCGGAAGAGATCTTTGGTAGCACTGTGTAATACACACCGATAAGTCCTCGGTCTTATAGTCAGCCAGATAGAGCAATTGGGCCGTTGAATTCTTTTTACCACATTCTTCCGAACGCTTGCCTAATCTAAATTATATTTAAATTTCAATTGTTTGATCACCAAAGTTAAAGAGTTTACCATAAATCTTTTTAAATTCAACCTACGTATATCCTTTTCAGGCTTTGCAAAAAAAATGAACTAAGAAATGCTTGTACTAAAGGGTGCTTAATTTATTACCGACCTCGAAACAGGATGAGAAGGCTGGAGCGACCGATGAGTTCTGCTCACAGCTACATTTACCAGAGAGTCTGAAGTTCCTTCAGCCAAGTGAGACTAATTATCGATTAAATTGTTATTTGGTTGTAGTTAATTCTAGTTAGTTGTAGTGAATTCCCTATCACCGACGCCGTATTAAGTCCCTTCACAAATTAAATTTATTTGGTCGTCGGTGAATCCCTCCTCTTCAGAAAACCCGCAGCAATTCCTTTTCAGAAAAACTCCAAAAGCCGTGGGATTTCTTCTCCCAATTCACAAGGTACAAATTTACAACAAAATGGAAAAGGCTCTCCTGAGGCGAATTTGTTATCAGGTTCTGCAGGCACCAGCGTCTTCAGATCGGTCAGAAATCAAAATGGCAAAATGCTGCCGAATCATGCAAAATCCTCTCTAATTAGGGTTTCAAGAAAATAATTAAATTTTACCCAATTCAAATACCTACTTACTTTCCCCTGAAGTTATCAAAACAAAGGTATTAAACCCAGGGAATGATTTAAACCTGCAAGACGATGTTAGAGGTACAATGCTAATACAGAGACTTTTCCTGATTTTCACGACTTTCCCGCCAAAGAGCTATAAAACTTTTTAATAATAAACTTTCAGCCTTCAGAAATACCTGTTACTGCCTGACTTATTGGGGTAATTTTTACGCTTACCACCCTAAACAAAAAAAACGTTGTTGCATTACCACAGATAATCCACACTGGAAACGAAACAATCCTTTAAACGCAGAATCATAACCTTTAACTTAAATCCATTTTGTTAGTATAGAAAATTGGTTCATAAAATAATTATTAAGGAAAGGCACTCCGTGACAAGAGTGAATAGGCATTATTTGAGTTTGCGTGTACCATCCTCGACTGCATCATCACTTACCATCAGGTGAGTTGCAGTCAAACGCACTCAAATTTTTAATAAAAAAATAAAATAAAAAAATATTCCAATTAAATAATATTCAATGTCAAACAATATTTCAATGTCAGTACAAAATGTCAGGTCACATGTAGTGAGATCCAGTGCCTAATGATTGGGCACTCGTACTTATCCCCGATCACCCTCAAAATACTGTTGGTACTCCCGTGCACTCTGGACATCAATGAAACAACTTTTCTTCTCATAATCGCGGGAAAACCGTCGATGCGCGCCTCCGCAAACATGTCGGACGCGCTGCAGAAGCGGGGCAGCTGTGTAGCGGCAGTTCCAACAGCATCCTGAAGGCATTATTGTACTGGACTGGAGGCGTATACGTCACCCACAGGCTACTCGTGTAAAAAGATTGACAAATTGATATGATTGTTATAACAGTAATCGTATTTGTATCGTCTGGGTCATGCTGGTGTCAATCTTAGTTAGATTTCATTCAGCGCCATTCGTTCAAAGAGTGTTGAACAGTCCCAGATTACAAAACTCGGTTATAAAATAGTTTTAAAACCGATGTAAAGTTAACTTCACCCTAAATATATATTATTCATCATAATATCAGCTCATATACGTCCCCACCGAGGGGCTCGAGCATACACTGAATATCGGATACTGCGTCGGATAAACGTACATATGAAATCGATATTCGAAATCACATTGGTAAGTGGCAGGATTCGAACCACGACCTCCCGGACAGGAGATAGCGGCCAACCGTTTCGCCTGCACCGACGCTCTAGAATTTCGACGAACTTTATAGTATTTACATCAACCCAAATGATCCAGTGTTGGACAAAACATTACCTTACTTTTTGGGGAGTAGGGTAAAAACAGGCTTGAATCCAACAAATGATCAACTTAATAATAATAAGCCAATTTTAATTGAAAAAAACCCGACTGCCTGCAAACTGCATAAAACCTTAAGGTATCCTACAATATGAGTATGTCACTTAAGACAAATCTAACGACACATAGCACTTCAAAACCCGTCAAGCCGTTTAGGCTACAGGCTCAGCCAAAGAAAAAGACATACATACATATTACATACACCCGAAAAACAATACCCTCCTTTTAGACCGTCGCGTCGGGTAAAAAGGGTCATCGGTCCTCCCATGCTATGTCACTTACTATGGGCCTCAATGAAAGACTTGATCACCCAAAGGAAGATAGAGCGAGCAATGTACGGAGTTTTCATCTGTGATCGAATCAGAAATGAGGAGATACCTACTAGAACCAAAGTAACCGACATAGCAAGAATCGCTAACCTTTAATGATAAATTGTAGCGCAGTGCGCTCTTATTTCTTCTTCTTTCATCCGATCTTCTTTTTATTCCATCTATTTCTTTTTCACGCACGTGCTGTCATCCTACTGACTATATCATTCAAATACCAAAAAAATATCATCACCAGCAGATATATGCTATATAAAAGCATCGGTGGCTCAACCGGTAACGACACGGTCCATCTAACCAGAGGTACCGGGTTCAAATCTGGACGGCCAATGTACCAATGAGTTTTTCAAAAAAACTTACGTACATACTTACCGATTGCTTTAACGGTGAAGCAAAACATCGTGAGGAAACCTGCACACGCCTACGAAGAAACTCGAAGGTTGTTTGTGAAGTCGACCAACCCGTACTGGGCCCGCGTGGTCGACTATGGCCTGATCGCCCTAATTCAGGGTAGGCTCGAGCCCCTCGGTGGGGACGTATATGAGCTGATGTGACATGACATGTCCACGATGGAGTATATCTCCTACTCCTATCCGTTGTGTGACAAAATTGTACATCTTTATTGCTTTAGATGTGGTCAAAATGCAGATATTATAATAATAAATTAAGCATCTCACATTTAGTCGTCATTTTTGACATGCAACAGTGGAGTGGCAGTGGGCAGGGCTTGTAGAATGCACGTTACGGCCCTTGAGACAGTAAAGTTCTTGAAAGGCAACCGCCCACCGGAACTGACTCTAATTCATCTATTCTAAATCACTTGATACTCCGAAAAGTTTGTCTTTTCAAAAAAGGAATGACGGAACAAACAAAATGGCGGCGAAATCCTATACGTTCGACAACCAAACTATAACCAATCTGTATCAAACTGGGTAACGAGGGGGTGAGGTCGCAATCTAGAGAGCGGCAGGGAGTGTCCATACTGTATGTTAGTACTAATATACAGGGTGTTGTTTTGGTCGACAACGCCCTTTCCTGTAGGGCTTCTACTCACGAAACTGAACAACTTTGTTTCTACAACTTTGCTGAAATCGCAAAAAAGAAATTGGACTTTTTATACAAATCGATCAACTGGTTGACCAATTTTGTATGGAGAGGTCAATTTTTTTATGAGAATTGACTATGTGTTCTTTGGGAAAAGTTGTTCAGTTTCATGAGTAGAAGCCCTCCTGAAAATGGCGTTGTCGACCAAAACAACAACCTGTATATATAAGAACACTTTGGTACTTATAAGTACCAATAAATTATACAAATAAACTATCCGAATGTTTTAGTAGCAAGATACAGATCAAACAGTTTACGCCTATTCAGTCTTCGATGAAATTAGAGTCAAGAGAAAGAGACGTTGTTAGGAATTGAAAATTAATGACACAAAAACCTTTAATTTCCTCATTTATTATGTTGCTTACAAATATTTTAAAATCTTTGTTTAAGCTGGTTTCACAGTTCACAGCTATCCAGAAGACCCGTACGGGCCGCCTGCATACGTTGCGCCCGGATAGCCGTGAAATGAGTGTCCACAGTTCAGTTTATTATGGAATGAGTGTTGTACCAAAGTATATATATTAGTACTAAGGGGGCGTTCAAGTATTACGTAACGCAATTTGGGGGGGAGGGAGGGTCTTGTAAAACGTTACGATGCATTACAGGAGCAGGAGGGGGTTTCGATCAACGCGTTACGTAACACTTATTTTTTTAATTTAAATAAAAATCTACGAATTATTGGTTTTAATTATTTTTTATTTATGCTTTTTACAGGGAATGCCTCGACTGTATTGTACGTCATTTTTATTGTATCTTATGTAACTTTTAGGTAAAAATGGTCACTTGAGTGTTTTAAGGGACATGTGGGGTACATAAAAACGTTACGGCGCGTTACATGGGGGGAGAGAGGGTCAAAAATCTTCAGAAACTGCGTTACGTAAAACTTGAACGCCCCCTAACTTGTACGGAGTCCACCCGGAGCGTGTTCCGAACGGGAGCAATCCCCGTCGCTGTGAAACGATGTTCTAGCACCTCACGTGTATCTCCGCTCCTGGAGTCCCGTAAGGGTAAGGGTTTCCCGGATAGCTGTGAAACCGGCCTAAAAAGGTGGAGAGTATTTGAAATTTGTATTGCTGTCATATTTCACGTTTTTTAAAATATTGTTAGATTTTATTTTATTTTATTAAGGTGGGCTTGTACACATCACCCTGTTTTCACATATAAAATGATTAGAAGGCAGTATTTCTGAATTTTTAAGTGTCCATAATTTTATTATATTTTTAAGTGTCCATTTTATTTAGTTATTTCTTCCGTCACTTAAGTGTACTATTCTGCAGGCCAGACTAATGATGGACAAAAGAGCTACCAAAACGATGCGCTCGCGTCGAATCCAGCAACTCCTCGAAGATTTAGGCGTAGACAAGTGCACGAAGACTAAACTGAAGGCTTTATCAGGGGGCGAGAGGAAGCGAGTCTCACTAGCTGTACAGGTGAGTTGCCTAGCTGCTAACATGTCATACATTTCTGACAGTCGCGTTTCCGCGATTACAGTGTGCTCGGACCGAGTGAACTCGGACGTGTACTTGGACGCTAGTGATTTGACAGTAACGTCATAGTCATCATATTTGTACTTACATATGTACATTTTATTGTTGCAAGAGAAAAATAATACATAAAACACTATAAAAAGGTGCCTACACTAATAACAAACGAATTGATACACAGCCCGGACACTTCATACAACGGGCGAGAAATTACATTTCTAAAAACAAATGACGGAACAAACGCAACCACTGTGAAATCACGTTCGAGAACTAAGCACCAATCTGTATCCATCTGGCTAACGGGGGGAGGGGAGGTGAGTTCGGAATCTAGAGAGCGGCTGGGAGTGTCCATACTGTATGATGGTAACCAACGTAGCCCTCCTTCCGGCGCAGTCAGGATCGGATTAAAGATACAGCCTTTTAAAAGTCGGGCTGACTGACGGCGTAAACGTAGTAATAGGGTAGGTATACAAATTGCAAATACGAGTACATTCTGTCCTAGTAGACGTCAGAGTTCATGCGTCACCATGTCAATGCTCCAACATATAGGCTCTTAAAAAAGGTATGCACTTTTATTTAACTGGAGCTTGTACTCATGAAACTGAACAACTTTCCCAAGAAATCCATGGTCAATTCGATTTTTTTTATTTTTAAATTATCAAACTCCCAGGTTAACGAACTTTGAAGTTCTTGAGAACTTCATAGTCGTAGGCCAAAGTTCAAGGACTGCGCCGGCCCGCAATGGTACCTATTCTGACGTATTTCGCGCAATTTTTATTTAATAAAAGCAAATACAAATTGACCATAGGTTTCTTAGATAAAGTTATGTTATGTATTCATGAGTACAAGCTCCATTTAAAAAAAGTGCATACCTTTGTTATGACCCTATTTAACTGAATCCTTATGGCAGTATTCGTGACATCGAGGGTAGGAACACAAATTGCAAATCCGAGTCTAAGTCACATTCGTCATCCAAGTAAACGACATAGTTCACTTGTCACCATGTCAATGCTCCACAATATAAAGGCAGTATTCGTGACATCGAGGGTAGGTATACAAATTGCAAATCCGAGCCAAAGTCATATTCGTCATCCAAGTAAACGTCATAGTTCACGTGTCACCATGTCAATGCTCCACAATATACGGGAGTATTCGTGACATCGAGGGTAGGTATACAAAATACAAATCCGAGCCAAAGTCATATTCGTCATCCAAGTAAAAGTCATAGTTCACGTGTCACCATGTCAATACTCCACAATATAACGGCAGTATTCGTGACATCGAGGGTAGGTATACAAATTGTAAATCCGAGTCAACGTCATATTCGTCATCCAAGTAAACATCACATGTCACCATGTCAATGCTCCACAATATAACTACAGTATTCGTGACATCGAGGGTAGGTATAAAATATGCAAATCCGAGTGAACTTCATATTCGTCATCCAAATAAACGTCATAGTCCACGTGTCATCATGTCAATGCTCCACAATATAACGGTAGTAATCGTGACATCGAGGGTAGGTATACAAATTGCAAATCCGAGTCAACGTCACATTCGTCATCCAAGTAAATAACATAGTTCACGTGTCACCATGTCAATGCTCCACAATATAACGGCAGTATTCGTGACATCGAGGGTAGGTATACAAATTACAAATCCGAGTCAACGTCATATTCGTCATCCAAGTAAACGTCATAGTTCACGTGTCACCATGTCAATGCTCCACAATATAACGGTAGTATTCGTGACATCGAGGGTAGGTATACAAATTGCAAATTCGAGTCAACGTCATATTCGTCATCCAAGAATACGTCATATTTCACGTGTCACCATGTCAATGCTCCACAATATAACGGTAGTATTCGTGACATCGAGGGTAGGTATACAAATTACAAATCCGAGTCAACGTCATATTCGTCATCCAAGTAAACGTAATAGTTCACGTGTCACCGTGTCAATGCTCCACAATATAACGGTAGTATTCGTGACACCGAGGGTAGGTATACAAATTGCAAATCCGAGTGAACTTCATACTCGTCATCCAAGCAAACGGCATAGTCCACGTGTCACCATGTTAATGCTCCACAATATAACGGTAGTAATCGTGACATCAAGGGTAGGTATACAAATTACAAATCCGAGTCAACGTCATATTCGTCATCCAAGTAAACGTCATAGGTCACGTGTCACCCTAGTCAATGCTCCACAATTTATCTGAATACGTGGACGTCGTGTAAGGAAATATTAGCTAAATTGTCTCTTTAAAAAAACGAAAGAATTGTTACTCTATTCATGTTAGCTCGATTCCGCATGCTTTTTTTTAAAGCCTTTTATAATGTAATATGTATGTATGTTAGTTTGATTAGGTCAAATCTCGCAAACGATTTAAGAGCGACTTCCAGAAATCCGAACGAACTGAAATTTGGTATGAAGCCGTATTCACGGTGACAATAGATCCTTTTGGTATTTTGAAGTTGATCTGATAACTTTGGAGGTGAAATCAAGATCTTTTTTTATTTTTTTTTATTCACAATTGGTAAACCCTTGACAACATCTCACCTGGTGGTAAGTGACGATGTTGCCGAAGATGGAAGCGGGCTTACCAAGATTCCCCAACGCAATGGGGAACTGGCTATCTTATCTTCATGCCGGAACACACCAATGATATCAACATTGATATTTGGCGGCAAGACTTAGATAAGATAGTGGTAGCTAGCCAGGCGGGCTTAGAAAATGCCCTAACACCAAGCAAACCGAGTCTTACAATTGACCCCGCGACCTCCTGTGTAAAGCCAGTGAACTTTGCCTCTGAGCTACGGAGGCGGTTAAAAGGATCCCAGGATCGTCTATTATTTTCAATATACAGTGCTCGCCTTTTTGGAGTTTAGAAACGTATATTTATATTGACACTAGCTGATTCCCGCGGCTTCACCCGCGTGGACCACATTTCTATGACTTTTCGAGGGTGCGCAGTGTGCGAGCCGCAAGCGGCTCGCGAGCGTGATAAAAAGTAGCCTATGTCTTAACCCAGGTCCTAATCTGTCTACCTACCAAATTTCAGCCAAATCCGTTCAGTAGTTTTTGCGGGGAAGCGTAACAGACAGACAGAGTTACTTTCACATTTATAATATTATTAGTAAATTAGTAATAATATTATTAGTAATTAGTAATTAGTAATATTAGTAGGGATTAGTAGGGATTTGTTACTAAGCATTTGGATTTTAAAGCATAAAAACTTTTTTCAAATAAAAGCTTTTACCTATAAGTTTTTAGGTTTTTTGAAAATTATCCTGCATTATTAAATTGAAATTGTTTACTAAATTTTAAACTAATCATCTGCTCATGAAAGTGAACAACCTTTCCCAAGTAACCTAATCATCATCATCATCACATCAGCCGAAAAACGTCTACTGCTTGACAAAGGCCTCCCCCAAGGATTTCCACGACGACTCTACTACCCCAACTGCCATCTGTTCTACGAGCTATGTGCCCTGCCCACTGCCACTTCACTTTAGCGATTCTGTGGGCTATTCTGTGATACTTTGATTCTCTTGCGGAACTCCTCATTTCTGGTTCCCAAGAAACCTATACAATCGAAAAAAAGTACTTTCCATATCATACAAAGTTGACCAATCTGCTAATCTGTATGGCAAAGGCCGATGTTTTTCCTATGATTGTATAGGTAGATTTCTTGGAAAAAATGAGTTTTTTTCATTACTTAAAAATTAAAAAAGTGTTTGGCTGCACCTCAACTGATGGTAAGTGCCGATGCAGCCGAGGATGTAATACGCAAGCTCAAATAGTGCGTATTCACTCTCGCCTTATAGATTCTTAAATAATAAGAATCGGGGAACACGGACTCCTTGAAATTCCACTCCTTGGCCTTTCGCGTGATAAACTTGGAGCATAACGCTTCGTGTGTGTAGGTGGAACATTAAGGCAAGGCAGTGATTGGAACAGTTGTCTCTGATTTTTTCTTTACGTGTAAAGAATAAAGAAAATAACCACACTTTTGCACTTTTTCAATGTTTTTTTTGTTTAGTTTCAATTTTCTGAATGAAATTATAAAAAATAATAACATATCTCACTTTGTATTATCATAACAAATATTGTTGTATATTTATTTAAATTTATATTTCAAAAGATTAGTCATACCTTGAGTTGAAAAGTAACGGTGTGGACCTATCTTTGGGATTTTCATCTATCGCGCCAAAACTGCTCAATCGTGTTTCTAATAGCTTTTGACTTTAAGAACATCATCAACAATAAGGGTATTTTTTCAACCTTGGGTTTTTTATCGTTTAGGAAATTGACGTCAAAAATAACGAAAATCTATAATATTACCGCCTTAACGACAAAGGAGTGGAATCGCCCCCGCGCCTGGGCATTTGATGATGCAATGGAGAAGGGGGTATAAGTTGTTCACTTTCATCATTTTACTTCAATTTTACCTTGCTAAATTATCATTTTCAGCTGCTGAATGATCCTCCTATCCTCTTCTGTGATGAGCCTACCACAGGCTTGGACAGTTGGGCAGCCAGCGCGGTCGTAGCTCGGTTACGAAGGCTAGCCATTGGAGGCAAACTTGTGATCTGCTCGGTACACCAGCCGGCTTCTGGAGTCTTTGAACTGTTTCACAAAGTGGTGTTGCTTGCTAGTGGGAGGATCGCATTCCATGGGACGATTAATGAGGCTGAGCAGTTCTTTACATCGTGAGTATTTCATCTTTTAAAGGTGTCCTTTTTTGAAGTAAAATTTCTTTACGCACGCTTGACTTGGGGAGTAAGCTGGTGGATGCATGACGAGAGCGTTACGGAAGTGTGTGCGGGCGAGGCGAACGGAAGTTGAGAGGGAGATATATACAAATTAGTGAAGATAGAAAGAAACATACAATTTATTTTTGTTTACCAACAATATCGATTGCCAAGGCAACAATATCGGGTGTAGAAACAATCATATAAGATAAAAAAGATTTGATAATTTTCAGAGGATAATAAAACTCTTTTCATAAAATGTCTATACCTCCATATGACAAAAAAGATTTGATTATTTTCTGAAGACTAAGTGTTTACTTTTATACTATAGATGGAGCTAAAGAAGTTTTACTTTAGTCGTGTGGTAACCCTCTAAACTGCTCACTATAGGTTTTTTTTAATCTACAATTGATAAGCTCTTGGCATCATTTCACCTGATGGTAAGTGACGATGATGCCGAATATAGAACCGGGCTTATCAAGATTCCCCAACGCAATGGGAAACTGGCTATCTTATCTTCATGTTGGAACACATCAATACTGTTGACATTGATGTTTGATAGCAAGACTTAGGTGTAATGGTGGTAGCTAGCCAGGCGGGCTTAGAAAATGCCCTACCATCAACCTAACCGAGTCTTACAAAGTTAGACCACGCCGGGAATCGAACCCGCGACCTCCTGGTGTGAAGTGAATGGACTAACCATTACGCCACGGAAGCGGTATATCCTGCCATAAAATATTTGTGGACTTTTTGATCCTTCAGATAGGTTAATGATTGTGCTTTAGATATATCCCGTTTTTTGCCATTCCCGTGGGAATTTCCTAAAATCCTTTCTAACCGGATGCCTGTGTCATAATTGCTATCTGTATGCTAAATATCAGCCCGATCCGTCCAGTAGTTTCGGCTGTGCGTTGGTACAGGTACCAGTCAGTCACCTTTTCCTTTTAAATATTTACATTTTGCATATGTACTAGAATCATCGTGAAATCCGTTTTTCCGCAAAAATCTGTTGCTGCAAGATGTAAATTTCGTTATGTAAATTTCGTTATGTTTGGGACAAAAAAAATCTTCGTTATGCATGTGAAATCGAAATCACTAGCCAAATTTCAAACGAAGCTAAAAAACTTTTCGCAAGTTTTGAACTTTCCATACAACATTGACTAATCGGCTAATCGAATTAAGAGAAGTCCGTTTTTTTTGCTTCATTGTATAGGTTCCTCGAGGAAAGCTGTTGAGTTTTATGCGTATATTTACGTTTTATTTGTCTCTAGAGCTGCTGGTCTCACATTTTGAAGTTTTTTTTATTTTTATATGTATCTATAACACAGTTCCGTTTAAAATCTTAATAACTTAGACATGCGATTGACTATACTAAACTTAAAAAAAGTTTACTGTGGAAGAAAAATGCTGATGCTCAAGAAGATACTTTTAGGGTACCGTACAAGGTAACGGGACCCTGGTTGCCCACGCAGTCTTTTTGTCCGCCCGACTTTTAAAGAACTGTATCTTTGAACCGTAGCCAGCAAAAATTTTCACAGAATATAATATGTATGACTATAGGGATTTTTTTAAAAAAATACAAAAAAAAAATAAGGGAGGGGGGGGGGGGGGGGGTTGCCATACGAGGAACGCGTTTTTTGCTCTATCGTAAAAACCGTAATACATACTGTGACAAAAATAATGGGAACTGGGGATAAAAACCCTTACGGAGTTTGCCACATATGATACGTAAGATTTAGAGGTTCGGGCCTAAACGGAGTTTTAAGGAAAAAAAGGTTATGGGGTAAATTAGAATATATGTATTTTCATGATTATTTTAAAAGTAAGGAACAATAAACAATAGGAGTATAAAAAAGGTGCGATTTCATTGGTTGACCGTGTAGACAATTAAAAAAACAATGACCTAATATATTTATGGAGAATTTACGGAAATAAATTTAAGGTTACAATTTTATTTGTATATAAAATGGTTATTTCATAGTATGCCGGCAGGCAACGATCGTCACCGTCCCTTTGGTACTTAAATAAGTTACTAAGTTTAAAATTTCAGTTTGATCTGAATTACCCTATCTTTTAACAAAATATGTATCAGATACAAAACACATCTTAAAGTTTAAAATAAATAACTAAAGGTTAGAAACTGGAAACAGGAAATCTTCTAGGTCGGCAGAAAGGTCAGAGAGTCAGAGAGTCGCTTGGGATAAAAGATAAAATAAATTCACTTCCCTTATGGCGAGCAGCTGGGCGGGCAGTAGAAAGGACTGGCTGGTGATCAGCACTGGTCCGTCCCAGGATTAATCCTTTATCAGGTAAAACTTCGGGGACGTCAAACCTCGCAGGGGCTGGATGAAACCCTACGGAGATATAAAAATGTAGTCCGCCGCAGTACCAAAAATACACGCAAAGCGGTTTCCTTATACAAATTACTTACCACAGAATAAAATGGTGGGCCTCAACAACAACTTATAACACAATTTGTACAAAAAATTTAAATACACATCAGTTTCGACGGGACCACGATCAACCTTTTTTTTTCTCTTGTCAAAAAATAACAACTATTTTCAAATTCAAATACCATAGAGTAACGACATCAAAAAAGAATTTAATTATGAAACGCGACAAAAGAGAACGGCTCGAAACGATAGTTAGCGTTTCAAAATACCCACAAACTCACAAAAAAAAGGCGAGAAGTCCAAAAAATTTTGAAATTTGGACAACCCTATAGACGTTGGACAGCCCTGAAGAAGAAAAAAATAAAAACTCTCTAAGTAACTAGTTAACTACGAACGTTTACTTGAAGCTGGTAGAAATTGACATTTATACACGAAGCTACACATACAAACGGCAAAAACTCCATCTAAAAGTGAACCAACTTAATAACCCTAAAAACACACTAGCGTTAAAGGATCGCTGTGTATTGAGCCTAAAACTAGTCACTTAAGAAAACAGAAGAAACCAAACAACTAGTAAAACATTAAAGACCAATAGGGTTGACAAAAACTGAAAAAAACTTGCAAAACATTGTCGGTTACCCCAGCGAAAATGTGGACAAAAGCGGTAAAGGCGGATGCGTGAAAAATCCGACTCACGGATAAAATTAACACCGGGAGTCTGAAAAGCGATACGCAAGAGTCTAAAGGGACAACTCTACCGAAAAATAGGCCATTTGAGGTAAGACAAGGGCAAGATTAATGAAAGAAATTTGAAAAATGGAAAATTGTTATAAGACCTCAAGAAATCTAAACAATACTGCGGAATACCGAAACGTTGTCACATAAAAGTGAACAGGGTACGCCAAAAATTTAAGGAGTACCTCGCAAAGCAACGCGTAAAAATATTCCAAACAGTAACCCTTAAAGATTTTTCCCTTAAAACAACGTTAAATAATCGTGAATTAAAAGTAAGTCTGTCCCGACTTTCGATTGAAAGAAATCTAGAATCTGGCCATCGACTACTTAAATTAAAAATTCTCTTGGAATCGTAAGGGAATACACAGGCAAAAACAACTCAACAACACGTAAGCAATTATCCGAAAGAGGTATAATGCCAATAAGCCGGGAAAAAACGACCCGTGTGAAGAGAAGCAAAAAAATACCGTGCATACAAACAAAAAAACCTTATGTTTCAAAGAAAACTGCACGATTAAATTAAGTAAGGGTCTTGAGGTATTAAAACTTGAACCATAATATCCGGAAAACGGATACACCCACGAACGATAAAAAAACGGGTTCGTTAGGGAAAGATTAAAGGCAGAAAAGGGGATAAAACATTAGTTCGGGCGCCATAAATATGTGACAAAAATAATGGGAACTGGGGATAAAAACCCTTACGGAGTTTGCCACATATGATACGTAAGATTTAGAGGTTCGGGCCTAAACGGAGTTTTAAGGAAAAAATGGTTATGGGGTAAATTAGAATATATGTATTTTCATGATTATTTTAAAAGTAAGGAACAATAAACAATAGGAGTATAAAAAAGGTGCGATTTCATTGGTTGACCGTGTAGACAATTAAAAAAACAATGACCTAATATATTTATGGAGAATTTACGGAAATAAATTTAAGGTTACAATTTTATTTGTATATAAAATGGTTATTTCATAGTATGCCGGCAGGCAACGATCGTCACCGTCCCTTTGGTACTTAAATAAGTTACTAAGTTTAAAATTTCAGTTTGATCTGAATTACCCTATCTTTTAACAAAATATGTATCAGATACAAAACACATCTTAAAATTTAAAATAAATAACTAAAGGTTAGAAACTGGAAACAGGAAATCTTCTAGGTCGGCAGAAAGGTCAGAGAGTCAGAGAGTCGCTTGGGATAAAAGATAAAATAAATTCACTTCCCTTATGGCGAGCAGCTGGGCGGGCAATAGAAAGGACTGGCTGGTGATCAGCACTGGTCCGTCCCAGGATTAATCCTTTATCAGGTAAAACTTCGGGGACGTCAAACCTCGCAGGGGCTGGATGAAACCCTACGGAGATATAAAAATGTAGTCCGCCGCAGTACCAAAAATACACGCAAAGCGGTTTCCTTATACAAATTACTTACCACAGAATAAAATGGTGGGCCTCAACAACAACTTATAACACAATTTGTACAAAAAATTTAAATACACATCAGTTTCGACGGGACCACGATCAACCTTTGTTTTTCTCTTGTCAAAAAATAACAACTATTTTCAAATTCAAATACCATAGAGCAACGACATCAAAAAAGAATTTAATTATGAAACGCGACAAAAGAGAACGGCTCGAAACGATAGTTAGCGTTTCAATACATACAAGCGTAAAACTTGGTGTGATTCATATTATACTACGGTGATACGGAACCATCAGTGCTCAAGTCTGACTTGCATATGGCCAGTTTTAATGGGTCTATCTCCATCACTCAGATTCTTACCAAACCGGTTTTTAATTCAAAACTTTGACACTAATAGATTATTCCGTCTAGCCTTAAAAGGATTGTGAAGCTGCGACTTTTCATACAAACGGCGTTAGCGGTTTTCACCTCTTAAATGTTAACCGAGTTGGACCAATTTTTGATAGGTTAGAACAAAAGCCAGGCTTATACGTTTCGTTTTTTTAAATTACTGATTATAAATAAACAAAAAATAAAAGTTTAAGAAAATCAAAAACGGACTTCAAAATGAAATTCACTCAAAAGTTTGAAATAATATTATTATACTTAAATACACAATATTAACCAACATTAACGAAATCAAAGGTGGGTACGAATTAAATTAGGGGCTTTAAATTTTTTTTGAGGTCGGTACCAGCACACAGTTACTTCCGTATCAAATGTTTTAGATTCGATGGCATTGCTGACACCGACCTCAAAAAAATTTTTAAGCCCCTTATTTTTTTTTACGAAGTACCCACCTTTGATTTTGTTATTGTTGGTTAATGTTGTGTATTTAAGTATAATAATATTATTTCATACTTTTGAGTGAATTTCATTTTGAGGTCGGTTTTTAGTTTTTTTTTAACTTTTTTTTATTTTGTTTATTTTTAGTGATAATGCTATCTATCTAACAACGTTAAACCCAATCACCTACTCACCAATAGGAATTATCAAATCATATTGCATATTTTTCATTAACAGATACAAAGTCCTGTGGCTTATATCGACGATTTATCTCATAACATGAAAGTTATGGAGTTAATCGTCCATCATAAGCTCATTTGAATAACCCGAAAGAATACAACCTATCGGTCTATGCATACCTACGTATATATATCTATGTTTAAATTTTTGAAAGAATTTTCCTTCAACTCCTAACCGTTAAGGAGTTGTACCTTCCTTCATCATGAGATGAGATGATGACTAACAGACGCAAATATTTTAATAGCTTTAGAAAACATATGAATCACGCAATGCTGGTAGTATAGGATTCCCTTTGTGCTATCGTTGGCGGCGAAATTGACCGGCCCGCCCCGCCCCGTCGTGTGCAAAGCGCCTTACGAGCCATAGCTTGGCCCTGCTTATTCCTATTTGATTTTAGCGAATTTGTAACACATGCCGGTAACTTTTTTAGTAACGGATCTCACAGAAACTCCTAATATAGCTCGCTTTGTGACCTTGAGCTTAATACGAACACCTACCTACAGTTCTGTGCACACAGCACGAAAAGAAGTTTACGTTTTTGCTAGAGCAAATAAAATAAAAACTAAGGAATCTTTATAAAATCAAAGGTGGATACCACCCATTCATGTATCCCATCCTTTTTTTTTTTAAATCAGCTTGGATACGACTCTCTTCTGTCAGCAGATCGCTCCGATTAGGATCGTTATGTGGCTCATTGGGAACAAAATTGACTGCATTCAGCTGTTAAACGTGCTACCACAGATAAGATGCTAGTTACTACGTAAGTGCTATTGTGATTATACCTGCCCGACTTGTACACACGCACGCGTAGGCGCCACTTCCTGGCGACTATGCGTCCCGGAGCGCACGTTGCGGTCACTCTTCAAGTAACTTACCTATCTCATCTGTGACTCTGCTCAACTCAACTCCATACTCGACTTAGTGCCGCACCACACTCTGGACAATTCATACAACGGGCCGGAAAAAACATTTCAAAAAACGAATGACGGAACGAACAAAATGGCGGTGAAATCCTATACGTTTGACAACCAACTGTAACCAATCTGCATCAATCTGGGTGATGAGGGGGTGAGGTCGCAATCTAGAGAGCGGCAGGGAGTGTCCATACTGTATGTTAGTACTAATATATAGGATACTTTGGCCGCACTGTGATTTGTGTGAAAGCTCTGCTGGGTGTTTAATGACCGAATAAGAGAGTTGAAAGGTTGATGCCTGCGAGTTGGTTCTAACATTTAAATTTGTTTAATGTTTTTTTTTCTTTTCTTAAGTTCATTTATAAAGTATCTTTGGTGTTTTTGATTTTGCAGCGGCTTGGTTTACACTGTTATGCTTACAATACATTTTATTTATGAAATCACATCAGCTCATATAAACGTCCCCACTGAGGGGCTCGAGCCTACCCTGAATTAGGGCGATCGGGCCTTAGTCGACAACGCGGGCCCAGTGCGGGTTGGTCAACTTGACACATAACCTTCGAGTTTCTTCGCAGATGTGTACAGGTTTCCTCGCGATGTTTTTCCTTCACCGTAGGAGCGTCGGATAAACGTACTTAAGAGATCGAAATTCGAAAACACATTAGGACGTGGCAGGACTTGAACCACGACTTCCCGGATAGGAGGTAGCGGCCCTTGCGGTTGCGACACCGACGCCTGTCATTTATGAAATAAATTAATAAAATACCGAATCATGACACGCTATTTCCAAATGGGGTAAGATTTGAAATTCATTACAATTTTGTCAACAGGCTAGGCTATAAATGCCCAATAGGCTTCAATGCAGCCGAATACTATGTCTCCCTTCTTGGAATCCAGATTGACAATGAGTTCGAAAGCCGGGAAAGGATACGGAAGATCTGTGATGAGTACCAGCGATCAGACATAGCTGCTGAGATCGAAAGTAAAGTCGGCGATGTGAGGGATGAAGAGGAATATTTCAATGGAGAATTAGATGAGAAGGTAACTGAAGTCAATGAGGCTGAAAAATTACTCTAGATAACTGTTGTTACTAACTGTTAATAGAATCGACAGTTGCAGTTAGGCATTTTTTGTATTTACTTGATAATTAATGATGTATTTCTTTTTCAGAACCAATATTTTGAACGCTACTTAACTCTGTAAGTATTGCTTGTCTTAAAATATGAAAGTACATTTAGTGAAATTTCAAGTTTTAAATAAATAAACAATTGAAAATTTCATTTGGTAACTCGAACAAAAGGCGAGTTAAATGAAGCCCCGCTGCCCAAGGTGGTTTAACAACTGCTTCAGGATTGCCTGGTGGCATCCATATCTGTATATAGTTATATAACAATTTGTTCTAAATCATTGTTATTACCAAATGAAGAATATTGTAGAAATCAATACTGATGACTTATTGAAGTGAAACACAAAGTTTTTGTAGAAGGATGGAAACAGAGTATCAAAAGCCTTCTTAAGATCAATGAAAACAGACAGGCATTTATCACCGCGATCAAGACGATCGACTATTAAAGAGGATAAAGCCAGCACTGCGTCTTCCGTAGATTTACCCCTTCTAAATCCATATTGTGATTTAGACAAAATGTTATATTTATTAAGGTAATTGATTAATCTAGTGTTAATAAGTTTTTCAATAATTTTAGAAAGGGCTGGTAACACAGAGATAGGCCTATAATTGTTTACATCATCTCTGTTCTCATTCTTGTACACAGGGGTAATAGTTGCCTGTTTAAGCATTGTAGGAAAAACATCCTTATTAAAGCACAGGTTAGCAAGATGGCATAAAATAGGTACTACTACTTTACTTGCATTGTATTAGGATTCATTTTGTCACGAAAAAGCGTTACGGCCGCGTGGAGGAGGTAGTCGATATTAGACATAAACAAACAATACATATACATTAACAATCTGCCCGTAAAACATCAAATAATATTTTTTTTGATATTCGTTTTCCCACTTGTCCGTTGCGATACGTTTTTCCACTTGTCTGTTGCGATTCGTTTTTCCACTTGTCCGTTGAAGTTTCACTTCTACTATGTATCCCAGCACATATTTTGATTTTTCGCACTTTGTTGCAGAGTCAAAGTCAATTATTTTGTCCAATTCTACTGGTTGATGTGGAGAAACATACAATCGATAAAGCACAACAGTTCTATATGGGTAGCTGAATTCGTTTTGCTTATGGTAAGATATGACACAAATTGTATTTAGATTTTTTAATTTTATTAAGTTCTACCTCTATAGCATATTTATTAATATCAACACGGAACAGCAAAACACCGATATTAATAAAAATTTTAGTTTTTTAACATTTTACCAAATCTACTACATTAATACCACCTTTTTACTAACTTGCGACATTTCTTACTTGTAGTTCGTCGGTCTTATCATCTCAATCCCGTACATGGGTCACTTCGACACGCTAGACCAGCGTGACATCCAGAACGTGCAGGGTCTGCTCTACCTCACCATCACCGAGACTATCTTCCTCTTCATCTACGCTGTGTTCATCACCTTCCCCAGTGAGGTGCCGATCCTGCTGCGAGAAACTGCTAGCGGTCTGTACTCACCGCTACCTTATTACTTGTCGAAGATGATATTTTGGGTAAGTTAATATTACGGTTTTTCTAAGGAGACATTGTCCATTTACAAATACATGTAGTTATCAAATGAGACAAAAATAAAAAGGTTAAACTTTTGTTGCCACACTACAAGAGCTAGTCTCAAAAGTTATACTTAGGTACGAGTAGTTAGCTTAAATTGCCTGGAATCAGAATCAAAGTTTTTATTGTTGATTAGGTACAAAGATCTTATAGTAACATGAATTTTCAAATTATCTTTTTCTTTTTATATATTAAAAATTTCAGTGCGTTTGACTATATCTCACCTGATGGTAAGTGACAATGTAGTCGATGTATCTACCTAAAGAGGCATTTAATACATTTTAGCTGCACAAAAAAGTAGACAAAGCAAATATTACATAATAGAAAAATATCTCGGGCATAATCACGATTTACCTTTAAACTTTAAAATAAAAAAATGGAAATGCACAATAACCTTCATCAACATTTATTGATGAACATAAGGCGTCCTAAAGTAACGACCGGTTCTACCCTGCCCCCATCCCGAGGTTTCCCGGTACCTTCACCCACCTTTGCCTTAATTATTATCTTGCCTTCAGATTTATTACGTTTGTAGTCGGTTTATGTTTGAACTTAAAACTTCGGTTTGATATAAATAATGATATAATATAAGCAATAATCATTCTATAGATATTACTCGAGGCCTTGAAAAGAAATAAGTAAATCACTGAATAATGATATATGAAATACAACAACATTGTTTCCGTATACATTTTTTATGTTATCATCTTAGCTATTAATCATACTACTTGAATAACTTGTTTGAAACCACAACACAAAGTCGTTAAAGTACAATTTGATCCTCGGCAATTTGTTAAAAAATATTTCATCAAACACCCATTAAATTGCAATCTGCTTCATTCAACCATTTAAGCATCAGTTTAATCACCAGAAAAAAATATTTTATTTTACTACCTTAATTACTTTCAATTAAGTCATTGGTAGATAAGAGGTAACGTAATTGTACCTATTAAGCTTCACTATTCTGGTTTACCATTCATTAAAATTTTGCGATTACAAAGTTACATTTGCTGTTGAAAAAAAAACCATGGAATATATTGATGAAAGCAAGAACATTTTTACAACTACAAAGTTGGTCCTTCTATCCAACTTATTTTTTGTAAATATTACAAGCCATCCACTCGCGGCTACGCCTGCGTTGTTTTTGGTTTTCCCTTGGGAATAAGACGTTTTTCCGGTGTAAAAAGTAGTCTATGGCCTATTCCAGGACCTAACCTATATGTGTGCCAAGTTTCATCCCGATCCGTCCAGTGGTTGAAGCGTGAAAGAGTAACAAACATCCATACATCCATACATACAAACTTTCTAAGTAAGGAATTTGTGGTGTTATGGAAACATCGGTGCGCAAACCTGACTCTCACTTGACCAGTTTTTTTTTTGTAATTTCAGATACCAAGAGCGGTGATAGAGCCAACGCTTTTTGCCACACTTGTTTTCAACATAGCCGGCCTCCATGGTGGCTTTATGGGCTGGCTCGGTTTCGCCTTCGTTTGTATTCTCTGTGCCAACTACGCCAACGCTTATGGTAAGACTCCATTATTAACAGCTACCTATTCTTCCATGAAACTTTTCGAAAAGTACAAAGTCTTTGCTAACATTTGATGTATTGTTTATGACAAATATTTCTTGCTTCTTTAATGTGTTTTTACGGTATTGTTGTTTGAATTGAAATTGATTTTAGCTAACAGCATTAGTACCTATATATTTCTTTTAACTTTTATTTATTTATTATTTATTTTAACTTACGAATGGTTGCAGCGGTATAATAGAAAACCCAAGGATGAAAAAAATACCCTTATTGTTGATGATATTCCTTAAAGTCAAAAGCTATTAGAAACACGATTGAGCAGTTTTGGCTCGATAGAAAAAAAACCTAAAGATAGATCTACACCGTTACTTTCAACTCTAGTTATGACTAATATTTTGAAGTAGAAAATTTAAAAAAAATCTACAACAATATTTTTTATGATTATACAAAGTGAATAATGTTATATTTTTTTATACTTTCACTGTAATTTTTGATTGAAACGAAAAACCATTGAAAATTCTGTACTCTTTGAATGTAAAGAAAAAGACAGAGACAACTTTTCCAATCAATACCTTGTCTTACTATTTATAACCAAACTTTAGGTAGATGGATAGATACTCGTAAATCTGTTTATTGTATTGCTGAGCTACGTCATAACTATAGTCCTATTGTCTGATCCTTTACTTCAAACATGATTTGAAACTTCTTGGTTTTAGAATGATACTTTTTAATTTATATTAACTGTTATGACGCATGACAAGAAAAAATTGTTGATATTAGTAAATCTTAAATGGAAATGCAATTGTGTACAAAATTTCAAAATTACAGGATCGTTCCTGTCTTCTGTATTCGACTCTATGGAAACTGCTGCACTCTTCTCGGTGCCTTACGAATTAATTGGCACTATGTTCTCTGGACTGTACTTGAATTTGGGCAGTGCTAGACCGTTCGTCGCCTGGCTTAAGTATTTCTCAGGATTTTACTATGGCGTTGAGAATATATCTATTCTCCAGTGGGACTCTATAGAGAATATAACGTGTGTTAACGTGCCAGGAATGCCTTGTATATCTAATGGTGCCGAAGTGCTGGACAGATTCGGGTATGTCGAAGATCATTTTTGGAGGAACTGTATTTGTTTAGCGAGTATGTACTTTGTTGGACATTTCATTGCGTACGTTATGGTCGCTAAACGGAGTAGGGGCACACCTGTTTATTAATATAAGCTCAATGATGCTAGGTAGCTTAATGCATGTATAGTATTGTATGAATGAGGTTTATAGTGCTCTCTTATTTTGTAAAATAAAATATTTTTTAACATATTTTTTAGTTTTTCTTATTACTCTGTTTGTAAGGAAATTATTTTTAAAAATACTTCTAGAACTCTTTATAAACACTGTTCTGCTAAGAATATTAAAAACAATGACAAATCAACCAACGTAACCATCCGTAAGTTTGTAAAAATGTTTGTTGTTTACCATATTATTATGAACATGCCATATTCTATCATACCACGTCAAAACAAGGCGATTTGCTATCATTTGAACATGTTTCCAGGATCACTCCTCTCCTCAGTATTCGAAAAGCTTGAAACAGCTGCGTTGTTCTCCGTCCCTGTCGACATTATTGGCGTCATGTTCTCCGGCATCTACCTCAACCTCGCTAGCGCTAAGCCCTACTTCAACTGGATCAAGTATCTCTCTTGTTTTTACTATGGAACCGAGTCCATCTCCATTCTCCAATGGATTTCCATCGACACTATCTACTGCGTCAACATCCCAGGGATTCCTTGCATCAGGACTGGCGATGAGGTGTTGAAAAGATTCGGTTATTCTCAGGAAAATTTTTGGAGGAACTGCATTTGTTTGGCCGCTATGTATTTTATTGCACATTTCATAGCGTACGTAAATGTTGTGAGGAGGAGTAGGGGTACGCCTGTATATTAAGACTTAAGCAATTATAAAGTAAGTGTAAATCATACCAGAATTTCGAACTACCAAAAAATGTTTATAAATGTGCGTCTTACTTTAAGGTTTAGTTAAACTAATTCAAGTCCGTCCATAACTCTTTTACTGTATGATAAATAACTGCCACGTTCAGATATAAAATAAACAGCCTATTTTTGAAAATAAGTGTATAAGTGGCACGTGAAATAATTAGTTAACGAATATTGGTAATTTATGACTGTTTTTTTTAAATTAATTATTGTTAAAGTAGGAAAGTATTCTGTATGGGGAATTAAAGTAAGTAGTCGAATTTATTTATTCTATAAATTTGTTTTTCACCTTTGAAGCATGTTAGGTATTTCGAAGGTTTCTGTTTGGATAGATAGTTACTGTACTCCCACTCGGTAGACCTACCTCGGTAGGTCGCGGGAAGCCGCTGGATGCGGGCAGCGCAGAAGCGGTCGTCGTGGAAATCCTTGGGGGAGGCCTATGTCCAGCAGTGAATGTCCTTCGGTTGATATGATGATGATGACGATCTGTTCTCAAAGTACATTACGAGTCTCATATGAAATCAGAGACAGTCCGCTTTACGTTGACTTTTTAATCAAATTTTTGAATTTAGTTAAAACCAGTTCTTTTAAAATAACGTTTTACTTGATGTTTAGCTGATTCCTCGAATTTTTGCCAACTTTCTAATAAGAATTAATTTTTATAAGATGTTCCTTTAGAATTAGTTCTAACAGTTAGTAAATAAAAATCAAAGTAGTTACTGTAAATTAAATTTTAATTAAGTACGTATAAGAATAAATTTTAGTAAACTTTTTAATACGCATATCCTTTTCTTTCTTCCCTTCTCAATCCCCAATACGCCAGGGCACTCCAGACCACAGTGAGGGAAACTAGTCCAATACTATTTTGGACTATAAAATGTTCCGAGTAACCGTTTTCCACAAGAACTGCTATGCCGTCCTTCAGACAATTCGATGTTGAGTTTGAGGGGCAAGCTGCGAAGTAAAAACACAATAGGGTAGTTTCATCATCACATCTGTGGCTCAACAGGTAACGACTCGGTCCTCCTATCCAGAGGTCGCGGGTTCAAATCCGAAATGCTGATGTACCAATGAGTTTTTCGAAACTTACGTACATACTCGTATACTCACCGATTGCTTTAACGGTGAAGGAAAACATCGTGAGGAAACCTGCACATCTGATTACAAATGTGTATAAAGGTCGCATTGCACTCGTCCGTAGGTGTAAATTTAAATGCCCTACACGTGACCCTGGGTGATGCTAAGTGAAACACCAGGCAACCGCCGTCTATCCCTTGGCTAGCACGTTTAATTGAGCCACACGATAAGAGAAGAGAATCAGCCTTAGGGTCCAGACAAACGGACTGCATTCCAGCTGCAAATTCACAGTTTGGATGCAGTTAAAGCGCAAATTACCAGGAAAACTGCATCCAAGCAGCGAATTTGCAGCTGGAATTCAGTCCGTGTGTCTGGACCTTTAGGACGTCCACTGCTGAACATAAGGCTTCCCCGAATTGGAGGATTATTGGTAGGACAGTACGCGCTAAGGAGCTGCCCATCCTCCGGTTCCTGATCCTGTCGGCCCATCCTCCGGTTCCTGATCCCGCCGAACCTTACGACATCCTCAGAAAGAGATGGGGTGGTACTTTTCCAGAGCCGCACCACAGGCCCAGGGTAGTTTTCATTCATTTATATCAGCTCATATACGTCCCCACCGAGGGGCCCGAGCCTACCCAGAATTAGGGCGATTGGGGCCTTAGTCAACCACGCGGGCCCAGTGCGGGTTGTTCGACTAAACACACAACCTGCGAGTTTCTTCGCAGGCAGAAACTACGTTTGTATGGAAACTTGAGCCTCCTGGACACTTCATACAACGGGTCAGAAATAACATTTCAAAAAAGGAATGACGGAACAAACAAAATGGCGGCGAAATCCTATACGTTCGACTACCAAACTGTAACCAATCTGTATCAATCTGGGTGACGAGGGGTTGAGGTCGCAATCTAGAGAGCGGCAGGGAGTGTCCATACTTTATAGTACTAATATATATACTTTGCTCCTGGGGCTATTTGATCACGGAAAACAGACTAACTGTGAAGTGATAACTATGGCAGGATGAAGCAAAACTCGACTAATAACGAATAGCCTTATGTATGAACTTAATTGAATGAACTTGGCACGAAAAAATCTTAAATTGGAGTCAGCTTGAGATTTTTGCCAGCATTCATACTTTTATTCGATACTAGCTGTCCCGGCGAACTTCGTACCGCCTTACACTACACTACAATGCAATACACTACACTGCACTGCACTGCACTCCACTTCACTCCAATGCACTCCACTGCACTCCACTGTACTTCACTGCACTCCACTGCACTACACTGCACTCCACTGCACTACACTTTACTACGCTGCACTAAACTGTACTACATTGCAATACACAGCACTGCACGGCACTACAATTCACTACACTGCACTGCACTACACTGCACTATTCTACACTACATTGCACTATTCTACACTACATTACACTACACTTCAATACACTATACACTACACCCTACACCCTTCACCCTACAACCTACCCCCTTTCACACTACACACTTCACACTACACTACTTTTTGTTGATAATGCAGGATTTATTAGGTAAACTGCACTCAACTGCACTCAACTGCACTACACTGCACTCCACTGCACTACACTACACTCCACTGCACTCCACTGAACTACACTGCACAACACTGTACTACACTGCACTCTACTGCACTACACTGCACTACACAGCACTACACTGTACTACACTGCACTACACTTCTCTAAACTGCACAGCACTAAAATGCACTATTCTACACTACATTGCACTATTGTACACTACATTACACTACACTTCAATACACTACACACTATACACTACACCCTACACCCTTCACCATTCACCCTTCACCCTACCCCCTTTCACACTGCGCACTTCACACTACACTACACTACTTTTTGTTGATAATGCAGAAAATTTTTAGGTATTTTTTTCACACTTTGGGTTACAGTTTTAGAATAAATACCTATTTGAAAATATAATATAGCCTGTAGCAACAGCGGATAGTGTAACTTCCCAGCAGTGAAAGAATTTTTCAAATCGGTCCAGTAGTTTCGGAGACTGTTCAATGCAAACAAACAAATCCATCCTCTTTATAATAATTATTATTAAATTACTAGCTTTTGCCCGCGGCTTCGCCCACGTGGACATAGCTTTTATGACTCTTTATGAAGGGTGAGTGGTGCGCGAGCCGCAATCAGCTCGCAAGCGTGGACATGAGTTTTCTCCAGGTACCTCAGGAACTGTATCGGGCTATTCTGATTAGCAGTCTTTGTCACTTCCCCCCCCCCCCCCCCTCCCACCCCTTAACAAATTCTATACAAAAAAATCACTTTAATCCGTTGCTCCGTTGCGACGCCACTGACGTGCGCGAGCGTAGAAAACAGTTGTCCCCAGATCCCTCGGGAGCTATGTCAGGATATACTTATTAGTAAATTATATTTTCCACCTTATTTCTGTGCTAAAAATTACACCAATGCATTTTTTCGTTACGATTTTAAATAAATTTGCGAACAAAGAGTATTGTTTTAGTTTCCTCAGGAACTGCATCGGACTATGATGATTTCCACAGATGAAAGGTTGACTATTTCATTCCCAGTGATACAGACTATCTGCATGCCAAATTTCATCAAGATTGGTAGAGATGTTGAAGTGTGAATAGGTAACAAACAAACAAACACATTTTCACATTTATAATACTACTAAGTAAGGATTTCTAAATCTTAAATAAAATATAGAGCGTCGGTGGCAAAACGGTTAGGGCCACTACCTCCTGTCCGGAAGGCCGTGGTTCGAATCTGCCACTTACCAATATCTATACGAATATCGATTTCATACTGGTATGTACGTTTATCCGACGCTCTTACGGTGAGAAAAACATCGTGAGGAAACCTGCACACGCCTGCGAAGAAATTCGAAGCTTATGTGTGAAGTCAATCAACCCGCAATGGGCCTACGTGATCGTCTAAGGCCAGATCGCCCTAACTCAGGGCAGGTCGAGCCCCTTGGTGGAGACCTATATAAACTGATATGATGAAATAACACATTACATATATTATCAAAAAACTAATTCAAATCATTATAGGTATCAATCTAGTAATAAAATTTCCTAACAATATTAATATGGGTCAAATCCTCGAGTCGTATCAGCTCCAAAGGAGCCCAAGACGCACTTCTCGTTGCCGCGCTGGATGGCAATAGACAACCTTAGCAGCAGGTAGGACCTCACGTCACATCTCCTCTCTCGAAGGCGAAGGCCAATCTCCTTTCTGAAGGCAAAGGCCTCTGAAGGTTCAGCAGCCGGTTGTCTCACAGACCAGCGGCACAAAGCAGTAATTTGCCTCCAAGACCGAGTACTTATTATGCTTCTTTCTCGCCGCAAATTGAGCAGCAGTACCGTGCGGGTGAGGAGTGAGACAGAAAAAGTGGCTTCCCAAAGCGGACACGTTCCTCTCTGCCATAGCACCTGTTTACAACCTCCGGCCTTTTGCCATCAGATCGACTAAAGCCCGGCCGGCGGCTGCATCAAAGATGGAATATTCCATCTGGCCGAGACCAGTGCCCTCCGAGTGAGGTCATTAAGGAATTGGTGACGTGGGAATCTTCACAAACACGACTGCAACTCAGTGAGTGATGGACAATTGCCTCCACCGTGGACCCGCAAATACATTGATGAGGTTCACAGATATTGATATTGCAGGCGGAGAGCAACTGCCACACGCAAATAGTCGCCGTCAGAAGAGTTCCCATATCTGTGCCTCCTGTTAAAAGATGCTAAACTCGATTTATGTGTTTTTATTTTTTTACACGATTGGAATCTGTAAATAAATACCTCTCTGTTCGTCTATGAAACACATCGCTACGTACCATAGTTCCAGAGTTTAAAGTAGCGTATGCTGAAAAATACATAAAAGAAATCCACTCAAAAGTATGAAACAATATTTTAATGTTTTAATACAACTTAAGCGCGTTTTATTATCCCTACAGCGCCATCTATTGACATTCTGCTACTATGATTATAATGTTTGGTATGTGTAGCTAATAAATAGAAAAAAGTACTCTATTGCTATTATTGTAAGTATCGATAGATAATTTCCCACGGGACCTCTTTAGTTTTCCGGGATAAAGAATACCCGACTATACAATGATGGTCAAAACACCCCATCCCAATGTAAAGGTTTCATATTGTTACGTTGAGCCAATCTAAAGATACAATTTTTTGCATTCCTGTAGGAAACCTAATTTTTTTGGGATTCACAATGTCCCAGTTTTAGTTCGCGATAAGGGTATCAACGTGTAAAATTCGATTGTAATAGGTCAAGCCACATTTGCGTGGTGAGCCACTCTATAAATGAATACTTTTGATTTTCCCACGGGAACTCTTGAATTTTCTGGGATAAAACGTATCCTATATGTTAACCCGGGCTATAAGGAACCACCATACAAAATTTCATCAAAATCGGCCCGGTAGTTTTTGCGTGATGCGCGAACATACAGACAGACAGACAGACAGACAAAAATTCCAAAAGTTATTGTTTTGGCCTCTGTATCGTTAGTAATGTCCACCACAGTTATTATTTTCCAAAAATATTCCATGTACAGACACGGCCCCGTTACAGTTTTATTATATTATATAGATATAGATAATAGATATAGATAGATATAGATATAGATTATTATAATTACACAATAATTGAATATCACGAAACTTCAAGTTTCAATAGAAAAAAAATATCCAAATGTTTCGTTAAAGCTTTATGAGCGAATTTTTTTTAGGTTTACGGATATATTTTTCGGCATTATTGTATGAAAGTCGAGAAAACTAATTAGATAAAATTTGTAAAGGTACTTAAAGGTACTTCTGTAATATTTTCCTACTATTTGGTAAAAGGAGTATGTATGTATGTACTTATAGGAGGTATATTCGTATTTTTTCAGTTATTCCTACATCTTTTTTAATTCATACTTACCCCAAAATCAGTCTAATGCAATAATGACAATATCAGAAATTGAATCGGATAAGATTTGTGCCTCATTTGAGACTTGAGAAGGCTCAAGGTCATCGAAAGGGCAATGGCTATGCCCGGAGTTTCTCTGCCTGATCGAATCAGAAACGAGGAGATTCGTAAAAAAAATCAAAGTAACCGGCATAGCTCTCAGAATTGCGGGGCACATAGCTCGTCAGATGGCTGTTGGGGTAGTAAAATTCTCGAGTGGCACAGCGCACCGGAAAACATAGTGTAGGCAGGCCTCCCACTCGGTGGACCGATGACCTGGTGAAGGTCACGGGAACCAGCTGGATGCGGGCAGTGCAGAACTGGTCGTTGTTGTAATCCTTGTTGGAGACCTTTGTCCAGCACTGGACGTCCTTCGGCTGATATGATGATGATGAAGATTTGTGTAAAGGAACGACGCCGTTATAATCCCATATTTTTTAATTCAACTTTATTTAATTTATTCAAACGTCAATGTGCGCAAACATGGGTGAAAATCATCAATAGCAAGACTGGGCGGTACCCTAGAATGTTTAAAATAGCAGGGCGGGCGTGACGACATAGTTTTTGTGATATTGATGAATTTGATGAAAAAAAGATTCCCCAACGCAATGAGGAACTGGTTAACTTATCTTTAAGCCAGAACACATCAATGCTCATTGATGTTTGACGGCAAAACTTAGATAGGATAGTTATAGATAGCCAGACGGGCTTAAAAAACTACCAAACCGAGTCTTACAAAGTTAAGACTCCGCCGGGAATGGAACCCATGACCTTCTGATGTGAAACTATAGGACTTAACTATTATGCCACGGAGGCGATTAAAGTGCGGCCTACTATTACACTCAGCCGAATTTTAGAACTTTTATCACGATCAGAAGTAAGACAATGTAAAATAAACATCACTTACCTACCACGCTTCTAAGATCTACTTAAATCATTCGGTAAGTTAAGTTACAGTGCTTAAGTTTAAGGTAAGACACCTTATACTTGACACTCTCCCTTCTTTGTAAAAACAGTATTTTGTTAATCTCTAGCAACAACGAAATCAATTTATAAAATAATTTTCGAAAAACCTAAAAACTGTTAGGTACAATCTTTTAATATTGTATTGTCACGCGATATACATCATCATCGCAATTTGAGAGCCGTACTCTTGTCGGTGTAGCTCTTTCCAGGTCTCTCTTTCCCACACTATCTACTTCATTTCTCTATACGTTTCCACTTTAACTTTCTTCTTAACTTGGTCTATATAAGCAATTCTAGGTCTTCCTCTTCCGCGGTTTCCTACGATCTTTCCTTCTATTACGTTCTTGATAAAATTATCGTGTCTAATTAAGTGTCCCATCATCTTCCCTCTTCTGTTCTCAATTGTCTCAATTATGTTCCTCTTTTCGTTTACTCGTTTCAATACTTCTTCGTTCGTTACTCTTTCAGTCCAGCTTATTTTCTCCATCCTTCGCCAGCACCACATTTCAAAAGCTTCCAGCATTTCTCTTTCTCTTTGTGTCATTGTCCATGTCTCGCAACCGTAAAGTGCTATGCTCCAAACATAAGTTTTTATGAATTTCTTCTTGACATTTTTTGAAATTTTTGAACGGAAAATATGCTTTTTGTTGTTGAAAGCTTGTTTTGCTATTGCTATTCTAGTTTTAATGTCCTGATTGCATCGTGAATCCGCTGTTATAATACTGCCCAGATATTTGAAACTGTTCAACTGTTCGCGATATACATATGCAATATGCATGCAAAATTTCAGCTCAATCGGAAACGGGGAAGTGGGTCAAATTTAACTTGCAAGATTCCACCCGAACAAACATACATACATTACGAGTTAAATAAAAGCTTGTAATAACCAAAAAATATACAATGATCTTCTATTTACGGTTTTACGCTACACAAAAGGATTGAGTGACACGATTAGAGTTGATTACCTTATATGAAAATCTCATAAATCTAAAAGAGAAGTCGTTGGATACTAGTCCAATAAAATTTAATTTAATCACATCCACGTGTTGAATGAGAAGTGGACATTCTACTAAATTTAATTATGCCTTAGTTAACCTCCAGTGTTTTTCCAAATATTTTAACAGTATTGCATAACATTTACGACGACCCAAATGCTAGTAGTCAAAAGATTCTCAGAGGTGAATAATTTATTACTTATGATAAGATAAAAAAAAACGGCCAAGTGCATGTCGGGCTAGCACTTCGAGGATTCCGTATAGTATAATGGCAATGAAACCTGTTCACATCACAAAAAAAAGACATCAACGCGAACTACAAAAATATGCTTTTTAGGGTTCCGTACTCAAATGGTAAAAACGGGACCCTATTACTAAGCCTCCGCTGTCCGTCCGTCCGTCTGTCACCGGGCTGTATTTCATGAACCGTGATAGCTAGACAGCAAAAATTTTTTACAGATGGTGTATTTCTGTTGCAGCTGTAATAACAAATACTAAAAATTAGAAAAAGTGAAAAAATAAGGGGGCATAAAGAAACTAGCGCCATATAGTAAGATGGTTTTTGAAACACGAAACTAGCGCCATCTTGTATGTGGTACGGAACCCTATGTGTGTGGTTCTGACTTGCACTTGGTCGATTTCTTTGTCACTTAGTTCGGACTCCTTAGCGCAAGTACAACTTACACTTTGCCAATTTATTATATTTGTTATTTTATTTCAGTATTAGTACTATAACAACACTAAGTTTTACGCTTGTATGTATTACCGTTTTTACGACAGAGCCAAATTAAAAATACTTCTATAGACGTATAAAAAAACACGTTTTTTGCACGGAAACCCCTATATTTACTCACTTTTTCTAATTTTCTAGTATTTGTTGTTAAAGCCGCAACAGAAATATAAATTCTGTAAAAATTTCAAATGTCTACCCATTACGATCCATGAAATACAGCCCGCTGACAGACGGACAGACGGACAGACAGCGGAGGCTTAGCAATAGGGTCCCGTTGGTCACCCGTTGGATGTGAGGAACCCTAAAAATACCGTGCTCGCCTACCTACATGGTAAAGATATACGTTGGACTTCGGAGCTTTAAAAACGTCTGTTCCGGAACAGGCCATAAAGATTTGAGAGTCTTTAAATACTAAGACAAAACCGGTTCCAATTTAGGCTGAAGAGGCCACAAACGAAATAAAATGTAATTCTTAGCTGCATGTTTCACAATAATATTTTTTTTAGTTACAACCAACGAGTCGTCAGGGGAAGTAAGCTCAGAGGATCACTTCGATGATTGAAAATGCAGTTCCTAGGTTGTGAAGAAAGACGTAGAGCAATCTTTATTCACATCGAAAATAGGGCTCCGCCGGCTGGCTGATTATTGGGCTGAGGTTACCAAACTGAGCTAGTGTTAGACTCTTGCTATAAAAATGTACAATTCAACCACGGATAAAGGGACCTCTGTCCTGGCTCGCGGTCACGAATATAATGCCACTCAACTGTTTCAGAAAAGCTTTCGAACGACTACTAGTTTGAATTTAGTAACTATTTAAACTTAGCTTTTTTTGATACGACTCGCGGATAGCAAGATTGCAAAGGAGGTGCAAGTGCGCTAACGCACCCTGGACACTTCATACAACGGGCCAGAAATGACATTTCAAAAAACGAATGACGAAATAAACAAAATTGCGGCGAATTCCTATACGTTCGACAACCAAACTGTAACCAATCTGTATCAACCTGGGTGACGAGGGGGTGAGGTCGGAATCTAGAAAGCGTCAGGGAGTGTCCATACTGTATGTTAGTACTAATATATATACTTTGGCTATACGATCTCTACAGTACCAAACTAGTATATTTTTAGGGTTCCGTACTATGTAACGGGACCCTATTACTAATACTACGCTGTCCGTCTATCCGTAATGTCCATCTATCTGTCTCCCGACCTTTAAAAGCTGTATCTTTTTAACCGCCTCCGTAGCTCAGAGGTAAAGTTCACTGGCTTTACAAAGGAGGTCGCGGGTTCGATTCCCGGCGGGGTCAATTGTAAGACTCGGTTTGGTTGGTGGTAGGGCATTTTCTAAGCCCGCCTGGCTAGCTACCAGCATCTTATCTAAGTCTTGCCGCCAAATATCAATGTTGATATCATTGGTGTGTTCCGGCATGAAGATAAAATAGCCAGTTCCCCATTGCGTTGGGGAATCTTGGTAAGCCCGCTTCCATCTTCGGCAAAATCGTCACTTACCACCAGGTGAGATGTTGTCAAGGGTTTACCGACTGTGAATAAAAAAAAACCGTAATAGGCAGCTGGCTAACATAGTGTTAGAGGACTTACCAACAAGTTATAAAAATCAACAAAATGAAAAATTAAGAAACGTATTATTTAAAGGTTTGTTGTTTTAGCTCTATCGTAAAAACGGTTACCTATACATACAAACGTGAAGCTTGGTGAGATTATAGTAATAATTCTTAAACGGAAACGTGGGCGCCATTTATTCCATACAAACGTAATCCCCCGTTTCCTCCTTGGATAATTACAATAGAGCAGAAATGTTTTTTCATCAAACCTATACCTACCATGGTCATTTGTTTTTTATTATAATAGGAAGCAGGAGCCTTCAAAAACTGAGATTGCCTTATTTAAACGTCATTTTCAGACACCCACCAAAAAATCATACGCATACTAACAATAAAATAAACACATAGAGGCATAGGTAAAGCATTTTTTATATATTTTTTTTTAAAAAATATTATTATTTCTTACATTTTGGAGGAGGAAATAGGGGACTAGGAAATGCTGTTTTTCGTCCATTTTAGTGTCTATTATCGGTCTGCGCTGCAGTTCTCCCTTTCTTGTTGTATACGGAGAGGTTTGGGGGAGGAAGACAGCAAAATTTTATTCAATAACCTATTCTTTAGACCGCGTATCCTCTTAAGGCTTAGACCGCCGCCAACGATCAACTTTGTAACCACTTTTTACTTCAATTAAGGTTTTTTTATCGAAAAAAAAAATGTTTTGTAATTTACAGGATATAAGGAGTGATTTTGATTTCCTAGAATTCTATTTTAATACACAGAACTAAAGAAAAAATATCCTAATGCACCCTTTTTTTCTAATTGTAACGGTAGAACATTATGATAACTTTCGTACTTTTTTGTATTTCCTATTATTTTATTTATAAGGAATTTAACACCTCAATTTTCGCAGGATTCGTCCGCAGCGATTGACGTAACAGCCGCGTTGCAGTACGAGCTGACAAGAACTTTATTTCCAAGCTATTTCGTTCGATGTTTGAAACATCGTGAATCGAGTTGCTAATTTTAGGGACGGAGCAGCCTTAAGAAAAACAACAAATAATAAAAACTAGCCAAGTGTGAGTCGCATTCGCGCTAAGGAGTCGGAGCTGAATAAAAAAACGATTTTTCTGTCGCTTGCGTTGATGTATAATTTTTAATGAATAGGTAATATTTTTTTAATTTTTATTGTCATACTTAGTGGAGAGGTGTGGCGGTACGGAACCTTTGGTGCGCGAGTCCGACTCGCATTTGACCGGTTTTTAGGGTTCCGTAGTACAACAAGGAACCCTTATAGTTTCGTCATGTCTGTCTGTCCGTCTGTCTGACAGCGGCCTAGCTCCTAGACTATTTGTAGTTAAGAGCTGAAATTTGGCAAAGATATACTCGTATATACTTAATAATAACGCGGAGAGAACTGTAAAAAAATTTTTGGAAACTAAACTTTTTAAGTGTACCTCCCATACAAGTAAAGTGAGGATGTTTTTTTTCTCTTCAACCCAGTTGTGTATCGTTGATTAGAGCTTAAAGTAACTTGTGAGTCTTCTAAGACCATTTTATAATTTAGGGTTCCGTTTTCGTAAAAATAGGCTTGAAAGTTGTTGGAGTCCAGTGTCCTCACCCCCGAACAACTAAAACGCTGTATTTAAAAATTTGAAAATTAGATATGGACGCGATAATGGCAACTATGGAACCATACATTGCGCGTGGCCCGACACGCACTTGGCCAGTTTTTTAAGACTATCTAAAGAATAAACCTGTTAATGTATTTGGCTGATATGATGATGATGATGATGAAATGTATTTAAAAAATAGGTTGTAACGGATGTGGAATCTACGGAAAGGCTACGCAATCAATTTAGTTAGTGCCTTACCAGAACCCGCGTACGGCGATAACTATTATATGTATGAAACTGCCTACTCTGATTCGGAGTAGTGTTGACGTACTAGTTCAAGTTCAAGACATTTATTGTGCAGGAATATAAGTTTATATAGATCGAACATATAGTAATAGCCAAAGTAC
Organism: Coleophora flavipennella; assembly: GCA_947284805.1. NCBI lineage: Eukaryota > Metazoa > Arthropoda > Insecta > Lepidoptera > Coleophoridae > Coleophora > Coleophora flavipennella. Next base: position 13,425,930 of record OX369256.1, on the reverse strand, counting down.
AGATAAATTCTACCTGAACCAGGTGTACACAATAAGTATTTATACATTAAACTAAAACAATATCATACAGTATCCGAAAATAAATGAATTATCAACAATCCTTACTAATATTTTAAATGTGAAAATGTGTTTGTTTGTTACCTTTTCACGCTTCAACGCCTCGACCAAACTTAATGAAATTTAGCATGCAGGTAGCCTGTGCCACGAGGAGGACATTCGCTACTTTTTATCCCGTGAAAATAGCATAACCCGATGCAGTTCCTGAGGGAACTGAAAATTTACTCTTTTTTGGTTAATTTCTTTAACATCGCAACGGAACAATGGATTGTGTGACTTTTTGCACAGAGATGGTTGGAGGGATAAGAAATGACATGATTTACTAATAAGCATATCCTGACATAGTTCCCGAGGGAATAAGCATATCCTGACATAGTTCCCGAGGGATCTGGAGAAAATTTAAGTCCACGCTCCACGCACCGCGCACCCTCTAAGACAGTCATAAAAACGATGTCCAGGGTAAAAGCGAATATGTATATAAATTATAAACTAAAAACAAAATAAGCACAAATAACAAAAATAATCTTACTAAATATATTATATTAAAAATGTAATCATCATATTTTTTTAATCACTTAAATACTCATTAGTCGAATAGTAACATTTTTTTAATAGCCACTCTGTAATTTCCAGCTTAAATTTAGATGTATAGACATTTTTTTCAACCTACTGTGAAGCTTATTATATATTTGGATAGCCATGCAATAGGATCCATTCTTGTAGACGTTTACCCTGACTTTTGGAAGACGTAGTCTATCCTTGTGTCTTGTTTCTCTCTCGAGCGCCTCTCCATGGGTACGAAAATATTCCGGGTGCTCTTTTACAAAGATACAAATTTGTTTGATGTACATGGAAGGCAAGGTAAGCAACTAAGCACCTTTTCAGTCCTATATAATGGTCGGCATGAATCCCTATTTCCATTGGGAGATCTGCAAAATGCCCGTATACATCATGTATACATTTCTAAATCCTGCATTGTTTATTTTGTAAGTAAACTTGTTTTGGAATCCGACATAAATTAGCAATCGTGTATTACAGCCTAGGTACGTTAGTACTAGGGTTGCCAGAAAAATTCAAGAAGAATATAGGAGATTTCCATTTAGGGGGTCAAAAGAAAACAGTATCCAGTTAAAATATATAGTAGACTTTATTTTTTCATGTAATTATATTTTTGGGAACTTTGGGCCATTTTAATTAGTTTATTATTGCTCAGGAATATTTTATAGGCTTCAGAACACTTATGGTTTAGGTTAGAACTTATTAACAATTCATTTTTAATTAATTTAATTGATGACCTATTTCGGTCGTCCCACTACTTGGCATTCATAATGGAAAACACTCTTTCCGTGAAAGCCGAAGTGGCGGGAACAGACAACAGGTATCCAATTATCTTAGATAGGTTTGATGATGACAGCAAACTAGTCGATAAAATCTGCTGCCACTTTGATGACGTGCTTAAATTACTGAATTCAGAATTTGCATATTAATTTTTCAAGCTGATCATTAGCCATTCTTACTTCTGAATATAAGTCATCTATGTTTAAATTTAGTCTATGTAGTCTTAACTTTTCCACAATTTCTCATTTTGTAAGTATATTTCACACAAAAGAGGCGAACCGAACAATAAAGGTATAAAGAACTGGTGCTAGGACATCATACAGACAGAATGATATTTGACATTGACACTTGACAGTGACATGACATTACTCTTAAAAGTTGCGTTCAGAAACACAAGCAATGTGATTTTTACTTATGATATGATCTGCTCAGTTTTGTTTAGGATTTCGGGGTTCGTTTCTGAACGCGTATTTTTTAACTCGATTTAAGTATGTATGACAGACACGCGCTGTATGGCTAAAATATAGTAGATTTGTCAACTATATATTTTTTCAACAGTATATAGTATCTTGGCCCAAAATATAGTAAGATACTATATTATAAAGTAGATCTGGCAACCCTAGTTAGTACTATTATATACAGGGTGTAAAAAAAATGGTGTAGGACCCGTCAACTGGAGTTTCTACTCATCATACTTCAGTAAAGTTCTTTCTTATGTTAAAGTTGCTCACAACTTTCCCCAAAAAAAACCCATAGTCAATTCTCAAAAAAAAAATTTAGACCCTCCATACTAAAATGCACAAAATTGGTCGATCGGCTGATCGATTTGTATGAAGAGATACAAAAGTCACAGAACATAAGTGGTTCATAGAAGCCCCATTTAACGGGACCTACACCAATTTTGTTATTTTGGTCAAGGGAAAGAAGGTAGGCGCGGAGTTTCACGCTCGCGAGCGCGTCATACTATATCTACTCACTGCACGTGGGTTCTGATTTGCTCAGTATTCTTAGGTTATTTGATCTATCTAAATATATATAACTCAAAGGTGACTGACTGACTGACATAGTGATCTATCAATGCACAGCCCAAACCACTGGACGGATCGGGCTGAAATTTGGCATGCAGGTAGATGTTATGACATAGGCATCCGCTAAGAAAGGATTTTGGGATTTTCACACGGGAACCGCAAAAATCGGGATCTGCGCGGGCGAAGCTGCGGGCATCCACTAGTCTATCTATATATCTAAACAAGAGCACAGTAATGACAAATTGAAAGCGGGACTTAGCGTGATTGTGATTATTATTATTATTTGTCACTAGCTGTTTCCCGCGGCTTCCCCAGCGCGGACGTTTATATGACTTTTCGAGGGTGCGCAGTGCCCGAGCTGCAAGCGGCTCGCGAGCGTGAATAAAGTAGCCTATGTGTTAATCCAGGACCTAATCTGTCTACTTACTAAATTTCAGCCAGATAAGTTCAGTAGTTTTTGGGTGAAGAAGTAACAAACATACACACTCACAAACTTTCGCCTTTATAATATTATAGTGTGATTCTGATTATGAATAATCGTGAAAGTTTAAAGTGTTATAAGAGCACAGTATACAGGATGTAACAAAATTGGTGTTGGTCCCGTTAACTGGGGGTTCTACTCGTCATACTGAACAACTTTTGTTCTACGACTTTTCTGCAAACGTAAAAAAAAATTATTTACTCTTCATTGTTGTTCGTAGCCCTTCATACAAATCGATCAGCTGATCGACCGATTTTGTGCATTTTAGTATGGAGGGTCCAAATTTTTTTTTTTTTGTAGAATTGACTATGGGTTCCTTGGAGAAAGATGTTCAGTATGACGCGTGGAACCCCCAGTTAACGGGACCCACACCAATTTTGTTACACCCTGTATATATTAGTATGACAAGAGTTTGTACAGATAATGTCAGTTGGTAAAAATCATCATCATATCAGCCGAAAGAACTCCACTGCTAACAAAGGACAATGGAGTTGGAGGCCTGTCTACTTAACATCTTCCGGTGCGCGGTCGCCACTTGAGAACTTTACTGCCTCAACTGCCATCTATTCTACTAGCCATGTGACCCGCCCACTGCCACTTAAGTTTAACAATTCTGAAAGCTACGAATATGTCGGCTACTTTGGTTCTCCTAAGGATCTGATTCGATCACGCAGCCAAACTCCTAGCAAAGCACGCTCCATTGCTCTTCGGGTGACCTTGAGCCTTCTCATGAGGTCCATAGTTAGCGACTACGTCTCGGTTCTGAATGTCATCCATCACTGCAACACACACTGGTCAAAGACCTTAGTCTTGAGTCTTGAGACAAAAAATACGTCTGGTAAAAAGTATGTATAGGTAAGTATGAAGCGATTATATTGTATTTGATCTGGGCAAAAGTACATACATAGTAGGAACTCTGCCACATTCGGTAAATAGAAATGATAGATTTGGGACATTATAATGTAGTTATAGTGTATGTACAGTGTGGTACATTGGAGACCATGTCAAGTTAGACACTGCCAGCATAACCTGGCCAGGCGACACTTTGCGTGATTTAACCTACAAGAGACTTGTTTAACAGTTATCATATCACATTAATGGAAAAAATGTTTTTTCTATAATCCGGTTAACCAGACAACCCAACCGTACCACGGGTGAGGAGCGTAGAGACCATTTCGACACTGCCATCATAAGCTGGCCAGGTGACACTATGCGTGATTTAACCTGCAAGAGGCTTGTTTATCACATTGGAGACCATGTCAAGTTAGACACTGCCAGCATAAGCTGGCCAGGTGACACTATGCGTGATTTAACCTGCAAGAGGCTTGTTTATCACATCGGAGACCATCTCAAGTTAGACACTGCCAGCATATGCTAGCCAGGCGACACTATGCGTGATTTAACCCGCAAGGGCTTGTTTATCACATTGGAGATCATCTCAAGTTAGACACTGCCAGCATAAGCTGGCCAGGCGACACTGTGCGTGATTTAACCAGCAAAAGGCTTGTTTATTACCGTTTTTCAGTTCTGTGATAACCTGACTGCCCAAAATCTTGATGTTTTTCGGGTGCATTGCATGTCTGCTTCTAAACGGCTTGATGGGTTTTGCAGTTCGAGGTTTTCTTAGATTAGTGATCCCGTGACTGACATAGGATACGTTTTTATCTAGCTGCCCAAAAAGAATTTTATCCACTAGGTTTTAAATTTTATTAAATTAGTTATAGGTACTGGCAGCGTCTAACTTAAAGCCGTAGTTTGATGATATATACTTAGAAAACGAATTGGTATTTATAAGACAGGTTTTAGATCAATTCATCATAGTTAATGATGAATTAATGCTGCACGATAACAAAAAAAAACAGACTTATATAGCGCATGATAAGAGAGAACTTACCAATATAATCTATCTGCCTCCAATAGATATTGCTGACGGAGTCCATAGCGTAGTAGAAGTGGGATATAAACTTGAGAGGGAGAAGCCAGGAGGGTAACGAGGAGATTCTGATGAAGGCTCCTGACATCAGGAAGAGAGGCAGATCTGCGCACGGCATGACCTCAGATATCATCCCTGTTGACATGAACAAGGCTCCCATGCCAAGACCTGAAAAATTTTTTTTGCACAGCTAGTTGAACAATTTTTTTTACCTATGGAAAACGCAATAAGTAGTCTATTACTGACGACGCCGGGAGGTAAGCGATTACTGGACGAGTCATATACGAATCCAGCAATTGCTATTCCGGCCGAATCTTGTATAGTGCTTTACTCATACATAGAAAGGAAATTAAAACAATAATTAATATAGTATTAAGTAAAATACACTCGATATTTAAAACCATAACCAAAGAGTAGGGAATGCAGTGACGCACACTTTTGATTTATCTGCCGATTTTTTTTCTTATTGACAGCGCCGCCGTCACCGTGCAGCCGCCGGTCCGTAATTTTTTAAAAAAAAGCAGGCAGCGAACCTCAGACCAAGGAGTTTTTATTAATCGGACTATGGTGTTGTGACAAGGCTGCGTGAGATTTCTGTTTTGTAATTAAAACAATTGGGGATCGGACTGGTAGTCAAATGAGTAACTTTTTATGATCTGTCAAAAACGAAATTTTGTTCTAAAAATGTTTGAAATACCCACAAGTGACGTCATAGATTTTAAGCGTCATTGATGAACTTATTTTGTGAATTTGATCAATTAAAAATTGAAGACGTGATGGAAAAACAAAACAAGTAAGGTGTTTTGAAACTTCAAGAGGAGAGCAATTTAGGAAATCATATTTCAGATTTTATTTTTGATGCAGTCCGATCCCCTATTGCTACTCGTAAGCAACGAAATAACATACCCACTTCCCGGCTTGTAATTACAAGAACGGGCCGGGAAGTAGTTTTTTAAATTTTAGAAGTAAAACTTTTTACGCACGCTTGACTTGTTTTGCTGAACAACTCTCCGTCTAATATGGTTGAGAGGAGCGATGGCTGACTCTCGCGTTTGTGTCTGGTAGGCCATCCATCACTTATTGCTACGGACCACAGTTATCTATACTAGATAAATTAAAGACACGCAGGATGCGTTAAAGAGGTCACTCCTAAATCCTTGCACGCACTTTGCAGTTCCATTGAAATACACATACTTACTTGCCTTTTTAAGGTTCCGTACCTTAAAAGGCAAAAACGGAACCCTTAAAGGATCACTTTGTTGTCCGTCCGTCCGTCTGTCAGTCAAGACCCATTATCACGGGAACGCGAGGAGATATTTAGTTGAAATTAAAACCATATACTTCAGTCTATAGTTCCTTGAAGCTGTGAAAAAATAAAACTTCTAAGTTAACGTGAAAAAAAGATACGGCCGTTTGTGCCGCAAAAAAAGTATATTTCGACACTCTCAAGGGAATCAAAATTTATAGGGTATTTTCCGTTCACCTAAAACTATGAAATTTGGCAAGTAATACCGTCTAATACTACAAGTATGGGGAAAAATGTGAAAACTATACATTTGTAATTAAGTTATGAAAAATTATGACTAAATTAAATTATGACTTTATCTGTAGTACGTAATTTATTACGCAAGGAACGTCGCGGGTGGTCCAAATTTGGAATCGAGTTAACCGTGTCATGTGGCGTATCGTATGAAAGGGCTTCATTGGCACAAGCTTAAACAGATTTTTTAATAATAAATATCCTTTATTGCATACCAAAAAAGCATTACAGAAACTTAATTTAAATATGTACAGTGCAATGGCGGCCTTATCACTTTTAGCGATTTCTTCCAGGCAACCTTACGGTAACCGGTAGGAGTTGGTAGGTAAAAGCCTAATGCGGGTGGCTGCAGTTTAAAAATATTTTTTTTAATTATTATTATGACGTATAGTTTTCGATATATGACGAAGAATGAAAAAAAATATTTTCCCTTTTTTATATGTATAGGTAGGTACCTAATAATTTAGATGTCTGTAGTACCTAACAGTTTGCACAAAAAATATAATCAAATGCGTTTGAACAATTTAATCAAATACTTACCTACAAATTTGTACGGAACCCTCGGTGGGCGAGTCCGGCTCGTACTTGTCCGGTTTTTTTTCTCGACCTCGTCGTAGTACAGTACGTATGTACGTAGGGTTATAGGAAGTATTGTTATCGAAAAAAAAAAGATTTTCTAAATTTTTGTGAAAGTGTGTTCTATATACCGAAACATATTTCCGTGCGTCCGTGCGTGCGTCCGTCCGTCACGCTTGGCTCTGGAGGTATATCTTTTGTCCGATTTGGACCAAATTTGGAACTTAAACACAACATATAAAACCTAAGTGTTTTAAAGTATTTCATAGAGGGATTATCAAAAGTTTCTTCGTACCGTCAAACCGAAGAGTAGCTGTCATACAAAAAAAAAACTTTTTTTTCTCAAAACTCTAGCTCTGGCTCTAACGATTTTGATGAAACTTTGCATGTCAGAGTTGCTTATATTTATCTACTATTACCCATTGATCTGAAAAAAATCGTGTTTGTATGGTTCACTAACTAATTAAGTTGAAACTTGCGATTTACTCACAAATGGTTGGAGCTATTGAATTGTCATCTACCTAATACGAATAAGTATATATTAATCATGTAATATGGATTGATCAAAATTATTAAAACATATATACAGGGTGTAACATAAAGGTGTGGTGATACTTTAAGGTGGGCTTGTACCCATCAAACTGAACAACTTTCTCCATGGAACCCATAGTCAAATCGCAAAAAAAATTTTGAACTTCCCATACTAAGTTGGCTGATCGAGTTAGTATGAGAGAGCCAAATTTTTTTTTGCGATTTGACTATGGGTTCCATGGAGAAAGTTGTTCAGTTTGATGGGTACAAGCCCACCTTAAAGTATCACCACACCTTTATGTTACACCCTGTATATTTGTATGAAAAAAAAATTAAAAAAAATGGTTGAGAAAGTTTAGCGCGTATTACTTATTTTTAATTCCGTTCCGTACTCGTCCGAGGGTTCGTCCCTAAAAATCAAGGGGGGACCAAGACACGTGTTATTTTTTATAAACTTTACGTAATAAAATTACAAAATAACGTTTTTCGGATTTTTTTCTTTTACTTGTTCTGTAAGACCTGGCTTCTTTCCAAATTTAATGATTGTAGTTTAGTATTGCCCTGTATTCCCTACTCTTTGCCTGTAGGTTTTAATTTACTTGCGAGTGTGATTTACTTGGACGTATTTTTTAATTACGTTCACTTGGAAAATTGTTTTTTTTTTACAGCACTCAAATTTTTAATACAAAAAAAAGCTCCAAGGGACCGTAGATAGGTACTACTTAATAGATAAGATAATACTTAGGAGTATTTTATATTAATTTTAACTTGATACCTTCACGCGTCCTTGAGATTACCTTACCTTGACAGACAGAGACGGACGGACAACGAAGTGATGCATTAAAGGTTCCTTTTCCCTTTTGAGGTACGGAACCCTAAAAATAATAAAACCCGCCTTAATGTGAGTCGCGCTATGGATCCCGAACTGAATAATTAAAAAAAAAATACTGTCGGTCACGTTGATGTATTTCATGTTGAAATTCTAATATCATTGTTCCGTATCACCACACTTTTGGGTACGCAAAACAGAAAAGGCAACGTGTACAATAAAAGGTGCAGTCCGACTCGCACTTAGATTGTGATTTAATCGCCTCCGTGGCGTAATGGTTAGTCCATTCGCTTCACACCAGGAGGTCGCTGGTCCGATCCCGGCGGGGTCAACTGTGTAAGTCTCGGTTTGGTTGGTGTTAGGGCATTTTCATAGCCCGCCTAGCTAGTTACCATCATCTTATATGTGTAAGTCTTGCCGCCAAACATCAGTGTTTGTAACGCGGCACGCTGGTATGAGTTCTTTTTTTCATCCGATCTTCTTTTCATTCCATCTATTTCTTCTTTCTCGCGCATGTGCTGACATTTGTTTACAAAAATCATTCAATATCTTTCACCATTTCTCCATTACGTTTCTGTCATCATAATAATATTTAAACCTGTTTCTTCCTATTAAGACCCATCTCGGGTCTTTTACTCTTATTTTTCTTCAATGAAATTTATATCGTGTCCACGAACTTCTTTTACAACTCACCCACACTACCGTACCTAACTACCTAGGTACCTATGAAGTCGTGCCATATGTTAACAGCATTGAAGTGTTCCGGCTTGAAGGTAAGATAGCCAGATCTCCATTGCGTTGGGGAATCTTGGTAAGCAAGCTGCATCTTCGACATCATCGTCACTTACCATCAGGTGTGATGATGCCAAGGGTTTACCAGTTGTGAATAAAAACAATAGTTAGTTTTTTTAGATTTATCATTTATCAGCTTGGACTGACTAATGATTTCCACGGGGGAAGTAATTACAATAATCTAAAAACTGTGGTGAGAAAAGAATTTATTTTTATTACTAAAATGGCTAAGAAAAAAACCCTTACGTTATAGGTACCTACTGTAAAGATCGTAGGGTAAAAGCCGGATAGTTGCCAAACTTTTTGAAATCACTCTGTATCTCTCAGTACAAAAAGCAAAATACTTTATTCGTTAAAATGGCCGGTACTTTGGTTTTTTATCTACAAATTTATGAAAAGTAAACAACATTATCTTTAATATTTTTAAAGTATTAGCGATTTTTGCGGACCTCTACATTTTGAGACATCTATCCCACATAGGGGATAGTTGCCTAATCCATGTAAATTACGTTTAGGCACAAATTACTAAATAGTTACTTTAGGATAGATGCCCCGCCGAGAAACAGGACATCTACAAATCTAAATAATGGTGAGGATCTGTTAACTTATTTGATTTCGGTGGCGTAATGGCAAGGGCCGCTACCTCCTGTCCGGGAGGTCGTGGCTCGAATCCTGCCATGTACCGATGTGTTTTCGAATTTTAATTTCATATGTACGTTTATCCGACGCTCTTAAGGTGAAGGAAAACATCGTGAGGAAACCTGCACACGCCTGCGAATAAACTCGAAGGTTGTGTGTGAAGTCGGCCAACCCGAACTGCGCCCGCTTGGTCGACTAATTAAGGCTCAATATCCCTAATTCGCAGTATTCCTGATATAATGAAACTTCATTAACGCATTTTGTTTTTTCGTTCTGTATCGAAAAGACAAGGACAGAATACTTAAATTTAGTTTAGTACTGTCAAATAAGTTAAATTTAGTTTAGTACTGTCAAATAAGTTAAATTTAGTTTAGTACTGTCAAATAAGTTAAATTTAGTTTAGTACTGTCAAATAAGTTAAATTTAGTTTAGTACTGTCAAATAAGTTAAATCGTGTTACACCTAATCGACACTTACTTTTTTTTTTATTCACAATTGGTAAACTCTTGACAACATCTTACCTGGTGGTAAGTGACGATGTTGCCGAAGAAGGAAGCGGGCTTACCAAGATTCCCCAACGCAATGGGGAACTGGCTATCTTATCTTCATGCTGGAACACACCAATAATATCAACATTGATATTTGGCGGCAAGACTTTGATAAGATGGTGGTAGCTAGCCAGGCGGGTTCAGAAAATGCCCTACCACCAACCAAACCGAGTCTTACAATTGACCCCGCCGGGAATCGAACCCGCGACCTCCTGTGTAAAGCCAGTGAACTTTGCCTCTGAGCTACGGAGGCGGTTACTGGATCAATTGTAGTGAAATAAAAACTATCTTAATGTACACAACGTACATTTTATATTCTTTGAACTCCTATGGTTCACAAATAACTCAGAGTTTAAAAATTGTGTAGATACGACTGCTTGAATGATCCCAGTTACGTAAGCACGATCAGCGCTAATGTAGAAGAATAGGACTGAATTTAGCATCGAAATTAACTTTATTTTGGAGCTTAGATCATATGATATATTTAGTGAACCATAGAAACTCCAATAATACTTTAATTAAAAAAAGATTAACGCACCGTAAGCAGTGGAAGCGACGCTAGAGACCAGAAGAGCGGATATAAACTCCATGAGTGTCATCATGTAATTGGGAAGCTGCACAGATATCGTGGTGATAGTCACAAACAACACTGTCCAGATGATGCAGCGAGGTATCTACGAATTAAAATATATTTATATCTACTCTTATATCGTAAAGTTCGAATTTTAAACTTCAAAACCAATTTATACGTTAACCAATGTTGATGTGTTCCGGCTTGAAGATAAGATAGCCAGTTCTCCATTGCGTTGGGGAATCTTGGTATGCCCGCTTCCATCTTCGGCGTCATCGTCACTTACCATCAGGTGAGATGATGCCAAGGGCTTACCAATTGTAAATAAAATACCGAATTAAAGAAAAAAAACACTTTATAACATTATTTCTGTAACAAAATAAAGTATTTTTTTCCCATTACGATACTTGTTAATCCAAAAAGTTAAAATCACCAACTATTATTACAGTCCCTATATTTTTACAGCATTACAAAAAGTTTTCATTCCAATTTTTACTTGTCTGTGCTTTAACGCATGCGCGGTGATGTGCATGGTTTAAGCACCATTCATTGAATACGTTTTGTTGTAGTTACTGAATTTCGTGGATAATTTTTATTCTTGCTTAAAAATGTCTGAGATCAGTGAAAGCATTGTATTTACCTGTCTGTGACACCGTCCGCTTCAGCGCAAGCACGGTGATGTGCTGGGATTTGGCGCTATGACACGTTTTGTTGTAGGTACTGAATTTCATGGGATTTCTTTTACTGTTTTAACTTTGATCTTTGTTGTTTAGTTGATTCAATCCCAATGTATGAGATTGGATAAATTAGTGTATGAAACTGCTCATAACTATACCTAGTTATGAGCAGTTTCATACACTACTTTATCCAATCTCATACATACAATCTCATCCAATCCCATGAAATTCAGTACCTACAACAAAACGTGTCATAGCGCCAAATCCCAATTCTTAAGCAACAGTACAATCTAAATACTTTAAGCAACAGTTTTATAAACTACTATTTTAAATAACATAATATAACAGATTTGGTCTAAAAGGGCGTTTTTCCGTTACTTACCAAACTCAAAAACCTCGCCACGAAGTATGCGGAAGCCTTGTATAAGCCGGCTTCCCTTTTGAACAATGTCAGTTCTGTTTCGAAGGTGTGCAGGGCACTGTAGGAGATAGTGAAGCAGATTTCTCCGCTGAGTAGCCAAAGGAATCCTCTCATGCCCTGAACACCGCGTTGGGTGTCTCCAGCTGTTCCCGTGAAGCATGTTCCTATTACGACTCCAAATATGATCTAGAAATACATACGTCTTTTAATTATGACGTCTATTATTTTAACCGCCTCCGTGGCGTAATGGTTAGATTCACATCAGGAGGTCTGGGTTCGATTTCCGACAGAATAATGTGACCCCATCCAAATACCTAGACGAGAGCTACAGTGGACACCACAAGAATATTGATTGATTGATATTGATATCGATTGATGAACTTATATTGATTGAAATTAATATTAATTGATTGAAGGATGATTAATATGATATTTGATTAATTGACTATGATTGTGTAGGTTGCATGTAACTTACTAGACTAAATATTAACTGAAACAAGTGACTTTTAATGTTTCTGTTCCAAGTTAAAGACACTCTCCATAACAGTAGGTGTACTTGCTTCAACCAGTGCCTTTGACATCTAAAAAGTTAGAAATCTTTAAATATTTACTTCTCCATTTTAAAATAAATTTTCACTTTAGTCCATTTCTGTTTTAAACATACCAATACATACATTTGAAACTTGTTCTTTGATACGGAAGGTTGAGAATCGTATAGTTCTGCCGAAGATTGTGCTATTCTTCCATTCATCTTTTTCACTTTATTAGAATATACAGCTCCGATGTAGAACTCTGCTGGATTGTAGTTTTGGGGACAGTTGAGGTTTATGCTGTAATTAAAGTTTTTAAATTTTTACGATAAAGGCATTAATAGTTTTTTTAAATCCAAAATTGATAAGCCCTTGGCATCATCTCACCTGATAGTAAAAGTGACGATGATGCCGAAGATAGAAGCAGGCAAAGTAATTTTAGGGAAGAATTAATTTTAGTTACGTACATGTAAGTTTAGGTATTTATATTCGTGTCATCATCATCATCATATCAGCTGAAAAACGTCCACTGTTGGACAAAGGCCTCCTCCAAGGTTTTTTACTACGACCTGTCCTTTGCAGCCCGTATCCATCGGCTTTCCGCTATTTTCACCAGGTCGTCGGTCCACCGCGTGGGAGACCTGCCTACGCTACGTTTTCCGGTCCAGTGTCTGGTGTGGTTCTATATAATGATGAAACAAGAGACAATAGGTGTGTCTCTTGTTTCAGCTATCATTCGAGGCTGTCATTAGTAGAACTTAAACGCTTAATGCAACATAGTTTGTTCATTATACCAACGACAAAAAGAAGTAATCCTTACTAATATTATAAACTAGCTTTTGCCCGCGGCTTCGCCCGCGTGGACATAGCTATAATGACTCTTTTTGAGGGTGAGTGGTGCGCGAGCCGCAATCAGCTTGCAAGCGTGGACATGAGTTTTCTCCAGGTACCTCAGGAACTGTATCGGGCTATTCGGATTAGCAGTCTTTGTCACTTCCCACCCCCTCAACAAATTCTATACAAAAAATCAATTTAATCCGTTGCTCCGTTGCGACGCCACCGACGCGTGCGCGAGCGTAGAAAACAGTTGTCCCCAGATCCCTCGGGAACTATATCTGGATATACTTTTTAGTAAATTATATCATTTTACACCTCATCTCTGTGCTAAAAATCACACCAACCCATTTTAAACGAACAAAGAGTATTGTTTTAGCTTCCTCAGGAACTTTTTCCTTAGGGACTTTTTCCTCAGGAAAGTAGACTTTTTGATTCCCAGTGATACATGCTACCTGCATTCCAAATTTCATCAAGATTGGTAGAGGTGTTGAAGTGTGAATAGGTAACAAACCAACCAACACATTTTCACATTTATAATATTAAGTAAGGATTTCTAAATCTTAAATAACATATAGAGCGTCGGTGGCAAAACGGTTAGGCCGTGGTTTGAATCCTGCCACTTACCAATATCTATACGAATATCGATTTCATACTGGTATGTACGTTTATCCGACGCTCTTACGGTGAGAAAAACATAGTGAGGAAACCTGTACACGCCTGCGAAGAAACCCGCGTAATCGTCTAAGGCCTGATCGCCCTAACTCAGGGCGGATCGAGCCCCTTGGTGGGGACGTATATAAACTGATATGATGAAATAACACATATACCTATATTATCAAAAAAATAATTCAAATCATTATATCAATCTAGTAATAAAATTTCCTAAAAATATTAATATGGGCCAAATCCTCGAGTCGTATAAGCTCCAAAGGAGCCCATGACGTCTTCTCGTTGCCGCGCTGGATGGCAATAGACAACCTTAGCAGCAAGTAGGACCTCACGTCACATCTCTCTCGAAGGCGACGGCCAATCTCCTTTGTGAAGGCAAAGGCCTCTGCTGAGGGTTCAGCAGCCGGTTGTCGCACAGACCAGCGGCACAAAGCAGTAATTTGCCTCCAAGACCGAGCACTTATTATGCTTTTTTCTCGCCGCAAATTGAGCAGCAGTACCGCACGGATGAGGAGTGAGGCAATAAAAGTGGCGTCCCAATGCAGGCACGTTCCTCTCTGCCATAGCACCTGTTTAAACACTCCGGCCTTTTGCCATCAGATCGACAAAAGCCCGGCGGCTGCATCAAAGATGGAATATTCCATCTGGCCGAGACCAGTGCCCTCCGAGTGAGGTCATTAAGGAATTGGTGACGTGGGAATCTTCACAAACAACGACCGCAACTCAGTGAGTGATGGCCACATGCCTCCACCGTGGACCCGCAAATACATTGATGAGGTTCACAGATATTGATATTGCAGGCGGAGAGCAACTGCCACACGCAAATAGTCGCCGTCAGAAGAGTTCCCATATCTGTGCCTCCTGTTAAAAGATGCTAAACTCGATTTAAATGGGTTTTTAAATTTTTTACACTATTGCAATCTGTAAAAAAATACCTATCTGTTCGTCTACGAAACACATCGCTACATGCCATTGTTCCAGAGTTAGAGTTGTGTAAAGTAGCGTATGCTGAAAAATCATAAAAGAAATCCACTCAAAAGTATGAAATTATATTTTAATGTTTTAATACAACATAAGTGCGTTTTATTATCCCTGCAGTGCCATCTATTGACATTCTGCTGCTATGATTCTAATGTGTGGTATGTGTAGCTAATATGTGGAAAAAAGTACTCTATTGTTATTATTGTAAGTATCGATTGATAATTTCCCAAGGGACCTCTTTAGTTTTCCGGGATAAAAAATACCCGCCTATACAATGATGGTCAAAACACCCCATCCCAATGTAAAGGTTTCATATTGTTACGTTGAGCCTTTCTAAAGATATTTTTTTTTGCATTCCTGAAGGAACCCTTAATTTTTTTGGGATTCATAATGTCCCATTTTTAGTTTGCGATAAGGGTATCAACGTGTAAAATTTGATTGTAATAGGTCAAGCCACATTTGCGTGGTGAGCCATTCTATAAATGTATACTTTTGATTTTCCCACGGGAACTATTAAATTTTCCGGGATAAAAAGTATCCTATATGTTAACCCGGGCTATAAGGAACCACCATACAAAATTTCATCAAAATAGGCCTGGTAGTTTTTGCGTGATGCGCGAACATACAGACAGACAGACAGACAGACAAAAATTCCAAAAGTTGTTGTTTTGGTCTCTGTATCGTTAGTTATGTCCACCACAGTTATTATTTTCCAAAAATATTTCATGTACAGACACGGCCCCGTTACAGTTTTATTATATTATAGATTATAGATAGATAGATAGATAGATATATAGATAGATAGATTATAGATAGAAGATGTAAAAATGTGTCTGTTACCTTTTCACGCTTCAACGCCTTGACCAATCTTAATGAAATTTGGCATGCAGGTAGCCTGTGTCACGAGGAAGGAAATAGGCTACTTTTTATTCCGTGAAAATATCATAGCCCAATGCAGTTCCTGAGGGAACTGAAAATATCCTCTTTTTTGGTTAATCTCTATAACATCGCAACGGAACAATAAATTGTCTGATTTTTTGCACAGAGATGGTTGACGGGGTGGAAAATGACATACATGATTTACTAATCAGCATATCCTGACATAAGTCCCGAGGGATCTGGAGAAAATTCATGTCCACGCTCGCGAGCCGCTTGCGGCTCGCGCACCGCGCACCCTCTAAGGCAGTCATAAAAACAATGTTCACGCGGGTGAACTTTAAATAAAAAAAAATACATTCGCTTTACACCAGGAGGTCGCGGGTTCGATTCCCGGTGGGGTCAACTCGTAAGACTCGGTTTGGTTGGTGGTAGGGCATTTTCTAAGCCCACCTGGCTAGCTACCACCATCTTATCTAAGTCTTGCCGCCAACATCAGTGTTAAGAACATTGATGTGTTCCGGCTTGAAGATAAGATAGCCAGTTCTCCATTGCGTTGGGGAATCTTAGTAAGCCCGCTTTCATATTCGGCATCATCGTCACTTACCATCAGGTGAGATGATGCCAAGTAGGCTTACCAATTTTGAATAAAAAAAAGCTAGCACTTTAATAAAACTGTAATTACCTTTCAAACATCTCCCTGCATTCATCCAGAGATCCATGAAATAGCAGTCTACCCTCACTCATCAGCATAATAGAATCAAACTCCTTGAACAGATCCGATGACGGCTGATGTACTGAACACACGACAACTTTGCCAGACATGGCCATCTTCTTCAGCACCATGACTACAATTCCTGCACTGTGACTGTCCAGCCCTGTTGTAGGTTCATCGCAAATCAGAATTTTTGGACTAGATATGAGCTGAAACATAGAAACATATGCTGAGTCAGTCCTTTTCGCTGAGCCTGCACAGCTCACCCGTAACCTTGTATCTTTTCCCTAGTATGGTGAAATTTAAATATTTTATTTATCTGTTGCGAGTTGTGTTGGTTCGTGAATAAAACTTTTTCTATTCTATTCTAAACCACAGGTCTTACGACATTACTTTTTTAGTTTCGATTGCAGATATCCTCTTTGCAGTAATAATTATTATAACTACAGTGATACCGAAAATCTATTAAGAGTAGTCGGATAAATTATTGCAGTGCTCTCTTTCTTCTTCTATGATCTAGTCAAACCAACATAAAAACAATAAAACTATATGTTAACGTGCAATCCAACACACACACTTATACACATACACTTTTTCTTTAAATTATAAGGATACCTACAACACATACACACATACATATATATCTTGGTAAGCCCGCTTCCATCTTTTTTTTTTTATTCACAATTGGTAAGCCCTTGGCATCATCTCATCTGATGGTAAATGATGATGATGCCGAAGATGGAAGCGGGCTTACCAAGATTCCCCAACGCAATGGAGAACTGGCTATCTTATCTTCAAGCCGGAACATATCAATGTTGTTAACACTGATGTTTGGCGGCAAGACTTAGATAAGATGGTGGTAGCTAGCCAGGCGGGCTTAGAAAATGCCCTACCACCAACCAAACCGAGTCTTACAAGTTGACCCCACCGGTAATCGAACCCGCGGCCTCCTGGTGTAAAGCGAATGGACTATCCATTACGCCACGGAGGCGGTTATCAGGCATCTTCGGCATCATCGTCACTTACCATCAGGTGAGATGATGCCAAGGGCTTACCAATTGTGAATAAAAAAAAAATATTTTGTCCTTTTATAAATTCCTTCGCATATGTCTTATCTAATAAAGTTAAGTAGTTAAGTACCTCTTTGAGTACTCTCTTTGTATGTCATGTTTGTAGCCTGGTAAAGCTTTTGTTTTCGGCCCCCACGATACAGGCCTAGCCTAGTGTGGGGACCACTACTTACTCTATTATCGTATAACTGCGTTTTTGGTAATGAAATAAATTTATTATTTATTAATTTATTATTTGTAATTTATGTATATTTTTTACGTGTACCACTTAGATCTTCTCTTTGTCCGTTTGTTTTTGTATTCACAACTTTTGTTCTATTTGGTTCTGACTCGGTGGCTCAGTGGTTAGTGCCCTTAACTACTGATCCGAGGGTTATGGGTTCGATCCCCACCCAGGGCAAGCATTTGTGTGATGAGCAGATTTGTTTGCTCTGTGTCTGGGTGTTAAATATCAATATACGTATGTATTTAAACTTTTTTAACTTTTATCCTACTTTGGGGCCAGATGACCATGTCTGATTTGTCCCAGAATATTTTTATTTTATTTTAATTAGAAACAAAAAAACTATAGTTTAAATATATAACTATACTAGCTGTCCCGGCGAACTTCGTTCCACCCTACACTAACAGCGCCATCTACCGGGCTGATTTGTGAATCTAAACCATCCTCAAACCCCCTGGAATACACACAAAAAAATTCATAAAAATCGGTCCAGCCGTTTAGGAGGAGTTCAATGACTAACACACGGACAGAAGATTTATATATATAAAGATAAAATAGGCAATTGTTCTTACTCACCGAGGTGGCCAAAGAGAGCAGTTTCTTCTGACCCCCTGATAGGCAGCTAATCGCCGTCTGCGCGTGCGCCGCCAGCTTCAGTTCCTGCATCAGCGCGTTCATCTTCATTCTGTTGTTTGGCTTCTTGCAGCTTCCTAGTTTCATTTCTGTCTGAAAGCTACTGTCAATTGATTAATCTAGCCTGTTTATTTTGTACATGCAAAAAAAATGAATAAATTTAATTAACTTTATTTAATTATACTAGATTTAATTTAATTATTTACACATCAACATTTGTCTGAAATCGAATAGGCTGTACACGCATATGAGCCTTGCCTAGTTTCGTTGTAAATAAAAAATGCAATTTACCTATGTATGTTATGTTGAAATAGACTTATTCTATTAGATTTTACTATTTTCCACAACTGTATTGAAAATTATTTTTTCACACCATAACTTTATATAAATATATATATGTATATAAATATAAAGTTATAAATAAGATATAAATTATTTTCAAAAAAAAACGTGTGTTATGTATACCTACATCTATTAAGTACGACTGCCTTAGTTTACAATACCGTGTTAGACTGTAATAAATAACTTCATCATATCAGCTCATATACGTCCCCACCGAGGGGCTCGAGCCTACCCTGAACTAGGGCGATCAGGCCTTAGTCGACCACGCTGGCCCAGTGCGGCTTGGTCAACTTCACACACAACCTACGAGTTTCATCGCAGGCGTGTGCAGGTTTCCTCACTATGTTTTCCTTCACCGTTAAAGCAATCGGTATACGGTATATAACTTATATCATACTTATTACTTATATTAATACTAAATACGAAAAGCAGCCAACTTTTTTATCCAACCCAATTTTTCAGGTTTCTTCCACTTGCCTTAACCGCAGTCTTCATCCGCCCTGCCTATCCACTTTTCCTCCTTATCACCAAGTAACAGAGTCTAAACTAGCAAGGCGAGACATTTGCAAACGGCACAATACTGACCATAAAAACCAAATGCTCCATAACTGTTAAACTGTCCATGAAAACTGTATGCTGCGGCACTATTTCAGCCACGCCTGGCGTGTCCCTGACATTCGTCCCATTAGTGATGACCACACCATGAGATGGCAGGTTGCTTTTGCCCGCTAAACAAGCGAGGAATGTTGTTTTTCCAGCTCCACTGTAAAAAAAAATTGCGATTTGACTATGGGTTCTATGGGGAAAGTTGTTTAGTTTATGGGTAGAAGCACCAGTTAAAATAGTTTCAAATAATTTTGTTAGACCTTATATATAATATAATGTTAATGACTTTTGTAAGCAAATTACAATATTTATACTTCAAAATATTAGTCATAACTAGAGTTGAAAGTAACACTGTAGACCTATTTTTGGTATTTTTTTCTATCGAGCTAAAACAGCTCAATCGTGTTTCTAATAGCTTTTGACTTTAAGGAATATCATCAACAATAAGGGTATTTTTTTTCAACCTAGGGTTTTCTATAGTTTACGAGTAATTGACGTCAAAAATAACGAAAATCTGTTATATTACCGCCTCAACTTGCAAATTTTGAAGCGGACAAATTACATACGAATATTAAAGGTTAAATAAAAGCTTGAAGTCAGTTAAAAATAACCCTTTAATAGAATCGGGTATCTGGACTCATATAAAAACATTCCACGTGGAATGGAATAATATCAATTGGAATTTAAGAGACGATAAAATGTTACTCTCTCCCTCCCCTAAACCTCTACGTATACAGCAAGAAAGGGAGAACTGCAGCGCAGACCGATAAAAGGCACTAACTAAAATTAACCAAAACATCATTTCGTAGTCCCCTATTTCCTCCTCTAAAACATGAGCAATATTTTTTTTTAAAAAAAAATTACAAAAACCTAATTCAAATAATATTTATGTACTTATTAAAATTACCTATGCCTCTATGTTTTCTATGCCTACATTTTTTTTTGGTGGGTGTCTTGAAATAACGTTTCAATTGGGCAATTTTCTCAGTTTTTGAAGGCTTATATATGGGAAAAAAACAAAACATAGAGGCATGGCTATGGTAGATATAGGATTGACGGAAAAAATGTTTTTGTTCTATTGTTATTATACAGGGAGGAAACAGGGGACTACGTTTGTATGGAAAAAATGACATAAAATTGTCATTTCAATAAAATGTTGCAGTGTCGCTGCACGCGCCCGCTCTCACAACTATAGACTCATTTTAATCATTTTAGATAAATCTGGTAGTAATTATACTCATAGTTCTAGGGCCCGATCGCCCTAATTCAGGGTAGGATGGAGCCCCTCGGTGGGGACGTATATGAGACGACATGATAATAAAGTAAATATTTACATGTACCTTGGTCCTAAAACTGCAACCAATTCACCATTCTTGATACAACCTGAAACTAAAATAATATTTTATAGGAAATTTATATTTTTACAATTATTTAAACACTTCGATATATCAAGGTCAGTTTGGCACCGCTGGAGAGACACAGTCCACGCTAGTTTAATAAATCGAATCGGCTTTCTTATCTTTGAGCAAACAAGGAGATCCGTAGAAGAACCAAAGTAAACACTATCAGTATCGCTAAGTGGCGGGCTATCAGAATAGCAAAATGTTACATAGCTCGTAGAACAGCTGACCGTTGGGGCAGTAGCGTTCTCAACTGGTGACCGAGCACCGGAAGACGTAGCGAAGGCAGGCCTTCCCATTGGGGATTGACGGCTTTATTAAGGTGGCTTTATGTGGGCAGCGCAGCACCGGTCGTTGTGGAAATCCTTGGGCAGGCCTTTGTCCAACAGTGGACGCAATTCAGCTAATATGATTGTAATGATGACAATTTTAAAATATAATATATTAGGTAGTTGTGTACTGTAATGAATTTCCCAAAGAATTAATAGTTATTTGCTACACATGAGTGTAAAGTTGCTTTTTAATAACCGAGTGCTCAATTTTGATGACCGAGCAAACGAAGGATTCCAAAATTGAAATACGAGCGCAGCGAGTGATTCTAAAATTTGAATCCTGAGCGTTAGCGAGGGAATCAAAAGGGTTCACAATTCAAACAAAAGACATCAACGCGAGCGAAAATCCTCTTTTTTTTATTCATTTCGGACTCCTTAGCGTGAGTTCGACTCACACTTGGCCGGTTTTCATTATTTGTTGTTTTACTTTAGAATTAGTACTATAATCACGCCAAGTTTAACGCTTGTATTACGAAATAAATAAATAATAAAATACCTATAAAACACTTTTGTATGGGGACCCCCTTTATTTTGATTTTTTTCTAATTTTAAATATTTATTATCATGGCGGCAATAGAAAACTACACTATGTGAAAATTTCTTACGTTTACCAATAAAGTTGATGAAATACAGCTAGCTGACAGACAGACAGACAAGTGCAACACCAGGCAACCGACCGCCGTCTATATCCCTTGGATAGCACGGTTAATTGTGCCACACGATAAGAGAAAGACGGACCTATGTAGCTCTCAGAATTGCTAAACTTTAGTGGCAGTGGGCGGGACACATAGCTCATAGAACAGATGGCCGTTGGGGCAGTAATGTTATTAAATGGCGACCATAGCGTAGGAAGGCCTCCCACTCGCTGGACCGACGACCTGGTGAAAGTTGCGGGAAACCGCTATATGCGGGCAGCACAGAACCGGTCGTTGTTGAAATCCTTTTGTCCAGCAGTGGAAGTCTTTCGGCTGATTTGATGATGATGAGTTAATTAATAAACAGGAGTTTTTGTATTTAATAAACAGTGGAAAACATAGAAAACGAGACTTCAAGCACGGTTTGGTTAAAAAATTGTATTTTTAGGGTTCCGTACCCAAAGGGTAAAAACGGGACCCTATCACTAAGACTTCGCTGTCCGTCTGTCTGTCTGTCATTAGTCTGTTTTTTATGAACCGTAATAGCTAGAAAGTTGAAATTTACACACATGATGTATTTCTGTTGCCGCTTTAACAACAAATACTAAAAATTAGAAAAAGTGAAAATAGGGGGGGGGGGGGGGGGTCACCATACAAAACAACGGGGTTTTTTTAAACGTGAAGAAACTAGCGCCATCTAGTATGATGGTACGGAACGCTTTGTGTGCGGTTGAGGGCTTGTAATATACCTCGCAATTTTATTTTAAACGCAATTGCATACTCTTCATTCGTACTTGAGTGCGTTCGAAAAACAGATAAAAAAAAGAGTTTGCATTTTATAATGGTTCCGTAGTTCCTAAGAGAAACCAACCCTTATAAAATAATTTGTCAGTCTGTCTTGCTTCAAAGACAGTCAAAATTTATGACCGTTAAATATAAAAAGTTCCCGAGTGGCGACCGCGCACCGGAAAACCGAGAGTAGGCAGACCTTCCACGCGGTGGACCGACGACCTGGTGAAGATCGTGGGAAGCCGATGGATGCGGGCAGCGCAGGACCGGTTGTCGTGGAAATCCTTGGGGGAGGCCTTTGTCCAGCAGTTGTCGGCTGATATGATGATGATGAAATATAAATAAAGCAAAAAAAAAAACGTAAAGTAGTTTGTATATAGATCTCCATTTCCAATGAAAAAAAAACCACCTAATTTTATTTTTGGGGGGTACCTTCCATACTCCCTAGTGTGGTAAAAAAATCCTACTCCTTTACGTTTATGGTACGTGTATCGTTGAATAGGCCTTTAGCACATATTTTATCATATATACTATTTTACAACTCAGAACAAAATTAAAGGTAGGTTCCCTAGATATAGTGTTAGCGCTTTGAAAACGGGGTATATAAAACTTTGCGCCAATCACGACGGAGCAGAGTTTTGCTTACATTCACGCGTTGGCAGACTTACCGTCAACATGCCGGAATATGCTGTGACATGTTTCAAATCCACCTGTCTCAACTACAGTGAAGGATAGGACCTATCATGTGTCGAAACATTATTCGAGGTCACCACTTAAGTTATACATACGTATATAACAGAACAAGTGTTACCCATATGTTACGGAACGCACCTCGGTCTGTATCCGTTGTCTATGTTTTTTTAAAAATAATAAAGTTAGTCTTTGATCGGAGTGTAAAAGAATATGGTGGTTTTATTTTCTAATCTACGAATCCACAGTTTTCAGATATCTGGCGACCGTGAGAAGGAAAAATGGACCTAGAGAAAAAGAAAAAAGAAAGAAGCGTTATTAGACGCGTTTTCTCAAGAACCGCTAACGAATTACAATCCGCCGTTGAAACAGGCATCACTCTCGACCGCCTGAGGACTCAACATTTGAAACTGAAAGAACTGGCAGAAAATCTATTCAAGATAGACCAGATTATAAAAGATTTAATCTTAGTCAACTTCGAAGAAGAGGAGTTAGAAAAAGAGTTAGAAAGCCAATTTGAATATAAGGCGAAATGGCAGACTTGTGACGCCATATTTGAAAAACCGAAGCTGATGCTACCGAATAATTCCGCACAGAAAATCTCGAAAAATGACAATAATCGGTCATTTAAACTGCCGAAACTACAACCAAAAATATTTGACGGAGAGCTCAAGTCATGGCTGCCTTTCTGGTGTCAATTTTCTAAAATAGACGAGGACGACACTCTAGACGTCACGGAAAAACATCAATACCTTTTACAGGCCATGAAGGAAGGTACAGAAGTCAAAAAATTAGTGGAAAGTTTTCCACCGAACGCTTATCAAGCATGCGTAGAGCAATTAAAAAATAGATATGCCAGAACTGATCTACTTACTCAAATTTACATAAGAGAAATTCTGCAGTTGGTGTTAATGAAAAATCAACAACAAAATCTAACATCACTTTATGACCAATTGAATGGTCATTTAAGAGCTTTAGAGGTACTCAGTGTAACTAAAGAGAAATATGCTGCATTCTTACTTCCCATGGTAGAATCTGCGTTGCCAGAAGATATACAGCGAGTATGGGAGAGAAATCGAATTTTGGGAAAGGATGTAGCTGAAGAGTTGCACAATCTGCTAGATTTTTTAAGAAAGGAAGTAGAAAGCGAGCAACGATTGGAAATGGCGAGGAAGACTTTCAAGAATGAAGAAAAATCTCTTACGGCAGAATGTTTATTAACAAATATAAAAACCAAGAAAATTGCAGAAGAAAAGAAAAATTTGTGTATATGGTGCGAAAAAAGCACACATGCAAGCGTAGAATGCTACAAAATAAACAAGATGAACATAGAAGAAAGAAAGGCATTATTAAAAGAGAAAAAAGGCTGTCCAATATGTTTGAGGAAAGGGCATCATCCTAAAAGCTGCCGAGCTTCAGTGAAATGTCTCATTTGTTCGAGGAGACACTCGACAATTTTATGCCCAGAACAGAAGACAGAAGAGCCTAAGAAGGAAACATCCACTTCATTATCTTCTATGAATTCAAAGGAAACACTTCTTCAAACTGTAATTGTTACGGTGCAACATAAAGAACAGAAGCAACAAGTACGAGCTCTGCTAGACTCGGGCTCTCAACGGACATACATCAGACAAGATATTGTGGAAAAATTGAAGATCCCGTCAACAGGAAAAGAACAATTGACTCACGTCCTGTTTGGTGGTGTAGAGACAAATAGTAAAGATTTCACTATTTATGATGTAAATGTAAAGGCACTAAATGGTACATTTAATATGAATATGTCGGCCATCAGCCAAAATAATATTTGTGGAGATATTCCTAAAGTAAATGCAAATGACAAAGAATTGAATAGTTTGTTAAATGAAAACAGCATTACTTTGACAGACAAGGCTAGTAATATAAAAGAAGTAGGGCTTTTAATTGGAGCAGATTTCCTAGGGTTTCTGTTGACAGGAGCAGTGATTCAACTGAACAATGGATTGGTGGCAGTAAAGACGAAGTTGGGCTGGACCCTACAAGGCAAGCAGGTGAGTGTAAATGTCAGTAATAACCTCACGACTGTGCTGCATTGTACATGTGATGATGTATTAACAGAGTTCTGGTCCCTGGAGTCACTTGGCATACGAGACCCCGCAGAGGTGAGGTCCAAAGCTGAAATTGAAGCCAATACGATGGTGGCCTTCGAGGAGAATATCAAGCTGACCGATGACAACAGGTATGAAGTCAAATTACCCTTCAAAACTAACAATGAAGACTTATTACCTAATTTTCACATAGCCAAACAAAGATTACAAACAATGAGTAAGAAGTTAGTACAAAATGCTAAATTCTCTGAGTACGATTCTGTGTTCAACATTTGGCTAGACTTGGGCATAATTGAACCTACGGAGGATGGTGACACCGGTCACTACCTGCCCCACAGACCTGTTTATAAAAGTCAAAGTTTAACGAGCACTATCAGACCAGTTTTTGACGCTTCCTCTAAGGATAAAAATGGTCTCAGCTTAAATGCTTGCTTAGAGAAGGGAAATAATTTAGTTGATCTCATACCTAACTTAATAAATAATTTTAGAACAGGTAAAATAGGTATTACGTCTGATATTGAGAAAGCCTTTTTACAAATAAGTTTGGCAATGCAGGACAGAGATTACTTAAAATTTCTGTGGTACAAAGATGAATCATTGGAGGACTTAATCACTTACAGACATTGTAGAGTAGTTTTTGGTTTAACATGTAGCCCATTTTTATTAACGGCAACACTGCATCATCACCTGAGCAAGATGACTGATGGTCCGCTGAGTGCTACTGCGAAGCTGTTAAACAGATCACTTTATGTGGACAACTGTGTGGTAAGTGTCGACTCTAAAGAGGAAGCTGACAAATTCATTAGTGAGGCTAAGACCATAATGCATACTGCAAAATTCAACCTCCGAATGTGGGTAACATCAGACGGGATCAACGAGACTGGTAAGGATACAGTTTCAGTATTAGGACTAAACTGGGACACCATCACAGATGAATTGTACTGTAATTGTACTACACTGCCTGCCGAGCAACTGAAGAACGTAACAAAAAGAGGATTACTCTCTGTAGCGCAAAAGGTATTTGATCCCATTGGCTACACGTCACCAGTCATGTTGACTCCTAAGTTGATACTTCAAGAGACGTGGCGCCGTCAGCTAACTTGGGATGAAGAACTGCCTGCGGATTTACGGACTAAATTACTAAATTGGTACAAGCACTTACCTTACTTGAAAGACTGTAGAATCCCAAGAAGACTGGCCGTAGACAACCTGAAAGAGATGGAGGTAAGTATTCATTTGTTTGTTGATGCGAGCAAAGATGGATGTGGAGCATGTGTCCTACTGAGAGCTGAAAAAGCAGGAAATGTCAGTGTCCAGATGATTGCTGCTAAATCAAGAGTTGCACCATCTGAAAGGTTAACAATCCCAAGATTAGAGCTTACAGCGGCCTTGATAGGTTCTAGACTACTTGCCAATGTGAGAGAGAACCTGAAACTCTATGAATACAAAGAATATTGTTGGTCCGATTCTAGTGTTAGTCTAATATGGATAAAGCGAGAGCTTCCACTGAAAACATATGTAGGAAATAGAATTAAGGAAATTCGACAAAATACAGATGTGGAAAACTGGTTTCACATTCCAGGAGAAGACAACTGGGCCGATGTAGCTTCCAGAGGCTGCGACGCGAAGACCCTCTTCAATACTCGCTGGTGGGAAGGACCGACGTGGCTGCGCCTGCCGCCGAGCTGTTGGCCGCGCTCCGAACTGCACGTCGACGAACACCAAGTAAACCTGGAAATAAAAAAGACAGTAATTAATACAGTCACACCTACTGAAACTCTGTTACATAGACTACAAAGTTATTTCTCTAAATACACAAAGATAATTAGAATGACAGCTTGGATACTAAGATTTTTATATAATATAAAACATGCCAATAACAGAAGGGTAGGAGAAATAACATATAATGAATATGAAAAGTCGGAAAAGATTATTATTAAATTAATACAGGCAGAGAACAAAGAATTTATTGAAAAGAAGGCAGGGAACTTGACAAAGTTTACTGACAAGGAAGGCATTATAAGAATTAAAACAAAACTCTTACTCTCAGATTTTCCAGAAAGTGTGCAGATACCTTACCTGCTTCCAGCCAAAAATCAGATAGTCAAGCTGCTCGTGAGACAAAGACATGTGCAGCTGCAGCATGCCGGTAACAATCAACTGATTGCTGATATTCGCACGAGATTCTGGATTGTGGGGATACGACGACTCGTAAGGTCAGTGACGTCAACGTGTACCATTTGCACGCGATACAGATCCAAGCCCACACTCGCGCCCACAGCGCCCCTTCCCCCCGAGCGCGTCACGTGCGCCGCGCCGTTCCAGAACACAGGCGTCGACCTGGCCGGGCCGCTGCTCTTGCGCGACGGCGAGAAGTGCTGGGTGGTCCTGTACACCTGCGCCGTGTATCGAGCCGTACACCTGGAATTAACTAGGTCGCTGTCTACAGAAGCCTTCATCATGACGTTACGTCGATTTACCGCGAGACGAGGACGTGTTACCATGATGATGTCTGATAGAGGTACGAATTTCCATGGTACTAAAAACCTACTTAACGCACTGAACTGGGACGAAATACAGAAACAGTCGACTATCAGGCGTATCACCTGGAAAATGAACGCGCCTACGGCCGCCTGGTGGGGCGGATACTGGGAACGCCTCATCCGAATTATGAAGGACCTGTTACGACGAATATTAGGTAAAGCATCAGTATCCTATTGTGAGCTACAAACCATAATTTGCGACTGCGAAGCTACGATGAACGGAAGACCACTGACATACATAAATAGCGATAAAAGTGAGTATTTAGAGCCACTAACCCCGGCATATTTTATTCAACCGATACCTAACACAGACGTGACAGATCTTGACGAGATAGACACGAAAAACCTTAACGCTAGACTAAGGTACTTACAGAATTTGAGAGACCAATTTCGTCAAAGATTTAAATCCGAGTATCTTACCTTTCTTGTACAGAAGGGAAAGGAGAAGAAGGACAGTATAAGGGAAGGAGATATTGTTTTGATTGAGACTGAGGAAAAAAGGATTAAATGGCCACTAGGTATAGTAGAAAAATTGTTTACAGGGAGAGATGGAGTAGAGAGAACAGCGAGAATAAAAACATCTTTAGGTACAAGAATACGGCCTGTACAGCGACTTTATAAATTAGAGATAACAGGTAATGATTTTTCTTTAACACCTACTCCTCAACCTTCAAGAGATCCTGTAGACATGGGGACGCAACCCCATACCACTTCAGCGCCCCCTGACGACGGTATGGACAAAGTCATGTTACCTGAAATTCATGGTAAACAACAACAGTTTTCTTCTCGCAGTGGAAGAAAGGTAAAGTTACCAAGTAAATTTAATTTATATCAATTGTAAGCTTATTTTGAAACTGTGGGAAATATGTTTTATTTGGTAATTTGTAATTGATATTTTATTTGTCTGTCAAGGTGGTGAGAGATAGGAATAAAATAATGTATGTTAAATATTTGAAACTTGTGTAAACATAGATACATAGGTATAAGGTTCCTAATTTGTAATTTTCCTAAGAGATCTTAATTCTGAAATGAAAAACATATGATGTGTAAAACATTTTATCTAAGGTTCATAGTACCTATTCTAAATAAATAATTTTCTTGTGTATGTACAACTATAATGTATAATAGCGACATCTGTTGCTGAATAGCAAAACTAAGTTCTAGGTTGCTATGTCAAAAAATTTTACCCAATTTGGGACATTTTTCCTGATAATGTTACTTAAAAATGTTTAAATTGTAACATGTTAACAATTGTTGTTTTAGATTTGGTAAGCGTAGATATATAATATTTTCTTCTGTGTTTGGAGGATGTTACGGAACGCACCTCGGTCTGTATCCGTTGTCTATGTTTTTTTAAAAATAATAAAGTTAGTCTTTGATCGGAGTGTAAAAGAATATGGTGGTTTTATTTTCTAATCTACGAATCCACAGTTTTCAAGATATATAGCATAGATTATATAGCATATCTCTGGCATTACCCCACTTTTTGCTATGATTGTTGTATGAAACTCAACATCTACATTATTTTCAATCTGAGACTTAAAAACTTAAAATTATCTATGCTAGTATCTGGAAAATCCTACTCCAGGGTCAGATGGTTGTATGTGAGTTTGTCCCAAATTGCTTTGCCTCATGTGCTTTTAATAATTTACTTACCGTTGTTGAGTATCATTGTTTTTGGTTTAGTGACTCTGCGCGTCCACCACGACGTTTCTTCCAGGGCCCACACTGTCAGATCTCTAATTTTTATCACTGCATTGCCTTCATAAGGTTCCTTGTTGCCTTGGGTTAAGTTCTAAAACAATTTTATTTTTAATAGATATAAAACCCTCGTGTAACAAATGGTCGTTGGGTCAATAAAGTTATCGAGTGGCGACTGCGCACCGGAACTTGTAGCGTAGGCTGGCCTCCCACTTGGTGAAGATTGCGGGAAGCCGCTGGATGGGGGCAGCGCAGGACAAATCGTTGTGAAAATCTTTGGGAGATGGCTTTAGGCTGATATGATGAACACTGTATAATAAACAGTCACAATAAAGTTACACAGGTTCGTTCGTAGGATTGTTAGAGACACCTATTAATGAGTCTTTTAAGAGGACTGTGAACCCACGGCGAAAATTCGACTTTTCATATAAACGGCGATAACGATTTTCACCTGTGTAAATGTTAACCGATTTGACAGGTTGTCAGTCAGAACAAAAGCTAGGCTTATTCGTTTCGTTTTTTTAAATTCGGTAATTTAAAAAACGAAACAATAATGATAATTTTAAAAAATGGCCGAAAATAGTTTTGTATGAAAACACGTGAACGACAATAAAATTAAACTCATTAACTTTATCGAAAAAACAATAACGTATAAGCCTAGCTTTTGTTTTGACAAAAACAAAAACATGTCAAAAACTGGTCCAAATCGGTAAACATTTAAAAGGTGATAATCGTTATCACCGTTTGTATGAAAAGTCGCTTCACAATCCTCTTAAGACTGTTTCCAATTACGATTATTCAGACCAAAACTGTTATTCGTCTCAGAAATAGAAAAAAATGTTTGTTAGTATGACATGTATGACCGATTCTATTTTCAATATTTAGACCCTGGGCGACCGAGCAATTTTAGGAGACTCCTAGGGTTAAAAAAAATTTAGTATGACATATATATCAGTGTCTGCTTTCAATATTTATACCCTAAGGATCAAGCAATGTTCGGAGCCTTCTAGGCTAAAAAACTGTTAGTATGACATGTATGACGGAGTCTACTTTCAATATTTAGACCCTGGGCGACCGAGCGATCGATGTTCACAGTCTCCTAGGCTAAAAAAAATATTTATTTTATTTCTTGTGTGAAAACGGATTTTTTCCGAAATTAAACCTATCTAGAGAGACTTGGAATGTAAATGATAACCTTAATACAAAATTTCATCCAAATCGTTGGAGCCGTTTCCGAGAAACCAGTATCATAATAAACCAATTGCTCACTTAAATTATTGGTCCATATTGCGCCCTGGCAAGAGAAGGAAGTTAGTTATTTAGTTCACAGGACAAACATTGATTTGTTCGTATTAATTATCTCAAACTTAGAGCCGATGGGACAGAAAAAAACATTTTCTTTCTATCAATCTTTCATGTCATGGACATTACTTATCTCATTTGGATATTTCCGAAAGGCCAGTCGCTAACTCGTTTACGTCACTCGTTTAAATATCGTTAACGTAGAAAGCTGAGAAAAAAACAGAACTTTTGAATTCCAAAAAAACTGGTCCCAGCATATCTTTTTCTTATCTGTTGAACGACGATGAGACTAGAAATTGGTGGTCTAATATAGTCTTTCGTAATGCTAATTCTAAATTTAAATCCATAGACATTTGTTTTTTGATCTCCATTGCGTTGGGAATCTTGGTAAGCCCGCTTCTATCTTCGGCTTCATCTTGGTGAAATGATGCCAAGGGCTTATCAAATTCATCATATCAGCTCATATACGTCCCCACCGAGAGGCTCGAGTCTACCCTGAATTAGGGCGATCGGGCCTTAGTTGACCACGCGGGCACAGATTACTAAATAGTTACTACGTAACAGATACTTCACTCAGTAGTAAATTTCCAATACCTACTGCTATAATAGCCTACTCCATCGCGTCAGCAACTGCAGTACATGCTTCACACCGCTCGATCGCAGGGCTGCCTCTTCGATAAAATTAAATTAACGTAACTTTTTGTGTCTATGTTATTGAGAACTGTGAATATATTTTGACTTATAGGTGGTAGTTTAAAATTGTATCATTTATCTATCTATCTATAATATAAAAATGAATCGCAAAATGTGTTGGTAAGCGCGTAACTCGAGAACGGCTGGACCGATTTGGCTAATTCTTTTTTTGTCGAGTTTGTTATTGTCAGGAGAAGTTTCTTATGTAGGGTAGGGTAGGGTAGGGTAGGGCAGTGTAGTGTAGTGTAGGGTAGGGTAGTGTAGAGTAGGGTAGGGTAGG
This sequence comes from Coleophora flavipennella, assembly GCA_947284805.1. Lineage (NCBI taxonomy): Eukaryota > Metazoa > Arthropoda > Insecta > Lepidoptera > Coleophoridae > Coleophora > Coleophora flavipennella. The sequence continues at coordinate 13,394,038 of OX369256.1, read as the reverse complement.
GTAGGGTAGGGTAGGGTAGGGTAGGGTAGGGTAGTGTAGTGTAGTGTAGGGTATGGTAGTGCAGGGTAGGGTAGGGTAGGGTAGCGTAGGGTAGGGTAGGGTAGTGTAGGGTAGGGTAGGGTAGTGTAGGATAGGGTAGGGTAGTGTAGTGTAGGGTAGTGTAGTGTAGTGTAGGGTAGTGTAGTGTAGTTTAGTGTAGGGTAGGGTAGGGTAGGGCAGTGTAATGTAATGTAAGGCGGTACGTAGTTCGCCGGGACAGCTAGTATATATATATATATATATATATATATATATATAATTCTCGTGTCACAGTGTTAGTAACCATACTTCTCCGAAACGGCTGGACCGATTTTTATGAAATTTTGTGTGCATATCGGGTAGGTCTGAGAATAGGTTCTTATCAATTTTTCATACCTCTACGCGGGCGAAGCCGCGGGAAACAGCTAGAAAAATATATATTTTTTTATAAATTGGTGCTGACTGTGCAATACATCTAGATAACACATAATTTTAGAGGTCAGTGTGTAAGTAAAATGAAAAAAAAGAGTTACATGTGTTTTATTTTTATATAATTTTTTATTAATTTCTTACCCTTTCTAAATTCTCGGTTATTAAATTTTAGTGTAGCAAAAATCCTGAATCTACTAAAAAGTTTTATTAGATATTGTTTTGGGAAACAAGGGCAGGGAGAGTCAAAATGTATGTCATTTAAAATTTCATATACCTATACTACCCGGCCTTTGTTTTATATTTTTTTCAAAATTATTAATAAACATAGTCTCAAGTTCTCTTACATAATTATAAAACGCATCTGTTAGTACTTTTAACTTTCCATAAAAAGACGATGTTTTGTTGAATGCTTTGCACATATTTGCTTTCATCATTACAGCTCATATACGTCCCCACCGAGGGGCTCGAGCCTACCCTGAATCAGGGCGATTAGGCCTTAGACGACCACGCGGGCCCAGTGCGGGTTGGTCGACTTCACACACAACCTTCGAGTTTCTTCGCAGGCGTGTGCAGGTTTCCTCACGATGTTTTCCTTCACCGTTAAAGCAATCGGTAAGTATGTACGTAAGTTTTTTTGAAAAACTCATTGGTACATATTTGCTTTGCACATTGTTGAATGCTACAGCACATAAGGCACCAGACGGCATCGTAGGTACGCGTACGAACGAACGAAACGATTTAAATTGAAATACGTGCGTGCGCTTCGTTTGTGAAAACCGCACTGAATTGGGTCCGCAAACGGCCCGAGAACGCTCTGCTGGGCGGTAGGTTATTATAGCGCGCAAGTACATGGAGTGACGGAGGCCTGACGCGGGCCCAGTGCGGGTTAGTCGACTTCACACACAACCTGCGAGTTTCTCCGCAGGCGTGTGCAGGTTTCCTCACGATGTTTTCCTTCACCGTTAAAGCAATCGGTAATTATATGTACGTAAGTTTTTGAAAAACTCATTGGTACATTGGCCGTCCAGATTTGAACCCGGTACCTCTGGTTAGAAGGACCGAGTTATTACCGGTTGAGCCACCGACGCTTTTAATATCATAATTTTAATATTTTAACGTACATCATTATCATCATATCAGCCGAAGGAAGTCCACTGCTGGACTTAGGCCTCCCCCAAGGATCTCCACGACGATCTTAACGTACATAAGAAATCTAAATTGAAAACACATTGTTGCGTGGCAGGATACGAACCCAACTTCCCGGACAGAAGGTAGCGGCACTTGCCATTGCACCACCGACGCTCTTACCAAGATATCTTTACAAGATATCCATAGTCAATCTCCAAAAAAAATCTTCATACAAATCGAATAGCTAATAGACAGGCCTCCCACGCGGTGGACCGACGACGGAAGACGCTGGATGCGGGCTCCTTGGGACAGGCCTTTGTTCAGCGGTGAACGTCTTGATGATGATGATGATGATGATGATGAGCTGATTTTTTTACAATTAATTGACTGGGTTTTCTTGGGAAGAGGCTCAGTATGATGAGCAGTTAAAGTAATCGGTGGTAACCAAGTTTATTTTCTATTTCCTTATATCCACAATTGGTAAACCCTTGGCATCATATCACCTGCTGGTAAGTGACGGTGATACCGAAGATGTAAGCGGGATTACCAAGTTTCCCCTACGCGATGGGGAACTGGCTATCTTACCTTGCAGAATGTGTGTAAAGTCGAACAACCCGCACTGGGTCCGCGTGGTCGACTAAGGCCCGATCGCCCTAATTCAGGGTAGGCTCGAGCCCCTCGGTGGGGACATATATGAGCTGATATGATGATCTTGCAAAAAGTTATTCATTATGATGAGAGAAGCCCCACTTACCGGGTCCTCCACCTGTGTAACTTACCTTATCAAAATCCATTTTCTCACACAGTCACAATATTTAGTGCACAAACCACCTCGTGTCACAATAATGTCAAAACAACTAAAGGTAAATCTCAAATGGAATGATAATTACCACTTAGTGTATGCTCTTCAATATGCTCGTAGATATTAAGACAATAGAACAAAGAAATCATTGTACAAATGTAGATAACAAGATAAAATCCTCCCTAATATGATGTCTTCTTGTGTTGGTTTTTCTGTGAAAAGCCTTGTATCATCAAATTTAATATCGTAAGGAGCGAAACAACCCGATTTTTATCATGAAACTTACGAGTTACATTGCATTAGACGATGATTAGAAATTTTAATATGGTATACCTTGTCCCCATGAAAGAAATAATAAAAATAACCACTACGAGAGTGCCGACAAAAGTGAAACCTTTTAACAGTTTTATAAGTTTTGACGTATCGTATCTTCTATTATCTTAACGTACCTATCTTAATTTATCGTATCGCATCTTTTCGTATATTATCGTATCTTATCTTACGATGCGGTATCGTATCAAGTCGTATCGTATCGTTTTATTTATTTATTTAAAACCATAGGTACAATGTTGTACAATATATATATATATATATATATTGTACCTAGGTTGTACACAGGTCATAGAAGAATCTAAATAAAAATAAGTTAAATATTAGTATTGATAATTATTTCAGCTGTAGAGAGGCTATGTCTTAGAATAAAATAATGATAAAACAAGACTTCAGTAATAATAAAAAAATCCTTTTTAATGATAAAATGTCAAATTTAAGCAAAAAAAAAAAATAATCTTCAGGTGTAAAAGGGCCATGTCATAATAAAAAGAAGCTAAAAGTAAAAATTATTGTTTTTAATATAAAGTTTCAGCTGTAAAAGGGCCATTTTTTTTAATTCACAATTGGTAAACCCTTGACAACATCTCACCTGGTGGTAAGTGACGATGTTGCCGAAGATGGAAGCGGGCTTACCAAGATTCCCCAACGCAATGGGGAACTGGCTATCTTATCTTCATGCCGGAACACACCAATGATATCAACATTGATATTTGGCGGCAAGACTTAGATAAGATGGTGGTAGGGTAGCTAGCCAGACGGGCTTAGAAAATGCCCTACCACCAACCAAACCGAGTCTTACAATTGACCCCGCCGGGAATCGAACCCGCGACCTCCTGTGTAAAGCCAGTGAACTTTGCCTCTGAGTCATAATAAAAAAGAAACTCAAAGTAAAAATTATTGTTTTTAATATAAAGTTTCAGCTGTAAAAGGGCCATGTCATAATAAAAATATTTTATGAAGGCAAGAAAAGTATTAAAACTTTCGGTAACAGGTAACGGTAAGGTGTCTCGAGATCAATGGTTTTTCCCATCTCAAATACAGTTTTATTGCGGCGCCCGAATTAGGTACTTCTTTTAAAATTAAACTAGGAGTGCCAACTGAGTACCAAATTTCGTTCTTACACACAGACACACACACACACACACTATAAAATTGGCTCTGGTATAAAAATTATTTAAATTATTTAAATAATAAAAAATTGGCGAACTCTGCCGTTAAATTAGGCTGGAATCATGGCGCAAGCAAAACTAAAAGTCTTCTGGTATCGCTTCTTTGTTAAGTAATAAAACGCCATGGGGCGCCGAAATTTTCTTTTTTAGGCGCGTTGGGCATTTTGGGGATGGGAAAAAGCCTTTGAACTCGCGACACCGTCACCGACACCATACCAGGAACACTCGCAGCTTCAAAACTTTGTCACACTATTCGCTCGCCAGGAACACTCGGAGGGTCAAAACTTATAGAACTGTAAAAAGTTTACACTTCGTTTTCACTTACGTGGGGCATTGTTATTATTAGTATTACTGGAAACTGAGTAAATCCCTTAAAATTTGACTCGTGATTTTTTTAACACCCTGTCATATATGTGTAACTAGCTTTTGCCAGCGGCTTCGCCCACGTGGACGTCGTTTTTATGACTGTCTTTAAGGTTGAGAGGCTCGCGCGCGTGGTCATGAGTTTTCTTCAGATCCCTCAGGAACTATATCGAGCTATTCTGATTAGCAGGCTATGTCACTTCCCACCCCCGTAACCAAGCAAGTCTATACAAAAAAAAACCGGCCAAGTGCGAGTTGAACTCGCGTGGAGAGGGTTCCGTACAATGCCAAAGTCAAATACAAAATATCACATTTGAAATCCTCACAGTAAGATGCGAGTTATTTTTTTTTATTGTTAAAAATTTGAATGTGTTTGGCTTCACCTCACCTGATGGTAAGTGCCGATGCAGCCGAGGATGTAACACGTAAGCTCAAAAAGTGCCTATTCACTCTCGTCTTGATGATTCCCTAATTTTACGAATCGGGGAATACAGACGCCGGCAGGGAATTCCACCCCTTGGCCGTACGCATGATGAACGAAGAAGCAAAACGCTTCGTGCGTAAAGGTGGAACATCAACGACAAAGGGGTGAAATCGCCCTCCGCACCTGCTCGTTTGATGATGAAATGAAGAGGGGAAATGAGGTCGTGAAGCTCCAGGACACACTTTCCAAAATGAATCCTTTAGAACACCGGTACACTATTTTCTATTATGACTAGAACTATTTTCCGTAGGTGAACGTATTATATTGAGTTTACCATTTTTTTTCAATTTATAGAATTCTTATAGGTTTTCCTGTAATGAACTATATTTTGTATTTTTTTCAAAATTTTTGGCTCGGTAGTTTCGGAGAACACGGCGGGAATGGTAAATTTTCGTTGTCTTTCATAAATAAAATCAAAACTACAATACAAACAAAAATATATTTAAGGTCCTGATAACGAGCCCTTTCATTTGATATGTGACACAATAAGGTTTCTAAAACTTTTTTTAAATTTCCTAATTGGTCCCCTGAAAATAACCCTTATTTTAAAAAAAATATTTATTTACTTTGCACATCTGTGTTTGGGTCTTAGGATTACACCATTCTACCAAATTTCACCTGATTTGGTCCAGTAGATTCAGAGAAATTTGGCTTGGATAGACGTACGGACAGACAGACAGACGCACGAGTGATCCTAAAAGGTTCTGTTTTGCTTTTTTTTGTACGGAACCTAAAAACCACTTCAATCCATTGTTCCATTGCGATGTCAAAGAAATTAACCAAAAAAAGAGTATAATTTAAGTTCCCTCGGGAACTGCTTCGGACTATGCTATTTTCACGGGATAAAAAGTAGCCTATGTCGTTCTTAGTGACACAGTCTACCTGTATGCCAAATTTCATCAAGATTGGTTGAGGTGTTGAAGCGTGAGAAGGTTACAAACAAACAAAAAGACACATTTTCACATTTATGATATTACTAGTAATTTACTACTAGTAGTAGTAAAGATGAACAGTGACCACCTACAAAATAAGATAGTAAACGTTTCGTAGAACTCGTCTATTTACAAAAGGTAGTTAACATTAAGTTTACACAAAATATCTAACAAAGTATATATACTTAGCACCAGATATTTATTATGGTTTCTTACATCCAACGGGTCATCAACGGTACCCTAATTACTAATGTCTGTGTGTGTGTATCCGTCTATCAGCGGGCTGTATTTTATGTACCGTAATAGGTACACAGTTAAAATTTTTACAGAATGTGTATTTCTGTTGCCGCTATAACAAAAAATAAAAAGTGAAAAAATAAGGGGAGGTCTCCATACAAAAAACCAGTTTTTTTTAGGTCTTTAGAAATATTTTAGGCTATCGTACTGTAGTAAAACAACAAATAATAAAAATTGCCCAAGTGTGAGTCGTACCCGCGCTAAGGTGTCCGAACTGAATGCCAAAACAAGCATACTTTTAATGTGAATATGTATCATTGTCCTTATGATATGTAGTTGTGTGGAGATGTGTGGTGGTACGGAACCCTCGGAGTGCTAGTCCGACTCGCACTTGGTCGATTTTTGTGTGCGCTACATTCATTTGGGATTTCAAAAGTTTCATCATCATATCAGCCGAAAAACGTACCTATACTGCTGCACAAAGGCCTCCCCCAAGAATTTCCACCACGACCGGTCCTGCGCCGCCCGCATCCATCGGTTTCCTGCGATTTTCACCAGGTCGTCGGTCCACAGTTTCAACATGATTTATTTTGAACACGCAATAAAATTATCTAGGAACTTACAACCTTACTGAACTTACTTACTTACCTGTTGCTGAGCGTGAGGTCGAGAAAAATATCCTCCGCATTAAGTCTGAAGAACAAGGTACTGATGGCATTGGTCGTAAGATGATCTAACTGTCCCTAAAAACCATATTACCTATCTTGTGCCACATTTTCAACTTTTATCTCTTCACCAGTATCTGGCTTCAAGCCTCCGTCATACCTGTCCCAAAAACTAACAAACCGTCCTCATTACTCATTATCGACCCGTTTCTATATTACCGTTTTTATCAAAAGCCTTGGAACGACTCGTACACTCTCAGTTATGAAACTTTATCTATAAAAACCATATGACCTATCTTGTGCCACATTTGTCAACTTTTCTCTCTTTACCAGTATCTGGCTTTAAGCCTCCGTCATACCTGTTCCAAAAACTAACAATCCGTCCTCATACACTCAGTATTGACCCATTTCTATATTACCGTTTTTATCAAAAGTCTTGGAACGACTCGTACACTCTCAGTTATGTACCTTTATCTATAAAAACCATATTAACTATCTTGTGCTACATTTTCAACTTTTCTCTCTTCACAAGTATATGGCTTCAAGCCTCCGTCATACCTGTCCCAAAAACTAACAATCCGTCCTTATATACTCAGTATCGACCCATATTACCGTTTTTATCAAAAGCCTTGGAACGACTTGTACACTCTCAGTTATGTACCTTTATCAATAAAAACCATATTACCTATCTTGTGCCACATTTTCAACTTTTCTCTCTTCACCAGTATCTGGCTTCAAGCCTCTGTCATACCTGTCCGAAAAACTAACAATCCGTCCTCATAACTCAGTGTCGAACCATTTCTATATTACCGTTTTTATCAAAAGTCTTGGAACGACTCGTACATTCTCAGTTATGTACCTTTATCTATAAAAACCATATTACCTATCTTGTGCCACATTTTCAACTTTTCTCTCTTCACCAGTATCTGGCTTCAAGCCTCCGTCATACCTGTCCGAAAAACTAACAATCTGTCCTCATAACTCAGTATCGACCCATTTCTATATTACCGTTTTTATCAAAAGCCTTGGAACGACTTGTACACTCTCAGTTATGTACCTTTATCTATAAAAACCATATTACCTATCTTGTGCCACATTTTCAACTTTTCTCTCTTCACCAGTATCTAGCTTCAAGCCTCCGTCATACCTGTCCCAAAAACTAACAATCCGTCCTCATAACTCAGTATCAACCCATATTACCGTTTTTATCAAAAGCCTTAGAACGACTTGTACACTCTCAGTTATGTACCTTTATCTATAAAAACCATATTACCTATTTTGTGCCACATTTTCAACTTTTCTCTCTTCACCAGTATCTGGCTTCAAGCCTCCGTCATACCTGTCCGAAAAACTAATAATCTGTCCTCATAACTCAGTATCGACCCATATTACCGTTTTTATCAAAAGCTTTCGAACGACTTGTACACTCTCAGTTATGTAACTTTATCTATGAAAACCATATTACCTATCTTGTGCCACATTTTCAACTTTTCTCTCATCACCAGTATCTAACTTCAAGCCTCCGTCATACCTGTCCCAAAAACTAACAATCCTTCCTCATATACTCAGTGTCGACCCATTTCTATATTACCGTTTTTATGAAAAATTTTGGAACGACTCGTACACCCTCAGTTCTGTACCTTCATCTATAAAATCTCTATTCTCAGTCCCTATCAATCAGGTTTCCGCCCTGGGCACAGCACTGTTATGGCTCTAATCAGTCACTGATGAATGACATCCGTTTTGGAATGGAAAACCAGCTTCTAACAATCCCCACACTATTAGACTATAGTAACGCTTTTAACCCTGTCGACTTAGACATCCTTTTAGCTATCCTTACAATTTAAAAATCCTTACAAGATAAAAGTATCGGTGGCTCAACCGGTAACGACTCGGTCCTCCTAACCAGAGGTCCCGGGTTCAAATCCGGATGGCCAATGTACCAATGAGTTTTTCGAAACTTACGTACATATACTTAGCGATTGCTTTAAAGGTGAAGGAAAACATAGTGAGGAAACCTGCACATCTGATTCCGGATGTGTATGAAGGTCGCGTTGCACACGTCCGTAGGTGTAAATCTAAATGCCCTACACGTGACCGCTGGTGATGCTAAGTGCAACACCAGGCAACCGCAGTCTTTCCCTTGGATAGCACGGTTAATTGTGCCACACGATAAGAAGGAAAGCTATCCTTAAGTGGTTCCGCAGCTACCTCTACTGAAAGGTCTGATCACGATCAACCGCTTAGGTTTAAAGAGGATTTTAACCTGCTGAAACTTTTACAGTTTCGCTCGCACTACTACACCCAGTCCTTCTCTATTATGTCCGTTCGTCTTTGGAACTCTTTACCTTCCGATGTTCGTCACGCTGAGACACTAGCAGCGTTCAAGCTGCGCCTTCGGGATTTTGTCCTGGTCCAGGGGTTGTGTGCGTATTTAATGTATATTTTATACTTGTTTATATGTTGGTATATATACATATATATTTTAATATTTAATTATTATTATCTATCTACTCATATTTATGGACTTCACGTCCCCAGCAGTTAAGCAGTATTTTAATGGAATTTTAATTAATTTAATAAGTCACCTACTAACAAATTGTAAGTCTTTGTTACTTGAATAAAGAAATAAATTATTATTATTATATTTAAAACATATCAATTTATAGTGGATTATTATTTCTTTGCCTTTTAAAAAATACCTTGCTATCAGATTCTTGCACTATCGTTGTTTTACATAATATATTTGAATATATCTCATCTGCCAAGGGTTGTCTGGAAGAGATCTCTTTTAGCGATAAGTCCGCCTTTTTACACTTAAATTTGATAAAACCATGTTGTGATTATTTCATGTGTGCAATAAAGAATTTATACATGCATACATACATACAAAAAATAATTAGATACAAGTAAGTAATGACGATAAATTCTTTAACACTTTTTTTTAACTCAACGCGCAGGTGCCATAAATTTTAAATTGTCGTTAAAATCGCATTTGATTTTGTAAATCACTTACGTAATTGCTTAATCAATTCATTGAAGGTGCCTACTGCTGCTTGTAAATGACTTCTAAGTGTCGATTTGATCCTTTTTTATTTAAAAGCATTTATTTAACTTGCAATACTTGTATGAGAGCGTCGGTGGCCTTACGGCTAGGGCCGCCGCCTCCTGTCCGGGAGGTTGAATGTGATTTCGAATTTAGATTTCATATGTACGTTTATCCGACGCTCTTACGGTGAAGGAAAACATCGTGAGGAAACCTGCACACGCCTGCGGAGAAACACGCAGGTTGTGTGTGAAGTCGACCAACCCGCAATGGGCCCGCGTGGTCGAGTACGGCCCGATCGCCCTAATTCAGGGTAGGCTCGAGCCCCTCGGTGGGGATATGATAAGCTGATATGATGACTTTTATGTATGTTTGCTTAGGTCAAATCTTACAACCTATATAATAAAAGCGACTTCCAGGGCTCCGATTGAGCTGGTATTTGGTATGAAGCCGTATTCCCGGTGACAATAGATCCTTTTGATATTTTATGGTTGATCTGATGATGAACTTTGGAGGTTGAATAAAGGTCCAAGGATCGTCTTTTATTTTCAATAGAATCGTAGGATATACTATGCTCGCCTTTTTTGGCTTTTGAGCATAAAACTCTGTTCAAATAAAAGCTTGTACCTAAAAGGTTTTGGGGTTCGATTCCTGGTGGGGTCAACTTGTAAGACTCGGTTTGGTTGGTGGTAGGGCATTTCTAAGCCCGCCTGGCTAGCTACCACTATCTTATCTAAGTCTTGCCGCCAAACTGATGTGTTCCGGCTTGAAGATAAGATAGCCAGTCTCCATTGCGTTGGAGAATCTTGGTAAGCCCGCTTTCATCTTCGGCATCATCGTCACTTACCATCAGGTGAGATGATGCCAAGGGCTTACAAATAGTGAATAAAAAAAAACTTATTTTTATTTTTACACGACTGTCCATAAAAAAGGAGTGTATATGTTTTCAGGTCTAATGTATGTAGGTATGTATGTTTCTTTATTCTACGATATCTTCTAAACGGCTCAATGGATTTCGAAGTGCGAGGTATTGTTAGATACGTCTTGATCCCTTGAGTGACATAGGATACATTGCACCCGACTTCCTAAAAAAGAGAAGTAATTTTTTTATGCAGTCGTCTTCTTAATATTTTTTTAATTTTATGTTATTAAAAGAAGCTTGTGTTTGAATTCGACCAACCCGCACTGGGCCCGCGTGGTCGACTAAGGCCCGATCGCCCTAAATCAGGTTAGGCTCGAGCCCCTCGGTGGGGACGTATATATGAGCTGATGGGATGTTATTGTTTTATTTATATTAGGAAAACACAAACGGTAATGTACAGTGATACTTATCGAAAGATGACTGTGTTTCATTGATATTCTTCTCAAGGTTTTTTTATCGCGCGTTGAGCTGTTAAGTCGTTATAAGCCTTTTTTTATTCACAATTGGTAAGCCATTGGCTTCATCTTACCTGATGGTAAGTAACGATGATGTCAAAGATGGAAGCGGGCTTATTAAGATTCCCCAACGCAACGGAGAACGGCTATCTTATCTTCAAGCCGGAACACGTCAATATTGTTAACACTGATGTTTGGCGGCAAGACTTAAATAAGATGGTGGTAGCTAGCCAGGCGGGCTTGAAAACTACTCAAAAATCAAAATCAAAATAATTAATTTTAAATAGGTGTTTACACACACTTTTAAGATACTTTTTTCTTTTTACTTTTTTATTTTATTTTAATATGTTGTAAAAGTGACCTAATAAATTATTTTTTTTATAAATAGTCAAAAAAAACTTATTATAGAATTTTTGTCATTTACATAATCTATTATTTTATAATACCCTCTAGAGCCCAAGCATTTTTCGACATGAGTCTTGAATTTATTCTCTGACAAGCTAGTAACATTTTCTGGATTTTTATTGTACAATCTTATACACTGCCACACTAATGACTTTTTAACCTTACTCAGTCTCGAAAAGGCTATAACTATTTTATTTACATTTCCTAAGTTTTTCTTAAATTACTGACAGTAGGATTCACCACTATCCACTTCTTCTTCACTACTCCGGACTTGGCCCCCCGAGTGTGGATCGCCTAAACCCGCGCTTGGGAAGAGATACGTGCCCCAGCTGTGGGAACTTTTGACGGCTTGTTTACGTATCGGGAGGAACATTCAGCATTATAGGTACTATTCATTACTGACAGATGGCCGTTGGGGTAGAAAAGTTCTCGAGTAGCGACCGCGCACCGGAAGAATAGCGTAGGCAAGGCAGGCCTCCCACGCGGTGGACCCACAACCTGGTGAAGGTCGCGGGAAGCCGCTTGATGCGGGCAGCGCAGGTCCGATCGTCGTGGAAATCTTTGGGGAGGCCTTTGTCCAGCAGTGGACGTCCTTCAGCTGATATAATGATAATGATGAATGTGCGTTCTCATTTATAAGGGAGATACGGTAATAAGTATTTCCGATGTGCTACCAAATGTACCCACAAGGTATTGGAATAAGTAACGCCCTAAAATCAAATAACTTTCGAAAAACCTAAAAACTTTAAGGTACAAGCTTCTGATATTGCTGCGTCACGCGAGATACATATGCATGCAAAATTTCAGCTTAATCGGAAACCGGAAAGTGGGTCAAATTTAACTTGCAAGATTTAATTACAGAGACCGGGACAGGTGAAAATAAATTATCGTATCAGCCGGCCGGCCATCTGTTCTACGAGCTATCACATTCTTAAAGCTATGTCGGTTACTTTGGTTCTCCTACGGATCTCCTCGTTTCTGATTCGATCACGCAAATAAATAAAAGCTTGAAAAATAGGATCAATCGACCTATCGAAACCTTACAATTGTAGACGCGGTCTTAACTCGCTGGGGCATCTATACAGGATGTAACAAAATTGATGCTGGACCCGTAAAATGTGGCTTCTACTCATCATGCTCCACAACTTAGGCACTTAACTTACTCTTGTTCCAGCTTGAAGATAACATAGCCAGTTCCCCATTGCGTTAGAGAATCTTGGTAAGCCTGCTTCCATCTTGATTGAAATTTGGTATGGTTTTACAAATCTGTGATATGGAATGAAATCTTTAAAAAAACCAAGTGTGCTTTTTAGACCACACGACTGAAGTAAAACTTAATCACCGTTCGCGTAACGCATTCACCAGCTTACTCCCCAAGTCAAGCATACCGTTCGCCTCGCCCGATTACACTTTACGTAACGCTGGAAATCACCGTTTGCGTATCGCATTCACCAGCTTACTCCCCCTTAAAAATCTTTAGAGGGACTCCCCTACATGTAAAGTGGGGGTGAAATTTTATTTTTTTATAAACCTTATCGAGTGGGGTATCGTCGAATAATCCACGTCGACGTCCACTGCTGAAAATAGGCCTTCCCCAAGGATTTCCACGACGAACTGATCTGCGCTGCCCGCGTCGAGCGGCTTCCCGCGACCATCACCAGGTCATCGGTCCACCGAGTTGGAGACCTGCCTATCATCGAAAATAGGTCTTTCAAAACTACTAAAAGTTAGCTACGATCATTTTTCCATTTTTCCAACAAATGATTCGTTTTTATTGATATTTATATTAAGTTTTAAAGTGGTGATTTTGGGTAGAGTTTCATGCCCCGCCCTATACCAACTAAACCGCTATTTCAGGAAATCTGTAAGTATTGGGAATAGTAGGCTATAAAATTTAAAAGGAAATTATCACTGCCAAGTACGAACTTCACGACCTCATTCCCCCGGCTCCTTTCCACCTTCGGTCAACTAGACACAGGGGGAGGTTCCACCCCTTTGTTGTTGATATTCAGCCTATACGCAAAAAGCGTTACGCTTCCTCATTTATTACGCGGACAGCGGTGGAGTGGAACTCCTTGCCTGCGTCTATGTTTCCCGACTCCTATAATTTGGGGATCTTCAAGGCGAGAGTGAATAGGCATTATTTGATTTTGCGTGTACCATCCTCGACTACATCGTCACTTACCATCAGGTGAGATATAGTCAAACCCACTCAAATTTAAAAAAAAAACAAAAGAAAATTAAAAAAGTAGGCTTTCTGAGGTTACGAGTACATAGTTGACCAACTCCATTTTTACAAAGTTCACCGCCTCCGTGGCGTAATGGTTAGTCCATTCGCTTCACACTAGGAGGTCGGGGGTTCGAAACCCGGCCGGGTAAAGTTTGTAAGACTCGGTTTGGTCGTTGGTAAGGTATTTTTATAGCTCGCCTGGCTGGCTACCACCATCTTATCTAAGTCTTGCCGCCAAACATTGATGATGTGTTCCGGCTTGAAGATAAGATAGCCAGATCCCGTACGCCCGCTTCCATCTTCGTCATCACCGTCTCTTACCATCCGGTGAGATGATGTCAAGGGCTTATCAATTGTGGATTTAAAAAACCTAAAATGTGCAGTTGAAATAGTAATAAGTTTATAGATTTTCCATACCAAATATTCTATACCAACTGCAAAAAATAACAAAAGTTTTTCATTTATTAAAGTGAAACGTTTATTACATCGTCTCAAATTTTTTCACCTGTATGTTGTGTGACGGTCGGTATGATCGTTTCGTCCTCTGTACCGTAACTCCAAGACGAGAGCTCAGCCATGATCGTTTCGTCCTCTGTAAATGTCTATAATGTGAAAAAAAGTTTCACTTTTACCGTGGTTTCATAAAACCACACACTACTTTTTTTCAATAATACGTTTTTTTTTCTCCGTTAATCCATCGTTTCCGGAAAAGTTATTTACACTAAAATAAGGGCCTCTTAATTTACTATTCACAACAAAAACACGTCTGGATTGCGTGGAGTCTAGATACTACAGTCTTTTTTATTTATTTAAAAGATTACGGAACCCTACTATGCGCGTGGTCCGACACGCACTTGACCACTTTATCATAAGATTAGTTATATATACTCGTAAATAATGCGGTTCCACATATTTTTTAAACTATTTAATTGAGAACTTAAATAGGATAGGATGTGAAAAAAAAATATTTCAAAAACAGGCAAATTTTATTTACTTTAAAATTACATCTCTTACACGCTCATACTTACAAAGTAATACTTAAGGGTTCCCCGGAAGATCGAGTTTCCATACAAACGTAGTTCCGCTTTAATACAAAAACTACATGCCGGATTGAATCCAAACTTTACCAATGAATCGAGTAGACAGATATCAATGTTTGTAATTAGTTTTCGATTATAAAAAAGAAAAAAATAAGATAAACTAATTTAAGCCTTCGTTTAGTTTGTTTAAATTTACTAACATAAAAACTAATTACAAACATTGATATCAATATATTTGCAAAGTTTGTATTCAATCCGGCATGTAGTTTATGTATTAACGAGGATTTACGTTTGTATGGAAACTCGAGTCTCCGGGGACCCTTAATAAAAGCTTTTACCAATATCATACTCTATTGGGTATTATAATTACGTATTACAATCTCTTTTATCATTATTAGGTAGGCTCAATTATTAAACTATGTATCAAATCAATTTATTCATGGCTGTTGCCGTAAATGGCACTAAACAATTCCAAGAACAGCTCATTCTATAAAACTATTCTTGACGTCACAATATTATATCAAAAAGTTTAGCGCTAACAAACAACTACATATATTAATTAATAGCTAAATTCTATCAAACTATATAAACAGGCACTTTGGAATGTTTAATGTGAATTAATCTTACACGAAAAGTGGGTAGTTGAGAATATGAAACAGTGAAAATAGAGAGTTTATGATTTAAATTTCGAATAGATGACGATTTGCTAGGGATCGACGAATAGCATCGGCTACCTACTCGAAGCTGATTGGGTGGGCCTACTGAATGGTCGCTCCTAATTGGTCAGCACGCACAAGACTTGGATCCGGCGTCCCGGGAATTTTCTCCATTTGCAATTTTGTGGTCAAGTCCAAACCTCTCGGTGTCTTTGTCGTTATTTTGAAGCAGTTTGTCGTTAAGGAGAATCTGGAATAGAGGAAGATAAAATTAATAAAATAAGCTTTTAAATACTTCCATTATCATCATCATATCAGCCGAAAATCTTCCACTACTGGGCCACACAAGTAACTATTTAGTAATCTGTGGCCACACCCTGGACACTTCATACAACGGGCCAAAAATGACATTTCAAAGAAGGAATGACGGAACAAACAAAATCCAAAATCCTATACGTTCAACAACCTATCTACAACCTATCTGTAACCAATCTGGGTGACAAGGGGGTGAGGTCGCAATCTAGAGAGCGGCAGGGATGTGTCCATACTGTATGTTAGTACTAATATATATACTTTGACTGGACAAAGGCCACCCCTAAGGATTTACACAACGACCGGTCCTGCGCTGCACTCATCCAGCGGCTTTCAGCGGTTTTAAGATTGAGGATCCACCGAGTGGGTGGCCTTCCTACGATACGTCTTCCACTACGCGGTAGCCACTCGAAAATTTTACGTAACGGCTATCTTTTTTACGAGTTATGTTCCCCGTACGTAAGTTTCCTATGAGTTAACTTGGTTCTCCTACGGTTCTTCTCATTTACGATTCGATCACGTAGGAAAACTCCGGGCATTGCTCGCTCTATCGCCCTTTGGGTGATCTTGAGCCTTGTTATGAGGACCATGTCTCAGTTACGTTACACTGGTCACCTTAGTCTTGAGACACAACACTTGAGACACATCTATTTGGGACGTGAATATATTGCCTAATTAAATTGATTTTAAAATGTTGTGAAATAGTTCTGTTTCTGATAAACATCGTTAATCTGGTTATGTATGTACTTACTATACTATAATATATGTTATGTATGTATTATGTAAGAGCGACAGTGGCGTAACGTCTAGGGCCGCCGCCTCCTGTCCTCCTGTTCGAATCCTGCCACGTACCAATGTGATTTCGAATTTAGATTTCATACTCGTATGTACGTTTATCTGACGCTCTTACGGTGAAGGAAAACATCGTGAGGAAACTTACGTGTATATTACGTAGTTTAAGAATGCATATTTATGTATAATATATATTTCAATATTCAATATTACATGAATTTGTTATTGCCCACTACTACCCACAATAATGATTTTTCATGTTTCCTCCACATAAAGGTTGTCTGGAAGAGATCACTTGTTAGCTATAAGACGATATGTACAACTTCCTCACTCAAAGTATCTATTTTTTTCCTCTTATGTTGTGCAATAAAGTGTTTTCAATCAATCAATCATAGTCAACCAAAAAATCGTTCAAGTATAACTATACAGGATGTAACAAAATTGGTGTAGGTCCCGTTAACTGGGGCTTCTACTCATCATACTGAACAACTTTTGCTTTACAACTTTTCTGAAACGTAAAAAAAAAATGTACTCTTCATACAAATCGATCAGCTTTTCGATCGATTTTGTGCATTTTAGTATGGAAGGTACAATTTTTTTTTGAGAATTGACTATGGATTCTTTGGATAAAGTTGTTCAGTATGACAAGTAGAACCCCCAGTTAACGGGACCGACACCAATTTTGTTACACCCTGTATAAGTTACTGGATGTGACGCAAAACAAACATGTTATTGAAGATGAAGTCGAGGTCTATGATCTGTTGCCGGATCATTTGTTGATCTTTACTATCATCATTATCATCATCATCATATCAGCCGAAAAACGTCCACCGCTGAACAAATTTCCTTCCCAAGGATTTCCACCGACTTCTCTAAAAAGAGGGTTTATAAACATAACCGAAACAAATTAAAAATTTAATGTAAACACAAGTGCAAAAAAACTTATACGTTGTGAGTTGTGGCTCAAGTATATATTTAAATATTTTAATTCAAATATTCTGAAATTCGCTCTGCTCTGTTTTAAATTAATGATTACTATGCAAAGCTTGTTTTAAAAGAAACATCTTTGGTATTTAATTATGCTTTATTTAGCCTCTAGGAGGCCATAATGCTACGAATATTTATACATAGTCAGGTTTTAGGTTTTAAGCGTGGCGATTACGGCCAATTCGGCCCACCAATAGCCTTTTAAGTGTAGCGATTATACGGCCAACTCGGTCCTCCAATAGACTTTTAAGTGTAGCGATTACGGCCAACTCGGCCCACCATTAGACTTTTAAGTGTAGCGATTACGGCCAACTCGGCCCACCATTAGACTTTTAAGTGTAGCGATTACGGCCAACTCGGCCCGCTATTAGACTTTTTTGGCTAATGTGATGATGGTCATCAAGAAAAAATGAACTTTGTTGTACTATAAGTGTAAATCGAATCAGAAACGAGGAAATCCGTAGGAGAGCCAAAGTAACCAACATAGCTCTCAGAATTGCTAAACTAAATTGGCAGTGGGCGAGGCACATAGTTCGTAGAACAGATGGCGGTTGGGGCAGTAAAGTTCTCGAGTGGCGACCGTGCGCAGGAAAACGTAGCGTAAGCAGGCCTCCCACTCGATGGACCGATGACCTGGTGGAGTTCGCGGAAAGCCGCTGGATGCGGGCAGCGCAGAACCGGTCGTGATGGAAATCCTTGGGGAAGGCCTATGTCCAGCAGTGGACGTTCGTCGGCTGATATGATGATGATGATGATAAGTGTAAATAAATAAAGCCGGCTGTAGTCAAATTTAAACCAGCGGCCAAACACTGATGAACAGCAGTATTTATTTAATTAATTATATTATATTTTTCAAACCGCATTTTGCCAACCCGCACTGGGCCCGCGTGGTCGACTAAGGCCCGATCGCCCTAATTCAGGGTAGACTCGAGCCCCTCGGTGGGGACGTATATGAGCTGATATGATGATAATATTTTTCAATACAGTTGCTCAAAAAGTACTCCTTTATATGCCAGTCAAGTGTGCGCAAAATTAATTTTACCGTACACGTTCTTTTACTTTACCATTTTTTTTAAATTTCTAGACCACATTCTAATCTCTGGCTGTCAATATTTGCAGTCTTTACATATCCCTTCCCGTGAGCTTATCAAACGCCCCGACGCCGCCCACGCGACAAGTACTTCCGGTCTGGTTTTGCGGGGGTCGGCCGCGCTGCGGCTTTCCGAGGTTTTCTCAGTATTTTTGTATGAAACTTATAAAAACTAATTACTGATCTAGTAAGCTGATTAAATTTCCTTTTTGATTATATTTTTTTAGATTTCTTCTATCACAAAAAAATTAAATACAACATGATTAATTTAAGAGTTTTGATTTTTCTTTGTTTTTTTTTGTGTTGTTTTTTTATTTGTATTTATATTCTACATAAATACAGTTCAAACTGATTGTTTTCTAATGGCTAGGTAATGTAACTACATGATACAAAACAAAAAAGAGATAGCCTAGTGCAAAAAAAAAAAAAAAAAATATTGCTATATGATAGGTACATCCGGTCTAGCCTAGCGGGGGTCGGCCGCGCTGCGGATTTCCGAGGTTTTCTCAGTATTTTTGTATAAAACCTATAAAAACTAGTTACTGATCTAGTAAGCTGATTAAATTTCCTTTTTGATCATATTTTTTTTAGATTTCTTCTATCACAGAAAAATTAAATACAACATGATTAATTTGAAAGCTTTGATTTTTTTTGTTTTTTTTTGTTTTGTTTTACTATTTCTTTTTCTATGCTACATAAATACAGTTAAAAATGATGTTTTTATAATGGCTCGGTAGTGTATCTACATGATACAAAACAAAAAAGAGATAGCCTAGTGGAAAAACAATAAAAAAAAAATTGCTACAATGTGATTTTCATTTGTTTTCCTTGCCGATGCAAACAATGTTTTTTATAATTTTTCTAAGAGTTTTTTCGAACAAGATACGGTGATAAAATCACTACACAGTAAAGCAGTAATACCTTAGAATAGAAATACATGCAATTTACTTACCATTCCATCTTATAATCCCACAGAATTGATTCGAACTGGTCACGGAACCCTAATTTGTTGATAAAACACAGAACTTTTTCACAAGAGTTTTTTCGAAAAGGAAACTATGTAAAAATCACTTCACAGTAACGCAATAACACCTTACTATATGAATAAATTCAATTTACTGAGAATTCCGTGCTAATTTCATCAAAATTGAGACACAATTACACAACAATCGCGTAAATAATCAATAAATATGGCCGTCTTATTTTTTTTTATATACCACAATTATTTTACTAGCTCTGGGATTAAGGCCTGATAATAGTGCACTAATGGCCGGACCTATAGTTCGCGTACATTTCGCCAAAGTTTACCAACCTTTGTATACCATTTTCAACCATGCGATCGGGGCGCCTTAAAGTACGTAAAAAACAACCCAAATGGGTTGTTGGTCGTAGGAGCGATGTTCGTTAAACATCCCAATATGGCCGTTTGTCGCTGGAAGGGTTCTGGATGCGGGCAGCGCAGAACCGGTCGTGATGGAAATCCTTGGGGAAGGCCTATGTCCAGCAGTGGACGTCCGTCGGCTGATATGATGATGATGATGATAAGTGTAAATAAATAAAGCCGGCTGTAGTCAAATTTAAACCAGCGGCCAAACACTGATGAACAGCAGTATTTATTTAATTAATTATATTATATTTTTCAAACCGCATTTTGCCAACCCGCACTGGGCCCGCGTGGTCGACTAAGGCCCGATCGCCCTAATTCAGGGTAGACTCGAGCCCCTCGGTGGGGACGTATATGAGCTGATATGATGATAATATTTTTCAATACAGTTGCTCAAAAAGTACTCCTTTATATGCCAGTCAAGTGTGCGCAAAATTAATTTTACCGTACACGTTCTTTTACTTTACCATTTTTTTTAAATTTCTAGACCACATTCTAATCTCTGGCTGTCAATATTTGCAGTCTTTACATATAGGACTAACTTCATTAACTTGCTTAATTTCAAGTTCAATTTCGTATATTTGCCTATTTTTTGTTAGTAATAATAGGTCATATTTGCCCTTAGTAGAACTATGAATTACATCTTAGAGACCACCCAATCAAATAGAATTTGATGTTCAAATTGAACAAGTGTTGTAAGACGTAGAGGGAGAACGAGATAGTGTTGTTATTATCCCAAGCCTTAGTGTAATCTTTGTATGGAAATATTTAAAAAAAAGTTACTCATGCGTACGTATGCCTAGCTAAATTAAATATGGCGCAATTTTCGTAAAACTGAATTGAGTTGTTTTAGTTGTGAATACGAATAAAACTATGAATAGTTAATATACGTGTAATAAAAAATGTGTATTTATAGGAAAAAACAAAGTCGCGTAAAATGAACTTTGGTTGCCGAAACCTTGATAGGTATGTACCCATGTATTATGTTTTTATGTCACGGTTGTTTTTTTACCCGACTACGAAAAAGGAGGGTTATGTTTTTGACAGTCTATGTATGGTTATCTGTTCCCTGGTTTTTCCTAAACCACCTAACCGATCTTGACAAATGTGATGTCACTCCGCATGTCATAGGATATAAAGCATTAAACAAAACAAAATGGTGGATGTAATAGATGAATTAAACAACTAAGAAATATTTTTTTCATCATGTTTGATATTAAAAGAAAGATCTTGATGAGCACATTCTAAATATAAATACATGACATATGCAAATATTTTTAATTTCACAAGCGATAAATTGAGACGGCTTAATGTACGCGCGCTACAATCAAGCGACACGACACTCGGCCGCGGGTAGCGAGGTGGGGTGGCGCTATACTCTGAGCACAAAAAATATGGAAATAAAATAAAAGTTAATAAAAACTAAAATCTGACTACGGAAAAGTATAAAAACGAGAGTTTCCCGAATGAAATCATAGCCTTTATTTTTCCCTTCATCTGGGGTAATAGTCGGTTATAGCTTGCGACCACGGCTATTACCCCAGCAACTGTATTGAAAAATGTCGTATAGTAAAATTGTAATGTAAAACTATTTTATGTTATTTTCTTATTTTTTATGTTGTTACACAATAAAGAATATTGCATTGTATTGTATTAAATTTGAACTTTCCCTTAGTATTCATAACTACAAAGTCATGTTTTTACCCGACTCCCCAAAAATAAAGGGTAATGTTATTCGGTATAGTACATAAGTAATGATATATTATAGAGTAAATTTTAAGACGACTGCACAAAATAGATGGGTAATGCTTTTAAGCAGTAGGGTTCTTAATTATTAATTAAAGCGGTTAGGCTGTAGGTATACCTAATTAAATTACAAAATTAGTTCGTCAAAGATTATGACGTCGCAATTCCAAAGTTGACAAAAATGAGTTACTTTAGCGTATCTCTATGTCTAGGAGCAAGGAGGTTGCATAACTAAAAACAAAAGATTTCTTGTAAGAAGATTGGATATTTACGAGTGGAAGGTCCTATATACTGACATTAGACTCCCGGATTATCTATACCTTTGTCAAAAGTTTTAATTTAACTTGCAATGTTTGTATGTATGCATGTTTGTTGAGTTCACATCTTGCATTTGATGATTGAGGCCTGGACCCCCCCCCCCCCCTTCAGAGATTTCCACAACGACCGGCCCTACGCTTCCCGCGAACTTTACCAGGTCGTCAGTCCACACAGTGGGACGCCAATCTAAGCTTCTTCCGGCACACGGTCGCTACTCGAGAACTTTACGGCCATCTATTCTACGAGTTATGTGCCCTGCCCACTGCTACTTCAGTTTAGCGATTCTGTGAGAGCAATGTCGGTTATTTTGGTTCTATCATATTAAAAGTTAAAATTCGGCATACGCCATCGCCCCGATCAGGCAACCCGGCAGTAAACATAACCCTGCCCGTTGCCACTTCAGTTCAGCGATTCTGAGAGCTATGTACGTTTGAGATCTAAAGTAACCGACACAGGTTGTATTATTAATATTTCGAAAAATACCCCACCTTATTAACTAATGAGCGGGCTGCCTCCTCGATGTTGATGTTCTCCTTAGCTGAAGTCTCGAACCAACCCGCGAAGCCTTTCTCCCTGCAGTACTCATCCATCTTCGTGGGAGAGTTCACTATGCCTTCCTTTTGTTGATCGCACTGTTGAGACAACATGACACAGTTGAAGTGCGCCACAATCTTTTTTTTAAGTCCACAATTAGTAAGCCCTTGACATTATCCGATTGTAACTTACCATCAGGTAATTACCTAATTACCTGTGGCTTTTTTTTATTTACAATTGGTAAGCCCTTGGCATCATCTTACCTGATGGTAAGTAACGATGATGCCGAAGATGGAAGCGGGCTTACCAAGATTCCCCAATGCAATGGAGAACTGGCTATCTTATCTTTATGCCGGAAGTCGAAACACATCAATATTGTTAACACTGATGTTTGGCGGCAAGACTTAGATAAGATGGTGGTAGCTAGCTAGGCGGGCTTAAAAAATGCCCTACCACCAACCGAATCTTACAAGTTGACCCCACCGGGAATCGAACCCGCGACCTCCTGGTGTGAAGCGAATGGACTAACCATTACGCCACGGAGGAGGTTATTGGTTGACTGCGTACATACATGGATTGATTATGATGATGACCGATTTTAACCGCCTCCGTGACGTGGGTACTTTATCTTTACCATCAGGTAATTACCTGATAGTAAGTTACGATGATGCCGAAGCTGGAAGCGGGCTTACCAAGATTCCCCAACTCAATGGGGAACTGGCTATCTTATCTTCAAGCCGCAGCACATCAATGCTTATAGCGGCGAGACTTAGACAAGTTGTTGGTAGCTAGCCAGGCGGGCTTAGAAATTGCCCTTCCACCAACCAAACTGAGTCATGAAAAGTTAAGAACCCGCTGGGAATTGAACCCACGACCTCCTGACGGTGAAGCTACGGATGCGGTTAAAATCGGTCATCATCATAATCAATCTATGTAGGTATGTACGCAGTCAACCAATAAACACATACAGGATGTTTTTAAGAGCGGTAAGCCGTTAAGCGTACAATTTTCCCTGGAGAACTCATACATAAATTTACATTAAAAAATTGGATTCTCTATACAAAGCTCATCATTCAAAAGTCCAAAGGAATTAAGGAATTTTTAAGGCGAGAGTGAATAGGCACTATTTGAGATTGCGTGTTACATCCTTGACTACATCAGCATTTTTCACTAGGTGAGGTGCAGTCAAACGCACTTAATTTTTTTTTAAAGTTTGGTTGATCGGGCTGATTGAATTGTTGAAAAGTTAAAAAAAAACCAAATCAGTATGGGTTTCTTGGGAAAGATGGTTCAGTTGCTTGAGTAGAGCCTACCCTAACGGCCTGCACACTATTAAAAAAACACACTTTTCGTTAGTAGACTGAAACTTTTAACTTTTTTTAGGGTTCCGTACCCAGAGTCTGTCTGTCCGTCTGTCACCAGGTTGTATTTCATGAACTGTGATAGCTAGACAGTTGAAATTTTCACTGATGATGTAGGTATTTCTGTTGCCGCTATAACAACAAATACTAAAATTTAGAAAAAGTGAAAAAATAAGTCTCCATACAAAAAATGAGTTTTTTTTTAAAACGTGAACAAACTAACGCCCTCTAGTATGATGGTACGGAACCCTTTGCGCGCGGGTCTGATTCGCACTTGGCCGGTTTTAATATTACATCAGACGACGTTGTTAGGGATAATATATGCTGCTTCAAATCAATCACACGAAAATCGACAAAAAAAATATCAAAAGTAAGTCTATGATTGCAATACTCCGTAAAAATAATTGCTAAAAACATCCTAAGAAAATAAGGATGTATGTATAGCTATGCAACACCAGGCAACCACCGTCTATCCCTTGGATAGCACGGTTAATTATGCCACACGATAAGAGAGACAGAGATAGTAGCTATAAAATAACCATACATTTTCAATTACAATGAAAGTATAAAAATAATAATATTACTCACTTTTTATTATATTAACAAATATTGTTGTATATTTTTAAAATTTATACTTCAAAATATTAGTCATAACTAGAGTTGAAAGTAACGGTGTAGAGTAGACCTATCGTTGGGATTTTTTTTCTATCGAGCCAAAACTGTTCAATCGTGTTTCTAATAGCTTTTGACTTTAAGGAACATCATCAACAATCAGAGTTTTTTCTTCAACCTTGGGTTTTCTATCGTTTCGGAGTAACTAACGTCAAAAATAACGAAAATCTGTAATATTGCCGCTTTAAATACATCTCTTTATCTGACGTCATCTCACTTGATTAACAGTGTGTTGATGATGCTGAAGATGACAGCGGATTCACTAAGAAATCTCAAATCAACAGGGGAACTGACTTCAAGACTCTCAATACTTACCAAGTATGAAAGATGAACAAACCTTGTTAGCAAGTAGTATACACGGTATAGGAGACCCATCAGGCAGCTGCACCTTCGTATCCAGGTCGTTCTTCCATTTGACCACAGCGTCGAAGGTCGCGACCCTCGACACGTCGAACACTATGAAAGCCCCGACCGCCTCCTTGTAGTAAACTCTGGTCATGTTGCCGAAACGCTCTTGCCCTAAAAGACGATGGTTTGTTAAAGAAGATTCTTCTTCCTTCCTGAATCCTGATTGTTAAGTTAGGTATCTCTTTTCCACAATCTAATTCAAATTAAATAAATTTATTTGCCTAATTTTGGAAACATAATAAGAAGTTACAAATGAAACAGAAATTTTAATCAAAATCTGCATTGAGAAGCGTACATCTTGTATTAAATAAATATATGATAATGTGGATTTTGTAATCAAGAAACTTAAGTGTTATAGAAATATATATATCGCAGCCATCTGGTTAAATCCGCCATTTGATTGAAAGGCTAGCCCGTTGATTGAATGGCGACATTTAATTGAATGACTAGGCCGAACGTTGATTTTACAAGCGTCACTCAACGTTCAGCTAATTGGCTGGTTGTAAGCTAGGCCTTTGAACATACCGGACGTAAAATCCCATACAACGAAAAGGGAGTTGGCAAAAAATAGTTTTTTCTAAAAAAACTTTGAATGAGCTAGCGAAGCGAGCGATATTAGGTTCAGTCAGGATTTAAAGAGCCTCGCCCCTACCCATGGGTAGCAGAATGCTTCGCAGAAGAATAAATCATCGGTTTTTAATCGGAGTATATTCGGAATATCCCATTCAACGACTTGGCTAAATAACGTTAAGCAAAGTCTTTGAACGTTACATTCAGCGACTTGGCCAGTTTTTCTTTAGTCAGTCAATTGAAAGTCGCCATTCAATCAACGTGCTAGACTTTCAATCAAATGGCAGATTTAACCAGATGGCTGCGACATATAGATTGTCACTTCTGACAGACAAAAGAAAGCTAGATAATATAGGATAAGCAATCATAACACCAGTTAAGGACAGGTTGATTTGTCGTATTAAAAAGTTAAGATACTGGTGGAAGATATAAAAGGTGGAAAACGATCTACGCACAAGAGCATACAATAGGTACATATCATGTGTAATAAATAATGAATGGCAATGTAAAGTGTGTCTTCCACAATTACTGGTAATCTAAAAATGCCCTAGTCGTGACCGCTGGTGATGCTAAGCGCAACACCGGGCAACCGCCGTCGTCTATCCCTTGGATAGCACGGTTAATTGTGCCACACGATAAGAAAGAAAGAACTGGTAAGTTGATCAAAAACGGACAACACTAGAAACACGGACTAGAAAACAAAATAAACCTTTACCTGCTATATCCCATAACTGCAACCTAATAATCGTGTTCGCGTCCCAATTCAGCACTTTCAGCGCAAAGTCAACCCCTATCGTCGCTCGGTAGTGCTGACTGAAGAACTGGTGGACGTAACGTTTGATGATGGACGTCTTCCCCGTGCCAAGCTCGCCAATCACCAGGATCTTGTAAAGATGCTCTCGACGCTCTGCGCTTGGAGATGCCTGTGACTGCAAGAGAAGGGAGAAATAAGACCGTGATAGTGAAATTTCTCTTCTTGAGGAACTTTTACTAGGTATCCCGTGGCAACACATATCCCACCTGTCCAAAAGACTCGAAAAGAAGAGATGAAACCTTGCCTGGCTGACATAAGTCTTAAAACAGACTCTGGATTCAAGGAAAAGATGTGCAGGTGGGCTACAGATTAGTGCATGTGAATGCGGTGCATCTCCCTAGATTTTATTTTTTTTATTCACAATTAGTAAGCCCTTGGCATCATCTCACCTGATGGTAAGTGACGATGATGCCGAAGATGGAAGCGGGCTTACCAAGATTCCCCAACGCAATGGAGAACTGGCTATCTTATCTTCAAGTAAAAGGAAAGAATAGTAAGTCGTCTTCCGCCCCGTGGGAGACTTCATAGCCTACTGTTGCGCAGATACACAGGTTAACTATGCCAGAATAGTCTGACATAGGAAACACCTTTTGTGATGCCCTGCTTGTTCTAGCACCTGTAAATTCAAAAGAAAATGCAATCTTTGTGGCAGAGCACTGGCCAAGAAGACGAAGACCAGTGGTAGGATCTTTTATGGAAGGTCCTACAGGGTACTACAGCTCGCTCTGTAGCTGTCGCCAAGCACCTTGCTGTGTTCCAGCAGATGGGGCAAGTTCGACATTTTACGAGAAAGTCCTCCTCGAGGGTCTGCACTAAGCTGCTGTTCCACATCTGAGATAAGCAGCAAAAGCAAGTCAAATAATCCAATTCTACACCTGTTAATCTGTGAAGTTTTAGATACATTGGTACATGGGACACCATACAATCTGGCAACCGTACTACCCCCGGGGACCGTGGCTAAAAATTTCATACAATATTCATTAAAATTAACCGTTTAATTACGTGTCTTGCTTCTGTGTGTGAAGTTTAATTAAGTACAACAGTCACTTACCATTAGGTGAGATGATGCCAAGGGCTTATCAATTGTGGATATAAAAAAATATAAAAAATCCACCCATTCATTATCAAGAAATTTTCAATTTTAGTTAGTAAGGGAATCGATTTTCGGTAAAGCTTCTTAAGAAGTAATTAATTGAGAAATTTAATTGATGTTATTGTAGATTATGTGGAGGAGTGCCATAGCTAGTCTTATGAATCTTCTTTTACTTCATAAAGTAAAAGAAAATTCCAAAGACTCGCAGAGACTAGATTATTTAAAATTAATGACATACATACATCTAATATGTACTACAGGTACTAACACTTCACACAAGTTCACCGTACCTAATGATAAACCATGTAACAAATATCTATTTACAATGATGTCGTAATAGAATTCAGAATAAAATGTCATATTGTGTTAGTTATTCAAGCTTTAAAATGAATTAAGAAATTTCTACGCAAGAACTACGCAGGCAAGGATGTAAAATTGAAGTTTCTACGCAAGAACTATGCAGGCAAGGATGTAAAATTGAAGTTTCTACGCAAGAACTACGCAGGCAAGGATGTAAAATTGAAGTTTCTACACAAGAACTACGCAGGCAAGGATGTAAATATGTAGTTTCTACGCAAGAAATACGCAGGCAAGAATGTGAAATTGGACGCAAGAACTACGCAGGCAGGGATGTAAAAGTGAAGTTTCTACGCAAGAACTACGCAGGCAAGGATGTAAAATTGAAGTTTCTACGCAAGAACTATGCAGGCAAGGATGTAAAATTGAAGTTTCTACGCAAGAACTACGCAGGCAAGGATGTAAAATTGAAGTTTCTACGCAAGAACTACGCAGGCAAGGATGTAAATATGTAGTTTCTACGCAAGAAATACGCAGGCAAGAATGTAAAATTGAACGCAAGAACTACGCAGGCAGGGATGTAAAAGTGAAGTTTCTACAAAAGAACTACGCAGGAAAGGATGTAAAATTGAAGTTTCTACACAAGAACTACGCAGGCAAGAATGTAAATTTGAACTTAAGAACTACGCAGGCAAGGATGTAAAATTGAAGTTTCTAAACAAGAACTACGCAGGCAAGAATGTAAAATTGAACGTAAGAACTACGCAGGCAAGGATGTAAAATTGAACGCAAGAACTACGCAGGCAGGGATGTTAAAATTAACACAAGAACTACGCAGGCAAGGATGTAAATTAAAGTTTCTACGCAAGAACTACGAATGCAGGCAGGGATGTAAAATTGAAGTTTCGACGCAAAAACTACGCAGGCAAGGATGTAAAACTGAACGCAAGAACTACGCAGGCAAGGAAGTAAAATTGATGAGCAACAAAACTAAAACCCAAAGAAATTATTAATACCTTTCTAAAGGTTCTTCTAATATCTAATATCATTAATTTAAACAATCCGCAAAATATATACGGACACGCCAAAATATATTTTTAAAAAGGCTTTTTAAAATGATATTTTTTGACGTCAGTGTAGTGTACCTACAACCCTGAGTCAAGTATTGTAGACCAAAAAATATACATCACGGTTAATTCTTCAATAGCAAATGTAAGTTAGTAATAGTGGAAAAATGTTTGTAAGTATGTGATATAATTACAAGTTAACGATTTTCAGATTTTTACCTTTACTTGTGCTGTGAAACCTTGCTTCTTGTATATCAATGATTCTGAGTTGAAGAACTATAGCTGCATAATGGAGCCTAATTAAACTCTAAGTCAGCCTTCACTTGAGTTATACAGCAATAATACAGCTGTTAGGCAGCTAGATTTACACTTAAAGCTGTATAATTTGGGGCCCATTTAGGATGTATAACGGCAGTGTACCCGGAGAAACAGCCTCTATACAGCTCATTATACAGCTTTGGACGCTATTTGGGAGGTCAATGGGAAGTACCCTACAGGTTTTCATTTAGTTGCATGTAAGTGTGTGAAATATCATCATATATCCTCATATCAGCCGAAGGATGTCCACTGCTGGACATAGGCGTCTCCCAAGGATTTCCACCACGACCGGTTTTGAGCTGCCCGCATCCAGCGGCTTGCCGCAGATGGCCGTTGGGGCAGTAAAGTTCTCGAGTAGCGACCGCGCACCGGAAAACGTAGCGTAAGCAGGCCTCCCATTCGGTGAACCGATGACCTGGTGAAGGTCGCGGGAAGTGTGAAATATGCGAAATTTTGAAAGCCGTATTTTTGATTGCGTTGACTTAGGAGCTTGTTTTTTTACAGCTTCTAGGAACCGTTAATTTAAGTATTTGGTATCGGTTTCAACTTGATACCTCCACACGTTCCTGAGAAAAAGAGTCTTGAAAGACAGACATACAGTCGGACGGACAACGAAGTGGTCACAGGATTCCTTTTTTCCTTTTCAGGTACGGAACTCTAAAAATATACCTTGTGTAACTAACTAACCTTTACATACAATCTTTAAAACGCTTAGCATAAACATGTTTTTTATCATTATTTAATGACGTCTTCGCAATAATTAATGACACTGTATTAGACTCTAGATTACTAGATTTCGATGAACCCGACCGGAATGCCCATTAAATTATTGCAAAAACGTCACAAAATAATTAAAAAAACGTGTTTATGTTAAGCATTTAAAACCTTGTAAAAAGGTGGATTGTTGATTTATAACTTGGATGTAACAGAATGATCAATTATCTTGCCTAGAAATTCGTAAGTTGTCTACATATAAACGTAGGCCAAAGCATATTTAAATAAATTTATTTTTAAATAAAAGGTCTTTACCTATGAAATTGCCGATTCAGTTTTTGAAGTTAAATGCCAATTTTTATTCATTGACTGCTAATCAAAATAGCCCGATGTAGTTCTTGAGAGATCTGGAGAAACCTCATGTCACCACTTACCCTCGCAGACAGTCATAAAAACGATGTCCACGCGGATGAAGCCGCAGACGAAAGCTAGTGAAATATAAAAATAGTAAAAAACCTCTTACTGTACTTAATTACTTAAAGTTATTGTTTTTTTATATTATTGACCTTATGGTGACACTTCTTATTGTCTTTTATTAGTAACTAGTGGCATGTCTTTCATGTTCCAATTCCCTGAGCTATGTACCATTGAATGGAACAAAGGCGTTGTCTTAGTGGTCAGATGGGGTAATTTTTTAGATTAGTTAATTTTCTTGAATTTTCCTGAAAGTGACAAAATCTATGCGGGGTATTCCCAAATATGACATTAGTAACGAAGAAACTGCTGCGATAACTTCAGAGCTTTAAAATTAAAAATGTGTATTTTTTGCTTCAATAAAGGCGATTTTTTCAGGTGAAAAAGCCCGACATCATGGGGCTAAAAGCCACTGTGCTCTCAAAATATCTTAACAATAGGAATATGTTTACCACTATTTAATTTCTAATAGTCTAATGCCATTTTGAGAATAAATTTTGTTTTAATAACTTTTGTTCTTAATATTAATTTTCATTTTTTAACTTTTTTATGAAATCAGCAATTTCATAGGTAAAGACCTAATTTTTAGAGACAAGTCGATCAGGCCACAAACTAGGATTCCCTGTAATAAGAGAACCAGAGAATAGTAACCAGAATAGTAACCCTCTTTTTTTATTTTTTTTTATTCACAATTGGTAATCCCTTGGCATCATCTCACCTGATGGTAAGTGGCGATGATGCCGAAGATGGAAACGGGTTTACCAAGATTCCCCAATGCAATGGAAAACTGGCTATCTTATCTTCAAGCCGGAACACAAAAATGCCAATACAATTATCATACTAAATGCTAAAGGTCATAAAACTTCAACTGTTCTTTAAAAATTCCGCCTAAATGATTACAGACCGTTAACTTATGGCAGATACGATATGAAGGATGGCCATTGATGAATTGAAGTCAATTAATATGGCATCGCAACTTAAATGTATGCACTGTGACCCTGCTATATCGGTTGCAATAACGATATGCGCCAACGCTAATCTAACCAGCCTACTAAAGATACGCTCGAAGATGGACGATAACGTTGACGAAACACTGAAAGGAAACATTCGCAATGAATAAACATATTTAAAAAAAAAATACTTGATTTTAAAGTACATTAAACTGAAGAGTGAAAAATAATTCTTAATATTAGCTGAAAACAATAATGAACGAAAAATATTAGTATTATTGTGAAAAAAGCGTGGGTTGCTCCATATACGGAAAATATGGCACAAAGCGCCCCACGCTTTTTTCACAATAATACTATCATTTTTTGTTAATTATTGCTTTCAGCTTATATTAAGAATTATTGAAAAATAATTCAATTTTCAGTTTGATGTGCTTTAAAAGCGTGTATTTTGAATTTTAGTTTTTTAAACTATATTTATTTTTCAATTTTTAGTTTGACGTGCATTTAATCCTGACGATCCCGATCAGAATAATAAGATAAACTTATAAAATTTTATTCTGGAAAAATGTACAAAGTTTCAATTAAATCTGTCCATTTAAAGTGGGTCAAAACATACATACAAACATACATACATACCAGGTGAAGCTAGTAAAAGCGTGATAAAAACTAGAAAACTTTCCAAACACTAATGTTGTTAAGGATGATTAGCAATCGATACTGGTGATTAATATTGATGAATCATATAACCACCAATGCAAGCGGCCGTAGCTCTGTGCGACTTGTCGATCACGCAGGTTAACTGACCTGTAGCACGGTCATTGCCTGGATGGGTTTTGACTGTTAGTGGCCTTTTTCTCGAAAGTTTTCGTGCTTCACAAAACATATAAAGCAGTTGGTGTCGGTTGCTATGACTAGATGGCAGTGGTTAGGCTTGAAAAGCTTCTGACAGTGGGGTTCGCCACAAGCCCTACTTCCTGAACTAACCCAGAATTGGCCCCCGTGTGTGGAGTATGGCTTAACTTTCCTATACTCGTGCTCCACCAGTGGGGAGTTTATGGATTGTTAACGAACATAGCCACCTATAAAATGAAATTATATCAAACTTTTAACCGCCTCCGTGGCGTAATGGTAAGTCCATTCGCTTCACACCAGAAGGACGCGGGTTCGATTCCCGGCGGGGTCACCTTGTAAGACTTGGTTTGGTTGGTGGTAGGGCATTTTCTAAGCCCTTTGGGCTAGCTACCACCATCATATCTAAGTCTTGCCGCCAAACATCAGTGTTAACAACATCGATGTGCTCCGGCTTGAAGATAGATAGCCCGATCCCTATTGCGTTGGGGAATCTTGGTAAGCTCGCTTCCATCTTCGGCATCATCGTCACTTACCATCAGCTGAGATGATGCCAAGGGCATAGCAATTGAGAATAAAAAATAATATAAGACTTATAACGGAAAACGTAGCGTAGGCAGACCTCCCACTCGGTAGACCGATGACCTGGTGAAGGTCGCGGAAGCCGCTGGATGCGGGCAGCGCAGAACCGGTTGTCGTGGAAATCCTCGGGGGAGGTCTTTGACCAGCAGTGGACGTCCGTAGCCTGATATGATGATGATGATGATAATATCAAACTTACTCCAGTGTTAAGTTTCGGTTTTGGTGACATGATATTCATTCAGGATCGATTCACTTTTTAAAACTTTATCAAAATCCTCAGGAAATACGACAGTGAGTTCTAAAGGATATATCACTTAAACTGTTTAGAATATTCTGGATAAGACGCATCGCACTTGAATTTGTTCTAAATGACACACATGTTCTGAGGCACTTATTTAATACTAGATGAAAAAATACTATGTACTTCAAACGAGGAAACTTTCGAATATTAGATGATTTTTAAGTACACTGGTAAGAATTAAAGTAGTTAATTAAATATTTTTCTGTGACGTAAAGGAAGAGTTCCAGACGACACTATCGACTCATAACGATGGCCAAGTATTTCTGCGACGATACTTCAAGTGGAAGCAAACACACGTTATCGGACAGTGATAACAAACGAGTATATGTATCATTTGCACTCCTTGAGTTAGTAACCACTTTGTATTTCTGTGTAATACATCAATATCAAATTTATTATCGAGTGATCACCAGTGATAATTTCGGATTTTAATAAGGCCTTCTTAACTGATATAAGGAGGTACAAATAGATTTATTGGTGTTTTGAGACGGATGTACTGTGAAAAACCCCTTAATTTAAAAAAATATGTATAATGTGCCTGAGTGACAGCTGTCAGTTTGGGCGGTCTGTCATTGGGCTTTGAAAAAAGGATGATGCAATTGGAATGACGACAGCATCAGACTTAAATTATGAACTCTTGATCACTAAATTGCTCTCCTACTTAAACTTCGGAAAACCTTACTCGTTTTGTTTTCCGTCAAGTCTTCGATTTTTACTTTACCAAAATCACAAAATGAGTACATATATGACGCTGATAAAGTATGACGTCACGCCCGGGTATTTCTAATATTTTTAGAACAAAATTTCGTTTTTGACAGACGATAAAAAGTAACTCAGATGACTAGCATTTGTCATACCTATTGGGCGGTCCAATACCGCAGTTAAACCGTCTTTTGTTTTTGTGTCTGGGTTCGATATCGCGACTTCGGTATGGTCAAATGTTTAATAAAAAAAAGTGCCCTTACTTTCAGCAATGTGCCAGCTCTTGGACCAAGCTGCGTACTAATGAGCCCACCATCTATTACGTGCAAATCATGTGTGCAAATTGCAAATACCTATTTAAAGTAGGTAAGTACTAAGATACAGTGAACGCAATGAGCAGAAATGACTTACACGTATATTGGACATGTGTGGACGTTGCACAACATTGCGGTAAGCCTACCTCGGGTATTGGGTTTCTGCTACGCTTCACTAGTCGCGACCTATGGACTGCCTTGTCTGAGGCACGTCGATGGAACAGAAGGGAATAACATGGAAAGCATTACAACAGTTGATGTGAGTACATACAGACAATCAATGGTAACTGGAGACTGCAGGCGATCTACAAGTAGATTTTTCAGGATTCAAGATATTTATTCAAAATAGGTCCAAATTACACTCTTTCTGATAGTCATAAAATAGTGATTACATAATTTCAATTTTTTTTGGCGGTGGTGTGAAAACCGACAATTACCAATTTCATTTGTAAAAAATCAAGAAATAAACAATCATTAGTTAACTCAGATACGCCTACCAGCTGTTATACACCGGAATAATTTTTTTTCAATATTTTTTTTTCTAAGCTAGTAGAATGATTACAAATTACATGCATAACACACATAAAAAGAAATAGTAATTTCCGTAGTAAGTGGGTTAATAACGTCAAAATCCAATGCTTGATATCAAATAATTGAAAAGGCTAAACACGTTAAAAAACCGACTTCCATCTGAACAAATTAGTACATATTTGCATTATTATTTTTGGTTTTTGTTAATTTTCTACTAAAGTACTACACCGATTTTGATAAAATTTGTATGGGACCACACGGGAAGCACTAGCTTTCAAATAAAAAAAATCATAAAAATCGGTTCACCCAGTCAAAAGTTCTGAGGTAACAAACATAAAAAAAAAAACATACAGACGAATTGAGAACCTCCTCCTTTTTGGAAGTCGCTTGAAAACAAATTATGTCATTGGAACATGAAAACAATATGACGCGAGAAGTTATACATTAAAATCATTGAATGTCATGGATGCCTTTGACAAGTGTAGGCCAGTTCACACGGACATCACCTGGTCACGAGTATAACGCGAGAGTCAGCCGTTTTGTGGAAGATCTTAATGGAACACGTATCAAGGAATCTTTTAACAATTTTGCGATCAATACTTTAAGAATACTTGGTATAGGATTATGGAAAAAACGAACCGTACTTGGAAGGAAAGTGTTCTCAATATCGAAGGTAGCAAATTTTCGACCGACTACCAAAAAGTAGGTTTGTTTGTTTGTTTGTTCGTATACTCTTTATTGTACAACAAAATATACAATTATTGATACATAATAGCAGTAGCATGCGCAAA
Source organism: Coleophora flavipennella (assembly GCA_947284805.1). Taxonomy (NCBI): domain Eukaryota; kingdom Metazoa; phylum Arthropoda; class Insecta; order Lepidoptera; family Coleophoridae; genus Coleophora; species Coleophora flavipennella. The sequence goes on along the minus strand of OX369256.1, from coordinate 13,358,750 downwards.
GGCGGACTTATACCAAACAGGGATCTCTTCCAGCCAACCCTTAATTACTGAAAGGATTTACACTATAAGCGAAGAAACAAAATAATTAGTACAGATTTTAAAAGAAGTGAAACAATAAACTAAAGTAATAAACAGACGTTCGATTGTTACTTTTTTTGAGTGTTACGCGATATCTTACCGATTTTCATGATTCTTTTTTTATTCGACAGGGAATGCTTTCGAGTTGGTCCCATATACATTTTATCGAAATCGGTGTAGCACTTTTTAAATTAACAAAAAAAATACAAAATTGTACTAAGTAGTTGCGATGGAAGTCGGTTTTTTAACGTGTTCAGTGTTTTTAATTAAACTCAAAGAAAACATTCCGTATATATTTTTTTAAATATTTAAAACTGCATTCAAAGGTTTTCGAAAAAATGCTTGTTAAATCGACCCGGTAAAATGATAAGGTAGACTTTTTAAGACGGCTTCATTTTGTATATCTATACATGTAATAAAACTGTAACGGGGCCGTGTCTGTACATGAAATATTTTTAGAAAATAATAACTGTGGAATAATAACTTTTGGAATTTTGTCTGTCTGTCTGTATGTTCGTGCATCACGGAAGAACAACCAGGCCGATATTGAAGAAATTTTGTATGGTGGTTCCTTATAGCCAGGGTTAACATATAGGATACTTTTTATCCCGGAAAATTCAAGAGTTCCCGTACGAAATTTCAAATCTCCACGCGAACGAATTCGCGGGCACAGCTAGTGTTTAATATACAAAATGAAGCCGTCTTAAAAAGACTACCTTCAAATTTATTCATTTTTACATTTTACCGGGTCGAGTTTACAAGCAATTTATCGTAATTAAATAAGTAGAACTGCATTCAAAGATTTTTGGAAACTCTCTTCCCATGGCCGGCAATCGAACCAGCAAAACATAAAGAAAAAAAACACTTGTATATTTATGAAAACCATTCAAAAGTTAATCGTAAGCATCAATTTCTTCTAATAAACTCTGTGGAAGGCAATAGTGGTCCAAGAGCCACCATAGATGTGTGGCATAACACAAGGAATAGCACTTATATACGTGGCTGCAGTCTGGTGGAAATTTCATCAAAATCAGACCCAGCAGACATAAGACAAAGTATATACAGGGTGTAACATAAAGGTGTGGTGATACTTTAAGGTGGGCTTGTACCCATCAAACTGAACAACTTTCTCCATGGAACCCATAGTCAAATCGCAAAAAAAATTGAACTTCCCATACTAAGTTGGCTGATCAGCTGATCGTGTTAGTATGGGAGAGCCAAATTTTTTTTTGCGATTTGTCTATGGGTTCCATGGAGAAAGTTGTTCAGTTTGATGGGTACAAGCCCACCTTAAAGTATCACCACACCTTTATGTTACAACCTGTATATTATTACTAACATTCAGTATGGACACTACCTGCCGCTCTCTAGATTCCGACCTCACCTCCTCGTCACCCAGATTGATACAGATTGGTTATAGTTTGGTTCTCGAACGTATAGGATTGCGCCGTGATTTTGTTTGCTCCGTCATTTGTTTTTAGAAATATTATTTTACGACCGTTTTATGCTGTCTAACCTAGTCAAATTTGAACCGGTTTAGCATTTAATAGCCCTGGAGTGTGCGTCAAATTAAAGAATTACATAAAATGGGACCACCTCCCGCATTATATACGATGTAACAAAATACCCGTTGACTGCGAGTTCTTCTATCGCATATACTGAACAACTTACCCCAAGGAACCCATAGTCAATTCACATGTTGCACCAATTGTGATGAAATTTTGCACAAGCAGTTTTTAAATTATTTGCCAGAGCTGCCTTTTAGACTTTTTATTTTCAAAATATTAAGGGTTCCCTATACAAAAAAAAACATTATTTTCTCAAAAATGGCTCTGAGCATGTTTTCCAAATTTTCGTCATCAGTAACACTTTTAGCACATAACATATGCCACATGTGGTAGTACATCTGAGAAAGTCTAAAAATGGTACGTGTCATAGAAAAAAAAAATATTTTCTCCAAATTCACGCATTCGAGATATCTTACTAACGTCTATACCTTAAGGGTGCCCAGGAGGCTCGAGTTTCCATACAAACGTAGTTCCGCTTTAATGCAAAAACTACATGCCGGATTGAATCCAAACTTTGCAAATATATTGAGCAGACACATATCGATGTTTGTAATTAGTTTTCGATGTACTAATATAAAATGGAAAAAAATAAGAGCAGTTTCAAACTTTCAGTACAAAACTAATTTATGCCTTCGTTTAGTTACGTTAAAATTTACTACGATGAAAACTAATTACAAACATCGATATGTGTCTACTCATTATATTTACAAAGTTTGGATACAATTCGGCATGTAGTTTTTGCATTAAAGCAAAACTACGTTTGTATGGAAACTCGAGCCTCCTGGAGACTCTTAAGTGGTAGGTATTTCTAGGAAGTAATGTTTCTCGTGGGTAGTTCAATTATTTTTTTAATGTACATTTTTTTAAAGACCAGAAACCTAGCTATTTTACGCGTGGTCCAACACGCACTAAGCCACTTTTTAGGCTTCCGTATCCAAAGGGTAAAAACGGGACCCTATTACTAAGAATTCGCAGTCCGTCCGTCTGTCTGTCCGTCTGTCACCAGGCTGTATTACATGAACCGTGATAGCTAGACACAGTTTGAAATTTCTGTTGCCGCTATAACAACAAATACTAAAACTTAGAAAAAGTGAAAAAATAAGGGGGTTCTCCATACCAAAAAACATGTTTTTTTTTACGTGAAGAAATTAGCGCCATCCAGTATGATGGTATAGAACACTTTGAGCGCGGTTCCGACTCGCACTTGGCCGTTTTTTTTTAAATTAAGTCATATCGACTGACTCTGTGGCTCAGTGGTTAGTGCCCTTGACTACTGATCCGAGAGTCGTGGGTTCGATCCCCACCCAGGGCAAGCATTTGTGTGATGAGCAGATTTGTTTGCTCTGTGGCTGGGTGTTAAATTATATCTATATATGTATGTATTTAAAAGTATATAAGTATGTATATCAGTCTCTGGTAACCCATAACACAGGGAATCCTACTTTGGGGCCAGATGACCATGTGTGATTTGTCCCAGAATATTTATTTATTTATATTTCCTTTTAATAAAATTTGCTATCTTCAATATTAAGGATACTTTCAGGTATAAGTATTTATAAGATACAACTTATGACTAGATATCATTGAAAAGTTGTGAATTTCCGCAATGCTTTTTAAGTGCTGTGTTCGATATTGAATGTGTATCAATTTTCACGAAAGCCCACTAAAGCCTGACGATGCTTGCTTACGCATGATAAAATAGAGTTGAAGAAGCCTCAAAAAATATTTAACATTAATCCACGTTAAGAAATTGTGACAGCAAAAAAGGAACCACAAGCACAGATGAGATACTAGTTACTTCCACAGTTGGCATTTACTTACGCGAAATAATGAAGATTTTGAAAGAGAAAGGTGATAAAATAAAGCATTTCCATCATGAAACTATGGCACAGTATTACAATATAGCGGCTTATAGTAGCGTAACGAATGTACTTACGCAGAGCAATGGAAGGGTACTTACGGGGCGGCGGGCGGCGGGGCACAGCCTGCCAAACTCCGCGAGTTTGCCAGGCTGACTACAGGCTAGTATGGACTAGTACTTACGCCAATGGCGCATCGTGCGACATCAAAGGCGTTGCGCTACATGTAAGCCATACCTTAATACTGTGACGATGGTATCTAAAATGAAATTAAGTTCCCATCCAAACTATTTTTGACAACTATCCGTTATCAAACTCTGTTCATGCTGTCAAGTTGTGGAATTCTCTTTCTCACGAAATCCGCGATTGTGAGAGCATATTTTCCTTAAAAGAGAAACTCAAGGAGCATCTCTCTCTATCTTCTTCAGGTTGATAAGCCATGTAAGTACATAGTGTATGGTATATTCTATATTATAGGAAAAGTTGACTGACTGGTATATCAAAGCACAGCCGAAACCATTGAACGTATTTCACTGAAATTTGGAATACAGATAGCAATTAGGACGTGGGCATCCGCTAAGAAAGGATTTTGGGAAATTCCCACGGGAACAGCAAAATACGGGATCTTCGCGGGCATCCACTAGTTTTCTAATAAATTACTACACCGATTTTGACAAAATTTATATGGGACCAACCTTTCCAGTTGCCACATACCCCTATCGATAAAAGAAGTATCATGAAAATCGGTTCACAATCTGAGAAAATATCGCGTGACAAACATATAAAAAACACCATACAGTCGAATTGAGAACTTCCTTCTTTTTGGAAGTCGGTTGAAAAAACAATGTTACTATTTGCTCAAGTTAAAAAAAAAATTAACGAGTTCGTCATAAAAAAAACATGTTGTTTTGGTATTTGCTCTATCGTAATAACGTGAAACTTAAATTAAAACCACTCTTTAAACAAAAAAATAAAATAATCGATACAGTACTATTACAAGCATGAAACTTGGTGTATTTGTAGTACCTACTAATCTTTTTTTTTAATCCACAATTTATAAGCCCTTGGCACACCCCGGACACTTCATACAACGGGCGAGAAATGGCATTTCTAAAAACAAATGACGAAACAAATGAAATCACGGGAAATTCTATACGTTCAAGAACCAAACTTAAACCAATCTGTATCAACCTGCGAGACGAGGGGGTGAGGTCAGAATCTAGCGAGTGGCAGGGAGTGTCCATACTGTATGTTATTACATACTAATATGTACACTTTGCCCTTGGCATCATCTCACCTGATGGTTAGTGACGATGATGCTGAAGATGGAAGCGGGCTTACCAAGATTCCTTAATGCAATGGGGATCTGGCTATCATGCGGGCTATGAAAATGCCCTACCACCAACCAAATAGAGATTTACAAAGTTGACCCCGCCGGGAATCAAACCCACGACATCCTGGTGTGAAGCGAAAAAACTAACCATACGCCACGGAGGGGGTTAATTAATTAATCGTAAAGTAAAACAGCATTTTTTATTCACATACTAGCTTTTTCCCGCGGCTTCACCCGCGTGGACATCGTTTTAGCGACTGTCTTTAAGGGTGATTAGTAAATTATGTCGTTTCCCACCTACTCAACCATCTCTGTGCAAAAAATCACAATAATCAACTATTTTTTCAGTTCCCTCAGCAACTCCATCCGATTATAATATTTTCCCGGAATAAAAAGTAGCCTATGTCCTTCCCCGTGACACAGGTTACCTGCATGGCAAGTTTCATAAAGATTGTTCAAGGCGTTGAACCGTGAAAAGGTAACAAAAAAACAAACAAACATATTTTCACATTTATAATATTATACTAAGGATAAACTGGATCCCGAATATTATAACAAAATTGTGTCGCTCGCGTTGATGTCTTTTGCTTAAAATTAATAGGGATCATTATTGTCTTGTGTGGAGAGGTGTAGTGGTATACCGCTCCCTGGGCGCGCGGGTCTGACTCGTACTTAGCGGGTTTTTTATTGCTTTTATTATCATCATATCAGCTTATGTACGTCCCCACCGAGGGGCTCGAGCCTACCCTGAATTAAGGCGATCGGGCCTTAGTCGACCACGTGGGCCCAGTGCGGGTTGGCCGACTTCACACAAAACCTTCGAGTTTCTTTGCAGACGTGTGCAGGTTTCCTCACGATGTTTTCCTTCACCGTAAAAGCGTCGCGTCGGATAAACGTACATATGAAATCTAAATTCGGAAACACGTGGCAAGATTCGAACCACGACCTTCCAGACAGGAGGTAGTGGCCCTAACCATTACGCCACCGGCGCTGTGCTTTTATTATATATAACCTTTACAAAAATATACCATTATGAAACTCTAAAAAACTGGCGAAATTAAAAAACAATATTGTTTTTTATTAAGTCAAGTATTATGTAATATCTAAGAAAACAAAACAAGCAAATGGAAACATTGAAATTCACTTTTCCAAAAATGCACCTTTTTAACTCCCCATAAAATTCCCGTGAAATTATATAAGAACCTGACTTGATCCCTACAAGCTTTTGATGTGTGTAGTTCCCGTCACGTAAGAAGACCGTTTGAGCAAAGTATAGAATTATATTAGTAAAGGGTTTTCCAATAAGACGTGTTATTTCGATATTCAAAGAAAAATGCAATTTTTTAATATAAATGATCGGATGTTTATTTCGTTATAAAGTAGAAGGTATGCCGTTAATAGTGGAAAATAACATCAGGCAAACGACCACCACTACCACGCTTACAGGACCATATCCTTTTCCTGAAATTTTCCATAACCAAATCGCAAAGTGGCTGCCCTATGGCCTCGATAGCCTCACGAATTAAATCTTTAAGGTCTTGAATCGATGCTGGGCTGTTGGCGTAGACCTTCTCTTTCACGTGGTCCCAAAGGAAGAAGTCGCAAGGTGTTAAATCACAAGATCTCGGTGGCCAAGTGTGATCACCTCTTCGAGAGATAACACGGTCCGGAAACTTTTTCCGCAAAAGATCAATGGTTTCGTTGCTTGTGTGGCACGTAGCGCCGTATTGTTGAAAGTAAACGTTGTCCAGATCAATAGCATCCAATTCCGGCCATAAAAAATCATTAATCATCTCTCGATAGCGCAATCCATTCACCGTAACTATTGCTCCAGCCTCATTTTCGAAAAAGTAAGGTCCAATGACTCCGCCGGACCATAAACCGCACCAAACAGTCACACGTTGAGGATAGAGAGGCTTTTCAACAATAACTCTTGGGTTTTCCACATGCGACAATTTTGCTTGTTCACGAAGCCACCGAGGTCGAAATGGGCTTCATCACTCAAGATGATTTTTCGATGGAATTCCGGATCATTTTCATGCATTTCAACGACCCAATCAGCAAAGACACGACGTTGTTGATGATCGGCCGGCTTGACGAGTTCTTGTGTTAACTGAACTTTATAAGCCTTAAGACCCAAATCTTAATGCAAAATACGGTGTAATGACGTTTGTGGAATGCCTAACGACGAGGAATGGACAAACCTGGGTTTTCTTCAACACTTTCGGCTACAGCAGCAATATTCTCGGCTGTTCTTGAGCGACGTGCATGGGTTTTATTCTTCACATCACTAACTTGTCCCAACAGCTCGAATTTTTCCACCAATTTCTGTATTGCGGTCCGACAAGGTGCTTCACGACGACCCAAAAATGTTCGAGTTTTACGAACCGTCTCTGCCACATTTTCACCATTTTTATAGTGAATTTCAATAATTTCAATGCGTTGTTGAAGCGTGTATCGTTCCATTTTTATTAATGGCATAGTTTCTACTTGTCAAATGTCGAAAAATGACAGCTTCAAAAGTGACATCTACCGAAATAGCGGGCTATTCAAAATAACACCTCTTATTGGAAAACCCTTTACTAACATACAGTATGGACACTCCCTGCCGCTCTCTAGTTTGCGACCTCACCCCCTCGTCAGATTGATTCAGATTGGTTACAGTTTGGTTGTCGAACGTATAGGATTTCGCCGCCATTTTGTTTGTTTCGTCATTCCTTTTTTGAAAAATGTCATTTCTGGCCCGTTGTATGAAGTCTCCAGGGTGTGGTTTGAGTGACAGTGGAGGAGATCTCTTTGCGTACGGGTACAAAGCTTCATTAAGCGGTTAACGGGTATAAGGCGAAAGTACTTGGCTTTTGTTTTTAATATTATAAGTGTAATGCTTTTTGTAGCATTTTTTTTATTCACTATTGGTAATCCCTGATGGTAAGTGACGCAAACACATCTCCTCCACTGTCGCTTAGCGGTCATTTTAAGTGACGGAACCTATACTCGTATTGGCAAAATTTGTTGTTGTAATATGGTATAGGACTCTATAGGATGGTAGCCACTTTCTTTCAGGTGTGGCATTAGCCTTTTGATGTGTATCATCTTACCTCTCGCTTTTCTGCAATTTGTTGGAGTGATTTCGTGAAATGGAACGGAAGAGTGTAACAGGAAATGAAAACGTTTTTTAAGTCACTAAGGCTAACAAAGTCATGTCGCCCAATTTGAGGCCTAAGGCAAAGATGACCTACTACTGGAAGGCCGGGCCTGTGAATGTGCACCCCGATAATAGGGGATCGGACTGCTAGTCATTTGAGTTACTTTTTATGACCTGTCAAAAACTAAATTTTGTTCTAAAAATGTTTGAAATACCCACAAGTGACGTCATAGATTTTCAGCGTCATTGAAGATTTATTTTGTGAATTTGATCAATTGAAAATAGAAGACGTGATGGAAAAACAAAACAAGTAAGGTTTTTTGAAACTTCAAGAGGAGAGCAATTTAGGAAATCATATTTCAGATTTTATTTTTGATGCAGCGTCCGATCCCCTTTCTCATATTTTACACATCATATGCGACTACTGTAGGGCTAGCTCTTTTTGGATGTGAATTATCTATAGCCGCACGTAAAACCGATTTCTGGCGTGGCAACGCATGCCGTGGCGACACGTCGCCACGCTATATGATAGTGTATATAATCAGTCTATATGTAGTAATGTGTGTTTCACATCTGCCAGGCGTCCCGTAACGGCTCATTTTATTTTCTATCTTTTACTATAAATAAGAATCTTAGCGAAACGCTCGAAGCTCACGTCGCTCATGCAGGTTAACTGACCCGAAGCATTGTCATTACATAGATGGGTTTAACTGTTAGTGGCAATATTCTCGACCGCTTCGCAAGGCACATTAAGCCGTTGGTTTCATTTTTTTGTGTAAATTGTCCATTTCTTGCCGACTTTATAGTTTATCAAAATCTGTGATAGTCAATTGCCATCACTTAAAAAGTTAGTAAACGTCTCCTAAGAGCATTTTTGGGTGGCAGTAATAGATCTGGTAGCTGCCCCTACTGAGCTATCTCAACTTTCCACACTGGATATAAAAAAACCGGCAAAGTGCGAGCCAGAAACGCACACATCGGGTTCCGTACCATCATACCAGACGGCTCTAGTTTTTTTACGTTTAAAAAAACACGTTATTTGCATGGAGACCCCCCTTATTATTTCACTTTTTTTAATTTTTAGTACTTGTTGTTATAGCGGCACAAAAATACATCATCTGTAAAAAAATCAACTTTCTAGCTATCGGGGTTCATGAAATACAGTTGTTGACTGACAGACAGACAGACGGACAGCGAAGTCTTAGTAATAGTGTCCCGTTTTTACCCTCTGGGTACGGAACCCTAAAAACCATACCCCCTGACCAGGCCTGTAGTCAGTTCTTGGTCGTATCCTCATGACTGAGGTACGTTACCATCGTGGGTCGCTTTCGCCACCACAGCTCTCCAGGCCGCTCGATCTTGTGCGCCGGTTATGTTGGCCTGTAAGGTCATACTGGTAGCACACCGTGGACACTTCATACAACGGGCCAGAAATGACATTTCAAAAAAGGAATGACGGAACAAACAAAATGGCGGCGAAATCCTATACGTTCGACAACCAAACTGTAACCAATCTGTATCAATCTGGGTGGCGAGGGCGTGAGGTCGCAATCTAGAGAGCGGCAGGGAGCGTCCATACTGTATGTTAGTACTAATATATATACTTTGCCTGTAGGGTCATACTGTAGTTGCCTTGACCGCGTCAGCCCATCTCATAGGCATTCGTCCTCTACTCCTTTTTAACCGACTTCAAAAAAAAAGGAGGAGGTTTCTCAATTTTTCATTCTAAATTTTTTTTATGTGTGTTCACGCATAACTTCGGCGTTTGTAAACCGATTTTGATGATTATTTTTTTGTTGGAAAGGAGATATCTCAAGGGTGGTACCATGATAAGGAAACCAGGATCTGATGATGGCATCCCAGAGAAATCGAGGAGGACCTTCAAAAATCGTAGTGGCGACTAATGCGTTTGAAGTCGTTTTTTTTTTGTTTTAAGTGATTCCTTCCATGCGGTGGTCAGATAAGCCTCATCATAATAAATACCTATGTGTCTTGACTTGCGGTATTGACTAGACTTAGACCCACCTATAGAACTAACTTAAGGCAGCTCACTTGTAATTGTAACGTAATCTATATCTGACTTTCTATAGCCAATGACCACGTCTAGTTGCATTATCGTAACGTAAAAACGCATTATGTACGAGTATATCGTAGATTATTTATGACAATAGGTAGTTTTAAAATTTTAGGTTTGTTTTGCAGTCGCCACACTTTTAGGCTTATATTCCAAAATGCATACAGAATAATTTTAACAAATACTTTAAAAAAACGACCACACCTCTCCACACAACTACATATTGAAATGACACTGAGACCTATTCATATTACAAATATAATTTTGAACAAAAAAAACCGATTTCAAACAGGAAACTAAGGTTCCCCTCGTTTTCTCTGGGATGCCAACATCAGATCCTGGTTTCCTTATCATGGTACGACCCTTGGGATATCTCCTTTCCAACAAAAAAAGACTCATCAAAATCGGTTCATAAACGACGAAGTTATCCGCGAACACACATAAAAAAAATTTAAAAAATATACGGTCGAATTGAGAAACCTCCTCCTTTTTTAAAGTCAGTTAAAAATACATCAACGCGAGCGACAAAAGTATGCTTTTCTTGTCATTCAGTTCCGACTCCTAAGCGAGAGTAGAACTCTTACTTGTCCGATTTTTATTATTTGTTATTTTACTTCAGTATTAGTACCAAGTTATCATACCAAGTTTCACGCTTGTACATACGTTTTTGCGGTAGAGCTAAATAAAAAATATATGTTTTTTTGTATGGAGACCCCCTATTTTTTCACTTTTTCAAATTTTTGTTACAGCGGCAGTAGAAAAAAAAGTGAATAAAAAGAAAAAAAATTCTAAAAATAGTACCTATATTAAAAATTTCAACTGTCTACCTACTACGGTTCATGAAATACAGCCCGCTGACAAACGGACAGACAGCGGAGGCTTCGTAATAGGGTCCCGTTGGTCACCCTTTGGGTGTACGGAACCCTAAAAATGATAACATGTGTAAATCAATAGTGGAGCTGTTAAACAAAAATATTAGGGACGAGACGCATACTTACAGCTCACCCTGGACACTTTATACAACGGGCCAAAAATGACATTTCAAAAAAGGAATGACGGAAACAACAAAATGGCGGCGAAATCCTATACGTTCGACAACCAAACTGTAACCAACCTGTATCAATCTGGGTGACTGGGGGGTGAGGTCGCAACCTAGAGAGCGGCAGGGAGTGTCTATACTGTATGTTAGTACTAATATATTATACACTTTGCTTACAGTTTGAGTCATCGGGCGGAAATATCTGGTTAGTCTGAACAGATCCATTAACTGAAAGTGTGAAATATAGGTTCAGATTTAGCATATTTTATAGATTAATCTGGGCATTGGCCATCAAATTGTTAGAAATTTCGTCAGTCTTAGCTGCAGCAATCTACATGCTAACATGGTATGCATATAATTAAGTAAGTCTTGATCAATATGGGTTTAGATTTTAGATATCTATAATATAATAAAACTGTAACGGGGCCGTGTCTGTACATGAAATATTTTTGGAAAATAATAACTGTGGTGGACATTACTAACGATACAGAGGTCAAAACAACAACTTTTGGAATTTTTGTCTGTCTGTCTGTCTGTCTGTCTGTCTGTATGTTCGCGCATCACGCAAAAACTACCAGGCTGATTTTGATGAAATTTTGTATGGTGGTTCCTTATAGCCCTGGTTAACATATAGGATACTTTTTATCCCAGAAAATTCAAGAGTTCCCGTGGGAAAATCAAAAGTATTCATTTATAGAGTGGCTCACCACGAAAATGTGGCTTGACCTATTACAATCAAATTTTACACGTTGATACCCTTATCGCGAACTAAAACTGGGACATAGTGAATCCCAAAAAAATTTGGGTTCCTACAGGAATGCAAAAAAAATTATCTTTAGAATGACTCAACGTAACAATATGAAACCTTTACATAGGGATGGGGTGTTATAATCATCATTGTATAGTCGGGTATTCTTTATCCCAGAAAACTAAAGAGGTCCCGTGGGAAATTATCTATCGATACATACAATAATAACAAAAGAGTACTTTTTTCTATATATTAGCTACACATACCAAACATTATAATCATAGTAGCAGAATGTCAATAGATGGCACTGCAGGGATAATAAAACGCGCTTAAGTTGTATTAAAACATTATTTCATACTTTTGAGTGGATTTCTTTTATGTATTTTTCAGCATACGCTACTTTAAACTCTGGAACTATGGTACGTAGCGATGTGTTTCATAGACGAACAGACAGGTATTTTTTTACAGATTCCAATCGTGTATAAAAATATAAACACATAAATCGAGTTTAACATCTTTTAACAGGAGGCACAGATATGGGAACTCTTTTAACGGCGACTATTTGCGTGTGGTAGTTGCTCTCCGCCTGCAATATCAATATCTGTGAACCTCATCAATGTATTTGCGGGTCCTCGGTGGAGGCAATTGGCCATCACTCACTGAGTTGCCACGTCACCAATTCCTTAATGACCTCACTCGGAGGGCACTGGTCTCAGCCAGATGGAATATTCCATCTTTGATGCAGCCGCCGGCCGGGCTTTAGTCGATCTGATGGCAAAAGGCCGGAGGGTTTAAACAGGTGATATGGCAGAGAGGAACGTGTCTGCTTTGGGAAGCCACTTTTTCTGTCTCACTCCTCACCCGTACGGTACTGCTGCTCAATTTGCGGTGAGAAAGAAGCATAATAAGTACTCGGTCTTGGAGGCAAATTACTGCTTTGTGCCGCTGGTCTGTGAGACAACCGGCTGCTGAACCCTAAGAGGCTTTTGCCTTCACAAAGAAGATTGGCCTTCGCCTCCGAGAGAGGAGATGTGACGTGAGGTCCTACCTGCTGCTAAGGTTGTCTATTGCCATCCAGCGCGGCAACGAGAAGTGCGTCTTGGGCTTCTTTGGAGCTGATACGACTCGAGGATTTGACCCATATTGTTAGGAAATTTTATTACTAGATTGATACCTATAATGATTTGAATTAGTATTTTGATAATATTTCATCATATCAGTTTATATACGTCCCCACCAAGGGGCTCGACCTGCCCTGAGTTAGGGCGATCTGGCCTTAGACGATCACGCGGGCCCATTGCGGGTTGATTGACTTCACACATAAGCTTCGAATTTCTTCGCAGGCGTGTGCAGGTTTCCTCACGATGTTTTCTCTCACCGTAAGAGCGTCGGATAAACGTACATACCAGTATGAAATCGATATTCGTATAGATATTGGTAAGTGGCAGGATTCGAACCACGGCCTTCCGGACAGGAGGTAGAGGCCCTAACCGTTTTGCCACCGACGCTCTATATTTTATTTAAGATTTAGAAATCCTTACTTTATATTATAAATGTGAAAATGTGTTTGTTTGTTTGTTTACTATTCACACTTCAACACCTCTACCAATCTTAATGAAATTTGGCATGCAGGTAGCCTGTATCACTGGGAATGAAATAGTCAACCTTTTATCTGTGGAAATTATCATAGTCCGATGCAGTTCCTGAGGAAACTGAAACAATACTCTTTGTTCGTTTTATTTAAAATCGTAACGAAAAAATGGATTGGTGTGATTTTTCGCACAGAGATGAGGTGGAAAATGATATAATTTACTAATAAGTATATCCTGACATAGTTCCCGAGGGATCTGGGGACAACTGTTTTCTACGCTCGCGCACGTCGGTGGCGTCGCAACGGAGCAACGCAATGATATATAATGTTACTATCGTGAGCAACGGATTAAAGTGATTTTTTGTATAGAATTTGTTGAGGGGGTGGGAAGTGACAAAGACTGCTAATCCGAATAGCCCGATACAGTTCCTGAGGTACCTGGTGAAAACTCATGTCCACGCTTGCGAGCTGATTGCGGCTCGCGCACCACTCACCCTCAAAAAGAGTCATAAAAGCTATGTCCACGTGGGCGAAGCCGCGGGCAAAAGCTAGTTTTATAAATAAATCTGGGCATTGGCTATCAAATTGTTAGAAATTTCATTATTTTGTAAGTGTATCGATATAGGTTCAGATTTAAGATATTTTATAGATTAATCTGTGCATTGGCTATCAAATTGTTAGAAATTTCGTGTCTAAGCTGCAGTAATCTACATGCTAACATGGTTTGTATATAATTAAGTAAGTCTTGATCAATAGAGGTTCATATTTTGGATATTTTATAGATTAATCTGGGCATTGGCTATCAAATTGTTAGAAATTTCGTCAGTCTAAGCTGCAGTAATCTACATGCTAACATGGTATGCATATAATTAAGTAAGTCTTGATCAATATAGGTTTAGATTTTGGATATTTTATAGATTAATCTGGGCATTGGATATCAAATTGTTAGAAATTTCGTCAGTCTAAGCTGCAGCAATCCACGTGCTAACATGGTATGGAATTATTATGTCAGTGTTGATCATATATAGGTTTAATTATGTCATTAATCTGGGCATTGGCTATCGAATAGTATGAGCTGTAGGAGTCTACAATACATACTAACATGCACACATATGTAATACTTCATCAATGAACAATGCCAATAAATTGGTTAATGCTCGTATTTCTTCATTACATTCATACCAGTAGGAGTGACCTGAATGGAAGTTTCATGTGCATTCATAATTTATCAAAAGTAGATAAGCACTAGTACTAAACTTAACAATTATTTGTTTTTGGGGTATATGTATGCATATATAAGTAATCAATATATGGATCTATATACTTGTATGTCTGTTTCTTTGGCTGAGCCTGTAGCCGAAACAGCTTGATGGATTTTCAAGTGTCATTGTTAGATTCGTCTTTCATTTCGCTTTTAGATAAGCACGGGGTCACAATATAGAAAAGTAACAGTATTTTAACTTGGCAGTGTCCTTAAAACCATTACCTACAACTGCGTGAACACGCGCTCGGGCCTAGGGCTGTCTGTCTTGGGTTCAGCGTTGGAATCAAGCTCTCAGAAAATCATTGTCTATGGATATTAAAAATATACTATTTTGCAAAAATTATACTACATTTTGTTTTTGCGTTGATTTCGTTTTAGATGAAATAAAAATCATTTTTAATTGTTTTTTTTATTTTAACATAAATAATCATTTAAATCTAAATTAGTTTTGAAAACTACTTAATTAAATGAGAATGTCACCTAATTCTTCAATGGGAACTTCATCGTCCTTCGCAATAACACGACGAAGCATGTCGTCGGAGGGCATAAAATCCTTTCAAGTTCATAAGACATTCCCTCTCGTATATCTACCAGATACGCTAAACTACCAGGTTTATGATATAGCGTCCCCACTCACCGACAGCTAGGTCATAAATTGAGGGCCGCTATTCCTGCCAACACCATAAGGTGAAGACAAGGACCAGTTACGGTAGGTCTTGCCGCTAAAACGCTTGTCCCGGTACTCTGCAAGGCGAGTGCCTCGTGGAATAGAACCACTACCTACTGTCCAGCTGTAGGCGCGCTCACCTCCCGCGGCTTCATAAGACAATCAACTTTATAAGACTCGGTTTGGTTGGTGGTAGGGCATTTTCATAGCCCGCCCTAGCTAGCTACCACCATCTTATCTAAGTCTTGCCGCCAAACATCAATGTTAACAACATTAAGGCTAACATTAACGTTAAGGCTTAAAGATAAGATAGCCAGATCCCCATTGCGTTGGGGAATCTTGGTAAGCCCGCTTCCATCTTCGGCATCATCGTCGCTTACCATCAGGTGAGATAATGCCAAGGGCTTATCAATTGTGTATTTCAAAAAATACTTGGTGAAAAAAGACAAACATGTTCTAACCTACTAAGTAGGCATCTATATACCCGTCAAGGAAGTTATGCTTGCTACGATAGCTATTTATCATAGGCCATAACTAACAGAAATAAAATGTAAGAACGAACAATAATGTTATTTTTATTTTTTAATTAGTTATGCCGACTGAGTTGATAAACTAAAAAATGATATTCATGGTTTTGATATCGACGAATTCAAACAACCATGTATTAAACAATACTGCCGAAAATTTCGTGCCATAATTTACTTAAAATGCGCGGGAAAGCGTCTCTCACCGACCGTTCACGTCCGAACGTAACTGCAGGCACTCGCGACGCTCGCGACTGTTGCGTGCCGAGATGGGCTGAGACTTCGAAGCGCGTCGTTTCGACCATTTTGTATGAAGATAACATACTGTTACTTATCTGTATTGTGACGGGGTGTAACCCCACTAAAATCGAGTGGTTTTGGAGCCAAGATTCGTAACGCGGCTTACGGGCAGAGTGAATTGGCAGAAATCGTCACGCGCCACGTAACGAAATACGGTTCGTACGAGTATAACCTAAAGTTAACTAAGGTATAACTAAAGTTCGCTGCAGCGCCGCATAAGTTATGTCGTCTAATCAAACTATTTAAACATGCAGCGCTAAATCTCCTGCAAAGATTGTTTTCTCGCGACCAAAATGTCGTAAGCGCCAGGAATTTCATGACACTTTCGAGTTTTGGTAACCTATAACATGCTGTTTAGGGTATAACATAATGCGCGACCCGATAATGCACGACATGTGAACGTACAGCCCGACAACTCGTGTCCTAGACTGGAGCTAAAAAAACCTACCAGTAATGTGCGACCCGATAATGCACGACAACTCGTGTCCTAGACTGGAACTGAATAAAAGCTACCAGTAATGCGCGACCCGATAATGCCCGACCTGTGTACGTACAGCCCAACAACTCGTGTCCTAGACTGGAAATGAATAAAAGCTACCAGTAATGCGCGACCCGGTAATGCACGACCTGTGTACGTACAGCCCAACAACTCGTGTCCTAGACTGGAAATGAATAAAAGCTACGAGTAATGCACGACCCAATAATGCACGACACCTGTGACTGTGAATGTGCAGCTTAATAACTCGTGTAATGGACTTGAACTGAAACAAAACATTGTACCTAAAAAGAACTTCGTTTCTGACGTTCCCGCGATCGCAACAGTTTTTTTTAATCAAGGCATAAATTAGATATATTTTTGAAGAACAATACAATACAATATTCTGCATGCATCACAACATTAAACAATAACAAGAAAAGAAGAAAACAACATACTAGAAATATTATACATATTACAATAGATTAATTTAATATGTAAAATATTTAAAATATTGGACTTCATAGTATCTGTGGTCGGCTTTTAAAAAAATGTAAATTTTTAGCACCAATTTTGGCGACGAACGGTGCTCTAGCTGTATGATCTCTTGAAGCATAGAATCAGAGAAAAAAATGACAAGGAACTTGAAAAAAATAGAGAAAAAAATAAGAAGGTACGTAAACATAATTGAGAAAACAATAATAATAAAGAAATTGAGGAAAAAATATTAAAGAACACGAACAAAATTGATCGGTGGTTTTGTAAAATACATACAACGTAGAGAAACCTGAAATTTCCCTTTCATGTTCCACGGAAACATATATAAGGTAATGGCAGTACGCATTTATTGCCTCTTCAATTTTTTTTAAACTGGAGTTATTACCTGCCTGCAAGAAGACTGAATGTTTTTCACGCGCATCTATGTATGTATATATACGTCCCCACCGAGGGGCTCGAGCCTACCCTGAATTAGGGCGATCGGGCCTTAGCGGGCCCAGTGCGGGTTGGTCAACTTCACACACAACCTTCGAGTTTCTTCGCAGATGTGTGCAGGTTTCCTCACGATGTTTTCCTTCACCGTAAAAGCGTCGGATAAACGTACATATGAGATCGAAATTCGAGAACACATTGGTACGTGGCAGGACTCGAACCACGATTTCCCGGATAGGAGGAATGTGCTGTGATGTATGTATACCTATTCCCTCGTAACATCCAAACGGCTTGGTATAATCTGAAAGAGTGTGGTGTCGTCCTTTTGATCATCTAAATGGGATCACTTCTATTATATTTTAAGCAGTCGCGTTACTGGTTTTCAAAAAATTGGTTATTGTCAAAGTATTGTTAACAACCCAACCCATAAACGTTCCCATTGCTGGGGAACGGGTCTATTCCAAACTGGGGAAGCTTAAGGCGAGGCATTTGTAAAACAGTTGTCTCTGTTATCTCTGTTGAAACGGTTGAGAGAAATGCCACTAACAGTTAAACCCATCCAGGTAATGACCGTGCTTCAGGACAGTTAACCTGCTTGATCGACCCGACCACACAAGTTGCACTGAGCTCTTCTTAAAAAGTACTTTAATTGTTAACATAGAATCGGCCACTTTTAATTTTAACTGAACCTCTTTTTATGTTTTTTTATTCACAATTGGTAAGCCCTTGGCATTATCTCACCTGTGATGGTAAGTGACGATGATGCCGAAGATGGAGGCTGACTTACTAAGATTCCCCAACGCAATAACTGGCTATCTTATCTTCAAGCCGGAACACATCAATGTTGTTAACACTGATGTTTGGCGGCAAGACTTAGATAAGATGGTAGTAGCTAGCCAGGCGGGCTTAGAAAATTCCCTACCACCAACCAAACCGAGTCTTACAAGATGACCCTACCGGGGATCGAACCCGCGACCTCCTGGTGTGTAGCGAATGGACTAACCATAACGCCACGGAGGCGGTTATCTAAATTAATATTATTATTAAATAATAAAATATATTGTAGCAGTACAGTGTAAAACATGACGCTGCAATATCAACTTTAGAAATTTATTATAAATTAAAAACACGACTGCTTAAAAACTTAACCCCTCTTTATGGCCAATAGGGTTATACTCACGGTATAAAGACGAATCCTTCAAGCCGTTCAAGCTGTAGCAGGGAACATAGAAATCTACACACATACATACATACACTCGAAAACATAACCCTCCTTGTGAGGCAGTCGGATAAAAACATCAAACAAATGCTTGAAACATCTAGCGCGGAGGTCAATTATCACACCAAATTCTTTTTCATCAATTAATAAAATACCAAAAACAAGTTTTTAACTAGTCAATGTAAATATTTTATTGCACCAGTCCCACGAGTAGATCATCGATTAAATATTAACCGTATTTTAACTTTACCGTTTTACGATTTCTGTATGTGGCTTTTAAGTTAAAATTCTAGCGTTTACCGGATTCAATTTAAAATTTTAACACGATTAAACTAAAACAATTAACCGAGTTCAAAGTTTCGTTTCAACCATGAAATTTAATTGTGCACTTGCTCAAATAAACCGCTGTAGCAGGTGAATTTATTATTTCATTCAACAAGTTTTGTTTGTGGAACTAAATATTCCACTACAAAATACGATTATTTAAATAGGTGCCTAAACTAATAATGTAAATGGTGGAGGCATCAAATGCAAGCACTCAGTCACAGCACAACAAGCTTGTCGGATCGTACTCACGAAGGGCATCGTCGCAGCCTCGCTGAAAACTACCGTAATATGTAACGTACTGGAAACAGAACTGCCGTCTCAGCGCTGAAACCGCAACACTCGCAGACCGTGAGGTAGCACTCGTCCGCAGATTCCTCGAAGGTCATGGCGCGCGCATCGCACGGCGAGCCCGCAACCACTGAGGCGTAGACACGCGGGTCCCGCGCACGCTGCGCAACACTCACCGCTACGTCGCCGGCGCCGGGCCCGGGCTTGCTGCCGCCCGCGCCGTCGGGCTCGATGAGGTCTCCGTAGGCCGGCATCGCGTCCGCGTACCCCTCCTCCTCGGTGTCGTCGTTGTCGCGCGAGTGCGCGGGCGAGGGCGAGTGTGCCGCCACGCCGAGCCGCGCGCGCGCCAGCGCCACCGCCTCCTCCAGCGACCCCACCCCCTCCTCCCCCCTCTCCTCCCCATCGTCGTGGTCCTCCGATAGGTAAGTCGACGCTTGCGCAACGAAAGCTATCCTCCGCCGTAGAGCGGTATCGAAGCTCGGCTCCTCCATAGGCTCTACGGGTTTTTCCATTTCGGGCTCGCTGTTGCGTTTCCAGGCCGCTTTAGTGAAGGGGCGCGTCGCGACTGGGTGCTCGACCGCGATCGGACTGAGGGGAGCTTCGGCCTGCAGCTCTGCTGTCACTGGTTCCTGGCTTTCGATAGACGGAGTGGGAGTGTTTTCAAGCGTGGACTCGAACGTGTCCTCGCGATCTATACTTTCAGGCGGCGGCGCCTGCGGTGGCGGTGTCGACTCTTTTGGTGTGGCGGGGGAATTCCCCGCGCGCTTCCGGCCTATGCTGCCCATACGCCGGATGAAGCCCTCCTTTTTCTTTTTGTCGACGCTGGGAGAGCTGTCAGTGCTGCGAGAGGGCTCGCCGGTGCCGGCGGCGGCCGCGTCGCGCTGCTTCTTGTTTCGCTTACGCATTGTGATCGTGCGTTCGTCGCGCGCGTTCTCACCGTCTGACGCGGAGGCCTTGGTAGAGCCTGTGCGCTTGATCGCGCTGATGTGGAAGGGCGAGCCGGAGCGGAAAGGCGAGCGCAGCGTGTGGAGCGTGCGGCGGAGGCGCGAAGGCGCCGGGGAGGGGGACGCCGGCGGCGGGGGCGACTCGTCCCGCATGGTGGTGACTCGGCAGCGGCGGGCAGACTGCCGCCCCGGCTGCGCCGCGCGGGCCCTCAGCGCTCGCGGCCTTGCTCCCTCGACGCAAATCTCGGATAAACTTTCGACAAGGCCTCCGAATGAATTGACGTGACGCCTAGATGCGTTATGTTTCGTAACTGGAGCACCAATAAGTCCCTTCGCTTCGACCCACTATAATAGGGATTCGTAATTGCGTGCCTAACGGAAAGACAGCCTATACACGTTGTAACCCTGACATGCTAACGTCTGATATTATAACGACCTACTTTTAAATTGATACCAAGAAAGCTACAATAGATCCTCTTAACGGATGGACGCCTCGATAGCATTAACCACAATGACATAATTCACAACTTACTCGATCTCTAAAATATTTATCCCGAAGATACATCGTTGTTAACTGGTAAAGTTTATTGGCGTCCGTTAAATACAATTCAACCGCTCGTCAGTTGACTGGTGGACGCTACCGACTGAAGAGAACTGACCGAGGCCTATTCAGAGCACCTCCAAATATTCACAAGACTACAATCGGATCTTATTTACGCTTGACGTGCGTAAGAAAAACTCGATATCTATCTTGTCATTCTGTGTCATTGACTAGTAACATTATACATGTTGACAGACAATCAAAGGGTTCCGCAAAATGCAGAGTTCCAAATTCCAACATGCATATTAGCTTCGCAGTTTCGCAAAACACATAAAATCTATAATATAATAAAACTGTAACGGGGCCGTGTCTGTACATGAAATATTTTTGGAAAATAATAACTGTGGTGGACATTACTAACGATACAGAGGTCAAAACAACAACTTTTGGAATTTTTGTCTGTCTGTCTGTCTGTCTGTCTGTCTGTATGTTCGCGCATCACGCAAAAACTACCAGGCTGATTTTGATGAAATTTTGTATGGTGGTTCCTTATAGCCCTGGTTAACATATAGGATACTTTTTATCCCAGAAAATTCAAGAGTTCCCGTGGGAAAATCAAAAGTATTCATTTATAGAGTGGCTCACCACGAAAATGTGGCTTGACCTATTACAATCAAATTTTACACGTTGATACCCTTATCGCGAACTAAAACTGGGACATAGTGAATCCCAAAAAAATTTGGGTTCCTACAGGAATGCAAAAAAAATTATCTTTAGAATGACTCAACGTAACAATATGAAACCTTTACATAGGGATGGGGTGTTATAATCATCATTGTATAGTCGGGTATTCTTTATCCCAGAAAACTAAAGAGGTCCCGTGGGAAATTATCTATCGATACATACAATAATAACAAAAGAGTACTTTTTTCTATATATTAGCTACACATACCAAACATTATAATCATAGTAGCAGAATGTCAATAGATGGCACTGCAGGGATAATAAAACGCGCTTAAGTTGTATTAAAACATTATTTCATACTTTTGAGTGGATTTCTTTTATGTATTTTTCAGCATACGCTACTTTAAACTCTGGAACTATGGTACGTAGCGATGTGTTTCATAGACGAACAGACAGGTATTTTTTTACAGATTCCAATCGTGTATAAAAATATAAACACATAAATCGAGTTTAACATCTTTTAACAGGAGGCACAGATATGGGAACTCTTTTAACGGCGACTATTTGCGTGTGGTAGTTGCTCTCCGCCTGCAATATCAATATCTGTGAACCTCATCAATGTATTTGCGGGTCCTCGGTGGAGGCAATTGGCCATCACTCACTGAGTTGCCACGTCACCAATTCCTTAATGACCTCACTCGGAGGGCACTGGTCTCAGCCAGATGGAATATTCCATCTTTGATGCAGCCGCCGGCCGGGCTTTAGTCGATCTGATGGCAAAAGGCCGGAGGGTTTAAACAGGTGATATGGCAGAGAGGAACGTGTCTGCTTTGGGAAGCCACTTTTTCTGTCTCACTCCTCACCCGTACGGTACTGCTGCTCAATTTGCGGTGAGAAAGAAGCATAATAAGTACTCGGTCTTGGAGGCAAATTACTGCTTTGTGCCGCTGGTCTGTGAGACAACCGGCTGCTGAACCCTAAGAGGCTTTTGCCTTCACAAAGAAGATTGGCCTTCGCCTCCGAGAGAGGAGATGTGACGTGAGGTCCTACCTGCTGCTAAGGTTGTCTATTGCCATCCAGCGCGGCAACGAGAAGTGCGTCTTGGGCTTCTTTGGAGCTGATACGACTCGAGGATTTGACCCATATTGTTAGGAAATTTTATTACTAGATTGATACCTATAATGATTTGAATTAGTATTTTGATAATATTTCATCATATCAGTTTATATACGTCCCCACCAAGGGGCTCGACCTGCCCTGAGTTAGGGCGATCTGGCCTTAGACGATCACGCGGGCCCATTGCGGGTTGATTGACTTCACACATAAGCTTCGAATTTCTTCGCAGGCGTGTGCAGGTTTCCTCACGATGTTTTCTCTCACCGTAAGAGCGTCGGATAAACGTACATACCAGTATGAAATCGATATTCGTATAGATATTGGTAAGTGGCAGGATTCGAACCACGGCCTTCCGGACAGGAGGTAGAGGCCCTAACCGTTTTGCCACCGACGCTCTATATTTTATTTAAGATTTAGAAATCCTTACTTTATATTATAAATGTGAAAATGTGTTTGTTTGTTTGTTTACTATTCACACTTCAACACCTCTACCAATCTTAATGAAATTTGGCATGCAGGTAGCCTGTATCACTGGGAATGAAATAGTCAACCTTTTATCTGTGGAAATTATCATAGTCCGATGCAGTTCCTGAGGAAACTGAAACAATACTCTTTGTTCGTTTTATTTAAAATCGTAACGAAAAAATGGATTGGTGTGATTTTTCGCACAGAGATGAGGTGGAAAATGATATAATTTACTAATAAGTATATCCTGACATAGTTCCCGAGGGATCTGGGGACAACTGTTTTCTACGCTCGCGCACGTCGGTGGCGTCGCAACGGAGCAACGCAATGATATATAATGTTACTATCGTGAGCAACGGATTAAAGTGATTTTTTGTATAGAATTTGTTGAGGGGGTGGGAAGTGACAAAGACTGCTAATCCGAATAGCCCGATACAGTTCCTGAGGTACCTGGTGAAAACTCATGTCCACGCTTGCGAGCTGATTGCGGCTCGCGCACCACTCACCCTCAAAAAGAGTCATAAAAGCTATGTCCACGTGGGCGAAGCCGCGGGCAAAAGCTAGTCGTTTAATAAAAAATGTTCTTTCCTTCAGTATAAATAATTGTCTAACAGCAGTTGTAAGCCTTTATAGATTAGACTAATGAAATTAGTGGCAACGTGTTGCAATGCAATGAAATGCATATTATAAGTATCTAGGAAAATGTGACACGCAAAGAACACAAAAGTGAGCTAAAAGCACCAGAATTGTACATTAACAAAAAATGACAATCGCCTCCGTGGCGTAATGGTTAGTCCATTTGCATCACACCAGGAGGTTGCGGGCTCGATTCCCGGCGAGGTCAACTTTGTAAGACTCGGTTTGGTTGTGGTAGGGTATTTTCTAAGCCCGCCTGGCTAGCTACCACCATCTTATCTAAGTCTTGCTAGCCAAACATCAGTGTTAACAGCATTGATGTGTTCCGGCTTGAAGATAAGATAGCCAGAATCTTGGTAAGCCCGCTTCCATTTTCGACATCATCGTCACTTACCATCAGGTGAGATGATGCCAAGGGCTTATCAATTGTGAATAATAAAAAAACAATATCAATATAAAAACACCAATCAATGTAATAACTAAATCTCTACAAGTTCATATAACTTACCGGCCAGTATATCCCCGAATGAAGCCCCGACATAGCTCTTGCAAAAACAGATAGTACGTAAAAATCGAACTACCCGCAAACGACTAAAGTCCCCTTGCAGCTCGAACAAAGGATGTGTCCAGAGCTTAATGACCTAATGATTAGAGTAGATGAACCGAACTATTCAGTAGTTACAGCAGTTGTAAGGACTCGCCATGTTACGGAAGGGAAACCTTTAAAGTGCACTACGACAGTCACAGTATTGTACTTTTGATATCGACCGTATATATCAGCGGTACTAAGGGTGCGAAACTCGATGGTAGTTTTTTTTTATTACTTTTTATATTAACTGATTTTGAAAAAAATAACTTATACCCGACCGCTAAAAATGTATCGCATTGACATAAAGACGAATCTAACGACACCTCGCACTCCAAAATCCATCAAGCCGTTTAGGCTACAGGCTCGCCGAAGAAACAGTTTTTTTTATTCACAATTGGTAAGCCCTTGGCATCATCAAAGTGAAGATAGTGCCGAAGATGGAAGCGGGCTTACCAAAGTTCTGGATATGGCTATTTTATTTTCGAGCCGGAACACATCGATGTTGTTAGCATTGATGTTTGGCGGCAAGACTTAGGTATGATGGTGGAAGCTAGCCAAGCGGAGTTTAGAAAATTCCCTTCCATAACCAAACCGGGTCTTACAAAGTTATACTCCGCCGGGAATCGAACCCGCGATCTCCTGATGTGAAGTAAATGGACTTAATCATTACGCCACGAAGGTGGTTAAAAATTGGATAAATAGTGGTAGAATGGTGGGTACAACAGTGGACAATTTATGGTGCAATTTTTTACAATGTTATGGAGCTATTTGAATGAGTGGTAGGAGCTTAGTATAGATAAAAAAGGTTGTTTTATTTTTAGTTTTTCGGTTTCTTTCTTTTTTTATCGGTATATTTTTTTGTTAAAAAGTTTTTTTTAGGGTTTTGAAAGGTGTGGTGGTACGGAACCCTCAGTGCGCGAGTCCGGCTCGAACTTGGCAGATTTTTTCTATTTCTAACGATACTAAACTAAACAGGAATGTTAAAAAAGTGCTAAGTGCGTGTCGGACCACGCAGGTAGAGTTCCGTAGTCATTTCAAAAGATTTGTATACTTACTAGAACATGTTGTGTGAAATTTTTACGAACTCTTTACAAATCCAACTGCACATCTTAAATTGATCGACTAAAACTCCTAATCCAAAAAAACTCAAGTCTTTTTTATTATTATTTTTATTCACAATTGGTAAACCCTTGACAACATCTCACCTGGTGGTAAGTGACGATGTTGCCGAAGATGGAAGCGGACTAACTTTTTGTCATGATAACTTTTCCTTTCAAATTAATTATGTGCGCTATCTACTACATATTTCCTATACAGGATGAATTTTAATTAGCTCTTGATAACAAAACAGTCATATGCTTACAAACAACTTTCCCAAAGAGACTATAATATGTCAACTCAAAAAAAAAATTTTGGTCCTCGATACATATCTATTAAGTTATCAAATCGGCAAAAATGTTTTTTTTTTCATATTTGAGATATAGTCTTTGGGAAAGTTGTTTGTAATCACGATTAATTTCATATCCTTTGCTATCAAGAACTAATTAAAAGTAACAACCCCATATACTTTCAGATTTCTTTAATAGCCGTTAAGCTTGCAGCAGATAGCAACGTGTATCTCTAACAAAACTTAAAGCTTGAAATTTAAATATTTCGCAATAGAATTATTTATCGAAGAAATGTTTATGGCAAACCATTAAGGCGATGTATTGGTTGGAACAGTTGTCTCTGTCTTTTTCTTTACGTGTAAAGAGTAAAGAAAATAACCACACTTTTTCACTTTTGCAATGGTTTTTCGTTTCAATCAAAAACTACAATGAAAGTATAAAAACTAATAACATTACTCACTTTGTATTATCATAACAAATATTGTTGTATCTTTTTTAAAATTTATACTTCAAAACATTAGTCATAACTAGAGTTTAAAGTAACGGTGTAGACCTATCTTTGGGATTTTTTCCTATCAAGCCAAAACTGCTCAATCGTGTTTCTAATAGCTTTTGACTTTAAGAAACATCATCAACAATAAAAGTATTTTTTTTTCAACCTTGGGCTTTCTATCGTTTAGGAGTAGTTGACGTCAAAAATAATGAAAATCTGTAATAATACCACCTTAATAGTTTTAAAAAACCTATTCAAGGAAACTCCAAATACCTACGTAAATAACACAAAAATTACCCCCACTTTACATGATCAATATTAGTAAATACTATGACTATTAGGGGTAGGGGAGGTACCCCATTTTTTACAGATTTTCTTCCAAATATTTAAAGACGTCACAGATTTATACTACTTTTAACCATACTAAATTTAAATTTCATGCCTGTTAACAGTCTTTGAATAAAACGGCCGTGACATGCCGACGGACAGACAGACACAGACAGACGGACAGACGGATATGGCGATACTATAAGGAATATCCTTTCTAGTTTGACTACGGAACCCTAAAAATTGAAATTAATTTAGACGACATGTTTTAAAAAACAAAGTAATAAAAATTTGAGGAAAATAATTAAAATGGTTTGTCTTATCATTCTTATCAATCCAGCAAGCGTGATGCTTATACAAATATTGACAAATAAAATACCAAACTTAAAATAAATATTGCATTGCTGTCTTGTTAATTGTGTAAATTACTTCAAACTAAGCTATCAAACATATGTAAAGAATTAAGACACAATTATCAAGACGCACGGCAGTGTGTCAGCCAAGTTCGTAAAGAAAAGAGCTATAACAGCCGCGGATTATATTACACAAAACATTTTGGGCCACTTTTGAATTTCATATGTCCAATTTATGTTCGAGAAGAACATAAAAACAAGTTTCAAAGACAAATTTCAGGTTTATTTAATTAAAATATACAGCGTATACGTGCGAATAGCGCAAGACATGGCGTGTGATTTTGTGTGTCTAGTAAAAGCTCCCTGATCACTATCACCTAGAATCCCAATCTCAAAGTAGCAATGACAAGTTTAAATAGTCTAGAACTAAAGCCAGCTAATTTTACTTTTTAAAATATACGCCAATGTAAAAAATAAATAATGAATGAGTTAGTGAGTTAGTTAGTTTATCCGACGCTCTCAGAGTGAAGGAAAACATTGTGAGAAAACCTGCACACACCTTCAAAGAAACTCGAAAGTTGTGTGTGAAGTCGTCCAACCCGCACTGGGCCCGCGTGGTCGACTAAAGCCCAATCGCCCTTATTTAGGGTAGGCTTGAGCCCCTCGGTGGGGACGTATATGAGCTGATATGATGATGATGATGAGTTAGTGAAAACTTGCCAAGTTACACCATAGTCATACCCCAATTTGCCTTTTGTTCGGTAGAGTTGTTTTTTCTCTCACTAATTTTTAGTTAATTTTTTTCGAGAGTCGGAATCGTCGCGCATCCGCCCTTACCGTTTTTGACCACATTTAAACTGGGATAACCGACAACCTTTCGCAAGATTTTTTTCAGTTTTTGACAGCCCTATTTGCCTTTAATGCGGTGTTTTTTTTTCTTTTTTGGTCTTCTTTTGCCTTTCTCGTTTTATTAGTTGTTTGTTTTCTTCTGTTTTCTTATAATAGGTGACTAGTTTTCGACTCAATGCTCAGCATCCTATTAACACTAGTGTGTTTTTGGGTTATTGAAGTTTGTTAACTTTTAGGTGGTGTCTTCGGTGTTTGTATGTAAAGCCTCGTGAATAAATGTAAATTTCTTCCAACTTTAGGTAAACGATAGTTGTTTAACTAGTTTCTTAGGTAGTTTCATCTTTTATAGTAATTTAATTCAATTTTTTTTTCAGGGCTGTCTATCAACTTTGGGAACGTCTAAATTTTTAAATTTTTATGTTACTCTCCCAAAATTCTCTTCGAAGTCTTTGCAATTTAAAATTAGTTTCTCTGTATCGAATTGTTTTGAAGATTTAAATTTTTGGTTGTCAAGGAGACGGATTCTGTAATTTAGGAAGAGAACTGAATTGTAATGGTAACCCCACTTTTAGACCCTGTGAAATATTATATTTTTTACCCGACTTCGAAAAAGGAGGGTTATGGTTTTGACAGTCTATGATAATAATTATATAATATGATGAAACTTGCACAGATTCACATACATAGATTGCATTACATAGATTCGGGTCGAATAGGGATGACTATTGTTAGTCATCTGAGTTAATTTTTATCATCTGTCAAAATCGTCATTTTGTACTAAAAATGTTAGAAATACCTAGGTGTCACGTCATAGTTTAGCAGCGTCATTTATGTACTCATTTTGTGATTTTCGAAGAATTGATGGAAAACAAAACGAGCAAGATTTTCCGAAGTTTAAGTAGGAGGGCAATTTAGTGATCAAGAGTTCACAATTTATTTTTGATGCTGTCGTCATCCCTATTGACAAGCTCCTTTTTTGAAGCTAGTTAAAAAAATTGACAGCGCGAAAAAAAAAACTAACAATAGAAGCTAGTTTTGAACAACATACGTTTTATTTAACACCTATATTTCCTTCAACTTATACAAGGTGTAACAAAATTGCTGTAGGTCCCGTTAACTGGTGCTTCTACTTATCACACTGAACAACTTTTGTTCCTACGACTTTGCTGAAGTTGCAAAAAAAAATTCAATCTTCATACAAATCGATCAGCTGATCGACCAATTTTGTGCATTTTAGTGTGGTGGTTCCAAATTTTTTTTTGTGAATTGACTAGGGTTCCTTGGGAAAAGTTTTTCAGTATGATGGGTAGAACCCCAGTTAACGGGTTCTACACCAATTTTTTTACACCCTGTATACCTTATCAAAAAAGGTACGTATGTGCAGTCATGGAATTCATAATTATTTTCAATTTTGCCGGGTCATAAGTACACCTACATTTCCGAGAGCATACGACTGATGACGAATTACCAAGAAGAAACCACATCGATATTTAAACTTTTTCTTTCACTTCCGATCTTCTTTGACATACATCTGTTAGACAGAAAGTGGATGAAACAGGAAAAACTAATTTCATAACCCGGCAAAATTAAAGAGACCTGAATCTGCTATACATTCAGATTCCGTGACTGTACACTGTACTTAGCTAAGTATCCTTTGCTCCTTACGCATCGTACACCCACCGCGTAAACATCGGCCTACCGGAAGACGTCAATAAAAGAAATATCCGTTAATAGACCATATAAACTACTTGCCTATTACCAAGACACTCAATAGACATGATAGGATATCGAATTATGGTGTGTATTTCACATGGTATTTTTAGTATACTTACCTACTAAAAACGTTAGGAGAAACACACGACGAGCTTTCCTTCAGTTCAATTCAATTCCTATATTGCACTGAAGGTAGTCGGTGGCGTAATGGCAAGGGCAGCTACCTCCTGTCCGGGAGGTCGTGGCTCGAATCCGGCCAGTACCAATGTGTTTTCGAATTTCGATTGCAGTACGTTTATCCGACGCTCTTACGGTGAAAGAAACCATCGTGAGGAAACCTGCACACACGCCTGCGAAGAAACTCGCAGGTTGTGTGTGAAGTCGACCAACCCGCACTGGGCCCGCGTGGTCGGCTAAGGCCCGATCGCCCTAATGCAGGGTAGGCTCGAGACCCTCGATGGGGACGTATATATAAGCTGATGTGATGAGTTGTATGTATTTATACAGGTAGATTGAATATTACTCTCGGTTTGATTGGTGGAAAGGTATTGTCTAAACCCGCTGGCTGGCTACCACCATTTTATCGTGTTCCGTCTATGTGACGATGATGCCGAAGATGAAAGCGGGCTTACAAAGATCAGGTGAGATCATCAGAGAAAGAAAAACCTATTGGTAAAAGTTTGAGCAGACAAGGATCACGTCTCTGGTAGCGCTATTAGGTTTTTGAAGAGTGGCATAGCATCGACGCTTAATTTATTCGGTGGCGTCGATAAATTCCTGGTCACTAGGATAACATCAAATGAAATGCCACACAAATGCCAAATGAATGCCGAAGATGAAAGCGGGCTTTCCAAGATCAGGTGAAATGATGCCAAGGACTAATTATGGATTTAAAAAAACCTACTGGAAGAAGTAACGCTTATATTATGTTTCTGAAATATGGCATAGCATCAACGCTTAATTTATTCCGTGGCGTCGATAAATACTCTGGTGTTTAAGACGAAAGTTTCCTCCCATCATGTAGGCCGTCAACCTTTTTGCCATCTTTTTGCAAAAAAAAGCAACAAACTTACGCGGCAGCTACCACTGAGCTCTATTTCTAAGGCGTCCTCCGCATACATAATCATGTGTCTTTTTGCTGTATCACAAAATCACAAATCAAGTCTATCTATTGACTTTATAACTAGTAAATCAAAAAGAAAGCATAGGTACTTATATTCCAAAATCACTCCAAATAGTTTACTGTCACTATTTGCACAACTGTGCATCCGCTGTTAAGTATATCGATATACTATCGACTATAGAATCGACATTCTGTGGTGATTGTATACAATTGACTATCGGTTCTTATCAATACGGGGAAGATAAGCCTTCCATGCGCTCCCACATTTTTGTAATCTAGCTAACCGTACATCTAGGTATAGGTCTCTTATTTCCATTTATTTTCTACTTTTTTTTTATCCACAATGATAAGCTCTTGGCATCTTCTCACCTGATGGTGAGGATGATGGAGAAGATTGAAGCGGGCTTACCAAGATTCCCCAACCCAATGGGGGTCTGGCTATCTTAGATTCAAACCGGAACACACCTATGCTGTTAACATTGGTGGCAAGACTTAGATAAGATGCAGTGGTAGGTAGCTAGCCAGGCGGACTATGAAAATGCCCTAACACCAACCAAACCGAGTCTTACAAAGTTGACCCCGCCGGGAATCGAACCCGCGACCTTCTAGTGTGAAGCGCATGAACTAACCATTACGCCACGGAGGTGGTTATTATCAATACTACGATTTTTGTGGATATATGAGTAAGTGCAGAGCGTCTGTGGCGTAATGGCAAGGGCCGCTACCTCCTGTGCGGTCGGGCCTTCGAAATTCGAAATTACATTGGTACGTGGCAGGATTCGAACCGCCGGTCGTGGTTCGAATCCTGCCACGTACCAATGTGATTTCGAATTTCGATTTCATGTGTACGTTTATCCGACGCTCTTACGGTGAAGGAAAACATCGTGAGGAAACCTGCACACGCCTGCGAAGAAACTCTAAGGTTAATTGTGTGTGACGTCGACCAACCCGCACTGGGCCCGCGTGGTCGACTAAGGCCCGACCGCCCTAATTCAGGGTAGGCTCGAGCCCCTCGGTGGACACGTATATGAACTGATATGGTTATGAAGATGATGAGTATAAGTATATGCAGGTTAAAAAGTAAGATAATGTTGGAGGCCTAGTGACGCTCCCTGAGGTACACCGGAAGTCTCGCATTCATTGACAAAATATGACTATAAGTATTTTATGTTCATTATAGTTATACCTGGTGAAAACCTGGTGAAGGTCACGGGAAGCCGCTGGATGCGTGCAGCGCAGGGCCGGTCGTCGTGGAATCATTGTTGATCTGTCACTAGCACTTATAAACTTACACACTCCAGTAAAATGATAGCAGTTTGTCCAGCAGTGGGTGTCTTTCGGCTAATATGATGATGGCAAAGTTTTTTAAACGAATTTAAAAAGGGAGGAGGTTTTCATTTTGTTGTATTTTCATAAATATTTATTACTTCATATCTCCGTCATTTATAAACCGATTTAGAATTTTATTTTTTTATTCGGAAGGATATACTTTCAGATTGGTCCCATAGAATTTTATCAAAATCAGTTCAGTAATTTTCAAGATATGGACTGTTAAGTGTGTACAAATCACTGGAAGAACACGTCGTAGTTTCAACGCCGCAATTTCGTAATTGAAGTCGGGTTAAAGTTTTCAATTAATAATAATTAATTAATTAATCTCGATTTTTCTCAGCAATTACAAAATATATGGATATTATAATTTGTAACCTGATTCTTCATTTCAATGATTTCATTATGTCGGTTGCGATTCACGATTCGTTAACTTTTATAACAGAAAAAAGTATATCAAAGAAACCTCTTTTATAACAGAGATTTGCATTCTACAGGCAAACCAGACCGATTTAGTACCTCTAAATTTTCTCAGTCAGTCTAAACAAACACTTCAATTGTTTTTAATTGAAACGAAAGAACACTGAAAAAGTGCAAAAGTGTGGTTATTTTCTTTACTCTTTACACGTAAATAAAGAGACAGAGCCCACTGTTCCAATAAATTCCTCGCCTTAATAACCATAGATCGGAATAGATAGAGTTTTTTCCGGCAATTATGTCATAACGTTGTCAATAGTATGGATAAGCTTCTCCGGATTTCCGGATTTGGATTTGAGGGTCTTACAAAGTGAAATAAAAACTTTTTTGGAATCATCTTTTTATTGTTTATAAATTCATAAATTACTTATTTAAAACAAATTACACCAATAATTAAAAAGTAAGAATTAGTAAATAAACAAATGGGAAAATATATTTGTGCAAGTATTTCTCAATAAAACCTTGCAAGCACGGATTAGAATTTTGTTGAGTCTTGAGTTAATTGCTTCTAAATGAAAAAAAACCGGATACCAGATAAAATTAAGCATCCATGTTGTGCCAACGTTGCAAAAGTACATGAAAAAACTCTACCTATTCCGATCATTGTTAATTACTTATTACCTATAAATTAAGTATTTATCAGCGACACACCCGTAATTCAGCAGTATGTAAATAGTCGATACGCCTTATCATACGCTTCATTTGAATAAATCAATGAACAAACTAAGTAATTCATTCGATATTTTATTTGTTTACTACATCCACAGTGCAAGGTGACTGGTAGAACGACGGACGCATAGCACAGGACGCGAATATGAAGACAGAAATGAACAACTTACTAAAGAATCGTAAGATCATCATCATATCAGCCGAAAAACGTCCACTGCTGGACACAGGCCTCCACGTCTTCCCGCGATCTTTACCAGGTCTTCGGTCCACCGCGTGGGAGGCGAGTACGGCAACCCCCCCCCCCCCCCCCCCTATGAATACCACACCCAGAATCATAAGACAATTCGTAAAAAAATTACTTTTTTCATTAGCTAACTTGGTATGTAAGGTCCTTACATTTTCTAGCGAATTAACCATTTATTCCTAGAGGATTTTTGATTGATTGATTGAAAACACTTCATTGCACAACATAAGACGAAAAAAGTTATAATTCTTGAGGAAGTAGTACTTGTATAATTTTTTTGCAGTTTCATCTACTCATTTATCTCCTGAAATTTAACAATGCTGGTATGTTTTTGTGCAGTGACTTTTCAAAAACAAAAAAATCACTCCGCCGTGACAGTGTAAATCACTGCCGTGACCAGGATTCGAACCTGGGTTACTACGGCCACAACGTAGGGTCCTAACCACTAGACGATCACGGCTACCGGAGCTGATGATAGCGCGACAAATTAACCGGTCTGTTTTAATAATACTCTTGCATAACGGTAACCCGGAGTTTGGAGACCAGTGAAAGTGTAATAAAAACCTCTTTGGTCTCGGAGTCTTAAGCATTCGGGTCGTAAAACCTTCTTTTTTATTCATAATTGTTAAGCCCTTGGCATCATATACCCTGATAGTAAGTGACGATGATGCCGAAGATGGAAACGGGCTTACCAAGATTCCCCAACGCAAATGAGAACTGGCTATCTTATCTTCAAGCCGGAAAACATCAATGATGTTAACACTGATGTTTGGCGGCAAGACTTAGATAAGATGGTGGTAGCTAGCCTTGCGGGCTTAGAAAATGCCCTACACCAACCAAACCGAGTCTTACAACTTGACCCCACCGGGAATCGAACCCGCGACCTCCTGGTGTGAAGCGAATGGACTACGGCACGGAGACGGTTAATAACGTCATTTGGTGATAATGATAAACAATGTGGCCAATATTATAGCACCAAACCATCTGGACTAATTATGTATATAGGTAGATACACTCGTAGGTACCTACCTCATTAATTACCTACTTAATTGGTTAACAAGCCATAAAGTCCCCACTATTGGGGTACGGGTCACTTCCCAAACTGGGGAAAGTGAAGCCATACTCCACACACGGGGACTAAGTCCTGTTTAGTGGAGGTTTGTAGGCTTATGACACTTGTTTTAACCATATTAAAAGCCTAAATATTAATATACCCGTGCAACTTTATGTCTCTCTCTTAATTTGAAAATGACGGACTTCCATACAAACTGTGTAAACTTTATATGTTAAGTCGTGTTTGTAAATTTTTGTTTTTAATCCAAATGTCATTATTAGGTTGACTGGAAGAGATCCCGTAAGGAATAAGTCCGCCTTTATACCATACATATCTGTTTTATGTTCTGTATTCAAAATTGTCAATAAAGAGTTTACATACAAACTGTGAATCCTTTTTCACCCCCTTAGGGGTGGAAAATGGCTGTTTTCAGACTTTTGCACTTATAAACTCCGTAACGAACCACTCTGCCAGAAGTTTTCAAGCCACCTGTAAGGCCCCTGACACGGCTTTACTAACCCCCCACACCCCTCATACAACGCAGAGGCGTATTTTATCCGCCCCTATAAGTGACAAAAAACCGGTCAAGTGCGAGTCGGAGTTGCGCGCTAGGGGTTCCGTACTGCCACGCGATAAACGTCACCTTCCTGTAACTTTTTGTTTGCATGTTCGTAGTGGTTCGTCACTCTTATTACCGCTAGTCCGACTCGCTCTTGGCTAGATTTATTATATTTTTCGGTGAACCAAACGGTAAAACTCGCGTAAAATATTTTTCCGCTACTTGATATATTGGTAACTCTTTGAATATTGAAATTGTTTTTATCAAAGAAAATCTATAAGAAACTATCGACTACCTAATTCAAATTTTGCTCTATTTTTTTCTACTACGACTGGCTAAAGAACAACCGAGGCCGCCCCTTAAGAGCCTCCAGGAACAACGAGTTTCCATACAAACGTAGTTTCGCTTTCATACAAAGACTTCATGCCGGATTGAATCCAAACTTTACGAATATGTTAAGTAAACACATATCGATGTTTATAATTAGTTTTTATCGTAGTAAATTAAAACATAACTAAACAAAGGCTCAAATTAGTTTTGTACTGAAATTTTGAAACTGCTCTTATTCCGTTCTATATTAGTACATCAAAAACTAATTTCAAACATCGATATGTGTCTACTCAATATATTTGCAAAGTTTGGATTCAATCAAGTATGTAGTTTTTCTATTAAATCGGAACTACGTTTGTATGGAAATTCGAGCCTCTTGCCGCCCCGGGCCAAGTGCCCCCTGGACATAGGGTAAATACGCCTCTGATCATCATTACAGCTCATATACGTCCCCATCGAGGGGCTCGAGCCTACCCTGAATCAGGGCGATTAGGCCTTAGTCAACCACGCGGGCCCAGTGCGGGTTGGTCGACTTCACACACAATCTTCGAGTTTCTTCGCAGGCGTGTGCAGGTTTCCTCACTATGTTTTTCCTTCACCGTTAAAGCAATCGGTAAGTATGTACGTAAGTTTTTGAAAAACTCATTGGTACATTGGCCGTCCAGATTTGAACCCGGTTCCTCTGGTTAGATGGACCGAGTCGTTACCGGTTGAGCCACCGACGCTTTTTATACAACGCCTCTGATACAACCAGCGAAAAATGAAATTTTTCATAAATTGTCATAACGGAACAAATGAAATCACGGCAAAAACGTTCGAGAACCAAACTAGCATCAATCTGTATCAATCTGGTTGGCGCGGGGGAGTGAGGAAGAATTCTAGAGAGCGATAGGGAGTGTCTATACTGTATGTTAGTACTACTATTTTTTCATTTTTTTTTATTTACAATTGGTAAGCCCTTGGTATCATCTTACCTGATAGTAAGTGACGATAATACCGAAGATGGAATCGGGCCAAATGTTCAGTGCGCCAAATATGAATACAAAAATGCCAAATGTTCAATGCGCCAAATATGAATACAAAAATGCCAAATGTTCAGTTCAGTGCGCCAAATATGAATACAAAAATGCCAAATGTTCAGTGCGCCAAATATGAATACAAAAATGCCAAATGTTCAGTGCGCCAAATATGAATACAAAAATTCCAAATGTTCAGTGCGACAAATATGAATACAAAAATGCCAAATGTTCAGTGCGCCAAATATGAATACAAAAATGCCAAATGTTCAGTGCGACAAATATGAATACAAAAGCACATTTCCAAATTTGAAAAATGGGAGCACAGTATTTGCTTCGAATCTATTGAAAACAAAAGACGATCCTGAGACCTTAATTATTAGTTATGAAGTAATAGTGAACCAACTGAAGATATTTATATGTGCAGCTGGATTTGTGAAAAGTACATATATTTTCCATACACCATGTTCTATACCAACTACATAAATAACTTTGTTTTTTAAAATATACAATAATTTATTTTCAATACTACGGAACCCTAGTTTGCGCGTGGACCGACACGCACTAGGCCATTTTTAGGGTTCCGTACCTCAAAAGGCAAAAACGGAACCGTTATAGGATCACTTTGTTGTCCGTCTGTCTGTTAAGACCCTTTATCTCTGGAACGCGTGGAGGTATCGAGTTTAAATTAAAACTATATACTCCGGTCCCTTGAAGCTGTGAAAAAATCAAACTTCTAAGTTAACGTTAAAAAAAGACACGGCCGTTTATGCCGCAAAAAACGTATATTTCGACACTCTTGAGAAATCAAAATTTATAGGGTATTTTCCGTTGACCTAGAACTATGAAATTTGGAAAGTAATACCGTCCTATACTACAAATATAGTGAAAAGTCTAAAAACTATACATTTGTTATTAAATTATAATAAAATATAGTCTTTATTTAAAGTACATAATCAGTTATGCAAGGAACGGCGCAGGCGGTAAAAATTTTGAATTAAGTTAATCGTGTCGTTTATGATGTATGATTTTTTTTTATTATTTTTTTATTTTTTGTCTTATTATATCCAGAGATGTGGTGGTACGGAACCCTTGGTGAGCGAGTCCGACTCGCACTTGGCCGGTTCTTTTTTCAAATTTACATCGTGATCATCGGAAGTTGTTGCTAACTGGCTAGATTGCCGGGATGAGGGTCGGCGCGGAGGCGATAGCTAAGCGGCCGGCCGGCGCGGCGCCGAGAGAGTGACACGACTATTAATATGTTTATTTAAAAAAACGTTTTTCCTTTTAATTGACAATTTTACGTATATTTTTTTTAAAAAATTGCCATTAAATGTGATTGGTGATTATTTTAATCAAATAATTCATAACTTTAATTTTATTACATATCAAATATTAATATTTTCTTTTAAACTTTTACTTGATTAATTATAATGATATCGAGGGTTGAAACCTTAGACAAGTTCTTATCTAAGGTTGAAAGGCAAAATATTCATTTATCAAATATTCATAATTTATTTTAATCTTTTACATAATTAATGATAATGATAATTTATGATAACACATCACCATCTGTCAACACACATACGCAGTATCTGTCAACATCTTAGAAAACACACATACACAGTCATATCTGTTTCCCATAGAGGCATCATAGACGTCAACACCTTAGACAATACACATACACAGTCAGATCTGTTCCCATTGAGGCATCATAGATGTCAACACCATAGACAACACACATACAACAGTCAGATCTGTTTCCCATAGAGGCATCGTAAATGTCAACACCTTAGATAACACACATACAACAGTCAGATTTGTTTCCCATAGAGGCATCATAGATGTCAACACCTTAGAAAACACACATAAACAGTCAGATCTGTTTCCCATAGAGGCATCATAGATGTCAACACCTTAGACAACACACATACAACAGTCAGATTTGTTTCCCATAGAGGCATCATAGATGTCAACACCTTAGACAACACACATACAACAGTCAGATTTGTTTCCCATAGAGGCATCATAGATGTCAACACCTTAGAAAACACACACATACAGTCAGATCTGTTTCCCATAGAGGCATCATAGATGTCAACACCTTAGACAACACACATACAACAGTCAGATTTGTTTCCCATAGAGGCATCATAGATGTCAACACCTTAGACAACACACATACAACAGTCTAATTTGTTTCCCATAGAGGCATCATAGATGTCAACACCTTAGAAAACACACATATACAGTCAGATCTGTTTCCCATAGAGGCATCATAGATGTCAACACCTTAGACAACACACATATACAGTCAGATCTGTTTCCCATAGAGGCATCATAGATGTCAATACCTTAGACAACACACATATACAGTCAGATTTGTTTCCCATAGAGGCAATCATAGATGTCAACACCTTAGACAACACACATACAACAGTCAGATTTGTTTCCCATAGAGGCATCATAGATGTCAACACCTTAGAAAACACACATATACAGTCAGATCTGTTTCCCATAGAGGCATCATAGATGTCAACACCTTAGACAACACACATATACAGTCAGATCTGTTTCCCATAGAGGCATCATGGATTTCCTTGTGTTCGTTCTGTACCTCTTGCTTTCTTCAATTTCATGACATATTTCATTCAATATTATAGCTGCGAAACTGTGTGTGTGTATGTGTTACTTCTTTTTGCAAAAATTACCGATTGTGATGAAACTTGGTAGTTAGTTAGAAACGCAGATTTACACATTTTATCCCGAAATTTCCACGGAATGGGACATCACGCGCGAATAAAACCACGGGTCGCAGCTAATTACAATATTAAGAGTATTAGATAATTATAATGTATGCCCGCCAGAAGGGCGCCAATAAGGTGCTTGCCCCTAGACAATTTTTCATCAAGTCTGATATACCTGACTTTATTCTTTGCTACCAAGTAACTGTTATGTTTATGGCTGATTTGTGTATGAAGGCTTCGCGAGAAAGTGTGCAATGTGGTTTACTTTACCTAGGTACACACGGCACCACATTAAGCTATACAAAACCAGTATACGCGGGCCTCGCGTATGTTGGAACGCACAGGCGTCGCGCGACTCGCGCGGCCAGCTTATACTGGTTTTCTATAGCTTGATGTGTCGCCGTGTGTACTTTAAAATTTGGTCGTTTGTTTTGTTTCCAAAATAAGTTAGCTATAGTTAATTGATAAAAAAATAATTAAAAAGAATTCGACGAATTGAGAAACTCCTCCTTTTTTGAAGTCGGTTAAAAAAGTATCGAAAATAAACAGTGGCTCTTTTTCAACAGACTTTAGAAAAGGGTTCTCTTCTCAATTCGACTGTATGTTTTTGTATGTTTGTTGTATTTTCATGTTTTTTTTTATTCGATAGGGTATGCTGACAGGTTGGTCCCATATAAATTTTATCAAAATCGGTTCAGTATCTACCTTTTTAGGAAAATAACAAAAAAAATTGCAAAGTCGGTTTTATAACGTTTTTAGCGCTTCTGGTAAGCCCTTGGCATCATTTCAACTGATGGTAAGTGACCCCAACTCAATGGGAAGCTGGCTATCTTATCCTAAT
The DNA here is from genome assembly GCA_947284805.1 of Coleophora flavipennella. Taxonomy (NCBI): domain Eukaryota; kingdom Metazoa; phylum Arthropoda; class Insecta; order Lepidoptera; family Coleophoridae; genus Coleophora; species Coleophora flavipennella. The sequence goes on along the minus strand of OX369256.1, from coordinate 13,318,834 downwards.
GCCGGAATACATCAAATGGTGGTCGCTCGCCTAGCGGTCCAAAAAAATGCCCCACCACCAACTACGGTTTGGTTACAACATTCGACCCCGTCGCGGGAATTGAACTCGCGACCTCCTGATATGAATCGAATAGACTAACCATTACGCCACGGAGGCGGTTACTTAACACCAATTATGTAGGCGGCTTTATTTAATACCAATTCTGGGTCATGTATTTTTATTTACATACCTCTGATAACCTTCTTCCGTTCCTGGTGGCTGCCATGTTGTTGGTATACCTCGGCTTCTTCTTTTCTGCCTCCTTCTCCTTTTCCAGCAAATGCTCTTGTACTTTCAACTTGCCCAACTTCTTTATCATTCTTCCAAAACAACACAAAATTATAACTACACAGCACTAAAAACGTGTTTTCTTAATCCATTGCTACCGAACACTAGCCGTTCATTCAATTATGTGAATAAGATTTATAAATTAATTACGTTTCAACTTCTGTTATTATTATAAAGTATTTAATTATAACAAATATTCCAGTTTAGGTAATCTTTGATCGTGAACTTTGTAGTTCAGAAAATACGTTACTTAGATCAGGTACGCAGAGGCGGCAAAACTAAATAATTACTTTTTTAAAACTATTAATAAATTCACGAACGAGAGAGCGCGAAATGCATCGGAGTTCTAAATTTAAATGGTTATAATATGATAATACTGTCGTACGAGCAATTACGCGGTGAGTAAAGTCGTCAGCACTCGTTATCAAAAGGCGGAGAAATAGTTCGTAATTAATTCATTTATTTATTGTTACATTTATTTGCCCTCTCATTGAGATAGTGCGGACGGGAATACATTTCGTGTACGTCACGTTTTTAGCTTGTTTTGACAAGAAATCTTTTAGTCTTCTTTATAGTGCTTGGGAAATATACCAACCTTAATTGGAAACGCTATAAACAATATAAAAACCGGCCAAGTGCGAGTTGAACTCGCGTGGAGAGGGTTCCGTACAATGCCAAAGTCATATACAAAAAATTACATTTAAAATCCTCACTGTAATACGCGAGTTACTTTTATTTTTTTACTAAAAATTTGAGTGTGTTTGGCTGCACCTCACCTGATGGTAAGTGCCGATGCAGCCCAGGATGTAACACGCAAGCTCAAATAGTGCCTATTCACTCTCGTCTTGAAGATTCCTAAATTATACGAATCGGGGAATACAGACACTGGAAGGGAATTCTACCCCTCGGCCGTTCGCATGATGAACGAAGAAGCAAAACGCTTCGTGTGTAAAGGTGGAACATTGACGACAAAGGGGTGGAACCGCCCTCCGTGCCTGGTCGTCCGATGATGAAATGGAGAGGGGTATTGAGACAAGAGTGAATAGGTATTATTTGAGCTTGCGTGTTACATCCTCGGCTGCATCGGCATTTACCATTAGGTGAATGCAGCCAAACGCACTATTTTTTTTATTCAAAAACAAAAAAGATCTCTAACACCACTCGATAGCGCTAGTAGGTAGTTAACTGTATGGATTACTGCTCTCACTTATAAGGACGGATCGACTCACCAGCTAGATGTCTTGGACAGTGCCGTAAATAGGGCGGTGTCACCGGTGCTCAGGCACAGGGCGTAGACTCTGGGGGGCGCAAGAATGGCCAGACCAGGCAGGACTATTATTTTTTCGGTTTGCTCCTGATAGGTTCCCCCTGCGCCCCTAGTGCTCGATTCTAACACATACGTACCTACATGCCAGTATCATAAAAAACGTCTATTAAATTGGACAAAACATCGCGCTCATTTTAATGAAACTTTGCAGGGTGTTATTTTATTATAGAAGTATGAAGACCATAGTGGCCCAAGTATTAAATCTTAAGCATCAGGGTGGGCAACGCATTTGCACTAGTGAACTTGCGTTTGAGTTTTAGTGAGTGAGACACAATGGGTGGTATAATGGCGAAGGGTCCACTTAACATCAGATGGCTCGTCTGCTTGTTTGCCCACATCAGTTCTTTAAAAAAGTAGATAATTGGTGCACCAACACCAAGTTCCTTGTGCTTTATTTTGTCACCCTGAATGAAATAAAGTAGGCCTATACATAGCATTGCTCTAGGGTACCTATAATATCTAAAAAAAACATGGGCGCATTTATAGAAGCTCGCACAGGGTGCAGAAAAGGCTATTTACGGCACTGGTCTTGGATTCTATCGACCGACGCGCTAGGAGGCTCATTGGGACGACGAACTTGTATCAAACAGGCTCCAAAGCCTCGAGCATCGTCACAAAGTCGCCTGTCTTTCGGTGTTCTACAGGATTCATTTCGGAGAGTGTGCCCTGTAGCTTCACGACCTCATTTCCCCCCTCTCCATTTCATCATCGGACGACCAGGCACGGAGGGCGTTCCACCCCTTTGTCGTCAATGTTCCACCTTTTGTACATATTTGACTTTGGCATTGTACGGAACCCTCTCCACGCGAGTTCAACTCGCACTTGGCCGGTTTATATATATGTCGTAGGATAATTTGATAATCCGTCGTTTCGCGAAAATCCTAGGAATATTAGATACTATGGAGTAGAAAACTCCTAATAAAACCAAATCGAACGGAGCCCCGCTTCGGTAGGTAGGTTAGGTTTGGTTAGCATGGCGGGGCTCCGTTCGATTTGGTTTTATTAGGAGTTTTCTACTCCATAGTATCTAATATTCCTAGGATTTTCGCGAAACGACGGATTATCAAATTATCCTGCGACATATATAAATAAATACTTTGCCTTTACGACGCAGGTAAATAAATGAAATAACGATTAAACAACAATAAATCGAAATGTGTGCTGGGACAATAGTACTAATATGTATACTTTGACATAGTAGAACTGATACTTCAACGGACAAGTGGAAAGGGTACAGATGTTTTATCTCACGAGCGCGGGTTAGCCATACTTGTGTGTGTAATGCGTATCGACACTCGCTATTGTGAGTTTATAAGTTGCGTCTATTGTGTGCGCTATTGTAAAGCTCCCGAGCTTACGCACGCAAAGACAATATTATGCACACACACAAGTATGGCCAACCCGCACTCGTGAGATAAAACATCTGTAACCCAGGCTAAGTACCTGCTTTATATCTCCATCTCAACTTTTCTCTATCTACGAATACAGCCGTTGCCCTCTCTCCGCCGCCGCCGCCATCCTTTCTCTGACTACCCCCTCCACACGGCCTTAACGCTTTTTCGTCACAGAAGAAATCCTAATACCCCTGTTTACGAAGTAACTAGCGTCCCATTTGTGCCCCCGTCTATAGAGGAGTTTCACTTCAAAAGTACAATTGCCCCTTCCCTAGGGGGGCGTCGCTCCGATAGGCTTTTAAGGCAGCCAGGCTGCCAAAGCTTAGGCCCTATAAGCCTTATAGGGGGTTGTTATTGGGTAGTGCGGGCCTGGGCCTGTGCAGATTTATTTACTTAAAGTTATATATATTGCCGGCTGTATTGGTATGCGTACACGCATTTATCCTCCTCCCTACTCCGTATCCGAGGGGAAAAAAAGTACAATTTATCCATGATTCCTGGTGTAATTTACCAAAAATTCATATCGTCCCGTTTGTAAAGAATTCATATGGTAAAGAATCTCATTGCAGTAAACTATTCAGTTAAAATGGGCCTCATAAAAAGGCTCACACGTCAAAAAATCGGGTTAATTACCTATTTACCTAATTTATGAAAGGACACGTCCACAGAAATCGAGGTCCAACCAACGTCCGACTTGTTAGAGCTTAGATATTTATATGGACACTAGCTGTCCCGGCGAACTTCGTTCCACCTTACACTACACTACCAGCGCCATCTGCCGGGCTGGTTTGTGAATCTAAACCATCCAGGGCGCCATCCAAACGCATACAAAAAAAATCATTCAAATCGGCCCAGCCGTTTAGGAGGAGTTCAGTGACATACATACGTACAGTAGAATTATTTAAATAAAGATTAAAACAAACGTGCAATACAGGAGATGCATTTCAAATGTGCTACTGACGTCGCTTGTTTTCCCTGGACAGCTATGAAAACGAATCATTCCTAGACGAAGGAGCTCAAAGTTACCACCCGACTCACGTCAGTGTGTCAACACAGTCATCACATCAGCTCATATATACGTCCCCACCGAGGGGTTCGAGCCTACCTTGAATTAGAGCGATCGGGCCTTAGTCGACCACGCGGGCCCAGTGCGGGTTGGTCAACTTCACACACAACCTTCGAGTTTCTTCGTCAGCAGAGTATCCTCTTCTTTGGGCATCACTAAATGTTGACGGGGGAGAATGAGGACAAGAGGCAGTGGTGCAGCCTAGTCATTAGCGCCAGGCAGTGCACGCAGCGAGGGACAGAGCCAACTGGAGAACACTTTGCTTAATCTCTAACCCACGAAGGTCATGATTCTCAGCATTGAGTGAGCGACAGATTTTTTTTTATTCACTATTGGTAAGCCCTTGGTATCATCTCACCTGGTGGTAAGTGACGATGTTGCCGAAAATGGAAGCGGCCTTACCAAGATTCCCCAACGCAAAGGGGAACTGGCTATCTTATCTTCATGCCGGAACACACCAATGATATCAGCATTGATATTTGGCGGCAAGACTTAGATAAGATAGTGGTAGCTAGCCAGGCGGGCTTAGAAAATGCCCTACCACCAACCAAACCGAGTCTTACAATTGACCCCGCCGGGAATCGAACCCACGACCTCCTGTGTAAAGCCAGTGAACTTTTGCTGCTGGGCTACGGAGGCGGTTGAAGGATTGGATTACCCCTACATTTTTTTATTCACAACTAGCGGTCCCGGCGAACTTCGTCCACCTTACACTACTGTACACTACACTACACTACCCTACCCTACACTACACTACCCTACCCTACACTGCCCTACCCTACACTACCCTACCCTACCCTACACTACCCTATCCTAACTACTACACTACACCTACACTACCCTAAGCTACACTACACTACCCTAAATTTTTTATTGAAGAATATCATATTTTAATTCTACTTATATTATCCTATTCCCGACAAAGACAAATGCAAAATAACGAAAATCATAAAAATTGCTTTAGCCGTTCTTGAGTTATAAATAGTGTAACTAACACGACTTTCTTTTATGTAGATAGATTGGTAAGCCCTTGGCATCATTTCACCTGATGGAATAAGGGTGACGAACATGCAAACAGAAGGTTACAGTAAGGTGACGTTTATCGTGTGGCAGTACGGAACCCTTTACGCGCAACTCCGACTCGCATTGGCCGGTTTTTGTCACTTAGACGATCGGATTTTTTTTGTGCCCGGGGCACCGGATTCATAAATACGCTTCTGATTAGCGCACATTTTCAATAACTAGGCATTATCGACTGGCCCACAGTAGCAGAATTATACTAAACTTATCCACTCAAATAAATAACAGATTGTAATCTAAAATACAATTTAACCCGATTGATAATCTAAAATTATTCAATTGGGAACATGACTGGCTGTTGAACAAATGGTTGGATGGAATAGGTCACGTCACTGTCGTCTGGGAATCTTAGGCTAGTTAGTGTCGCTGCGGGCCATCAGGTCAAGTTATGACTGGCCAGTATCCAAACACGTCAGTTTCCATAAATCGACGGTTTCCGTACTCGTCAGTTTCATGAAATTCGTTAGCTGGTCAATTTCCTCACTCGTCAGTTTCCTTAATTCATCAGTTATAGCAAATCGTAACATATATCAGGAGCGAGCGAAGCTAGCGATGTTAGGTTCGGTCAGGTTTGATTGATCCTAGCGCGCTGAAAAAAACAAATGTAGTTTGGTCTTTAAATCTTCTGTATATACTTAAACAGGGTGTAACAAAATTGGTGTAGGTCCCGTTAACTGGGGCTTCTACTCATCATACTGAACAACTTTTAGCAAATCGCAAAAAAAAAATTTTAGCTCTTCATACAACTTTCATTCATCAGCTGATCGACCAGTTTGTGCATTTTTGTATGGAGGGTCCAAAGCTTTTTTTTGAGAATTGACGATAGGTTCCTTGGGAAAAGTTGTTCAGTATGATGAGTAGAATCTCCAGTACACGGGTCCTACACCAATTTTGTTACACCTGTATAAAAGGAAAAGGTGACTGACTGGTATATCAACGTACAGACGAAACCACTGAACGGGTTTCGCTAAAATTTGGAATACAGATAGCAATTAGGACGTGGGCATCCGCTAAGAAAGTATTTTGGGTAATTCCCACGGGAATGGCAAGAAACGGGATCTGCGCGGGCGAAGCTGCGAGCACCCATTAGTTTGAACAATAAATCAATCAAAGTGATTGAAATTTTGTAAACATGTTCTAGAAACGTAATGTGTCTGTGGATTGAAAAATCTTTTTTTTTATTACGTTAAGATTTATATGCAATTTTTTACAGAATTCTTACAAACCACAGAAACAGACAGTGGCTTCTAGACCATGTTAACAAAACTTCAATTACTTTGATTAAACCATATATCATACTAAGGTACCTGAAAGTTTGTATGTATGGATGTTTGTTATTCTTTCACGCTGCAACCACTGGACGGATCGGGATGAAACTTTGCACACATATAGGTTAGATCCTGGAAAAGGACATAGGCTACTTTTTACCCCAGGGAAACGTCTTATTCCCACGGGATAATCGAAAACAACGCGGGCGTAGCCACGGGTGGACGGCTAGTTTAGTTAATATAAGTAACACAACTTCATGTAACATTTTCCTACTTTATAATTAAGTTAAACAATGTAGATGATATTTAAGCTTTTTACAACGTACTCCGTCAGCCGAATGTTATAAGTTATTAAGTTACTGGGAATATTCTTTAGTTGTCTAGTCTAGAGTTGGGTATTCTTTATTGTCTTTTCATTCAATACAGAAAGAAAAAGTCAGAACGCGTAAATTTTGTTTAGTCATATCAAGTAAGTTAAAATTTCAAGTTAAGTTAAAAGTTGTATAATACTTCCAAGTACATCGGTCACCAGTGTTTAAAAAATGTCAAGACATAACGGCGTAGGCCGCTGTTTTGAATGAACTCTTCACAGAGTATTTTTTTAGGTTCCGTACAAAAAACAACAAAACGGAACCTTATAGGATCACTCGTGCGTCTGTCTGTCTGTCTGTCCGTCTGTCCAAGCCAATTTGCTCCGAATCTACTGGACCAAACAGGTGAAATTTGGTAGAATGGTGTAATCCTATGACCCAAACACAGATGTGCAAAGTTAATAAATATTTTTTTTTAAATAAGGGGAAAATCGGGGGACAATATAGGAAATTTAAAAAAAGTTTTGGAAACCTTATTGTGTCATATATCAAATGAAAGGGCTCGTTATCAGGATCTTAAATATATTTTTTTATATTGTAAAATAAATAGTTTTGATTTTATTCATGAAAGAAGACGAAAATTTGACCATTCCCCCCCCCCTGTTCTCCGAAACTACTGAGCCTAAAATTTTGAATAAAATACAAAATATAGTTCATTGCTTGTAGATTACAGGGAAACCTATAAGAATTCTATCAATTAAAAAAAATACGGAAAATAGTTCTAGTCCTAGTAGAAAATAGTCTATCGGTGTTCTACAGGATTAATTTCGAAGAGTGTGTCCTGGAGCTTCACGACCTCATTCCCCCTCTTTATTTTATCATCGAACGACCAGGTGCGGAGGGCGATCCCACCCCTTTGTCGTTGATGTTCCACCTTTACGCACGAAGCGTTTTGCTTCTTCGTTTATTATGCGAACGGACAAGGAGTGGAATTCCCTGCCAACGTCTGTATTCCCCGATTCGTATAATTTAGGAATACTGAGCTGCATCGGCACTTACCATCAGGCGAGGTGCAGCCAAACACACTCAAATTTTTAATAATAAAAAAAAAAACTCGCATCTTAATGTAATTACTTACTAATTTCAAATGTGATATTTTGTATTTGACTTTGGCATTGTACTCTCCTTTTTTTAAGTCGGTTATTAAAGAGGACAGTTTCTGTAATTGATTTTGTATTATGAGATCCGTAGTATACTTGGTGTGAACTGAGAAACATAATACTGGATCCTCAGAACAATAACTAAAGCATAGAAGACTATATCCACGGATAAGATAAATAAGGTTGGATTGGCAATAGTCACACTTTTGCTTGAAAACCAGCGTCGCCGCCTGTCTCCCACCCATCCACTCCACTACACAAGCACTACACAAGAATTGCGCGCACTAATAAACAAAACACACTTAGAACACAGGGCTGCTATTGTGTCTCACACCATTTCGAGAGTCTGTACGTTACACACAACCACACGCAAATAAAAAGTATGAACGCGTGCTTAGGTTAAATATGATTGTTTAATCATACTTGTGGCGCGCCTGCCCAGCGCACATTTCCAATCCAACCTTATTTATCTGATCCGTGACTATATCAGTGCTGAGAACTCACCATTTTTATTCTTTGCACATTCCTATTCCTTCGCCGCAGCCGCTTTTGACAGACGAAAGAGTGTTTTTTCGCGGACACTTTTCTTGATGGTCCAACTGACGTTTTCTGGCCAAGGTCGCTCTGGCTAAGACATTTGTCAGACCCACGCGATGATGCTGCGATGCCTACTTGTCTTGGTACAGTGCACATGACGCGTTTATGCGTTGCCAGCTGCGGCAACGCTAACTAGTATTTGCCCGCATGTACCTGAAGATAACGTTAGAAATAATCGCACAGCTACTTATAAATATTATCTATTTTGAGATACGTAACAGTAGATTGGTAATGTTTATTAAATACTTTAGTTGTTAGTGTAAGGGCGTTGAACGGAGGTTATGAACGGAAGGATCATGTTTCAAAATTGGTGTAGGACCCCATAACATCAGCTTATATACGTCCCCACCGAGGGGCTCGAGCCTACCCTAAATTAGGGCGATCGGGCTTTAGTCGACCACGCGGGCATAGTGCGGGTTGGTCAACTTCACACACAACCTTCGAGTTTCTTCGCAAATGTGTGCAGGTTTCCTCACGACGTTTTCCTTCACCGTAAGAGCGTCGGATAAACGTACGTATGAGATCGAAATTCGAAAACACATTAGTACGTGGCAGAACTCGAACCACGACCTCCCGGATAGAAGGTAGCGGCCCTTGCCGTTGCGCCACCGACGCTCCTGAACGGGACAAAATTGGTGTAGGACCCCATAACTGGGGCATTTCCTCTTCATACTTTACAAATTCCCCCAAGGAACCAGAATCGATTCTAAAAAATAATGGATTCCATACAAAAATGTATCTACAAAATTGGTCAATCAGCTATAAATTTTTTTTAATTTAAGTTTTTTGCGAACTGACTGTGTATCTTGGGGAAAGTTGTTCAGTATGATGAGTAGAAGCCCCAGTTAAAGGGACCTACACCAATTTTTTTTACACCTGTATAGGTAACAAAATTGGTTTAGGACTTGTTTGGTTTGTTCTATGACTTTGTTGAAATCACAAAAAAACTCTGCATACAAATCGATCAGCTGATCGATCAATTTTATGCATTTTAGAATGGAGGGTCCAACATATTTTTTTTTTGAGAATTGACTATGGGTTTCTTGGGGAAAGTTGTTCAGTATGATGAATAGAACCCCCAGTTAACGGGTCCTACACCAACTTTGTTACACCCTGTATATAAGGTATATTCTAAGGTAGGTGGTACATTCAGTTTTCTTAATGGGATTTCTGAGAAAGAAAAAACAAATACAACAAGTTTATGATGTTGTGGTGGGACTTTTAACAGTAGGAAAGAAGGTACTTATTCTAAATAATTCTGATGTATAAAAGGTATAAAAAAATTGGTGTTGGATCCGTAAACTGGGGGTTCTACTCATCATACTGAACAACTTTCCCCAAGGAACCCTTAGTCAATTCTCAAAAAAAATTGACGCTCCATACTAAAATTGGTCGATCAGCTGATCGATTTGTATGGTTTCTTTTGCGATTTAATCAAAGTCTTAGAACAAAAGTTGTTCAGTATGATGAATAGAAGCCCCAGTTAACGGGACCAATTTTGTTACACCCTGTATATCTAAATTAAATCATGGTTTGCCACTCGTGTTAATCCCATCCTTAGGATTTTTGGGAGACAATCTAAAGAAAAAAAAATATTTTAAAATAAAAGATTTACAATTTATTACGAAACAAAACCATTTAACATTGGACAGATACTTAACTACCTGCTCGTAGATACATCGCTTTGATAAACAAAATTTAAAAATATAATTTATAGTCTATTTTATTTTAAGAAAAACTTTCTACACCCCTTATACTATAACTTCATAATGATGATTTGTGACTAATCGTATTTAAAATCAGGTGAATCAATTTTGTATGGTGATTTATTTAATGGTCTAGTAAAAAGATTTTTATTTTAATTTAAATCTAAATAATTTATAAATTAAAATAAACATTGCGTCGGATAAGGAACATAACACAGCCCTAACTCATAAAAGCATAAACTCACTATCACTTTATGAACATAACTAATTATAGGTATCAATAATTAATTAATTCGGTGTCTGCAATCATTTAATATATCATACATTATAACATCAGGTCTATCAGGCAAGTTTTAAATCACCGTAAAATTGCAAACATTAAAAAAAATCAATGTTCAATAGTACCTACATACTTAAAAATAATTACACCCGCGGGAAAAATGTTCCCTTAATGTAAAATTTCACAATAAATGCAATAAGAACTAGTGACGGACCAACGGTTTCGGTTTGGGCCAGTCTCCGCCGAAAAAGTTGCTTCTGTCGCTTTGCTAGCTCGCTTCACTCGCTCGGCTCGTGCGTTGTCTTTCAAGTCAAATCAAACAAGGCGTAACCTCACCTAACCAATCTATTAACCCCATGTTGACCTTCATCGTGACCCAAAATTTTATTTGATGACACATCTATCAATAGAAAGAAAATATTGATTAGAGATGAATTAATTCAATTGGGAACGAAAAAATATTATTCCCATAAAAAATCTCTTTCAAAAACTCATGTGGCGTTCACTCAGATAACGCCTCTATGAGGAAATTCCCTCATATTGGCGTATTCTCAGTGAACTCTACATGAGACTACCCTCATATTGGCGTATTCTCAGTGAACTCTACATGAGACTAATAAAATATTCCGTAGGTAATTTATGTTTTAAACAGTTTAAAACGTGTCAAAAATATTTTAAACGTGTTTAACACATTTTGATCTCTTTAAAACATTTTGAACTGTTTATTTTACGAATTAAAAAAAAAAAACTTTTTCAACCCTGATCCGCATCCAGCGGCTTCCCGCGACCTTCACCAGGTTGTCGGTCCTGGTCGAATGGCTCTTGGCTTGGAATAAGGTCATCCCATCTCTTCCAATGGGTGTCGTAACAGTCGACTGAGGGATTTAAACCGGAGGATGGACAGCAGAATCCTTTCCGTGCACTGTACCAGACGTGCAACCGCACTGCCATTGCCAAAATCGCCTGCTAAGCGTTGCGATTTCGGCAAACATTCATTCATTGCGTGGTTGGGATGATAATGCCGGGTAACTGACCTGAATCACAGTAATTACCTAGATGGGTTTGACTGTTAGTGGCATGAAGTGTTTGTACACTTTAGAATCCGTCACTGGGCTGGGATTGGAAATTCTGGTGGTAACGGATGGTAGCGGATGCCACTTCGGGAGTCAAGCAGGTGGTGGCAACTGTTGATTGCATTAGTAGCCGATGCCACCTCTGCGAGCTGCGGTGGCATCGGCTACTGCGTAGTAGCGGATGCCACCCCGGTGGCAAAGCAGGGGGTGGCATCTGGGAACATTTCATTTTTCTCGGCCGTTTCCGTACTTCGCAAGGCACGCTAAGCCTTTGGTACCGGTTGCCATCAATATATGGCAGTTTTCAAGCCGTGTCAGGATCCTTACAGGCGGCTTGAAAAACTTCCGACAGTGGGGTTCGCCACTAGCCTACAACCTCCACCAACCCGGACTTGGCCCCCGTGTGTGGAGTATGACCTAACCTTTCCCAGTTTGGGAAGAGAGCCGTGCCCAAGCAGCGGGGACGTTATGACTTGTTAACAAAAAACTTACAATCATCATCATATTCATCACCATATCAGCCGACGGAAGCCACTGGTGGACATAGGCTTCCCCCAAGGATTTCCATGACGACCGGCGACATGTCGAGTGGCGACCGCGCACTGGAAAACGTAGCGTAGGTAGGCTGCCCACTCGGTGGACCGATGACCTGGTGATGGTCGCGGGAAGCCGCTGGATGGAGGGCAGCGCAGAAACTTACAATATGTGTAAGAATCTTCGACCAATATAAACAGCTATGGACCGGCATACGCAAACTGCTGTTTTGATGCCTACAGAATGAGCGCATTCGCTCATTTCGCCTTAGTCGATCAGTATTCCCCAAATGGGTTAAAGGTCGAAATTATAGTGAAACTTATCTCATTCGTGCTACATTCCCAGTACGTCTCTCTATGTCTGTCATTGTTTATATTTAAACGAGACACGATAGACTATAGTGGTCTGAGAGTGTGTTTGCGTGCAGTTGTATTTGACTCATTTTTTTATGAGATTAATGTATGGATAGGACCGGTCCATTATATTTGGTCGAAGGTAAGATTCCATACAGTGGTCCAATGCCTTTGATGTTTGCGTTAAAGCGGACAGCACTAGTCACTGGTCACCTTTGGCGCTGCACGCTGGCGTTGTGTTGACGCTTCTAATGAATTGTCCCGAACGGTGACTAGAGCGATTGGGGCTCGACGTCGAGCCCCTTGGCCCTCGCACGAGCGCTCTGTCTAGACGTCTCAGTTGGAGGACTGTATGGATTCTTTAGACCAGCCATACTCAAAGTGTGCTCTCGCGGAGCTCTGCGAGGGTACCGCCAGAGAAATATAAAAAGCCGCCTACGCACAAAAAGTGATGTTATATATTAGGCAAAAAGTTGGCGTCACAGAGGTATATTAAAGCAAGTGAATAAGTCTACAAAAGTACAAGTTTCAAAAACCAAACCAAAATAAAGTAGAAAATATAGAATGGTTTTCGAGTTATTCAAGTTTTACGGTCGGGGGTGGAAATTTTTTGAAATTTTGTAGTTGTTATACTTGGCTCAGATGGCCGTTGGATCAGTAAAGTTCTCGAGTGGCGACCGCGCACCGGACGGTAGGCCTCCCACTCGGTGGACCGATGACCTGGTGAAGGTCGCGGGAAGCCGCTGGATGCAGGCAGCGCAGAACCGGTCGTCATGGAAATTCTTGGGGTAGGCCTATGTCCAGCAGTGGACGTCAGTCGGCTGATATGATGATGATATGATATACTTGGCGCAAGCGAGCGCAGTGACAAGCTAAAAACAAAAAAAAACAAGGTTATGCTTATTTTAGCTTAGTATTCTTCAGGGCTCCATCTGTAAAAGGCTTGGTCGCTAAAAAAGTTCGAAAACCACTGCATAAGACCGTGCCTACATTTAAAAAGTCGTATCTAGACGTCGCGAATAAATATAACCTATAGGGATTGACAATTTTCCCAAAAATAATAAAATTCTTAGTCAAATTCTTTGATTATTTACTCTATAGAGCGTAATCCTGTAATCACTGCGATAAAAAAACGGGCCAGCTTTTTTACGCTATTGTGCGTGACAACCACTGTCATACACCCGCGCCCGTCGTACAATTTATCTTGGTGTGCATGGACTACCGGAAAACAGTTCACCGGTATTTTTGAAGTAAAACTTCTTTACGCACGATCGACTTGGGTAGTAAGCTGGTGAATGCGTTACGCGAATAGTGATTTATAGCGTTACGAAAAGTGTGATCGGGCGAGGCGAACGGCACGCCTGACTTGGGGAGTAAGCTGGTGAATGCGTTACGCGAACGGTGATTAAGTTTTAATTTAGTCGTGTGGTCTAAAGCACACTCGTTTTTTTCGACGCATCTGCGTCGCCGCGCTAACATACAGAGTAAATAATCAAAGGTCAGAATATTATTTAATTAAGTTGGTGGAACCAAGCTTAAGGAGGTGGTTCACACTAGTTAAGAGGGTTGTCCAAGGTTAACTTCACGCTGCAGCATGTAGTGCGACACATGCTCGTACGTCAGGAAGGTGATCATCGTCGCCGGCACCACCCGGACCAGATTCGGCTTCAGGCCCTTGTAGAATCCGCGCCATCCCTCGTGCCTGAAATTGATTCGTTCGAAAATTATTTCTCACATACAGAGTGTAATATAAAGGCCGTGATACTTTAAGGTGGGCTTGTACTCATCAAATAAAAACAAGGTTTTTTTCTACATCTTTGCTAAAAAAGCGAAATATTTTTTTTGGATTTTTCATACAAAACCGGCCAATCAGCTGAACGATTTGTATGAACGATTTGTATGCACAATACAAAAAAACGCAATCTTAGCAAAGTTGTATGACAAAAGTAGTTCAGTTTGATGAGTACAAGCCCACCTTAAAATATCACAGCACCTTTTAGTACATCCTGTCTAAAAAAAAAATATCTCTGTCTAACATAGCTATTTGGGGATTTCTATCCTTATCTAATTGTCCAGACGTTTTTAATGTTTGTTTTGTATGAAACCGGGGATCTAGTTGTTTTATATGTGATCTAAGTTATTTGGGCACATCCACTGATTACATCGTATTAGACTTCTTTCGCTTCGCCTTCAAAGGGAGTCTATCCTGTATAAAAAAAAAAGATTTAAGGTCACGCGGTCAAAAGTGTCCGACCAGTCACCATTTTTGTTCTCTGTCTAACATAGCTATATATAGCTAGCTACTCATCAAATAAAAACAAGGTTTTTTTCTACATCTTTGCTAAAAAAGCGAAATATTTTTTTTGGATTTTTCATACAAAACCGGCCAATCAGCTGAACGATTTGTATGCACAATACAAAAAAACGCAATCTTAGCAAATTTGTATGACAAAAGTAGTTCAGTTTGATGAGTACAAGCCCACCTTAAAATATCACAGCACCTTTTTGTACATCCTGTCTAAAAAAAAAAATATCTCTGTCTAACATAGCTATTTGGGGATTTCTATCCTTATCTAATTGTCCAGACGTTTTTAAAGTCTGTTTTGTATGAAACCGGGGATCTAGTTCTAAAAAACGAGATTCAAGGTCACGCGGTCCAAAGTATCCGAAAACAGTCACTATTTTTGCTCTCTGTCTAACATAGCTGCGCCGCCAGTTGTTCGCAGAACCATTGCAAGCTCGCGAGAGAGGGCTACGTTGGATGAGGACAAGCGGCATCCCCTACATGGGCACGAGCTACCGCCGCAAAGGCTAAAAAGTCGTAAAAGCTTTTTAAAACATGTCGACCCCCTCACAACTCAGCCCTCTCAAGCGAGATGCAACATGTGGCGTGCTCGAACACCGCTTCCTGATCCCTTTGTCCCGCTTTCTGAGAGTCTACCGGCTGGACATATATTACCATGGCCGATCTGGAAGTCTTTACATCGACTTCGGACTCAGGTCGGCCGGAGCAAGGAGAACATGTTCAGGTGGGGACTCTCGGAACACCCAAATTTGGACTGTGTGTGTGGAGCGGTGCAGTCCATGGCTCATTTAGTTTCCTGTCCTGCCTGCCCTGTCACCTGTTCGCAGCAGGACTTAATGGACGCCACAAATAGTGCAGTCGAAGTGGCTAAGTTCTGGGCCGGAATGATTTAATTTGTCATCGACACGCAAAGAAGAAGAAGAAGAAGCTATTTGAAGATTTCTATCCTATCTAATTGTCCAGACGTTTTTAAAGTTTGTTTTGTATGAAACCGGGGATCTAGTTGTTTTATATGAGATATAAGTTATTTGCGCACATCTATTGATTACATCGTATTGGACTTCTTTCGTTTGCCTTCATTATGAGTCTCGGAATTTTACAAGGTTTAATTCTAATTCACTCGCGTGTTTGTACATGTAACGATACTAACGATCGATCGGTTCTAGAGCAACTTCCAGGAGTCCGATGGAGCTTTTGATATGAAGCAATTTTTCTAGATCCCATTAATATTTCGAAGTCGATCTATGGCTTAACTTGAAGGTGGGAAGTTCCCAGGATCGCAAATTGTTTTCAATCGAATCGTAGGAGATGATGTCTTTAACCTGGCGCCAATGAAGTGTAAAAAATAACGCGGGCGATGACGCTGGGTCAATATGATCCGAATATTTTTTTTCTTAATTATCTGGTTATCTGCTGAATTATAACAAATTTAATACAAAGTAAGAACTTTTGCATGACCACGAATTGTAGTACCAAGAGGTTCAAGTTAATTTAGATATCAAATTATGATTTGATTTTAATACAACAACCTCAATAGGGCAACAAAAAAAAATTCTCTTTTAGAACTAAAAATGTATGGAGCTGTAGCCGTTTTGTTCCCGTTTCATTCAAGAAAAGGGATTTTACCATTCTTCACTGGCGCTTGCTCACTATACTTTGGTACAAATCATATGAATTGAGGTCTTATCTCTAGCTACTGAGAAAACCATGAACGATTATAGTATGTTTTTTTCGAAATTTCCCCAAAATCGCTCGGGTCAATATGACCCAGTGTCATTGTCGCCGGGTTAAATGTGGAAATATGCGTTTTTCTATTTTTTAGTCACGCTGAAATAAATCCTTGTATACGCAATGAAGAAGCAAACTTACTAACATAAAGTAAGAGAAGAAGTAGAGAGAAGAGATCGCTTAAATGTACAACTTCCTCAATCATTGTATCTTTTTTTTTCCTCTTATGTTGTGTGATAAAGTGCTTTCAATCAACCAATCAAATAGTAATATAAAGGGTGCAACAAAATTGGTGCGGTGCCCGTTAACTGGTTATTCTACTCATCATACTGAACAACTTTCCCTAAGGAACCCCATACACATTTCTCGAAAAAAATTGGACCTCTATACAAAAATGGTTCACTAATCGAGAGTGCGCAGCGTGAAAAAAAGTAGCTTATGTGTTAATCCAGGTCCTAATCTGTCTACCTACCAAATTTCAGCCAGATCCGTTCAGTAGTTTTTGCGTGAAGAAGTAACACACATACACACTCACAAACTTTCGTCTTTATAATATTATTGTGATATCACAGGTCTTCTCCTTTGATTGTAGCAACAAAAATACATACTTAAATACTTCTCTCTTTAACTGACTTCATAAAAGGCGGAGGTTTCTCAATTTGACCGTATATATTATTATTTTTAACCGACTTCAAAAAAGGAGGTTTCTCAATTCGACCGTATATATATTATTTTTTTATATGTGTGACCGTATATATTATTATTTTTAACCGACTTCAAAAAAGGAGTTTCTCAATTCGACCGTATATATTATTTTTTTATATGTGTTGCGGATAACTTCGTCGTTGATGAACCGATTTTGATGATTCTTTTTTTGTTAGAAAAGAGATATCCCAAGGGTGGTACCATGATAAGGAAACCAGGATCTGATGATGGCATCCCAGAGAAATCGAGGGGAACCTTAGTTTTCTGTTCAAAGTCGGTTTTTTTTTATATATTTTAGCGTCACGTAACAGACGGATAGTCTTTTTGTGACGTAAGTAATCAACGAAAAACACTGCAAATTCCAATCCATTAAAAGTAAAGAAAGTAGCCTAGCGGTTTCCTGTTGAATTGATAATACCTGTAGGTAACAAAATCGGTGCAGAACCCGTAAACTGGGGTTCTACTCATCATACTGACGAGGAACCTGTGGCGTCATCTGCAGTAACCCGCCACTAATAACTGCGCATCCCACAGCTCAAGACGAACCATCCTTCAAGTTCATCTACACCTCGACAGATGTGACACGGTCGTCGTAGGAAGACTATGTACTAGTGCCTAACAAAATATATATTAGACTAACATGCAGTATGGACACTCCCTGCCGCTCTCTAGAGATTCCGACCTCACCCCCTCGTCACTCAGATTAATACAGATTGGTTATAGTTTGGTTCTCGAACTTAAAGGATTTCGCTTGCGCCGATGATTTTGTTTGCAGTCTACTGCCTGAAGATGATCACGAAACCGGTTGCAGTATAAACTTTGTGTTTTACTTATATTAATTGTGGAATAGTGAAACTAAATATGTTCACTAAGTGTAATGTTTATTGTTGATTTGTGTATGCCCGACTACGACAGACGGTGAAGGCTTCGCGAGTTAGTATGCACAGCATGGCTGTATACAATTTGTTTATTTCTGTACTACGTGGGTAATTTCCATACTTTGGTCACACCCTGGACACTTCATACAACGGACCTACATAACGGCATACATTTCAAAAAAGGAATTCGGAACAAACTAAATGGCGGCCAAATCCTATACGTTCGACAACCAAACTGTATCAATGAGGGTGACGAGGGGGTGAGGTCGCAATCTAGAGAGCGGAAGGGAGTGTCCATACTGTATGTTAGTACTAATATATATACTTTGCAATGGTGCCCAATGATCTTTGTCAATCAGGTGATCGATTTGTATGTAGGTAATTTTTTTTGCGAGTAGACTATGGGCTACTTGGGGAATGTTGTTCCGTATGATGAGCAGAAGCCCCAATTAACGGCCTCTACAACCTGTTTGTGACAAACTGTATAAAAAATACAAAAAAATGTTTGTGACACCCTGTATCTTATCGGCTCATATACCTCCCTGCCGAAGGGCTCGAGCCTACCCTAAATTAGGGCGATCAGGCCTTAGTCGACCAGGCGGGCCCAACCTTCACACACAACCTTCGAGTTTATTCGCAGGCGCGTGTAGGTTTCCTCGCGATGTTTGTAAGAGCGTCGGATAAACGTATACATATGAAATCTAAATTCGAAAACACATTGGTACGTGGCAGGATTCGAACCACGGCCAGGATAGGAGGTAGCGGCCGTAACCGTTACGCCACCGACGCGATCCCTGTATAAAAGGTACGAAAAACAATGTTTGTGACAGCCTGTATAAAAAAACACAAAACAAAATTACAGGTAAGTTTACTTACCTTAGTCACTGAATTATTATGAGAATAATTTTAAATTGAAACAAGTGTTTTTGGTAATTTAGGGCACTAGGGTATTAGGAACAGACAGATGTTAATTAGAAAAAAAAATTAAGCAATTTGCTATCATTTTATTTGATTACACAAATTGTAGTTGAAAACAGTGGGCTTAATTCGCTTGAATATATAAAAATATAATAATTTAACTACGAATCTATCTGATATGTGGCCAGCCACCGAAACATTATAAATAACTTAAGAAACATTCAAATGAATAATGTGTTTTTATCAAGTTTTTACGACATCACATATTTATTTGGTGCAGAATAGTTTTTTTTAATCACGATTCTAAAGTCAACTTAAAACTTGCTTTTACTAATTACGTTTTATAACATTACGTGAATTGCACAAATGTCCATTAATTTTGAAGTGTCCATTAGAGTGCAAATAATCAATTTGATACCCAATTAGGAGTTAAAGACGGATTAACATGCTTAAGATCGTTTCTGCAACTAAATATTACACTAATGAATCGACATTTCAGTTTTTTAATTATATTTACTAAATAAATAGAGTATTAATATTATTTATGATCACTTACTTATATTTTACTATTTTTTTGTCTGTACTACATATTATAGGAGGGGGGACTAAAGATGACAGATTCTGCAATCAAGGTAATAACTAACTACAAAAAGGCGGGATTAGATAGAAGCCTCAAAAGATAGACTAGTGTCAAACTTGCATTTATTGTAAACTACAAAATCAGGCTACTTATTGAATAACAATGTGAAATAATTATAATTGAAAACGCTAAACACGTTAAAAAACCGACTTCCATCACAACAACTTAGTACAAATTTGCATTATTATTTTTTGTTTTAATTAATTTTCTAATAAAGTACTACACCGATTTTGATAAAATTTATATGGGACCAACCCGGGAGCATACCCTATCAAATAAAAAAAGAATCATGAAAATCGGTTCACAATCTGCGAAGATATCGCGTAACAAACAAAAAAAGACAGTCGAATTGTAAAAAGGAGGAGCTTTTTGGAAGTCGGTTATTATAAAGAAGCAAGTTGAATCTGATCTACCTTTAAAACCTAACGGCGTCTCACCACACATGTAACGTTATTCAAATTAAAATAAGTATTGTCTTTTATTTCAACTTTTTTATCGACTTGGACCTTTTTAGCCATCATTGTGAATTATAAGTACCTATTATCACATTTTTCGTCAAAACTAAAACTAGAATTTATTGCGCTATTTAAATCAACTGGCAACACTGTTAAAGTTACCAGATCCAAGTTTAAACTTAGTGTCACAATCACGATCTGATGGGAAAAGTACAACTACTACTTACACGAGATTGCAAATCAATACGATGTATAGAAACACAACATATGTCGTGAGACAGAGTTTACATACTATTCGGGACATTTGTGAAGACAGAACAATTTTAATTGCCTTACTTACACTATACAATACATCAATTCTTGATTTAATAAAAGCTTGGAATACAATAAAATTATCTACAGGGATGACGACAGCATCAGAAATAAATTATGAACTCTTGATCGATAAATTGCCCTCCTACTTAAACTTCGGAAAACCTTACTCGTGTTGTTTTCCATCAAGTCTTCGAGTTTTATATTATCAAAATCACAAAATGAGTACATAAATGACGCTGTTAAACTATGACGTCACGCCTAGGTATTTCAAACATTTTTAGAATAAAATGCCGTTTTTGACAGATAATAAAACGTAACTCAGATGACTGGCATTCGTCATCCCTATTGGAGGTACAAAGCGTACATTGTGTTCTCAAAAAACGTATTGAAATGGTGCCAAGTAATTAGCTGTATGGCGTCAAAGTATATAAAGGATGTAACAAAATTGGTATCGGAAACGTTAACCCGGCGCCAATGACGTTTTTAAAATAACGCGGACGATGACGCTGGGTAAATATGACCCGAATGTTTTTTTTCTAAATTATCTGGTTATCTGCTGAATTATAACAAATTTAATACAAAGTAAGAACTATTGCATGACCACGAAGTCATTGTAGTACCAAGATGTTTAAGTTAATTTAGTTATCAAATTATGATTTGGTTTTAATATAACAACCTCAAAAGGGCAACAAAAATAATTTCTCTTTTAGAACTAAAAATGTATGGAGCTTTAGCTGTTTTATTCAAGAAACGGGATTTTACCATTCTTCACTGGCGCTTGCCCACTACACTATGGTACAAATCATATGAATTGAGGTCTTATCTCCAGCTACTGAGAAAACCATGAACGATTATAATATGTTTTTTTCGAAATTTCCTCAATTGAAAATCGCTCGGGTCAATATGACCCAGCGTCATTGTCGCCGGGTTAAAAGAAGCATATTAATTCTATTTTAATTATAGTTTGAAAGTTAACGTTTTTTTAATTTGTCTGCACCTTTTTCCGAGTATCCTCCTGGGTTATAGCAGAAAAACAGCGATTTACTCAGGTATTTGTTCCCGTGTTAATTTCCCCTGCTGAGCTATGCCCTATTTGCAATGCTGCAACACACCCACAGTCCTATTTGTTCATTTTATTCTCGGCTGCACTCACGAAAAAGCATGACTCATTGTCACGTCCTCATTTGTCACGTCCCGCCTGAGCCGAGCGTGCAAGCGAGAGCGCGGAACAAGCGATAGAGATGCACGATCGGCCTAAGCGTTCGGCTTGTGACACGTTATCACATAAAATTTTACTTTGTTAGGTTTCAGTAAATTCTATATTTCATGCTTTCAATTTTTAATTTATCATGTGTGTGTGTGTGTGTGTGTCTGCAGATACAAATAAAACAGTATTCCTATCTATCTAACTGGGGCTATTACTCATTACACTGAACAGCTTTTCAAGAACTTTTTCTTTAGAGTCAATTCGCAAAAAAAATGAGCTTTTCATACAAATCGATCAACTGATTGGCCAATTTTGTGCATTATTGTATGGAGCGTCGATTTTATTTTTTTTGTGAATTGACCATGGGCCTTACATCATTTTTGTTACACCCTGTATATTAGTACTCGTACTAAAGTATGTAACGGCGGCGTGCCGCCCAAACACGTTTAAAAATAAACGAAACGTCACGTCCAACCTAATTATGGTACAGAAAATGTCATCAAACTACGTCACAGATGCTAAATCTACAAGAGTTAAAGAATCACAATAAAATGCACTTTAAGTAATTCAATTCAAAACATCTAAACAATAAATTAAGACCTGCTTAAAACTAGTAGCTTACCATAATAATCCACAGATAAAATGACACTGTAAAAACCCTGCGTTTTCGAATTGTCAAATAAATACATGAAAAACTAATTATTCAATACTAGTAGTTATAAGGCGCCCAAAGGGCCCGTAAAATCTTTTTGTTTGCCATTAAAACACATTTTTGCTAACCTATTTTTCTTTTTACAGAGTTACAGTCATTTAGTGGGTTAGTAAAACTTACATTTACAATCATGTCATTGAATTTACATATACAAATTTACATGACAAACAAAAAATAAATAGTTGTGTACATATTCCCATCAGATAAAACTAAAAATTTCAACTAATCAATCGTTATTTGTGAACTTCTCCCATATAAGCATCACTAGGCAGATGTTGGGCGTTACATGTAGTAGGTACGGCGTTAGACCCTTATAGAAGCCTCTGATACGTTCGTACCTCCAAGTCTCGGTGACGCAGTGCCAGGCGCCGTCGTACGTGCGGTGGTGGTCCTGCATGCGCGCGCGCACCACCTGGTACGGGTACGTGGCGCCGGCGGCTATCAGCTTAGACACGGCGGCAAAGGTGAGGTATTCCATTGAGCTCTGCACATGGAAATAATAATGGGCCAGTTGAATGTATACAAGAATTGAAAATTAAAATTGAAAGCGTCGGTGGCTCAACCGGTAACGACTCGGTCCTCCTAACCAGTGGTGCCGGGTTCAAATCCGGACGGCCAATGTACCAATGAGTTTTTCGAAACTTACGTACATATACTCACCGATTGCTTTAACGGTGAAGGAAAACATCGTGAGGAAACCTGCATACACCTGCGAAGAAACTCGAAGGTTGTGTGTGAAGTCGACCAACCCACACTGGGCCCGCGTGGTCAACTAAGGCCAGATCGCCCTAATTCAGGGTAGGCTCGAGCCCCTCGGTGGGGACGTATATGAGCTGTTATGATGATGATGTATATTAAAAATAAATAAAGAAATATTAGTGGATACGATTGTAGGTTCTTGGAACATTATATCACACATATTGGTATACATTTACACGAATTCCAACATAAAACAAAAAACTACACTTATAAGTTGTCAGCAACCGGTTTCATCACCATCTTCAGGTAGACTCATCTCTGTCTGCCTTAGTGAAGTCTGTGTTAAGTGAAGTTTTATTTGTTTTATGTGGAATTCATCATATCAGCTCATATACGTCCCCACCGAGGGGCTCAAGCCTACCCTAAATTAGGGCGATCGGGCCTTAGTCGACCGCGCGAGCCCAGTGCGGGTTGGTCGACTTCACACACAACCTTCGAGTTTCTTCGCGGGTGTGTGCAGGTTTCCTCACGATGTTTCCTCCTTCACCGTAAGAGCATCGGATAAACGTACATATGAAATCTTAATACGAAAACACATTGGCTTGTTAGCGATAAGACCGCCTATATGTACAACTTCCTTAATCATTGTATCTTTTTTTTTTCTCTTATGTTGTGCAATAAAGTGTTTTCAATCAATCAATCAATCAATCATTGGTACGTGGCAGGATTCGAACCACGACCTCCCGGACAGGAGGTAGCGTACTCTTGCCATTACGCCACCGTCTTAATATGTGGAATTAGCGTAAATATATACCAAAATGTGTGAAAGAAATATTGTTCACTAAATTGTTGCCCGTCTGGAATTTCGAAAGACATTACTGGTATTGTTTTATTAACATCACGTCTTCAATTTCGACTTTATCAAAATCACAAAATCTGTATATCTTTGACGCTGAAAAACTATGACGTCACGCCTTGCTGTTTCAAACGTATTTGGAACAAAATTGCGTTTTTGACGACACATGAGAATAAAAAGTAACTCAAATGACTAGAAATCAACACCCTATTGAGTTAGTCGTATCTTTCCTATCGTAGTATTTTGACCGCCTCCGTGGCGTAGTGGATAGTTCACACCAGGAGGTCGCGGATTCGATTCCCGATGGCGTATTTCCTTTTCTGTGTTCATTAGGAGGCAGCTTCACACACGCTCCTCTCAAACGCGTATTCGGTTCGAGGCCCAAGTCTAAAGGTTCGTGATTAACGTGTCGATAAGGCAGAAAATGCGTGTTCTTTATAAGTCATTATTGTTGAACCATATTTAATTTACAGTTTATGCAACATCTTTATAAGGAAAGGTCTGGAAATTGGTTTGTAGTATTTAACACTATATACTCAAGAGTTATTTTTTCTACTTAAGGCTTTAAGATGACTCAATCCAAGAAGGTTGATTCGTGTTAAAATAATATCGAACGTAAGTCTATTCATTTTAAGTTCAAATCAATGCGGGCTTCAACGCGGCTGTTAAGTTGAAACCGAACGCCGTTTTTATTACTTTTCTTTTCAAATAAGTTTTAAAAAAATGTGTTCAATTAAAATGAACTGCGGCTTGCGCACTGCGCACCCTCGAAAAGTCATAGAAACGTTGTCAACGAGGGTGAAACCGCGGAAAACTAATAAAAGAAAGAAAATAAAATTTAAATAAATGAAAGGTGAAGGAAAAAGTTACATCTGAGCAGCCACTGTCTTCTGTCACAGGTTTTTATATTCACAATAGGGATGATGACTGGCTAGTCATTTTACTTGCTTTTATTTATCTGTCAAAAACGACATTTTGTTCTAAAAATGTGTGAAGTATGTAGAAGTGACGTCAATAGATATACAGCGTCATTTATGTGCTCATATTTATGTGGTTAGAAAAACCTTGGTCTTTTTATTATCCTTCAAATTTTTAATTTTTAATTCATCAAAATCATAATTTCAGTAGGAGGGAAACTTAATGATCAATAGTATATGATTTATTTTTGATGCAGTCATCGTCCCAATTATCGTCGCCCTTGGCATCATCTCACCTAATTGGTAAGCGACGATGATGCCGAAGATAGAAGCGGACTTGCCAAGATTCCCCAACGCAATGGGGAACTGGCTATTTTATCACACTTGGCGGCAAGAATAAAATAAGAAGATGGTAGCTAGTCAGGCTGTCTTACAAAGTTTGAACCCTACAGAAATCAAACCGAGACCTTCTGATGTGAAGCCAATGGACTTACCACTAGCACAGTATTACAATAATCGGCTTACAGTAGCGCAACGAATATACTTACGCAGTGCAACGGAAGGGTACTTGCTGGGCAGCGGGCGGGGGGGCACAGCCTGCCAAACTCCGCGAGTACCTACGCCGTGGCGGAATCGTGCGACATCAAATGCGTTGCACTACTATAAGCCATATCGTAATACTGTACCACTACACCCTGGTGTTAATGTTAATGTGTGAATGTCAGGCATACCAATTTGATGTCAATGGGCAGGTTTCTGTACTGGTTGTATCGGTTCTTCATCTCCTCATAAGTCATGAACTGCAAAGCCCCATGAGACACACCGAACATGCCGGGAACGAAACCCTGGAAACAACAATAGTTTAATTAAATTGGATTTCTTCAATATTTTTAAGTCTACCTTTTCATTTTACAATTGTACAATTTGTACAACGTAGTAATGCACTTTTATGAGTGCGTTTGACTGCAGCTCACCTGATGGGAAGTGACGATGCAGCCGAGGATTCACTCTCGCCATGAAGGTCCCCAAATTATGGGAATCGGGAAACACGGACGCAGGTAGGGATTTAAAGGCTATTCTTAAAGAACAATTTAATACATATAACCTTCAAACCAAAAAGTTCTGGATAAGGTGAATGAGAAGAGAAGCTTGCTGCAAAAATTAAAAATAGAAGAGAAATTATTTTAGGACACCTGATACGACACGACAGCTTTTTGAAAACCATCCTAGAAGGGCAGAAGAGGTAGAGGAAGAAGTCGAAACTACAAAAACCGGCCAAGTGCGAGTCGGACTAGCACTCCGAGGGTTCCGTACCACCACAACTCATAAGGACAATGAGACCTATTCACATTACAAACAAAAGACATCAACGCTATCGACAAAAATATACTTTTTTGTCATTCAGTTCGGACTTTTTAGCGCGAGTACAACTCACACTTGGCCGATTTTTATTATTTGTTGTTTTACCTCAGTATAATTAATATAATCACACCAAGTTTCACGCTCGTATGTATTACCGTTTTTACGATAGAGCTAAATCAAAAATATTACTAAAGACCTATTTATTTATTTAATCGTATGGCGATTTGTCGATCAGGTAAATTCTCAAGACCTATAAAAAAACAGTTTGTTTGTATGGAGACCCCCTTGTTTTTTCACTTTTTCTAAATTTTAGTATGTGTTGTTATAGCGGCAACAGAAATACACATTATGTGAAAATGTCAACTGTCTACCTATCACGGTTCATGAAATACAGCCCGCTGACTAACGGACAGCAAAGGTTCAGTTATAGGGTCCCATTGGTCACCCGCTGGGTGTACGGAACCCTAAAAGGCAAATAAAGGTTTTCCTTTCTGTCGTGTCTTTTTATGACCTAAACGTTTTTTTTTTTCTTGACTTGGAAAAACTATTTTTTTTAATGCAACTCATGCAATTTTGGTAGTTTTAACTATTAGTAGGGTAATCTGAGGATAGGAAGAATTAGCGATTACTCCATAGACAAAATCAGTGCTCTTAAAGAAGAAGAACGAGACGCAGGGAGGGGTTGCACCCCTTTGTTGTTGATGTTCCACCTTTTCGCACGAATCGTTACGCTTCTTCATTTATTATGCGTACAGCGCAGGAGTGGAACTCCTTGCCTGCGTCAGTGTTTCCCGATTTCTATAATTTTGGGGTTTTCAAGGCAAGAGTGAATAGGCATTATTTGAGTTTGCGTGTACCATCCTCGACTGCTTTATTATTTACCATCAGGTGAGTTGCAGCCAAACGCACTCAAATTTTTAATAAAAAAAAAAGAACCTACAATTAAAAGGAAACAAAACTTAAGACAACTCGACAATTTACTGCCTGAATTCAACAATTTCAGTAGAAAGATATTGTTTTCCTATAGACTACCTAAAATAAATAACAGTTCACCCAGAGAACTGCAGGAGCAATGTGTAGAACTCATGTGTTAATTCGATTAAACTTACCTAGGATGTTTGATAAGTACCCGTTTACTAAATATATTAATATCACTGGCCGAAAATAAGTATACCACCTTTTTAAGCCATTTTTCAGAGGCGGGAAAAAAAATTGCATTCTTTTGTTTTTTTCTCATTTGACAGCGATTTAGTGAAAGCGTGAACTTAAAAATGTTAAAATGGAGAAATAAAAGTATCGGTCTGTAATTAGATTCTTGTTTTTGGAAGGAAAAACATGTGATGAAATAAAAGTAAGAATGCAAGCGGTTTACCATGAATGTGCTCCTTCTATGACAACCGTCAGATATTGGTATAACGAGTTTATGCGGGGGAGAACAACCGTCTTTGATGAGGATCGCCCAGGCCGGCCAATTGAGGTGACTACAGACGATATGGTTAAGAAAAATGAAAATATCGTTTTAGCCGACCGCCGCGCCGAATTAAACTTCGAGAAATCGTTGATGATGGTGTAAACGTTTCAATCGAGAGGGTACAACACATATTAGAAGAAAAATTGGGTATGAAGAAAGTATCGGCGAGGTGGGTGCCGCGTTTACTCACGGAGGAGCAAAAACGGAACCGACTGACTACTTCGGAGCAGTGTTTGGACGTGTTCAAACGTAACCCGAAAGAGTTTCTGCGTCGTTTCGTAGCCGTGGACGAAACGTGGGTTCACCACTACACCCCGGAAATGAAAGAGCAGTCGAAGCAGTGGATTTTACCGGGTGAACCTGCTCCAAAGAAAGCAAAAACCGTCCCATCGGCTGGAAAGGTCATGGCGACTGTTTTTTGGGATTCGCAGGGTATTATAAATATTGACTACTTAGAAAAGGGGAAAACGATAACAGGGCATTTAACGACCCCATTTAAAAAAGAAAAAAGTACTGTTTTATCACGACAACGCCCCGGCTCATTCGTCCAGAGTTGTGACGGCTAAATTAGCACAGTTACGCTACGAACTATTGCCTCACCCCCCGTATTCTCCAGATTTGGCCCCATGCGATTTCTTTTTGTTTCCCAACCTAAAAAAATGGCTCGTTAGCAAGCGATTTGGATCAAATGACGAAGTCATTGCCGCCACAGAGGCCTATTTTAATGACTTTCCAGAATCATACTTTTTGGATGGTTTATTGAAGCTTGAGTATAGGTGGAATAAGTGTATAGAGTTAAAAGGTGACTACGTAGAAAAATAAATGCATATATACAAAAAAAAATGTTTTTTTTTGCCATAAACGGGTACTTATCAAACAGCCCTCGTATTACTTATTATGCAATTACAGAGTTAACATAATTTTGTATCAAGGATAGGAAATTATGTACCTACTCATACCTACACTCTGTAATTAGCATAAGTCTCTTTAAAAATACTAAGTACTTGTCAAATTGTAATTATGTGCTTTTATCGTGAAGGATCTATATATCTTTCTTACGTAACATGCCAGAAATAATCTAATAATATAATATTAACTTCATTCAGAATCCTGATAATCACTATTCGGAATCAGACAATTTTACAATAGATATATAATAGATAAATACCGGCCAAGTGCGAGTCCGACTCGCGCACCGAGGGTTCCGTACCCAAACACATTAGGGTACGAAACCGTACGAACGTCAACGAGTACAACAATCGGATTAAAACTTTTCAAGCAACTGAATTGAAATTATCTTTTCAATACAGTTGCTCGAAAAGTGGTACTTTACATGCTAGTTCACTGTGGGCAAAATTGAATTTACCGCACACGTGTTTTTTACTTTGCCACTTTTTTTTATTTGTAGGTCTGAGAAACAAGACATTTCAAGCAAAAAAAAATATAATAACCAAACTGTTAACTTGTATGTAAGGTTGTATACGTACTTTTGATGTTGACCGTATACCGTATCAGCGGTACTAAGGGTGCGAAACTCGATGCTAGGTTTTTTTATTATTTATTTTTCACAATTGGTAAGCCTTAGCATTATCTCCCCTGATGGTAAGCGACGATGATGCCGAAGCTTTAAGCGGGCTCACCAAGATTCCCCAACGCAATGGGGAACTGGCTATCTTATCTACTTATCTCGTCTTCTTTCTTAGTTCAAGTAAATCAGATAAATAATATTACGTTCTGTAATTTTAGTGATGATCCAATTGCTATTATTCTGACACTATACCATTTAGCTTCCAAGATCATACAAAGCAAGTCATTGTCATGCGCACTGATACATATATAGACTGTGTATAAATTAAGCTTAGTATACTAAAAACATGTGGGTAGTTTAATATTTACAAATAGACAGATAGATAAACCGTTTTATTTGTATCTGCACACACACACACACACATGATAAATTAAAAATTGAAAGAATAAAATATATAGAATTTACGGAACCTCAACAAAGTAAAAACAAGATAAAAAATTTAAAATAAAAACAATGAAGATTAAAAAGCACATATAGTATTTTTCTTTTAAATATATAAGGTCTAACAAAATTAGCTGAAACTATTTTAACTGGTGCTTCTATCCATGAAACCGAACAACTTTCCCCATGAAACCCATAGTGAAATCATAAAAAAAATTTGAACTTCCCATACTAAGTTGGCTGATTAGCTGATCGAGTTAGTATGGGAGAGACAATTTTTTTTGCGATTTGACTATGGGTTCCATGGGGAAAGTTGTTCAGTTTCATGGGTAGAAGCACCAGTTAAAATAGTTTCAACTACACCTTATATACATAGTTCCCTTAAATAACAAAATAACAGTTGAACTCACGTGGATCTACATAGTATTGATTTTATGTATCAGTAGGTACCCTGATTTCATATTATCCTTACTAAAATTATAAATGTGAAAATGTGTTTGTTAGTTAGTTTTTTTGTTTGTTAACTTTTCACGCTTCAACGCCTTGACCAATCTTTATAAAATTTGGCATGCAGGTAGCCTGTGTCACAAGGAAGGACATAGGCTACTTTTTATCTCGGGAAAATAGCATAATCTGATGCAGTTCCTGAGGGAACTAAAAAAATACTCGATTGTTGTGATTTTTGCACAGAGATGGTTGAGTAGGTGGGAAACGACATAATTTACTAATCACCCTTAAAGACAGTCATAAAAACGATGTCCACAAGGGCGGAGCCGCGGGAAAAAGCAAGTACATTCATAAAAACGATGTACACGCGGGCGAAGCCGCGGGCAAAAGCTAGTCCTTACTAATATTATAAATGTGAAAATGTGTTAGTTTGTTTGTTTGTTACCTTTTCACGCTTCAACGCCTTGACCAATCTTTATGAAATTTGGCATGCAGGTAGCCTGTGTCACGGGGAAGGACATAGTCAACTTTTTATCCCGGGAAAACAGCATAATCTGATGCAGTTCCTGCGGGAACTAAAAAAATACTCGATTGTTGTGATTTTTTGCACAGAGATGGTTGAGTAGGTGGAAAACGACATAATTTACTAATCACCCTTAAAGACAGTCATAAAAACTATGTCCACGCGGGCTGAGCCGCGGGAAAAAGCTAGTAATATTATAAATGTGAAAATGTGTTTGTTTGCTTATTTCTTTTTTACCTTTTCACGCTTCAACACCTTAACCAATTTTGATGATATTTGGAATGCAGGTAGCCTGTGTCACGGGGAAGGACATAGGCTACTTTTTATCCCGTGCAAATAGCATAGTCCAATGCAGTCCCTGAGGGAATTGAAAAAAAATACCCCTTTTTTGGCTAATTTCTTTAAAATCGCAACGGAACAATGGATTTTTTGCACAGATGGTTGAGGAGTGTCATAGATTGTTTATCACAATAGCCCAACCTAGATTAGGGATCTGGAGAAAACTCATTTCCACGCACGCGAGTCGCTTGCGGCTCGCGCACCACTCACCCTCTAAGGCAGATAAAAAAGATGTCCACGCAAGCGAAGCCGCGGGAAAAAGCTAGTTACTCATAAAGCCCTAATTCAGGGTAGGTTCGAGCCCCTCGGTGTGGACGTATATGAGCTGACATTATTCTTTCTTCTGGAGGTGGGCGTTAATTACGACACAGTCTTCGACTAATGCAGTTATTATCGTACACATCGACTAATGCAGTTATTATCGTACACATTCATTTTTTTTCACAATTTTTGATAAGTTTTCGATCAGAACAAAAGCTAGGTTTACAGGTTTCGTTTTTTAAATTATTGATTAAAATAAACAACCAACGGCCGAAATTATCCTGTAAAATATACTCGTACACGTATATAACCTCGGCGTCAAAAAAATGTTTTTTTCTCAGTACAATTTCATACAAAATGGTGCTCCAAAAAAGGACGATTACTTACTTAAATAAAGAAAACTAAGAAAAACAAAAAAAGTGATATCAGTAGGTAAGATTCCTGACTACAACATTCTACAGATCCTCGGGAACTCAGTAGACTGCTCAAAACAAAGATCATGATTTGTTTTTGCAAAATGAATGAAAAATTTTGCCACTTTACCGTAGGCTCTCTTTTGAGCAGTCTACTGGGCTCTCGTGGTTCTCTAGAATATTGTGCTCTAAGACAAATTTTTAGCCAGGGATCTAACTTACCACATTTTAGTTTTTTTAGTTTTCTTTTGTTTAAGAAAGTAATCGTCCTTTTGGAGAACACCCTTGAGTATGAAAATGTACTAAAAAAAAATGAGGTGCGTTTTTTGACGCCGAGAGTATATTACAGGAGTATATCGTGACCGAACAGCACGAATCTAACTTGGTTTTCTGACGTAAAAATTTAACTACTTACGTTTACTAAACCTTAATTAAACCTGTTATAATCAATTCAGAACACCCATGGAATAACGTAAATCCTTTTTCAAGTAAAGCGAGCCACACATCAGATTCCAGTTTCGATAGAATAAATTACAGGTTTATATATTAACAGTTTATATTTCAATTAACAGAGGAGGTCAAACTCAGTTCAAAAATAAAAGGTAGATTTCACGGTAGATTTAGTGTTAGGGCTTTGAAAATGAGTTACAAAAAACTCTGCATCACGACGGAGCAGAGTTTTCCTTACAGTCACGCGTTGGCAGACTTACCGTCAACATGCCGAAACGTGCTGTGACATGTCTTAAATGCACCTGTCTTAATTACAGTGAAGGATAGGACCTATCACGTGTCGAAACTTTATTCGAGGTCACCACAAGTGTTTCACTTTTTGTTTTGATTGTTGTATTAAACTCAATAATATCTACATTATTTTTAATCTGACAGGTCAAACGAAATTTTGTTTAAACGAGATGATTGTTATAATAGAATGTATGTAAACACATTAGTTTTGTTTGTCTAACCCAATTTGCAAAACACATTAATTATGAGCCCAGTCAGTCAGTATGTAGTTGTGAAACTATCGCCATGTACTTTGAACTGTTATCTACAGCGTAGTATTCCCAAACTTATTGGTAACTTTCCACGGCACGACACGGTGAACTAGTTCCGTGCGGAGCTTTAATTTTTGGATTGAGCATATAAATATTTGGCGCCCTTTTTTACAGATGTAAACAAAGTATATGACGGATGACCTGTCCCGTCCGATATTCCATGGTTTGACACTAAAATAAAATCGCACCGACTTTGGTCTAACAGCTGTTTTGGAGCTTCAAGCCACAGAAAAAAAAAGGCCACAGAAACGCAGAAGGCTCGTCTGACCTTAAGGAGGGGGGACATAACAAAATAGAAAGGATTAATTGATTTTGAGATAATATATGATTTATTTTGTATTTTTTAGGTAAGTCAGTATATATAATTATATATATTGGTTTGCGGCGCACACTTTGGAAACCCCTGGCGTAGTAATATTAGATGCATCCGTGTCTACAGTTACGATCCTATTAGGTATATTAGAAATAATGATTAAACAGAGCTAGTTTAAAAGGTAAACTTTAAAATTGTAGGATACATACTGTATTGTATTGTTGTATAATTGTTAACTATATACACTTCAGATCATTACATTTTTATTTTTTTTATAAATAATTTGAGTGCGTTTGGCTGCACTTCACCTGATGGTAAGTGCCAATGCAACCGAGGATATAACACGCAAGCTCAAATAGTGCGTATTCACTCTCGACTTGAAGATTCCTAAATTATATGAATTCCACTCCTTGGCCGTTCGCATAATGAGCGAAGAAGCAAAACACTTCGTGCGTAAAGGTGGAACATTAACGACAAAGGTGTGAAATCGCCCTATGCGCCTGGTCGTCCGATGATGAAATGGAGAGGGGGGAATGAGGTCGTGAAGCTCCAGGGCACACTCTCCGAAATGAATTTATATCTATGTGGAATATACTATGTTGTACTTATGTTATATTATGTAGAATACTTACTTTATATTCATATGTATTGAATGTACTATACAGGCTGTAACAAAATTGGTGTAGGTCCCGTTAACTGGGGCTTCTTCTCAACATACTGAACATCTTTTGTTCTACGACTTTGCTGAAATCGTATTTTTTTTTAACTACATACAAATCGATCAGCTGATCGACCAATTTTGTGCATATTTGTATGGGGGGTCCAAATATATATTTTTTTGATATGACTATGGGTTCCTTAGGGAAAATTGTTCAGTATGATGAGTAGAACCCCAGTTAACGGGACCTACACCATTTTTTACACCTGTATAATCCTTACTAATATTATAAATGTGAAAATGTGCTTGCTTGTTTGTTACCTTTTCACGCTTCAACACCCCGACCAATCTTGATGAAATTTTGCATGCAGGTAGCCTGTGTCACTGGGGAGGGAATATAGGCTACTTTTTATCTCGTGAAAATAGCATAGTCCGATGCAGTTCCTGAGGGAACTGAAAAAATACTCTTTATTGGTTAATTTCTTTAACATCGCAACGGTACAATGGATTGTTGTGATTTTTGCACAGATAGTTGAGGAGGTGGGAAATGACATAATTTACTAATTAGCATATCCTGACATAGTTCACGAGGGATCTGGAGAAAACTCATTTCTACGCTCGCGCACGTCGGCGTCGCAACGAAGCAACGGATAAAAGTGGTTTTTTGTATAGAATTGTTTGAGAAAGTGGGAAGTGACATAGACTGACAATCAGAATAGCCCGATATAGTTCCTGAGGGATCTGGAACAAACTCATCTCGCGGCTCGCGCACCAGTGGGTGCGGTGGATCAGATAGTCAAAAAAACTATGTCCACGCGGGCGAAGCCGCGGGCAAAAGCTAGTTGTACAATATTTCCTAAATGCTGTTGGCTTCTTTATTATATTGTAATGCAACAAAAAAAAATTGAGGTACCTACCTTCGTCATTGTTGCTTGGTCACGTATTATCCCGTGATCCCAGATATGATATAAAGATGATTTTTACTTATGTAACATTTTTTGGATCAATATGTTGACATCATATCAGCTCATATACGTCCCCACCAAGGGGCTCGAGCCTACCCTGAATTAGATCACGGGCCTTAGTCGACACGTGGGCCCAGTGCGGGTTGGTCGACTTCACACACAACCTTCGGGTATCTCCGTAGGCGTGTGCAGGTTTCCTTACGATGTTTTCCTTCATCGAAAGAGCGTCGGATAAACGTACGCGTACGTATGAAATGGAAATTCAAAAACACGTGGCAGGGTTCGAACCATGACCTCCCGGATAGGAGGTAGCGGCCCTACCCGTAACGTCAACGACGCTCTCGATTATGTTTTGGAGAAAAATAAAAATAACATTTTTTTTTCAGTAATACGATATAAAAGCATTGTATTAAGTATTTGTGTTCCTTGATAGATAAAAGGTGATTGTTTTTGATACACTTTTTTTTCAGTTTTTCTTTACAAATATAGTCAACTTACAGATTCCATCTTCTGAAGTTATTTTCATGAGACATTTATGAGTTAGCAAACAGATAAAATGTACACACAAGTAAATCTGCATGACACGTAATGTCAATATTTTTGTTTAACTGGCTTTTAGCATTTAATAATTGGTTTTATTTGAGTAAAATATAAAATTTTACAGGGGACAGACAGAATTCAATAAATGTTTTAAGCCTCAATGAGCAGAAGTTTATTGGCCTACCAAGCTTTACCTACCAGCAAGGAATAATTAATAAGGAGTAACCGACGACCTGGTGAAGGTCGCGGGAAACCGTCGTCGTCGTGGAAATCCTTAGAGGAGGCCTTTGTCCAGCAGTGGACATCTTTCGGCTGAATGATGATGAAGGAATAATTGATTCTTTTTGCTCGAGGGAAATTTGGATGGGGGAGTTGTGGGGAAGGCTTAGATGGTATTTCTTTTGAACTGGAAAGCAGGGCTCTTATCAGTGGAGTAATTTCCATTTCATTCTGTATTCTGTCAACACTAACTATTGAGAAGAAATTTTCAACAACTTTCTCTTACTATATGTTTGTGTCGCTGGTAGCCCACTGGATGCGGGCAGCGCAGGACCGGTCTCTGTCCAGCCACACTCTGGACACTTCATACAACGGGCCAGAAATGAAATTTCAAAAAAGGAATGACGGAACAAACAAAATGGCGGCGAAATCCTATACGTTCGACAAACAAATTGTAACCAATCTCTATCAATCTGGGTGACGAGGGGGTGAGGTCGGAATCTAGAGAGCAGCAGGGAGTGTCCATGCTGTATGTTAGTACTAATATGTATCAAAAAAACGACGAAGCGTTTCGAGAAAAGGTAGGTAGTGCCCTTGGAAGCGTTTCGAGAAAAGGTAGGTAGTGCCCTTGCGCTTTGCTTGGCTCGTCTTGGCGGGGCACTATCGTGCCCCCAGATACTTTGGTCCAGCAGTGGACGTCATTCAACTGTTATGATGATGATGATAATGATATTTGTGTAATGTTCAAAAGACATTAATTTTGCGTCAATTCAATGTAACATACAAAATTCACTGGAAGAGTTAACATTTTTCAAACAATGCAATTCGCGCAATGAAATGAGTCACCTGTGGCGCGGTGCGCTGTTATTCATTCTTCGTTCATCCGATCTTCTTTTCATTCCATCTATTTATTTTCCATCTATGTGACAATATGACAAAATTCTTTCCGAATACAAAACTTCATTATATTATAAAATAATAGTTATTTATGATACAAGGGTGGTAAAAAGGTCAATAACAAATGAGTGACATTTGTGAGCCCGAGCCGCATCATTCATAATTTTATTAGTTTTCACAACTAAAACATCTCAATTCAGTTTTACGAAAATTGCGCCATATTTTAGCTAGCACACGTACGCATGCCTAAGTTTTTTTTATTATCATAAATAGACTACAATAAGGCTTGGGATACTAAGCCTCTTTGGAAAAGATTACCTATTCCGTTGTGTAACCGGTCCCACTTCATTCATATTTTTTCTCTTTTCTTCACAAAGATATAACCCAAAGAGAATCTAAACAGCTAGCGTTATGTACTAACCTCACGGAGGAACTACCTATCTTTTTTTAAATTCTCCTTTCAAAAGTCTTAAAGAAGATTCTGTATCTTTGATTATTTTATTTTTTATTTGCTAGAAATGTCTTGTTCCTCCGAGCTAGAAAGTAAAAAAAGTGGTAAAGTAAAAGCACGTGTGCGCTAAAATCAATTTTGCGCACACTTGACTGGCATATAAAGGACCACTTTTCGAGCAACTGTATTGAAAAATAAATTACCTAACTCAGATATATTTACCGGCTGCTCCCTTTAAAAGACCCATTTTGGGTAAGATATAATTATATGTATAATTCGTTTGTGTATAGTGTAAACTTAATATGTATAACGTTTTCTAACTCTCGTATATTTCTTTTTAGGTCTTATTTTTACCAATACAATAAATTCTGTAGCACGCATCTTCTTTTTAAACCCACGCCTACTACCGTACCTACCTACGAAGTTGTGCTACACACCATACACGTCATAATAGTGACTGGAGCTAAGCCAAGTTCCACGCAGTTTTAAGTTACGAATAAATAACTCTTATTTGCAGGAATCAACTACAAGTCAAGGATGATGAATACTAAATACTGTAAAGACAAAAATTTTGGTTTTTGGCACTTATCCCATTGCCATAAGTAGAACATCCAAAAATTTCCACTCACCCGCGTTTGTAACGGTTTGGCTTTTATACAAACATTGAATTGTTTTTTTAACTACTTAAAACGAGTTTCGAATGTGGAGAACACACTAATTAAGCTAAAATCAAACTAATTTTGAATTAAAAGGTGTTTTTGCTGTTTAAATCTTGGTTGAAAAAATGTTTTTAGGGTTGCGTAGTCAACAAGGAACCCTTATAGTTTCGCCATTCCTGTCTGCCCGCGGCTTAGCTCAGAGACTATTAGTACTAGACAGCTGTTATTGCCATGGGTATATACAGTGTGATAGTCTTCTAAGCCGTTAAAGGTATCAACTACATCTAACTTGCAACAAAATAAAGTCATATAAACAGGGGATCGAAAATCAGCGGTTCTCGAGTTAAAACACATTTAACATTTGTATGAGAAACGCATTGATTTTATTCTTCTTAATTTTGGGAAAAATATTATACCTACTATAGTAAACGTACGAAATACGGTAAAAAGTTCTCTATTTATGCGCTTTCAAAAACGTAAAAAAGTTGCAAAACAGCAATTTAACAAAAAAAACTGTTAAGAAGGTGCTTGAAATCCCTAACAAATATCAATTAAAATGGATCAGATGAGTATTTAATATCTAAAATTTTACCATGTTTTCCACATAACTAGGCGTTCAGTGATCCTTTAACATCATTTGAATAAAGTTTATTCACAAGTTGATCAAAAAAATCGAGACCTGATTTTTCGATAGAAAATTTATGGAAAAATTAATCCATTTTTCATACAAAATTTTAAAATTAAATGGGCTTAAACTCGAAAACCGCTGATTTCCGACCCTCTGATATGACTTTTTTTGTTGCAAGTTAGTTGTATTTTATCCCTTTAACGGCTCAGAAGACTCGCCCGTTCACACTGTCTGTATATTAATCACGTCGTCAAAGTGGTATAATAAATTTTGAAAAAAAAAAATTATTAGGGTATCGTTCAATAGGTCGTTCAAAACTACTCAGGATTTGCTGAAAACCGTTTTTTGTTTCAGGGATCCGTTTCACCAAGAGATGCAATTGCGGAGGGATTGTGTTACATAGAGTCTGATTGCCCTATAAATTCCAAAATAGATGAGTTTCAAAATTATATGGTTAAGTTTTGGCTACAAAATGAATCATTTGTTGATAGATGTAGATACAGGGTGTCCCGCGATAAAGTGCAACCCCGAAAGAGGGTGAAACTAGATCAAAAATTATCGTCAAAAAAATAGTTAAAAAATAAATAAAAAATATATATATATATTTATTGCAGATTTAAGATTTTAATTTTTACAAGGACTCTAATGTGCAAAAATATTAATTTCTTCCAAAGTAATAGGTCGATTTCGTTGAAATAACAAAAAATATTACGACAAATACTTGGCAAAGATAATAAAGTAGCAAATAGCTTGCAAAAAAGTAGCTATCATGAATTAAACTTGACTTTTTGTAATAAAAATGCATTTTAATAAGCTGTTTTTTTTCAATAAAATCTTAATTTATCAAGATTTTGCCCATATTACCAGAAAATTTTATGGCTTACTATTGTTTTTTATCATATCAGCTTTCAAACAAAAAAAAATCTGCACCTTAACTCGAAAAAACAAGCTAGCTAAGAACTTTTGAAGTGGACCACTGATTACGTCACCACTCAGGTAGAGACTTTTTTATTATTGTTGTACCAATTCAGTTGCCGGGCTTAATAAAAAAGTGGTAAGTGGTCCACTTCAAAAGTTCTTAGCTAGCTAGTTTTTTCGAGTTAAGGTGCAGATTTTTTTTTGTTTGAAAGCTGATATGATAAAAAACAATAGTAAGCCATAAAATTTTCTGGTAATATGGGCAAAATCTTGATAAATTAAGATTTAATTGAAAAAAACAGCTTATTAAAATGCATTTTTATTACAAAAAGTCAAGTTTAATTCATGATAGCTACTTTTTTGCAAGCTATTTGCTACTTTATTATCTTTGCCAAGTATTTGTCGTAATATTTTTTGTTATTTCAACGAAATCGACCTATTACTTTGGAAGAAATTAATATTTTTGCACATTAGAGTCCTTGTAAAAATTTAAATCTGCAATAAAACAAATATATATTTTTTATTTATTTTTTAACTATTTTTTTGACGATAATTTTTGATCTAGTTTCACCCTCTTTCGGGGTTGCACTTTATCGCGGGACACCCTGTATATGGTGTGTGAGCGAGGAAATGCACCGAACTACTAACAATGTCGAAGGTTGGAATAATAAACTCAGTAAGGCAAACAAAGAAAAAATCCGAATAGTATGCATATCTTGACTGTCTTAATGGAAGATGCTAGCATGTACAGCATTACAATGAAACAATTTGAAAAAAAAAAGTTTACTCCAAGTAATCAAAATGTTTATATTAATGAAAAAACGAATGGATAAACTATGTCTTGCACAATATAAAAAAACAAGAAATCTCAGTAGGACTGTGTTTGAAACAGCTTCAAATTCAGTGTAGAAAGTTAAATAAATCCACACAAACAATACATCATTCCGTAGTCAAAAAGCAACCCCTAGGCTGGTTTCACAGCTACGCGGAGTCATCCGCATCATGGTCAGTGACGTGCGCGTGCGGTCAATCGCTAATGTTCTTACTTTAAAACCGGCAATTTATACCGACCCGCACGCAAGATGCGGACGAATCCGCGTAGCTGTGAAACCAACCTTATAGTTTCGCCATGTCCGTCCGTCAGTCCGTCAGTCCGGTCTTTTTATTACATTTACCTGACCTATGTCTTTGGGTGCAAATAAAATATGAATTCATTCATGTTTCTTCTTTCTTGCATTCATTCAATCATTTAATAGTCAGTGGAGCGACCACACGCTGCTTTTTAAATGTTTGATAAAGGTGAATCACTTTTCTTCTTAAAAGTACACATGTTTTATAACATGGGATTCAATGGAAATAGCAAATGGGACCCATCGTTAATAACTTAAAAATGGGATCTAAAACTGAGTTCCAACGAAAATAAATCAAATATTCTGCTACCGACTGAAAACATAATTTGTTTTTTAAACATACATTTATTTTTTGAAAAGACTACGGAACTCTACTGCGCGAGTCCGACTCGCGCTTGGCCGGTTTTATTAAACCTTTTACTGCAATCGTCTTTACCACTCATTTGGGCTAGTCAAGTTACCGAAAAAGTCGCGAAGCAAGTCTGATAAAAGGATTGTATAGGGCCGCCAAACTTCACTAGGTATTACCAAGGAATATTACCAAGGAATTATTATTAAGGAATATTACCAAGATTCAAGGTATTTATTCAAAATAGGTGCAAGTTACACTCTTTCTTATAGTCATAAAATAATAATAAAAAAAGGTGAAAAATCAATAAATAAACAATCATTAGTTTACAATGTCAAAATTCAATCATTGAAATAAACCAGATTATGTCATTAGAACATGAAAACAATATGACACGAAAAGTTATACATAAAAATCATTGAATGTCATTGATACATTTGACAAGAGTAGGCCAGTTCACACGGGCAGCACCCGGTCACGAGTATAACGCGAGAGTCAACCAGGGCTCACATCAACCATATTAGAGGGAAAGGAACGACCAAGATTCCACAGCCTCATTTTAAGGCGCCATAAATATAAAAGAACTTAAACTCACCCTATAAAGACCTCTGATGCCTTCCGTCCGATAAATCTTCGTGAGGCCATCCACCATTCCTTTATATCTCTTGTTATCCGAAACCACGTCTTCACTGTATTGTAAGCATAGTCTGGTCTTCACAACCCAGATGGGGTTGGTCATGACGAGGGAGAGGATCCCGGCTTCTGCTGCGGCCAACATGTGGAGGCCGGGCCCGAGCGGTGTGCGCGCGTTCCCGCCCTGTATCCATGTCTTTATTGCGTTGTAGCTGGTGACAAAAATAATCAGATTTTTTAATACATTTTAATATAAAATGTAGTCTAGCTAAGAAAAATGTAGTGTAGCTAGACTACTATTTACTTTTCATACTTACTGTACTCTAGTTCTAATATATAGTTTGCGCACCGCATATCTACTTAAATATTATAAGAGGGAAATTACTTAAAATTTTTCATACAGTTCGCGCACGTCGTATTTACTTAAATAATTTAAGAGGAAAACAACTTACAATAGGAAGTAGAATCCCCATGCTGAACCTGAACCCCAGACGTTGGGAGTGACCCCACGGTAGAGTCCCCGGAAGCCCTCCTTCTTCACAATGGTCACGAAGGCGCTCCCCAGGCCATCATATCTTGGTACTGTAGCGGTCCTGCCGTCATTTACTGGAAATATCAGAAAATATTGACAGATTGGCCCTGCGGATTGATCATAAGTGAAACAGTGAGAGAATGCCCTACCATCATGGTTTCATGTATGATTCCGGATTTCCTGAAAACAAACCAAAAAGCCATTGATGTGCCAACGTTTGCGTCAAAGTTGATACAAACCGTTGACACCTATGTTAGCAATGGTGTGCGATGGTTGAATGGAAGCGAGAAGTTTGTTACTTTCTAAATCCCAAGTTCTAGGGTACTACTAGATCCGAAGATCAAATCCAGGACGATTTTCGAAACCTAAGTAATTTTATTGAAAATTTGATTGCATTTGACTGCAACTCACCTAGTGGAAAGTGATAATGCAGTCGAGGATGATACACGCAAACTCAAATAATGCCTATTTACTCTCGCCCTGAAGGTCCCCAAATTGTAATAGTCGGAAAAAACACTGACACAGGTAAGGATCGCTCCATCTCCATCGCTGTGCTCATAATAAATGAGGAAGTGTAACACTTCGTGGGATAGGTAGGTGAAAATCAACAATAAAGGAGTGGAACCCCTGATAGCATCTCGTTGACTGAGGGTGGAATAGAGGCTGAGGGAATGAGGTCGTCTAGTTCTTAAGCACACTCTTCGAAATGAATTCGATAGAATGCGAAAAACAGACGATATTGCGGCGATGTTCAAGGCTTTGGAGCTTTTTTTGACTAGCTCGTCGTCAATGCCTCTCCGGGCACGTCAGTCGATGGCGTCGAAGGTGTTCATGGTCCATCCCATAAATGTAAACAGTGCTCCATACTCGCCGCGGACTATATTCAGGCATTTGCCAGAGGAGTGGATAAACAACAACACTATTATCTTCACTTCCTAATTGTTTACAGTAGTCTGTCAGTGAGAAACTTAAGCATGCTGTTCTTATTTTTTACAAGTTAGATGAAAAACACAGAACAGGTATTGTTTATTACCTGTTCTGTGATGAAAAATATACTAATTTAAGTAGAACAAATAATAATATTCTATTGAAATGGACAAATAGACATAATGAATAAGTAACTAATAAATGAGAAGTCGAAATGCACTTTCATAGTGGATTTCAAATAAAAGTGATGCCTGATATCAATGTACTTGGTTTGAGCTTGGGATCTATTGTTAGGAGTTAATTTGAATGAGTTTCAATTTTCATATAAAAGAGTACTTTGTGGGTTGTGGTATTGCAAAATACACATTCTGCCAAGAAGCCATTGTCAAGTATAAAAGATAATGAAAACAACATCTGACATTTTCAGTTGCTGTATGAAATGCTATTTTATGTTTGTCTATTTGTTATTGAACTATAAATCCCGTGACAAACAAACCTCAGCAATGATAATTAATTAAAATTGATAATAATATTAATTAAGGATAGATTATATTGCTAATGGGATCAGAAAATACAAATTTATTTGGAGC
This sequence comes from Coleophora flavipennella, assembly GCA_947284805.1. Classification (NCBI taxonomy): domain Eukaryota; kingdom Metazoa; phylum Arthropoda; class Insecta; order Lepidoptera; family Coleophoridae; genus Coleophora; species Coleophora flavipennella. The sequence continues at coordinate 13,275,777 of OX369256.1, read as the reverse complement.
TAATAATTCTTTTTACTCTTATCCCACTTAGTTTTAATTTTTCTGTTAAAAAATTAGTATTGTTTTTGTTGTATGCAATATTGTTATCTGGTAGAAATGATTTTCCAGATTGTATGATTGTAAATTTTTGTTTTATTAATTTATTAACCTAACTTCTATGTGTAATAAAGACTATTTTGAATTTGAAAGAGCAGAATCATCTAACAATCCATGTTATCTAAGTCTTGATGCCAAACATCAGTGTTAAGAACATTGATGTGTTCCAGCTTGAAGATAGGATAGCCAGTTCTCCATTGCCTTGGGGAATCATGCTAAGCCCGCTTCCATCTTTGGCATCATTGTCACTTACCATCAGGTGAGATGACTCCAAGGGTTTACCAATTATGAATAAAAAAAGACAATAATATAGGGCCTTTGATTTGAGACTTTCTTCTGTTTAACCCTACTACCCAATAAAGAGGGTAATCTTTTTCAGATTTTTTTTTTTAAACGGACAAGCTTGTTGGTTATGGGGGCCTTTACAACTTCACCAGGCAGGGGAGGCGAGTACGGAAGGCACTCAACGTATTGCACAGCAAAAAGATGCAACTGCCTAAAGTCACCCAGATGGGCACGGACCTCGGCTTAGGTCGTTGCTTGGACGGGGGAGGATCAGAGAGAAGCGGCCTGGTATATGCGCAGGAGCGGGGCTTTTTGTGAGATTGTGCAGCAGATGGTCTTTACTGCTTCAACTGACAAAAGGGAGACTACGAATGGTACTCTGCAGAATAAGTTTAGGGACAACTAGCCAATGGGCATGGATTTCGGCTCAGAGTGTACTTACAGGCTGTGAGATTGGAGATAGAAATAGGTCACCTTATTTGCATATTTTTTATAGTTCATTTCTTACCCACGTTGATTTTTTATTAAGCTATTGTATAGCTTTTATTGTGGGCTTTGAGGGGAGCGAATCAAGAAATTTCGTAATAAAATAAAACCTGACACCCCAAAAAACAAAAATATTATTATATGGCGATGGCGATTGATGATGGCAATTGATGATGATGATGATGAACTTTCTTAGTGTTAATTTATTACATAAACATCCCGCGCCCCAAGGACTATATGGTACTGGTAATAACTGCATAAATCTATATATATAAAAGAAAGTCGTGTTTGTTACAACACATAACTCGAGAACGGCTGGACCGATTGCCATGGTTTTTGATTTGTTGGATTTGTTTCCGTCCCGAATAGCAGAATACATCTTAAAAACAATGAAAACGGGTTTTCCTTCCTGACGCTATAACTCCAGAACGCACGAACCGATTTCGCTAATTCTTTTTTTGTCGAGTTCGTTATTGTCAGGAGAAGGTTCTTATGTAGGGTAGGGTAGGGTAGGGTAGGGTAGGGTAGGGTAGGGTAGGGTAGTGTAGTGTAGTGTAGTGTAGGGTAGGGTAGTGTAGGGTAGGGAAGGGTAGGGTAGTGTAGGGTAGGGTAGTGTAGGGTAGGGTAGTGTAGAGTAGGGTAGGGCAGTGTAATGTAATGTAAGGCGGTACGAAGTTCGCCGGGACAGCTAGTAAAAAATAAATAAATAATTATAATTGCATAAGTTGATAAAAAATGTTATGCAATAGCTTTACCGCGGCAGTCCCCGAGTGCCACACATCTTTTTTAAAGTTCACATTTTATGCAGTTGGGATTTTGATTTGTTAAATTTACTTTTTTATTTTACACTTTTTAGTTAGAATCTAAAACGGTAAATTTAGTTTCTATTAAAATATTAAAGTGATAGTGTTCAATGATACCCCACTTAACATAGTTTGTCAACTTTATTTTTTTTCTTATCCACTTTTTATCTGGTTGTTACCATATTGAATTTTAATTACTGTCATATCTTTAGTGACACTTGCAAGATTAAATTGAATTGATTGACGTAAGAATCATCAAAATCAGCTCACGTATTTGGTCTGTAGAACGCCACAGAGGAACAAACATACATACATACATAGGCTGATAAACACAACACTCTCCTTTGCATCGCTCAGTCAGGTAAAATGATATCAATTTTCACTATAAATTTTAACTCTTACTTAAATAAAACCTAACTATACTAACTACTTACTACTTTTTAATCATACATTACCTTTTGGCCATTGCTTCACCTGCTATCATCTTGGGAACTATGCATTTTTCTAAAGTAAATACTATTCTATGTCATTCTCCTACCCTTTTAAAACATTAAAATGTCTGTAGACAAATAGTTTATCTTATTGAATAAAGAAATATCCATCAGCTGGCTATATGAACATGTGTTGAACTTAACATCATCAACAGGGTTACTTTCACTGGCATCTCAAGTTCAAGGTTGAGGAAAATATATCGATTTTGAGTGTCCAGCTATGGACATTGATTGAAAACCAGTAAGGCAAGCAAACAAAGAAAACAAATGCAGAAATAGGAGTCAACAGCCATTATCAATGAAACCAATACCAGTAACAATAAAGAAATTGGTCAGCAAGTGTTCTTACGAGCGAGAAGTAATCAATTAATCGACTTAGAAAATTGATTTTTGTTCTGGCACATGGCATGGCTGACAAGGAATCAGCTGAGTGAATCACTTACCAGCAAATCGAATTTTGATGAGATCCAGCGGATGGAGTATGAGCGTGGAGGTGACGCCGCCCGATATGCCAGCTACCAGGTGTTCGTACTTGATGTGGTTAAGCAGAGCGAGCTTGGAAGACGAAGGGTTGGGATTCTTCATTGTAGTCATGCCGAAACTAGATCACAGATAAACTTATAGACATTGTGCGAGCACCACCAAACGCCTACCGGCAGACACCCCAGAATTCTATGGAGAAATATAATTTTGCAGAATCTTTACTAAACATTATTGCTTTCGTAATATTACCACGAAATTACGTTTCGCGATTGCGTTGACTTCCTCTCTCCCTCCGCCGAATTAGAAGTCACGTTCCTTGTGCAGGTTTGTCATCTTACGTAACTACCTGAAAAATAGAAAAAGGTGTTACATACGCGGCAAAATAAAAATATTCTGTGTATGTTTTTTTTTCATGTTTATTGTATTTGTATTTTGTTAAACAGGAAATGTATCAAATATAATATCAACAGTTATAAATATCAAAATTCGTCTGTTTAATGCATCAAATAACTAAGAGAAACGGAACGTTTGCTGATGTCACTTGTTAGTGTGACCATCAAGGAATTTTTAAGTAGTAGCAAGTAGCAAAGACTAAAATGACCTTTTTAATATGCAAAGATGACCTTACTGTATCAACAAAGACTAAAAAGATGACCTATTATTACTAGAGCGTCACTAAAGCCCCAAACGACTTAAAAACTAAACTAAAAAACCCTAGAAAATTGGACTATTAGAAGAAATGCACACCAATAATCGGGGAAGACAGCTGTTAGACCATGGGTATACATTTAGTATTCCGTGGTTACAACTAGTTGGACAAAGCAGTTGGACCATAGGTCGGGAGCCGTATTTCTGATGAACCGTGACAACGAAGCGATTATGAATAAAAGGTAAGCCTTTCAAACAATGTTTGTTTACATTAATGAGGCAATATAAATAAAATGACGCCGTGCGTGTGTGGCGGGGATTTACTGGTGAACATTTATCTGTATAGTTCAAGCTCGTATGGACATTTCAGCCGTTTGGGGCTTCAGTGACGCTTAAAAGAAATTTTATTTTGGTGCTCTCATTATTTCTAACGCTAGCATTGAAGAGATATTTGATGCAGATTGTGTTACAAACTGGGAAATTCTTTTGACAACTGTGCAGCACGAAGCATGCAAGGGTCGTGGCGAAAACAGAAAACAACGATATTGAAAATAACGTGTCTATTGTCCAAACCAAAACAAACAGCATACGGCGAGCGACTGAACGAACATAATTCAAATTCACAGAGCGATTTCGCGTCTAACCCCGCCTCACCTCACCCCTAACGACTGTCATTGGCTAACGGCCACGCGTCGTTTTGCAAAAGAAATTCAAGTCCTTATTTGGTAATAAATTAGGTGTCCCAGGGGTGAGGCAAAGCATCGTCGCGGGGGGAAGGGGTATGCATCCGTAACATTTCTCCCGCCGTGCACCTGCAATGTGCATAAAAAAAATTGTCTAAATGAAATAAATTAAACGTGTTACCGATGCATACTACCATCCCATCCCTAAATACATAACCAAGTACATAGGCTGTTAACAGTCACTACGCAATAAAATAAACAGTTTTTACTTATTACAAATAAAATAAATGTAAGTTATTTTTCCTTAATGTGGGATGGTCAAGGCCTTTACAAATAATTTATAAACAGTTTTACATCTGTGTAAATTATACTAATTGTACATAATAAAATCCCAACATAGAATCTAAAATACAAGTTTGACTATTATTTTAATTCAATTTAGAGTTGAAGCTAAGTCATCAAGATCTAATGTAAGTCAAATAAAATTAAATTTCTGAGATAGTACATTAAATCTTCCTTGATAGTACCTAATAACAAGTTGTAATTAATTACACTGAGTCTTACTAATTGCCAAGTTTAAGTAAAATTTATAATCACAATCACAAAGTATGAAATCCAAAATCAACCAAACAATCTAAATGAACAAACAACAATAAATCTACAGGGTGTCCTATATTATCTGTAAAATAATATGTTGTCACATTGACTTTTACATTTCTAAATATGAATAATTTTGATGATACTGATGCCATAATTGAAATTAAGATTTACATAATTTACATCAAATATTAAATTTTTCTTTTCTATTCCAAATTGAAATACAATTAAATTGGCAAATCTATTCTGTAGGTATTATTATTACACGCTTTGTTGCCCTACGCATCACACCGTTTTTCGTTTTGACATCTACAACCCTTACAATCCCGTCTGTACCTGGATGAATCCGCTCAACTCTGCCCTTAGGCCAGACGTTCCTCGGGAGTGTCTCGTCCACAATGACAACTAAATCACCCACCTTGATGGCTTCGCCTCGACCATGCGGCTCCCGCCGGTTTTGCAGTAGCGGTAGGACTTCCCGTACCCAGCGTTGCCAAAAGAGATCCGCCAGGCGCTGTGATGCACGCCAATGTGAGCGTTTGAGTTCATCCTCCCTTACGAATGTCCCAGGTAGCGGGACTTTTGAAGGACCGCCGAGTAGAAAGTGGTTCGGGGTGAGAGCAGCATCATCTTCCGCCGAAACTGGTACATGGGACAACGGTCTTGAGTTAACCGTAAGTTCCACTTCTGTCAGTAAAGTGTGGAGCACGTCTTCGTGAGGGTGTCGGTTGTGGAGCGTAGTACTTAGTGCAGTCTTTACAGAACGTACCAACCTCTCCCATGCACCGCCCATGAATGGTGCACCAGGTGGGATAAATCGCCAATTAATGTGTCGTACGTCGGCCTCTCGCTGTAGTGACGATAGTGCTGCCCTGCGTAGCTCGGCATCCGCACCATGGAAATTGGTTCCGTTATCGCTCCATATAGTGTCCGGACTCCCCCGGCGCGCCATCATTCGTCGAAGTGCAAGAATCGCAGCGTCGGCGGCTAGAGAAGAAGCAACCTCTAAATGAACGGCCCTGGTTGTGAGACATGTGAAGAGGGCGACGTAGCGTTTCTCATGGTGTCTCGCTACGGTGACAGACAGTGGTCCAAAGTAGTCTACGCCTGTGTGTGTGAAAGGACGCTGATGATGCGCGAGGCGGCAAGGTGGCAGGTCTCCGGTTGGCGGTACGGGAGGAACAGCGCGGCGTAGGCGGCAGGGCTGGCACTGCTTGATGACTGATCGAACAGTAGGCCGCAAGCGCAGCGCCCAGTGTCTCTGGCGCACTTGGTTGGTTACGTGCTCGACCCCACTGTGGTGAAGCTCCCGATGGATCCAGTCGATGTACAGTCTACAGTATGCGTGATCGCCATCCAGTATTGCCGGTGACTGTGTCTGTCCGTCTATGTCTGTCGCGGCAGTAGTTCTTGAGCGTAATCTCAGTACGCCGTCCTCGTCGATGGACATGGAGAGTTGGCGTAAGCGACTATTGTTCGATACCTTTCTCCCGCCGGCGACATCTCGTAGCTCAGTTGGGAAGCTTTGTTCTTGCAGTGCGCGTATCCATAGTATTTCAGCGCGTCGTGCGTATTGCGCCGGCAGTGGCACATAGGTGGCGCTTCTCGTGTCTGCACGTGCGGGCGCCCCAGCTCTAGTAGGCGCGGCGCGACGGGTACCTTTCCATTTTGGATCGGTTGGGTCGACGCGTCGATTGTGAGTAGCCGCAGATGTAGTCATGTGGGTTCTGCAGCGGTCGATGAATTGCAGTACTCGCGCCGTACTCCTTATTAGTCGCAGCCAAGAGGAAAAGCGTCTTACCTCGGGTAAAGCTTCTTTCAGTTGTGTGTGGGAGACTGTGGATGCAGTCGTAGTGCGTTCTTCGCCTGTTTCTATGAGTGTGAGCGGATTATCATTCTGTGGCCATAACGTTTCCCCTAGGTAAAGAAAGTCAGGTCCAGTGAACCAACGGTGTGATGCTGAGAAATCGGATGGTGGTTTACGCGTAGCGTCATCGGCTGGGTTATGGGCGGAGGGAACCCAGCGCCATTGTGCCGTGTCGGTCGTCTCTTCCAGTTCAGCGACGCGATGCGCGACGAACGGTTTGAAGGAGTGTGAACCCGCGCGCAGCCACGCGAGCACGGTGCGCGAGTCGGACCACATCACGCGTCGGACGGGGCGCCGCTCATGCTCCCTCTCGACGGCGCACGCCAGTCGTCCTCCCAGCACGGCCGCCTGTAATTCCAGTCTAGGTATTGAAACTATCTTGAGGGGCGCTACGCGCCCTTTCGCCGCCGCGAGTGAGATAAATACTTTGCCTTTACCATCTATTGATCTCCAATAAGCTGCAGCAGCGTAGGCAACCTCACTCGCGTCCACGAATACATGCAATTCAAGTTCTTTTGCGTCACTGTACTTGGGGTAACAACGGGGCAAAGCAAGTCCCTTTAAGTTTTCTAGAGCCTGTAACCATGAATGCCAGGTTTGCAATATCTTTGGTGGAAGGGGCTCGTCCCAGCTAATATTGTTACGCCAAGTATCCTGGAGGATCTGTTTAGCTTGTATACTTATAGGTGTCACTAAACCCAGTGGGTCAAAAAGTGACATCGCAGCCTTCAAAAGCTGTCTCTTCGTCGGGACTTTACAATCAAATGTAGAAATATTAGAAGTATTAAAACTAAGGGTGTCGTCGGCAGGACGCCATACAAGCCCCAGCACTTTTTCCTCTTTGAGTATGGTGACGTGTGCGCTCCCAGCTACCGCGGCGAGCCCCGCGATGGCAGCACGGTCGTTCGATGCCCACTTCTGCAGCTGGAAGTTTCCACGGCGATGCACTTCGTCCACTGCTCTCGACACACAGTTGGCCTCCTCCGGCGAATCGAAGCTCTGTAAAAAATCATCCATATAGTGATTGTTTATTATGGAGCTTGCGGCTTGAGGGAACTCATCTTCACACCTATGTGCATTATAATTTTTGACAAATATAGCCGTACTAGGGGAACACGTAGCGCCAAAGAGTACCGATGTCATCCTATATTCAGTGGTTGCAGTACCAGGCTGATCACGCCAAAGGAAGCGTAAGGCATCTCTGTCACACTCCCTCATCTTTATCCTCAGGAACATATCTTTGATATCAGCACTTACTGCCACCCTCTTTTGTCTAAATCTCATGAGAACCCCTAGTAACGACTTCAATAAATCAGGACCAGTCAACAAGTAATCGTTCAGACAGACGCCATTAGTACAAGCAGCGGCGTCGTGGACTATGCGCACCTTATCAGGCTTTGCTGGATTTAATACTGGGAAATGTGGTAAGTACCAAGTTTTGTCTGTAGGCGCTGGAGTTGGTGCCAGTTCAGCGTACCCATTGTTCAACAAATAATCTACCTGTTCCTTGTATTTTTCCTGAAGTTGTGGATCCTTGTTGAGCCGCTTTTCCACACCTTCCAGTCGTCTGAGTGCTGCAGTATAATTGTTCGGGAAGGGCTTACCTTCTTTCTTCCACAGCAAACCTGTTTCATAACCACCTTGTTGTAGAGGGCGTGTCGTGTTCTGTAGAATCTGCAAGGCACGGCTCTCTGGGTCCGAGTGTGGCTTGCGCGGTTCTACCCCAAGGGCATCCATCTTAAAGTGGTCTTGGACCAGCCGCTCCAGGGAACCAGTGCGGCTTATATGATTGCAGCGGTGCCTTAAAGTTAAGGAGGGTACATAGCTATGTCGTTGGCCATGCAAAACCCAACCTAATGGTGTCAAGGAAGCCACAGGTTGACCTTTAGCGCCCTGGCGTACCTCAGTTGTCAAGAGGAGTTCCCAGTTATCCTGGCCTATAAGTATTGTTGGCTCACCGACCTCATATATAAGTTGATGAGACAGATCCCTTAGATGTTCACAACCCTGAAGCGCCTCAGCCTTTACAGACTGTGCAGTTATGTCCAGCTTGTCAATAGTCCGCGCTTCAATTTCAAAATTATTACTACTATGCTGTCCACAGATGCTAAATTTCACCCGACATGAAGTTAAGGCTTCCACACGTGCTCCACCAACTGCCTCGATATAAAAGGGAGCAGCTGGGCCCTGTGCACCTATTTTCTGGGCTATGTCTGCAGTCAGCAGGGTTACAGTGGAGCCATCATCAAGCAAACCATAAGTGTTTACAGTACCTTTTGGACCTGTTAATTTAACAGGTAATACTTTTAGGAAAGTGCTCGCTGCCCGTGGTGCCCATGTGGATGTCACCGCTGCAGGCTGCCAAGCTGCGTCGCAGGCATGCACGTCCATGGTGCCAGTGAGCGCGTCCATGCCGCCCTCGGACACACGCGCACCACCGTAGAGTGGCAGCGCGCTACAGCCAGCCGCCTGGGTGAAGGCGCAGTCTTCAGCTGTCCTCGTGCAAGCACTGCTCTCCGCTGGTCGTGTAGAAGTGCCACCCTCGGCACTCGGCGAGTGACTACGTTGTGGCTGCGGTCCGTCATCGTTGTGCAGTAGTCGGTGGTGGTAGTATTCACACCCACGCACCACACACTTAACACTCTTACACCGGTGTTGCCACTTTCTTTTAGTCAGGCACCTGAAACATAGTTTTGTTTGTCGAGCTACTTCCCATCTTTCAGACACAGGCATAGCCTTAAATTTTAAGCATGTAGTTGGTGTGTGGCCAGTTTCACTACAGGCAGCACATACATTTTTATTGTTAAAATGTGTAACTTTCATTATTCTATGGGGTCTTGGATGGATATTATTGTCTATCACCTCAGCTTTAGCGTGTCTCGCATTCAAATCAGCCTCTCTTTCCAGGAAGCGTGATAATTTAATAAGCCCCGGATCGCTATCTTTACTATTGAACTCAAAGTCATACCATCTGTTCCTTAGTACGGTGGTTAATTTGTCAGTTATAATATTTATGGCGTCTGTATTATATAAATACTCAGATTTATTTAATGCCCGTACAGTGCTGATAATATTATCTACTCGGGATGCAAAGATACACACATCTCTAGGATTATCTGTCAATTTTGGTAAACTCCGCAGTTTTTCCAATTCACTTGTCACAAGTGCGTGAGGCCGGCCAAAGCGCGCCTCCAATTTATACATTATGTCTTCCGCCTTCATGTTACAAATAAATGAACCCTTCACGGCTTCGAAGCCTAGTCCTTTCAGACTCTTCCGTAGTCGAGCAACATTCTCATACTCCGAGAAGGCAGCCTTTGACTGATCGAAAGCCGCTTTGAAATACAGCCACTCACTACTGCTACCGTTAAAGTAAGGTAAATCTGGGTACCTGTGACTCGCGGGGGGCCGGTCCCCGCGAGCTACCTTTAATATGGCTGCTGCTAGATCCATCGCTGAGTCGTCGCAACCATGCTGTCGCAGCGGCGGCGATGGCGGCCGCAACGGTTGCTGCGGCGTCGGCGGCGGCGCTGTGTAGTAATGCGCAGCCGTGGGCGGCGCTGATGGCGGTGGCCTGTCACCGCGCATCGCGTCGCCGTCGTGTGTGATGTTAGCGTACGGTGCCGTGATGGTACGCTGGATGCTTGTCGGTGTACTCGTACTGCTTTGTGATGGTATGCCTGCCAATGGAACAGTATTCTCGTACAAAGTTGCAGGTGTCGAGTCGTCTGCAGCTTCCAGTAGAGCTAGCTTTGCCGCGGCTAGCTCGAGTCTCGCGCGGGCTAGCGCAATTTTCGATTGTCTCGTCTTTGACCCTGTGTCGAAGTTCTCGTCCTCGCGCCTGTCCCCAGGTTGTGTCAGCGTCGATAGCGGGAACGCGAGTGTCGTGAGCGTAGGGGTCAATGGCCGTGTGGACTGTAATGCGTCGTTGGAACCGCCGTTGAGGTCGCTGGTGACGGTGGGAACCTCCTGTCCCTGGAGCCCCACGCCCGGGAACTGATGTGACAATAGCCCCATGCCGGGGGTCTGTTGTTCGGAGGACTCGGGCGTTACTTCTCCGTCTTGTATCGCCGCGTCGTCTTGGCTTCTTGTTTTCACCATTTTTGCACACTTTTAGGTACACACGCAACACAAATAATAAATCCGGTACGATAGGACCAACTGTGCAGCACGAAGCATGCAAGGGTCGTGGCGAAAACAGAAAACAACGATATTGAAAATAACGTGTCTATTGTCCAAACCAAAACAAACAGCATACGGCGAGCGACTGAACGAACATAATTCAAATTCACAGAGCGATTTCGCGTCTAACCCCGCCTCACCTCACCCCTAACGACTGTCATTGGCTAACGGCCACGCGTCGTTTTGCAAAAGAAATTCAAGTCCTTATTTGGTAATAAATTAGGTGTCCCAGGGGTGAGGCAAAGCATCGTCGCGGGGGGAAGGGGTATGCATCCGTAACAACAACCTTACCTAAAAAGATTCAAAACCAGGCTGCATAAATAAAAAGCGTCAAAGCGTGTTTCTAGGATTAACTGTAGATTCAAGGCTTCAATGGGGCCCGCATATAGAAACGCTAGCAGGTAGGCTTAGCTCAGCCGCATATGCAGTCAAAAAAATCAGGCTCCTGAAAGGATATAGACACCGCAAGACTGGAATATTTCAGCTACTTCCATAGTGTTATGTCTTATAGGATACTTTTGTGGGGGCATGCAGCTGATATAAACACCATATTTGTTCTCGTGAGTCGCTCCGAGATACGTTCAAAGATATGAATATAATGATTTTCCCCTTGTCAATACATTTATGAAAATATAATGTATATACGTAAAACTCTGCGTCTCTTTTCACTGAATAGTGACAGGAACAGTAATTTTGGAATAGGAATAAACTTCAAGTAACTTAGACCAGACTTAGCAAAATCAATAAGTCCTTTGTGGGACAATGCTCACTCATGTATAACATATTGCCCGATGAAGTCTTAAATTTGTCAGAAAAACAGTTTAAAAATTGTGTCAAAAGAACCATTTGTAAAAAAGGTTTTATAAGACATCCGAATATTTAAATGACAAAAATGTATGGGTAGACAGTGTTTCTTCTATCAACACTACTAATCATGTTTAATAGTAATAAAATGATAAAGAACCTAAGAATTGACGTGGAAGGGACAGGACATGACAAGTCTAGTACCTACTTCTTTTAATTAATATTTTTATCTTAGCATTGACATGAGTGGTGCCTGCTCGCTTAAATGTTTGTGCGGATGGTGGCGCATCGGGAGCCGGGTCGTTCCTTTCCCTCTAATATGGTTGATGGGAGCGATGTTATACTCGTGACCGGGTGCTGTCCGTGTGAACTGGCCTACTCTTGTCAAAGGTATCAATGACATTCAATGATTTTTATGTATATCTTTTCGTGTCATATTGTTTTCATGTTCTAATGATATCATCATCATCATATCAGCCGAAGGACGTCCACTGCTAGACATAGGCCTCCCCCAAGGATCTCTACGACGACCGGTTTTGCGCTGCCCGCATCCAGCGGCTTCCCGCGACCTTCACCAGGTATCGGGCCACCTAGTAGGAGGCCTGCCTACACTACGCTTTTACGTTCTAATGACCATAGTCTGGTTTATTTCAAGGATTGAATTTTGACATTATTAACTAATGCTTGTTTATTTCTTGATTTTTCACAAATGAAATTATGTTATTATTATTTTATGACTATCGGAAAGAGTGTAATTGGCACCTATTTTGAAAAAATACCTTGAATCTTGAATTTACCAAATCAACGAACGAATGACAATATTTCATTTAATTTACTCTTATTCCTTAGATTCAAAGTTAAGTTCGCTAGCCGAGTGTAAATGTAAAAAAATGTTTATAAGTTCCAATTTACTTGGATTACTGTACTTTCAAACATTCTTCCTAAAGTTCCTTTGTTTTGCGAAATAGCGCGTTTCTGGCAGTTGTACGATAATTTTTCATCTGGTACGATAATTTTCGAATACTGGTACGATAATTCACTTGCACTCGTCTGGCAACCTAAAATATATCCTCTTTGTTATACATTACTTACGGGTTGACACGGCCAGCTATTGCCCATTTATTACGTAAATCAGCGAGCGAACGAAAATTTTAGATTTAAGAGTGCATAGAATTCTAGAAAAATGTTGAAAGTCGCGGCTACACTAAGGATACTCTCAAAACAGGGCAATCAGACGTGCACCTTCGCGACCGCCGCTGGTTACAAGCACGCCCTAGTGAACGTCCCTCCGACGAAGCTCTCAGTTCTCGACAATGGACTCCGAGTCGCCTCAGAGGATTCTGGAGCACCCACCGCGACTGTGGGGCTATGGATCGACGCTGGCTCCAGGTACGAGACGTCTAAAAACAACGGCGTAGCCCACTTTCTCGAACACATGGCTTTTAAAGGTACCAGCAAACGCTCGCAGACTGATTTAGAACTGCTGGTGGAGAACATGGGAGCACACTTGAACGCTTACACATCACGCGAGCAGACAGTTTTCTACGCCAAATGCCTCGGTAACGACGTCCCTGCAGCCGTCGAAATCCTAGCCGACATCATCCAAAACTCCTCGCTCGCTGAACCCGAAATCGAACGAGAACGTGGCGTCATCCTACGCGAGATGCAGGATGTTGAGAGCAACCTCCAGGAGGTCGTTTTCGATCATCTCCACGCCACAGCTTTCCAGGGCACTCCCTTAGGCCAGACCATCCTTGGACCCACTAAGAATATCAAGAAAATCTCCAAGGCTGACCTACAACAATATATCAAGACCCACTACCAGCCAGCTCGCATTGTCCTTTCTGGAGCTGGTGGTGTAGAACACGATAAACTGGTGTCATTAGCCAACAAGCACTTCAGCGGACTGAAGAACACTGATTCAAATATTCCTGAGCTTGCTCCTTGCCGTTACACTGGATCTGAAATCAGAGTCAGGGATGACTCCATGCCCCTTGCACACATTGCAATTGCTGTGGAAGGTGCAGGGTGGACTGATGCAGACAACATTCCTCTGATGGTCGCTAACACTCTTATTGGAGCGTGGGACCGCTCCCAAGGTGGCGGTGCCAACAACGCCTCATACCTCGCGCGTGCTGCATCTTGTGAGAATCTCTGCCACAGCTTCCAATCATTCAACACCTGTTACAAGGATACTGGTCTATGGGGAATTTACTTTGTAGCTGAGGGACTACAAATTGAAGATATGGTCTACAACATCCAGAAAGAATGGATGAAGCTTTGCATATCAGTCACTGAAGCCGAAGTTGAGAGGGCAAAGAACCTTCTGAAGACTAACATGCTCCTTCAGCTTGATGGCACAACCCCCATCTGTGAAGACATTGGCCGCCAGATGCTTTGCTACAACCGGCGTATCCCGATTCATGAGCTTGATGCTCGCATTGAGGCTGTCAATGCCCAGAATGTGCGAGATGTCTGCTACAAGTATATCTATGACCGCTGCCCTGTTGTCGCAGCAGTTGGTCCCACTGAGGGTCTTCCTGACTACACTAGAATCCGTGCTGGCATGTACTGGCTTCGTGCATAAACAATTAGTAATATAACTCTTAGATTGTGATTCAAATCGGTTAGGAACGAGTAATGCATTACATTAAACAATCACCCAAAATGTCCGTGGTTTTATTGTGGAAAAATAGAACAGTGTCTTTTGGAATGTATTTATTAAATAGGTGAAATAAGTAAATACTAAATACAATGTAAATAAACCAATTTGTTTTTATTTCTTTTGTGTTATTTTTTAATTACTTAGAACCTATAACAATAAATATAAATAGTTTACTCAAAAACTACACACAACATTTATTCAAACCTCTAAACTTTTAGATTTAGTTAACTCATCACTTGGCTTTTCATTTTCCTGAACACTGGCGATACTAGGCCTCTGAATGGTGCTGGTTTTTCTCTTCTGCCCATATGGCAACACTGGTTCACTGTGGTGGATGAGACTGGACGAAGATATGATGACTGACATCTGTTCTGGAGTGGGGCATGCCACAATTAGACTGTCTTCATAGGAGTAACCGGAGTTGGTGAGAAGCTGGCCCATTTGGAGGAAGTAGCCAACCACATTATTCTGGAATATAATAAGTACATTATGATAAAATAATGCTAAACTTAAGTAGCTGTGGGCGGCATGTACATAGCTTGTATAACAGATGGCCATAGGGGCAGTAAAGGGCGACCGCGCACCGAAAGACGTAGCGTAGGCAAGCCTCCCACTCAGTAGACCGAGGACCTTGTGATGGTCACTGTAAGCCTCTGGATGCAGGCTTGTACTTCCTACAGCTGTTTGAAGTATTGCTTAAACTAATTATTAGTCGCAGTGGGTTGGGCTCATCGCTTGTAGAACAGATAGCCATTGGGACAACAAATCTCTGGTTGGGACCGAGTGGCGACCAAGCACAGGCAGATGTAGCAGAGGCCGACGACCTAGTGAAGGTCATACGAGGGAAGTTGCTAGATATGGGCAGGGCAGGACTGGTCATTTTGGAAATCCTTATAGGAAGACTTTTGTCCAGCAGTGTACGTTTTTTTGGTGGACATGATAATGATAAGGGGTAAATGAGCGTTTAGCTCTTTAAGCATCGTTATAATTACGTTTTTATGCAGTTTAAGTATTAATTTTACTATACATTTTAGCTTTTAAATATTTTTTTACTATATATCTATACATATATATGTATACTTGCGCGGAACAGCAACACCCAGTCGTTTTATCCCTTTCTGTTACTCAAAAACGTCACTCGCTAGAACGAAAATACACATTGCATGCGTACCCTCTCGACTGCATGGGCATGCATTCTATGTTCCTCGCTCAAGCGAATGAACTTTCAGAGAGACAGAGAGGAATAGAGTGATGTTGATGTGAAAAGAGCAATGATGTTGATTAATAATGATTCTTACCCTTATAGGGCGGAACAGTATAAACTCTGTCTCTTTGTTAGTGAGGTACAGTTGCATAGACCGCTGCAACGGAGCCAGGTGAGTCTTGATGCGTTTCAGGGTTTCCTTCACGACGACCGCAATTTGTTCCGGCGATGCCCAAGGTTGAGACGTCAGCTGGTCTTGCGGTGTAAATGCTTGGGCCTGAAGAGAAACACAGTTCTTTATGAAACATTGCCTATGCCCTTTAAAAATTGTAACTGTATGAAACTGAACAACTACAGTTCTGAGTTATACGACATCACTGAAATATAAAAAAAACAGCCAAGTGCGAGTCGGACTCGCGCGCCTAGGGTTCCGTAACTCCTCATTCTCTGTACACCTATTCATTTAATACAAAAGACATCAACGAGAGCGACAGAAAAATGTTTTTTTTTATTCAGTTCGGACTCCTTAGCGCGAGTAAGACTCACACTTGGTCGGTTTTTATTGTTGTTGTTTTACTTTAGGATTGGTTCTATAATCACACCAAGTTTCACACTTGTATGTCTGACCGTTTTTATGATAGAGCAAAAAACAAAAAGAAACCCCTAAAAACATGATTCTTATATGGGGAATCCTTAGTAAATTCCCAGTAAAAAACCGTGAAACTAGGACAGACAGACGGACGGACGGATGGATGGACAGACAGACAGACGGCGTAAGCTTAGCAATAGGATCACGTTAACTTGTACGAAGTACGAACTCAAAAAATAATTTGAATGTTTAACACAAATTGTTACACATACGTTTACATTTGCATGGCATCTCTACTTTGCTTTACATAAGAACTATGATTTTTTATTTGTACCATGTCTAAGAGAAAATAAATAATGTCCGCCTACTACCAGGTGGATACACCGGATGCTATCGACCGACTACGCGCAAGGACAGGGAGTTACAAACAAGCTCCAAAGCCTTGAGCATTGCCGCAAAGTTAACTGTTTATCGATGTTCTACCGAATTAATTTCGGAGAGTTTGCACAAGAACTAAAGTTCGTTTGCTGAATTGCTTCACGTTTGACGGTTCAGCAGGTGCAACTAATTCAGTGAACGAACTATACACGACCTCATTTCTTCTGCTCTATTCCAACTTCGGAAAACCAAACACGGGGAGGGCTTCCATTCCTTTGTTGGTAATATTCCACCTATCCGCACGAAGCGTTATCGTTACTATGCGGACAGCAAGGGAGTGGAATTCCTTGCCTGCGTCCGTGTTTTCCGACTCTTTCAATTTGGGGACCTTCAAGGCGAGAGTGAATAGTCAGTATTTGACTGCATAAAAAGTAGAAAAAATGTTTGCCATTTGGATAAAAATGTATCCTATGTCACTCACGGGACCAAGACAAATATAACGACACCTCGAACTCCAAAATCCATAGAGAAGTTTAGGCTACAAGGCGTGCCAAAGAAATAAATATACTATTATCTATCTACTCATGTTTATATTTAAAATATATATTTTTATCGTGGATTATTATTTCTTTGCCTTTTGGAAAATATCAGATTCTTGCGCTATCGTTGTTTTACATAATATATTTGAATATATCTCATCTGCCAAGGTTGTCTGGAAGAGATCGCTTTTAGCGATAAGACCGCCTTTGTACACTTAAGTCTGATAAAACTATTTTGTGATTATTCCTTGTGTGCAATAAAGAATTTATACATACAAATAAACATACTCAAAAACATAACCCGAGTAAAGAGATTTCGATTCGTTATACGGAATCGACTGCAACGTAGCCTTACCTTCTCGACGAAACTTCTTATCGGCTCGGCGAGTATATCCGTGGCATCTCTTATGAACATTTCACAGCAACTCTTCAACTGCCTATCGACCTCCTTCCTCGAATCCAGAAGATGTTCCTTCACCGTCGGCGTACCTTCCAGAAGGAACTCTAGCAATGCATTAGTAGAATTCAAGGAGAATATCTGACGTGGTTTATGTATGAGGCCGTACGCGGCGTTTTTGACATTACTGAAGTCTAAAGTGGTTTCCTTGATGATGAAGTCGACTTGGAACGGTGCGATTTGCTCACGCAAGATGAGAAGGTGTTTGATCTCGAATAGTTGGCCGTCTATGACAGTTCTGGTGGCGGATATTTGTTTAGCGGCGCTGTCGAGACTTTGAACGCAAAGAGATATCGCTTCTTGGGCTAGGCCTTGGAACACTTTCTTTTCTAAGCACCTGGAAAAGGTGAGAACACATTTTATTATTTAGTACAGTTGCTCGAAAAGTGGTACTTTTCGTGAAAGTATATATGTCGCCGGGACATTGTCAAAACCGCGATATTACAATCTCACT
Organism: Coleophora flavipennella; assembly: GCA_947284805.1. Taxonomy (NCBI): domain Eukaryota; kingdom Metazoa; phylum Arthropoda; class Insecta; order Lepidoptera; family Coleophoridae; genus Coleophora; species Coleophora flavipennella. Next base: position 13,258,066 of record OX369256.1, on the reverse strand, counting down.
ACACTAAATTCAGTTAGAATATAATATAACGGTAAATTGACAATCGGCTTACAATTTCACGGCCCATTCTTGTATCTCCGAATAAAACCGATGATTTCTTCTTCTGCGAAGCATTCGGCTACCCAGGGGGTTAAATCAATCAAACCTGACCGAACCTAACATCGCTCGCTCATTTATTTAATATTATTCACTTCGCTTAGTGTTATTGTAATGTCACTAGTGAGATTACAATGACACTAGTGAAATTGTAAGCAGTATGTTACGGTTCACAATCTCGCGAGATAGATCCCGTTAGATTATAATCTAACGTTTTTTACAGTTTTACGGTGACATATAAACATGTGTTGAAAGTTAATATTTACGCCCAATGCGTCTTACTTTTCATCTTTTCAATGGGACACATCACAGGGCGTATTCAATCTACGTCCAGATGTAGGAAGTTTTGTTTACAGCGGAGTCTAGCTAGTTAACCGCAATTATCACACAAAAAAGGTTCCGCACCAACCTTTAACTACCAACAGAACAAAACCTCTCAGTACATACTTTGCTCTAGGTAGATAGGGTCTACTTATTCTGGACTTTGGAAATTTCATTTTCCTGTGGGAACGTAAGGACTTTAGATTTTCTCATGGATTTTCCTGTAATGTGATTTTTTCAAGATTTCAATCCTAGTAGTTTCAGAGATAAGCCCACTTTATCGCCTATTTTCTTAAATAACTTCAAAACTATTTATCAAAAAATTATAAAAAATATATATTTCAAATTATCACAACAAGCACTTTCATTTGATATACATATCACAATAATTTTTCAAAGCTTTTTCCTAAATTCTAATTTACCCCCAAAAGTAGCCACCGTCTTTAAAAATCATTTTTTTAACGTTACACGTCCGTTTTTGGGTCACCAACTTACATATATTTACCGAATTTCAACTCAATCGGTCCAGTAGTGTCCGAGCCTGTGACAGGCGGACGGACAGACACACGAGTGATCCTGTAATGGTTCCGTTTTTACCTTTTGAGGTACGGGACCCTAAAAACAAGTTTTTTTAACAGCATTTAAAATTACCTGTACAGTCTAGACAAAGCTGATAAAGTCCTCCTTACTCCAGGATACCACATGCCATGTAAGTCCACGGGAGAAGCTTGCGGTCGTCTATTAGCTTCCACGTTTATATTGGCCACCTCCTGTGACGTAGCCGATATGTCTGACGTCATCGAATTACGGGAGTCGCTGCGCTTGAGGTTCTGATCTTGGATTGAGAGAGCGATTTGCTGTAGAGTAGAGGTTTTGATTAGGACGAGCGAGTGTATACCTTACATGCTCCATAAATATGAATTTTGATTTTTAATTAAACATTAATCGAGCGAGTGTATCCCTAGCACGCTCCATAAATACGAAGTTTGATTTTTAATTAAATATTGCCTTTTTAATTAAAGGTTGCCTGGTAGAAATCGCTTACAGCGATAAGGCCGCCTTTGCACTCTATGTATATTACAAATTATAAGTCCTGTATTGTTTTTTGGCACGCAATAAAGTATATTTACTTACTTACTTATTAATCAAAGTTATCGGAATTTTGTAATCACGTTTCCAGAAAACCATAACTTATATGTGTTTATGGTTTATCAGATTTCATTGGAGCCATAAAATTATTCTCATTATTCTATGTCCAGCAGTGGACGTCCGTCGGCTGATATGATGATGATGATGACATGTTAATAAAATAAGATTTTAATAAAAAAATATTTATTAAAATTGATGTCCCCTCCGTGAATAGTTTTAAAAACAGACTAGACAAATGGTGCAAAGACAATCCAATTTAGTGCACAGTACTGGACTTAGAATATTTTTTAAAAACACTAACACAGACAGATATGGGCACTTCGGTTATAACCTGCTCGCCTATTAGAATATCAGCGGTGTCGACAGAATATCAGCGCTGTGGTCAGCCACAGCATATGCTGAGTCGGAGCCTTTTCTTTGGTACCGCACAGTAATGTTATTCATCTAACACTTTCGACTGGTGTATGTCTGTTAAGCAACTGCACACCACAAAATTTGTTACTACAGCTTCTTAGTTACATAAGTGTACTAATGGTAATTTATCGCAGTGTATTTGTGTTGTGGTAAAGAATAAATGTTTCATCTATCTATCTATCATCATCATCATCATCATGTCAGACGAAAATCGTTTAATGCAGAGGCCCCAAGGATTTCCACAACGACCGGTCAAGCGCTGCCCCCATCCATCCATCCATTATTAGAATATAATACCTTATAATAATAAAAACAAATAATTCGTACGAAAATTGAAAACATAAGAAGTGTTACGTTAAAATATTAATTTATTTAGATTTGTACACAAATTCCGGAGATCTGACGAACGAACAAACACAGATATTAGGTTTTAGAACGTGTTAACAATATTTTTAATGGATTAATATTCAAACAAGAAAACATTGTATGGGCACAGATTACTAAATAGTTACGTATGGGGGCGCGCAGGGACGCACTCCGAGTTATACTTTTAATATTTCCAGTGAACAAAAAGCTTTTAATCTAAATAATAATTTTAACCGCCTCCGTGGCGTAATGGTTAGTCCATTCGCTTCACACCAGGAGGTCGCGGGTTCGATTCCCGGTGTGGTCATCTTGTAAGACTCGGTTTGGTTGGTGGTAGGGCATTTTCTAAGCCCGCCTGGCTAGCTACCACCATCTTATCAAAGTCTTGCCGTCAAACATCAGTGTTAACAACATTGATGTATCCCGGCTTGAAGATAAGATAGCCAGTTCTCCATTGCGTTGGGGAATCTTGGTAAGCCCGCTTCCATCTTCGGCATCATCGTCACTTACCATCAGGTTAGATGATGCCAAGGGCTTACCTATTGTGAATAGAAAAAAAACAAAAAGCAAAACTAAAGCATTATAGGCTCTGCGAGAGATAAATATTTCGTCTAATGTTTCCGCAAATATTTTTAAACAATGCTTACAAATACTTCTTAAAAAATTGGCTAAGAGCTTTGTCAAAAATTTGAAGCCCTATCATCAAGGTCAAAGAGTTTCTGTTTTATATCCAGAGGGAAATTCTATGGTTAATGTAAATTCGAATCTATTCTATTCAATGTAATAGGTCTTTTTCTATGAAATTGCCGATTAAGTTTTTGAAGTTCAATTCAACTGAATTTTCCTGAGTGACGAAATCTTATGCGGGGTGTTCCCCAATATGACATTAGTAACGAAGAAACTGCTGCGATAACTCTATAGCTTTAAAATAAAAAAAATGCATTTTTTGCCTCAATAAAGGCGATTGTTTCAGATGAGAAAACCCGACTTCATGGGATTAAAGCCTCAAAATATCTAAACAATAGGCATTTAATTTCTAATGATCTAATGCTATTTTGAGAATAAATGTTGTTTTAATAACTATTGTTCTTAATATTGATTTTCATCTTTAAATTTTTTTATACAATCGGCAATTTCATAGGTAAAGACCTAATATTACATTAGGTTGTCTGTGAAGTCGACCAACCCGCACTGGGCCCGCGTGATTGACTAAGGCCCGATCGCCCTAAATCAGGGTAGTCTTGAGTCCCTCGGTGGGGGAGCTGTATGAGCTGATAATATGATGATAATATTATAATAAATGACCCCACGTTTGAGTAATCCATACGGCACACTATGCATACTCCTCCTCAGCGATTGCTGTAGTGAGAGTGAGATATACAGGGTGGGAAGGAGTATACCGACAGATTTTAACCATGGATTTCAGGTGGTATTACAAGTAAATAATGTTATGTCAACATGGGTCCAAAACTGCCTCATTAACTTACTTAATTTCGGGAACAAAAAAATCAATTAACGATAGTAGTCCCTTATGAACGAAACCTTAGCCTAAAGAATGAAAAATGTTGTACAGAGGCCAGCACGTCAAGCTAGACACTTTGGACTTTGTACCGTTCTTATGCCGTATGCGTATGGATCAGAATCGCACTACGATTGTCTAGCTTAATGTGCTGGCCTCTGTACGATGTCAGTATGACACTTGATTAAAATCTCAATATAACAAACGTCAGATAAACATCTGATATTATTAGGGCGTGTTACCCTTGAGATTTTTTGAACTTGTGAATTATTAAAAAAAATAATATCTCGAAAATTAGGCTTTACTGGCCCATGTTTATATTACTTTTTTTTGTCTAAATAGGCATTGGAATCTTTGGTTAAAATCTGTCGGTATACTCCTTCCCACCCTGTATATACAGGGTCTTCGGCAGATGGTTGAAAATACGAAAATGGGGGATAGGTGGGGTCGCCTCCCACCTATTTTGAGAATTAAAAAAAATCTAGGACTTGTAATTTTTTTTACAGGATTTTTTTTCCTTTTTTTAGAAATTTTGCCATTTTTATACCTTTGAACACATGTAACTTTTTGTTTTTTAAAGCTAGCTCCAAAATCTTTTTTTTAATAGACTTTTATAAGATTGTCGGCTCTAAAAAAAATTATGTTTGTTTCAAGTTATTGCTAAAAACAAAAATGTGGGCCCCCGAACTTAAAAAAAAAGTTGAACAAAAATTTAAAAGTCAACTTTGCGATGCATTTAAAAAAAAAATAATGGGGCTGGAAGGCTTCTGTTTTTTTTAAAACATCTCTAAAGCTTAGGCTTTTGAATGGTATGTAATTTGTTTCGGTATCTTTTTTGTAACCGGAGTTGTTAATTTTTTTTACTCAATTGGACCAAGTTGACGAAATTCCACTAGTTACATGTTTTGTGAAATGTATCAAATGCAAAGTTGAAAACAATGTAAATACTTACTGTTGGGACGGTTACAAAGAGCAGGTACGTTTTTTTACATTCTTGCACACACATAATGGCTATCTTTTGTCATTTATTGGCATATTGGAGTTAGCACTTCCATATGCCAATAAATTGTCCGCATATTCCGCATTGGTAAATTGAGCCATTTTAAACCACAAAAAAGTCTTAACAAAACGTCTGATAATAACAAAAAGTGACAAACAACAAAAAAACTTAACAAAATCACAAACACAGCAAAGTGAAATTAACGAAAACAAAAAAAAACGTTAACGTTATTAACGTTTGTGATTTTGTTAAGTTTTTTTGTTGTTTGTCACTTTTTGTTATTATCAGACGTTTTGTTAAGACTTTGTTGTGGTTTAAAATGGCTCAATTTACCAATGCGGAATATGCGGACATTTTATTGGCATATGGAAGTGCTAACTCCAATATGCCAATAAATGACAAAAGATAGCCATTATGTGTGTGCAAGAATGTAAAAAAACGTACCTGCTCTTTGTAACCGTCCCAACAGTAAGTATTTACATTATTTTCAACTTTGCATTTGATACATTTCACAAAACATGTAACTAGTGGAATTTCGTCAACATGGTCCAATTGAGTAAAAAAAATTAACAACTCCGGTTACAAAAAAGATACCGAAACAAATTACATACCATTCAAAAGCCTAAGCTTTAGAGATGTTTTAAAAAAAACAGAAGCCTTCCAGCCCCATTATTTTTTTTTTAAATGCATTGCAAAGTTGACTTTTAAATTTTTGTTCAACTTTTTTTTTAAGTTCGGGGGCCCACATTTTTGTTTTTAGCAATAACTTGAAACAAACATAATTTTTTTTAGAGCCGACAATCTTATAAAAGTCTATTAAAAAAAAGATTTTGGAGCTAGCTTTAAAAAACAAAAAGTTACATGTGTTCAAATGTATAAAAATGGCAAAATTTCTAAAAAAAGGAAAAAAAATCCTGTAAAAAAAATTACAAGTCCTATATTTTTTTTAATTCTCAAAATAGGTGGGAAGCGACCCCACCTATCCCCCATTTTCGTATTTTCAACCATCTGCCGAAGACCCTGTATAGTGTAATTTTCATACAATTTATTTTTCTCAGCTACGTCTTTGAATCTTTACTCATCTGCGTCGAGTCGTCTCTAGAGATAGTATAGAAACTCTGTGATCCTCAGAGTAATCATTTGATAAAGATTGTCTGCTTACTTAAATGTACACAATAGGGAATCTGCATGATATTTTTTTTGTTTTAATAAAAGTTTATTCATATAAGAAACGGTATACAAAAAATATTTTTGAATAACTATAAAAATAACCAAGATATAAGCCATTAAAGATTTATCTCTTTCTAGCAACACAGAATGTAGCATATGGACCGTGTGTTTTATGTCGTCACATTTACATAACGGATCTCTGTCTAATTATAGTAGTTGAAAATGCTTATATCTTCCGTATTTCTTGGCTGATTTAAATTTTCATTTTTTGACATTGTTTTTACGGAATTTTCATATTTTGTTAAGAAATGCGATAAAAAATACGTGTGGCACTCGGGGACTGCCGCGGTAAAGCTATTATCAACTTTTAACACTAAGAAAGTTACACCAGTAAAATTGGCTAAGTCCTTTTAGTACCGCAAATCGCTAATAGATGGCACTGTAAGTTTTTTTAGAACGCGGTAACATTACGTCACGCTCGGCCGAGTTAGTAAAATTGACTGTCCTTTAAGTACCGCAAATCGCTGATAGACGGCAATGTAAGTTTTTTTAGAACGCGGTAGTGTTAGGTTTTATTCGTTACGGAATTTCTTGATTCGGTCGCCGCGCTCAAGCTATCAATAGCTTAAAAAATTCATGCATATACCCTATTACATAATACATCTCCTTTCAGTATTAGTTGCCGTAGGTACACAGGTGCAGGCGCTGACTAGGCAGCTTGCAGGCACGCCGGCCGCGCCTGAGTACCGACAGTCGCTCTCCATACCGCGCCCCGTTAGTTCGCCCTGCATATTACAAACTTTGTGTTTTGTTTGTGTCTATAAACTGACCAAATTAAGGACGTATTTCTTTATCTACACTGCACCCTTCTGATAGTACATCGAATCTCGTCACATAGCCCTCACATTACGTACATTACGAAGTAACTATAATCTCCTCTGTGGTCCTAAAAATTCTGTTAAAGTTTTGAAGGTTGACACGGCCCACATAAAATTAAAAGATTTCTTGGGAAAAGTCACATAGTATCTACAACGTGAGCTTTTAATGGCGGACACGAACGTCACATTATTATTCGGATTAAATGTGAGTGTTCTACCACTTTTTAAATAAACGCCAATTTTTTTTGGACTCGATACAAATGTCATCAACATACACGAACAATTTGTATCAAAAGTTCAAATTTTTTTTTGCCATTATATTTGAACGTGGTAGAACAAAAGTTGACCATCTGAATAATTACGTGGCGACGGTATACGCCATTATAAATTCACGATGTATAATATCTTTAGAGACAAAATGTCTATTCACGGCTCGACAGAAAAGTGGAGTCAAGAACCAGATTCAAAGAAGTAACTGAGAAAAGTAAACTGTATGAAAATGACATTATATTTGTCTCACATTCTAGTCACGTAAATGGCCCCACGTTTGAGTATTCCAAACGTGGGGCCATTTACGTGACATAGAATTGCCCTCTGGAGATATTTTAATAACTGTTTGGGATAAATATAAACTTATTTTAAATACTTTATAAATAGATACTGTACCTCACACATTAGCAGCTTGTCAGGGTAGGCCAGGTCGGGCGGCGCTGGCCGGTAATGGAGCACATCGCTGCAATTGAACGATTATTATAGTACTAGATTTTGCCAGCGGCTTCGCTCGCGTGAACATAGTTTCTATGACTGTCTTCGAGGATGCGCAATGCGCGAAGTAGCCTATGTTTTAATCCAGGTCCTAATCTGTCTACCTACCAAATTTCATCCAGATCCGTTCAGAAGTTTTTGCTTGAAAGAGTAACAAACATCCATACACACAAACTTTCACATTTATAACATTAGTAGGATTACGTTCGTATTTGTTTACTTGCAAAACTTATACGGAGAGATGCATTTATTACGTAAGCTCAAAATGGAGGAGTAGTCTCAACAAATATCATTTAAGGCTTTCAGGTGATTCAATCCGAGCAGGTTGAAACGTGTTAAAATAATACCGAACGTAAATCTATTCATTTTAAGTTCAAATCAACGCGGGCTTCAGCGCGGCTGTTACTTTGAAACCGAACGCCCAATTCTCGATTTTTACATTTTTTTTTACTTTTCTATACTTTTAAACAGGTTTTTAAAAAATGTGTTCAATTAAAATGAAAGGTCTTAAAGTCACCGATTTTTATGTGTTGGTTCCATTCAACATTAACTATTTGTTTTCGAGAAATTTTGCAATTAATGCCAAAAACAAGGTCAATTTTTTTTACATTAAAAGTGGTAATATTTTTAAAATTGTATTCAATTTAATCGTTTTTTTTTACTTTAGGTATATATTTTTTTCATAGTGATAGCTTTACACAGTCTTTCAATAATTTGAATTGAATATTGTCATTTGACCTATCTTAAGGTCTCAAGGGAGGGTTAATTTAGAATATACTCGTAATAAGAATAGACAGCGTCGGTGGCGTGACGGCTAGGCCCGCTCCGTCCTGTCCGGGAGGTGTTGGTTCGAATCTTGCCACGTGCCAGTTTATTTACTCCATGCACGTACCAGTGTATTAGCTTCATTAGGAACCAGCTCAGAGATTTGACTGGAAACCGAAAGACAATCCGGTATTTGACTGCTAGTCATTTGAGTTACTTTTTATCAACTGTCAAAAACGACATTTTGTTCTGAAATTGTTCGTGTTACAAACTTGTGACGTCATTGTCTTTGACGAACTAATTTAGTGATTTTGATAAATATAAAATTGAAATTAGAAAAAAAATGTTGAATGAATAAGTTTTTATGCTTTTGTAGGAGAATACTGTCAAATACCCTATTGTCCAATTTTGTTTGTTTGTTGTTCGGGGCAAATAACTCTGAAAATTTCAATCACGCAAGGGTAAAGCTATTACGGAGCCGAGGATAAAACTTTCGAAAAAAAATGCACATGCAAGTTAACTCCCTTCTCGTCAAAACACTTTAAAACAGAAAATATTAAGAACGAATTATGTTGCGATGATATAGAACAGGGATGGGCAAAGTACGGCCCGCGGGCCTACTCCAGCCCGCGTAGGCCTTTAATCCGGTCCGCCAACCTATCTTTCTAAGTGAGAGTGAGAAAAAAGGAAATATAACGTCGACATATGAAAATATGTGTAAAAAAATCTCAGCTCTCATTGATATCTTTTGCAGTTTTACACTGACATGCACGAGACTTTGAAAGTCAAAGTCAAGTCTATATATATATACAAAAGAACAAGCTTTTCAATGACTTGACTTTGACTTTCAAAGTCTCGTGCATGTCCTTGAATAACAATTACACAGTGTAAAACTGCAAAAGATAGATATATATATATATATGTACGGAGGAAAAATGATTCCGCAATTGAAATCTTTGTCACCGTGTATGAGATCTAACTAAACGAATTCCGTAAATTTAAAAAGGCTACACAAAGAATTCAAAATAAGGTATATTATCTTAATGCTTTTTCGCCCCCCGTAATATTTCTTATGTGTCTATGGCCCCTTTTGAAAATAGAAATTTATAGTGTCGTTGGCGTAGCAGAAAAAAGGGATGCTACCTCCAGACCGGGAGGTCGTGGTTCGAACCCTGCAACGTACTAATGTGTTTTAGAATTTCGATTTCATACGTACGTTTATCCGAAGCTCTTACGGTGAAGGAAAACATCGTGAGGAAACCTGTACACGCCTGCGAAGAAACTCGAAGGTTGTGTGTGAAGTCAACTAACTCGCACCAAGGCCCGAGCGCCCTAATTCAGGGTAGGCTCGAGCCCCTCAGTGGGGATATATATGAGCTGATATGACGATTTGTTTAATTTTATTGATATTTTTGCCCTTCACTTGCAAACCTTATACGGAGAGATCCATTAATTACGTGGGCTCAAAAGGAAGAGTAGGGGTCCGGCAAAATCGGGAATTACCCGAAAACCTTTCTTAGCAATTGCCTACGTCTTCATAACTGTCTGTATTCCAAATTTCAGCGAAATCCGTTCAGTGGTTTCGGCTGAGCTTTGATATACCAGTCAGTCACCTTTTTCTTTCATATATATACAGCTTTGGAGTTGGTAAGAATACCATCATATCAGCCGAAACACGTCCAACTGGACAGAGGCCTCCCCAAGGATCTCCACAACGACCGGTCCTGCGCTGCCCGCATCCAGCGGCTTCCCGCGATCTTCATCAAGTCGTCCGTCCACCGAGTGGGAGTTAACAGTACTGCATGCTGTATGGTATGCAGTCGCCACTCGATAACTTTATAACGGCCATCTGTATGGTAAGGAAACACCCAAGGTAAGTATACCTTATGTTATTAGAATTGGTAAGGTTACCTTCGTAGATGAACGTGTGCTCGGAACACCAGTCGCTCCTGCGCGTCTTGCAGTAGCGCTCGCGCGCAGGCGCCGACCGCGTATAGCGTAGTCGCTGTAACGTGGGCTGGAGTTAGTACGAGTTTATTATGATCCTATGACTTCAAGTGTAACCAACCCCATGCTGTATTACGACAGGGGAAGGCGCAGAGGTCATTGATCTTATAACAATTTAAAGGGTTTTTATTACAATTTGAGGCGATTTTATTTAATTTAGTATAATTTAGGAATCTTCAAGACGAGAGTGAATAGGCACTATTTGAGTTTGCGTGTCACATCATCGGTTGCATCGGTACTTACCATCATGTGAGGTGCAGCCAAACGCACTCAAGTTTTTAATAAAAAAAATATATTAAAAAAAAATTAAGGCCCTTCAAGGCGCCAGTTTGCCTCTACCACGTTGTCGCTTCCCATTAAGTCAGTTGCAGTCAAACGCACTAAATTTTTAGGGTTTCATACCCAAAGGGTAAAAACGGGACTATCAGTAACCAGGCTGTATTTCATGAACCGTGATAGCTAGACAGTTGAAATTTTCACAGATGATGTATTTATGTTACCGCTATAACAACAAATACTAATAATTAGAAAAAGTGAAAGTCTCCATACAAAAAACGTGTTTTTTTTAAACGTGAATAAATTAGCGCCATCTAGTATGATGGTACGGAACCCTTTGTGCGCGGTTCTGACTCGCACTTTACCGGTTTATTTAAATATAGAACCGGCCAAGTGCGAGTCGGACTTGCACTCCGAGGGTTCCGCACCACCACACCTCTACACACAACTATGACAATAATACTTATTCACATTACAAAAAAAAACGGCACGAGCGACAGTTTTTTTTATTATTTAGTTAAGACTCCTTAGCGCGAGTAGGACTCACACTTGGCCAGTTTTTATTGATATTTTACTTCAGGATTAGTACTATAATCACAGTATATATATATATATATATATATATATATATATATATATATATATATATATTAGTACTAACTATAATCACACCAAGATTCACGCTTGTATATAAATACCGTTGTTTACTATAGAGCTTAATTAAAAACACCTCAAAATACCTATAAAACCATTTTTTTGTATATAATATTTCACTTTTTTATCATCAGCATATCAGCCGAAGGACGTCCACTGCTGGACATAGGCCTACTCCAAGGATTTCCACGACGACCGGTTCTACGCTACCCGAATCCAGCGGCTTCCCGCGACCATCACCAGGTCATCAGTCCACCAAGTGGGAGGCCTAGCTACGCTACGTTTTCCGGTGCGCGGTCGTCATTCGAGAACTTTAGTGGCCCAACGGCCATCTGTTCTACGAGCTATGTGCCCCGCCCACTACCACTTGAGTTTAGCAATTCTGATGTTACTCTGGTTCTCCTACGGATCTCCTCGTTTCCGATTCGATCACGCAGAGAAACTCCGAGCATAGCACGCTCCATTGCCCTTTGGTTGACCTTGAACCTTTTTTATGAGGCCCATAGTAAGCGACCATGTCTCAGTTCCGTATGTCATCACTGGCAACACACGCTGGTCGGAGACCTCGGTCTTAACACACTGCGGTATTCGGGAAGTGAAGATATTGCGAAGTAATGCGAAGCTTCCCGAACGCTGCCCAGCCGAATTGGGTTCGACGATTGATCTCTTTCTTGAAGCTGGACCTACCTACCTGGACTGTTTGTTACAACCGCACATAAAGGGTTCCGTACCATCACACTAGATGGCGCTAATTTCTTTACATTTCAAATAAACACGTAATTTTTTGAATTTGTTGTTATAGCGGCAACAGAAATACATCATCTGTGAAAATTTCAACTGTCTAGCTATCACGGTTCATGAAATACAGCCTGGTGACAGACAGACAGATGGACAGTGAAGTCTTAGTAATAGGGTCCCGTTTTAACCTTTGGGTATGAAACCCTAAAATATGTCTTTTTTAATTCACAATTGGTAAGCCCTTGGCATCATCTCACCTGATGGTAAGTGACGATGATGCCGAAGATGGAAGCGGGCTTACCAAGATTCCCCAACGCAATGGAGAACTGGCTATCTTATCTTCAAGCCGTAACACATCAATGTTGTTAACACTGATGATTGGCAGCAAGACTTAGATAAGATGGTGGTAGCTAGTCAGGCGGGCTTAGAAAATGCCCTACTACAGACCAAACCGAGTCTTACAAGATGACCCCACCGGGAATCGAACCCGCGACCTCCTCGTGTGAAGCGAATGGACTAACCGTTACGCCACGGAGGCGGTTAAAATTTTTCTTCTTCGGTCTTTTGCTTACAAAAAACTGAGTGTAAAAAAAACAGTGAAATATTGTAAAGCCATAGCGGTCATCAACGAATGGTCGCTCTATGTAACTCACGATCATTATTAACTTGCTCCTCGATAACTTCGACCCGCAGAATGACACACAGCTCGGCCAGCGTCTCCAGGTGGTTGATGTGTATGATGTGAGGACGCAGGGTCTCGTACAACCCGTTACACAGCGATTGTAGGTACTCCCTGTAACCAATGTGGTAAATTCATCATCATTATATCATCATTCGGAGCATATCATCATATAGAGCGTCGGTGGCGTAACGGTTACGGCCGTTACCTCCTGGAGGCCGTGGTTCGAATCCTGCCACGAACCATTTCGAATTTAGATTTCATATGTACGTTTATCCGACGCTCTTACGGTGAAGGAAAACATCGTGAGGAAACCTGCACACGCCTGCGAAGAAACTCGAAGGTTGTGTGTGAAGTCGACCAACCCGCACTGGGCCTGCGTGGTAGACTAAGGCCCGATCGCCCTAATTCAGGGTAGGCTCGAGCTCCTCGGTGGGGACGTATATGAACTGATATGATGATATCAGCCGAAAGACGTATGTTATTAGAAAAAGGTCTCCTCCAAGAATTTCCACAACTAACGGGAGCCGGGTCGTTCCTTTCCCTCTAGTATGGTCGAGGGGAGCGATGGCTGACTCTCGCGTTATTCACGTGAGCGAATACTGTCCGTGTGAACAAGCCTAGTCTTGTCCTTTGACAAGAAATTAACGACACTTTCGATAATTTTATGTACTTCTCGTGTTATGTTATTTTCATGTCCAAATGACATTGTTTTATATCAATGATTTTATTGACATTATTAACTGATGATTGAATCTTTTCAATTTATTCACAATCTGATGTTATGTCATGTGATTACTATCTTAAGAACATTAGAAAAAGTGTAATGTGCACCTATTTTAAATGGACATTTTGTATCTTTGAATGTTTGAACGGTCCTGTGCTGCCCGCTTCCAGCGACTTTCCCCAGGCCTTCGGTCTATGAGTGAAAGAAGTAACTAGTATCTCATCTGTGGTGAAAGGTCTGTCTACGCTGCGTCTTCCGGTGCGCGGGCAATACTTGAGAACACGTGTTAAGATATTTCAATGCGAAAGTAAAAATGTGGCGGTAGATTTCGAAAAATAAGAACAGCATCACTGGCATCATCTCTTTCTCTCTTATCGTGTGGCACAATTAAGGCGAGGTATTGATAGGAACAGTTGTCTCTTTCTTTTTCTTTACGTGTAAAGAGTAAAGAAAATAACCACACTTTTTCGCTTTTCAATGGTTTTTTCGTTTCAATCAAAAACTACAATGAAAGTATAAAAAAATAATAACACTAACCACTTTGTGTTATCATAACAAATATTGTTGGATATTGTTTTAAATGTATACTTCAAAATATTAGTCATAACTAGAGTTGAAAGTAACGGTGGCGTAGACCTATCTTTGGGATTTTTTTCTATCGAGCCAAAACTGCTGAATCGTGTTTCTATTAGTAGGGCATTAAGATTTAGAGTTCGTTCGCTGAAAAAGCTGCACCTTTGATAAATACCGCTCGCCGATGCCGGCTCGCATATCAAACGGTTGTGTCGAATGGGCCGCCCTGAGTTCAACCGCGGCACCACCGACGTTACACCCGCACGGAATGCGCGAATCTTGTTCCGTCTTTAATTATTTATTAATCTAGGCGACGATTCTGAGGATACTTCGTCCAGTAATGACAGCGATTAAAATTTATAATAAATTCTAATTAAAATACATATTGATGTTTTTTTGTAATATTACTTTTTTAAAAAGAGCGTCGGTGGCGTAATCCTGCCACGTACCAATGTGATTTCGAATTTAGATTTCATATGTACGTTTATCCGACGCTCTTACAGTGAAGGAAAACATCGTAAGGAAGCCTCCACACGCTTGCGGAGAAACTCGCAGGTTGTGTGTGAAGTCGACCAACCCGCACTGGGCCCGCGTGGTCGACTAAGTCCCGATCGCCCTAATTCAGGGTAGGCTCGAGCCCCTCGGTGGGGACGTATATGAGAGCTGATATGATGAATATTAATTTTATTTTTTAATATCTTCTACTTCTTTAATTCTAATTTTTATGTAAGTAAGTAATAAGTATCTGTTACATTATACTTTTATTATGCTTAATAATAAAGAATGCACTTTTAAACACTATTATTTTATTGTAGGGTTTCGTCAAGTATTACGCTTTCCAAAAGGGATCCGTCACCAAAAAAGTTCAAGAACCGCTGCCTTATACCATTCCGCTGTTAAGAAATGCGAACGATCAGAATTCGGTTATTGTTTCCGGTGAAGTATTCAAGACTTCATAATTAAAACGCTTCTTCTACTCAGATCCATAGAATATGCCACATACACCACCAAGCATAGACAGACAGATTACCTTTCATTAGAAATTCCTAACAATTTAAGCAAATATTGGTACTTGAAGGGCTTACCAATGAAGAAAAAAAAAATTAAAAAATGCGGCCAGCTCAGGACCGGTCGTCGTGGAAATCCTTGGAGGAGGCCTTTGTCCAGCAGTGGACGTCTTTCAGCTGATGGTAGCATCATCTCATATGATATAATCGGTATGTTACTCACTCGAACGCCGTGGAAGGCTTCGCAAACAGATGCTTATGTAACGCACACTCGTCCCGACACGCGTGTGCTAACAGCGAGCACGCCGCCCGCACCAGCGTGCAGTGGTCGCGGGAATATCGAGAGGCGGCGGCTGTGAGCGCGGCGGCGACGGGCGCGCCCGCCACGCGGGACCGCCTGGTGGCGTATTCACGTTCTATGTCTGATAGCAGAGCCGCATAGCTGAAAAAAATAAATCACTGCATTATGACAAATCTGTCAATTCAATGGTCCATGCCATTCAGCGGTCGTAGCATACTGCGACTTGCATGGTCGCGACGATCACGCAGGTTAACTTAATATAAACACGGTCATTATCTGGATGGGTTTGAGTGTTAGTGGTATTTATTTCGGTCGTTTCCGGCCATGTCTAGCCGTTGATGCCGGTTACTATCACTAGAGGGCAGTCGTTACGCTCTGTCAGACCTTAAAAGAGGATTTTTTTAAATCCACTTTTGATAAGCCCTTGGCATCATCTCACCTGATGGTAAATGACGAAGATGGAAGCGGGCTTACCAAGATTCCCCAACCCATATCTTATCTGCAAGCCGGAACACATCAATGATGTTAACACTGATGTTTGGCGGCAAAACTCAGATAAGATGGTGGTAGCTAGCCAGGCGGGCAATGAAAATGCCCTACCACCAACCAAACAGAGTCTTACAAAGTCGACCCCGCCGGAATCGAACCCGCGAGCTCCTGGTGTGAAGCGAATGGACTAACCATTACGCCACGGAGGCGGTTTAAAACGTCGGATTGAAAACGTCTGACTGTTACATTCTCCACTAGCCTTTCAAACCGAATTACGCCACACCCCGGACACTGCATACAACGGTCGTGGAATGACATTTTTAAAAACAAATGACGGAGCAAACAAAATCACGGCCAAATCCGATAAGTTCGAGAAACAAACTATAACCAATCTGTATCAATCTGGGTGACGAGGGGGTGAGGTCGGCATCTAGAGAGCGGCAGGGAGTGTCCATGTGGCAGAAAAATTGTATGATTAGTCATTTTACATAAGGTCAGACAAATTGTATAATTCGTCCGTATGTAAACGGTCAGGCAAAATGTAAAAAATGGCTATGACAATACTAAAAATTAAAAAAAGTAAAAAAAATAAGGGGGGTCATACAATAAATAAAAAAAAACTGTTTTTTATAGGTCTATAGAAGTATCATCATATCAGCTCATATACGTCCCCACCGAGGGGCTCGAGCCTACCCTGAATTAGGGCGATCAGGCCTTAGTCGACCACGCGGGCCCAGTGCGGGTTGGTCGACTTCACACACAACCTTCGAGTTTCTTCGCAGGCGTGTGCAGATTTCCTCACGATGTTTTCCTTCACCGTTAAAGCAATCGGTAAGTATATGTACGTAAGTTTTGAAAAACTCATTGGTACATTGGCCGTTTAGATTTGAACCCGGTACCTCTGGTCAGATGGACCGAGTCGTTACCGGTTGAGCCACCGACGCTTTTTAGAAGTATAAACTTTTGATTTTATTTTTAAAAAACACCTCTGCGAATAATACTTACTCAGAATTAGTTTCAGCTCGCTTCTCAATCTCACTTATAACCATCCTCAGCTTCGGAGCCGCAGCTTGGAACTTCCCAAAGTACACCGCGTACGCCGTGTCCATAGTCTCCTGGTCGTCTCGCTCCTCTTCCTTAGGAGACAGCACTTGCTCCGTCGCATGGTTTAATACGTGGTTCACGTAGGAGCGAACGAGAGAGATAGCTCGGTTTTGCAGGTGACGGTACTTTACTAGGTATGTGTGCGATTCTTTGAATGTGCTCTGTAATGAGGAAATGTCACAAGTTGGTTTATACATAACACTGGTCTACAGTGGTTTTGTTGCCCTATATATAAGATCGATTTTGGATATATTTATGCTTACAATTCATGAAACTGTCAATGATTTTGTAAGATTTGCTCTCGTTTTTTTGCTTAGAACTTTAATCATGACTGGGAAAATAAATTGTATTACTAACAAGCCGATAATTGATCTTAATATAAGATATGCGATAGTCATAAAAACAAGAGCACATTCAATACTTTCATGAATAAATTCGTAATCTGGGCACTTGAAAACATCAAAATTTGCTTAAATATCCAGGAAAATACAATAATATTTTTTCAGATCATATACGTCCCCACCGAGGGGCTCGAGCCTACCCTGAATTGGGGCTATAGGGCCTTAGTCGACCACGCGGGCCCAGTGCGGGTTGGTCGACTTTACACACAACCTTCGAGTTTCTTCTGAGGCGTGTGCAGGTTTCCTCACAATGTTGTCCTTCACCGTAAGAGCGTCGGATAAACGTACATATGAAATCGAAAATCGAAAAAACATTGGTACGTGGCAGGATTTGAACCACGACCTCCCTGACAGGAGGTAGCGGTCGTAGCCGTTACGCCACCGACGCCCTTTGGCAATGGTCGCTAATAAAAATATCCAATCAATCAAATATCCGCTAGCAAATAATTTTAAAAAAATATGTTCAAAATTACATTCAAAACGATCCAGCGGTTTATTTGCAAATCAGGGATACAGACCTTAGTACATCAGAATAACTTTCGTCAAAATATCGTAATTCGTTTTTTGGACGATTACATAACCACATATTGTAATTAATTCCTCCTTCGTCTCTCGAAGGTAAAAAAAAAACAAGGTTTTATGAGATTTCAGACGTTTTCTTTCGACAGAGTCATTTTTGGAGAAAATTCGTTTTTTGGACGATTACATAACCACATATTGTAATTAATTCCTCCTTCGTCTCTCGAAGGTAAAAAAAAACAAGGTTTAATGAGATTTCAGACGTTTTCTTTCGACAGAGTCATTTTTGGAGAAATGGAGTTACGAGTATGATGTACAAACATCCAGTAAATTCAAAGTAAAACTGTTTTTAGGTCTCCATAGTGTTTATTCAAATCAATTCAATAAATTTATTCAAAATAGGTGCAAATTACACTCTTTCTGATAGTCATAAAATAATAATAACAATGTCATTTGCGAAGAATCAAGAAAAAAACAATAATTAGTTAATAACGTCAAAATTAAATCTTTGATATAAACCAGATTATGTCATTAGAACATGAAAACAATATGAAACGAAAAGTTGTACATAAAAATCATTGAATGCATTTAACAAGAGTAGGCCAGTTCCCACGGACGGCACCCGGTCACGAGTATAACACGAGAGTCAGCCATCGCTCCCATCAACCATATTAGAGGGAAAGGAACGACCCGGCTCCCGATGCGCCACCATCCGTTTAAAATTATATGACTCATACGATTAGTGTTTGATGGCGGATCACAAGGCTAAAATGATCGATCCTTCCTGGAACTGACTGGATGTTATAAAAATTGAAGTTACGGAACAAAACGCATTATTTATCTTGAGCTTAAAAGGTCATATTTTGATCCTAACCTACTTGACTGACTTGCATTATATACTTATGGACATCTAACTATTCAGATCAATTGGTGCAACTGCAACTTTTGTCTGCAACTTTAAATGAGCAATGAGCAGCCGGCTGGAATCTAAGCACATGTGGCGGCGTTCGAACGGATAACACGGCATCCGAGCGTAAGTGGCGCGGTCGACCGGATGACGCGGCAGCCAGGAACACGTGGCGACAGCGGCGAACACACGACATAATTTAGGAATCTTCAAGAAGAGAGTGAATAAGCACTATTTGAGTTTGCTTGTTACATCCTCGACTGCATCAGCACTTACCATCAGGTGAGGTGCGGCCAAACGCACTGAAATTCTTATTAAAGAAGATAGACAAAAATGTGGATGGGCAGTGGAAGTTACGATGTCACGACCACAAAGGTGTAATTAACTTGCGTTTTTCTAGCGCCAAAAAAAATTGCATCTTTTTTCAAAGAGATCGCGTTTACTTTTAACTCATGATAGCACTGTCGACAATCGTCGCGATGTGGTCGCGTAGTCGCAACCACCACGCTACAAAGTATCGTCGACAGACTGGCTAAGTCGTTCGAAGCGGCCGCACTTGTGGTTTGTTTGAATGAACTACGACTGTTTCATATAAATTTGCTCTCGGCGATATTTTTGTCGCTTCTAAATAGGCCCTTAAGGTTGCTGTACGTACATTAGTCCTCATATACTCGAGACACTCATCAATCTTGGCCAGGATGTTGAAGAAGGTCTCACTGTTCACAGACATGGTGGGGCTGTTCAGCCTCTGAGAGAGGTGCTCCACTTGCGTGAAATAGTGCAACTTGTGCTTTATGTCATCACCTGAAATAATTGACAGTTTAAAAAACTAAAAAATATAATTATGCTTTAATGGTGAACCGAAATAATTTACAATATATAGATTTTCTTTTTTTTTGTTTTGTCTATGGTTCTTAGTGCATATGCAAATTTTCGATTAAATCCGACGATTTGAAGGGGACGAAAATCACTTCGAAAGATTCCTTTCCAGGCATCTCTAGATACAGGTATAACTAATGCGTTTAAAAAATCTTCTACATAACTGTTCACCGGTGTTCTACCAGATAAATTTCAGACAATGTGTAAATATGTGTTTTAAACAAAAGTGGTAATATTTTTAAAATTGTATTCAATTAAAAGTTTTTTTTTTACTCAAAGTATATTATATATTTTTTCCATAGTGATAGCTTTACACAGTCTTACAATAATTTGAATTGAATATTGTTATTTGACCCATCTTAAAGCTTAAAAATCAAAGTTATTTTTGGTTAGCAACAGTTGGTTGATTATTACTCCTAAACTAAGAAAGCCTACTTGACCGTGATAATTCTCCTTGTAAATTGATTAAATGTTCTACTACGAGTATTTCCAATTTTTTTTTGATTACCTGAAATAGCGATTTAATATACGGATCCCTGAATAAAAAAGGTTTTCGCACACGCGCAACATTTTTATCCGACTGCGCCAGAAGGAGGGTTCTGTTTTTTGAATGTATGTAAGAATGTTATTTATTTGCCACGCTCTGTAGCTTAAACGGCTCAATGGATTTTGAAGTGTGAGGTGTCGTTAGATACGTCTTGATCCTGTGAGTGACGTAGGATACATTTTTACCCGACTTGCCAAAAAAAGAGTTTAAGTTTTTAATTTTGGAGTGATTTGTCTTGATCCCGTAAGTGACTTATGATCTATTTTCTGGCCATAAAAGAGGAGTTAAGTTTTTATGTAAACGTGTTTTAATTTTTAATTACTTCGTGCAGTTATTGAACGGGGATAGATGTAAAAAAAAATCATCCTTACTTTACGTGTATTTATTATTATTGGGTGGGATGCCTGCGGGGTACAGGCGGTTGTTCCAAGTCTCTAGGTGGACTCATTACCCACTATTCCTATGATGGTACGATGGTTACTGCTACCCCGTTGGCATACCCCCCTCAAATCTTGAGCTCCTTCTACAGTACTCCTGTTCTGGTCAGTTAACAACTGCTCACTCATGGCACACCCCGGACGCTGCATACAACAGTTGTGAAATGACATTACCTAAAAACAAAATCCCGGCGAAATCCTATACGTTCGAGAAATAAACTATAACCAATCTGAATCTGTATCAATTTGGGTGACCAGGGGGTGAGGTCGGAATCTAGAGAGCGGCAGGGAGTGTCCATACTGTATGTTAGTACTAATACTCGTATATATACTTTGTTCATGGTGTGCAGTGTGTTGATATTTACCTGTGTTTTAAATTTGTAAAAACATTACCTATAACAGAGAGCTTGTTGCTGGTCAGCTAACAACTGCTCACTCATGGTGTGAAATGCATTGGTATTTATCGGTAGGTGAGTTATATATTTGCAAAAACATTACCTTTAGCTGAAAGCTTGTTCTGGTCAGATAACAACTGCTCACTCATGGTGTGTAGTGCGTTGGAATTTAGCTGTAAGTGAGTTACATCTTTGCAAAAACATTACCTATAGCTGAGAGCTTGTTCTGGTCAGATAACAACTGCTCACTTGTGGTGTGTAGTGCGTTGGTATTTACCTGTAAGTGAGTTATATATTTGCAAAAACATTACCTATAGCTGAGAGCTTGTTCTGGTCAGATAACAACTGCTCACTCATGGTGTGTAGTGCGTTGGTATTCACCTGTAAGTGAGTTATATATTTGCAAAAACATTACCTATAGCTGAGAGCTTGTTCTGGTCAGATAACTACTGCTCACTCATGGTGTGTAGTGCGTTGGTATTTACCTGTAAGTGAGTTATATATTTGCAAAAACATTACCTATAGCTGAGAGCTTGTTCTGGTCAGATAACAACTGCTCACTCATGGTGTGTAGTGCGTTTGTATTCACCTGTAAGTGAGTTATATATTTGCAAAAACATTACCTATAGCAGAGCTTGTTCTGGTCAGCTAACAACTGCTCACTCATGGTGTGAAGTGCGTTGGTATTTACCTGTAAGTGAGTTATATATTTGCAAAAACATTACCTATAGCAGAGAGCTTGTTCTGGTCAGCTAACAACTGCTCACTCATGGTGTGAAGTGCGTTGGTATTTACCTGTAAGTGAGTTATATATTTGCAAAAATATTACCTATAGCTGAGAGCTTGTTCTGGTCAGCTAACAACTGCTCACTCATGGTGTGAAGTGCGTTGGTCTTGTCCGATACAAACTCATACTGTTCATTTAGTCGTTTTAAGTCAGTCATTGTTGCTCCTATCTGAAATTATTGAAAAAATTAAATGAGCTAATTAACATTATCAATTTGATCAAAATTATAAAAGGCGCCTTCGTGATGTAATGGTTAGTCCATTAGCTTTCGAATTCGCGAATTCGATTCCTGCCGGAGTCTAAGTTTGTATGACTCGTTTTGTTAGGTGGAAGGACATTTTCTAAGCCGAGTTATCTTATCTATGTCTTGTCGCCAAACATCAATGTTAACAATCTTCAATATTCTGGCTTGAAGAAAGATAGCCAGTTTCCGATTGCGTTGGGGACTTTCAGTACGCCCACTTTCATCTTCAGCATCATCATCACTTACCATCATCACGTGATATGACGTCAAGGGCTTAACAATGTTGGTTAAAAAAACACATCTTAAAATATGCCCTATGGCGCTCAGGGGATCAACACGAATCTAATGAAACCTCTGACATCGTAGTATTAATAGTCGGTATTATTTGCTCTCACACCAAAAGAAAAAATCAATCAATGTAGTAGTAGGCAAATGATCAGTTGCAAGATTTGAAGCACGTGAAATAAAATAAATTGTACAATACATAATCTGCATTTTTTCTCGCAAAGCCTTTACCATCTGGCATGTTTAGACATACACAAATCAACAATAAAATATTACACTTACTAAGTAGGTAAAATAAAGGTAATATCAGGCTCCATGAAAAAAACCCATTCTAAAACAAATACATACTTAGGGGTTTGTCTGGGAGGTACCGCATTCAGATTTTTTCTGGAATAATGAACAAGCCAGCTTGGTAATTCATAGTCTCATTAAAATTGTTCGAGCCATTTTTGGGAAAAAGTAATAAACAACCTGATTTTAAATGGGAGGCGACTTATTTAGATTATTCCTAGAATAACGGACTACTGCATGACATAGGCCATATAAAGCTCAGTAGTGGAAAAATAAAATCAATATTTCCCTAACCCAAATTGTATCCAAATCCAGCAGTAGTTTGGGTACTAGAGTACTGGATGGACTGACGCACACACACACACACACACACACACACACACACACACAAAGAGAGAGAGAGAGAGGAGACATACAGACTGATACACATTTTTAATTTTATTGTCTACATTATTGTAAGCTGTAATTACACCTCACCTCCCCATCTATTGCAACCGGGAGCCAGAATTCAACAGACAGGCTTCTTACTGGCAGCCGGAATTCAACAGACAGGGTTCTGGGAACGTTTAATGGAGTTTCTCTGAATCTAAAAAATGTTGTATGTTACCATTTAAAATATTATTGTCACTCCCATACATGTCAATATGCATTCTAAATCGTGCATAACAACACCTTTGGCGTATTTTTAGGCGCTAATTTGTAATTCTACCGGCTCCCAGTAGGGCAAAAGACAGGAATTTTGTTTTTGTTTCCGGGTGCAGTAAATCAATAGACAAGAGGGATCAGCATAAAAAAAAATTCGTTAAACTCCTCAGTTGCTCGAAAGTAAAAATGTATACAGAATGTAAGGCTAAATAAATCAGTTAAAAAACACACAAACTTTTGTTTGAACTAAAACATGTAAATAATTGTAGGAATGGTGTGTTCCTACATGACGAGAACATTAGGGAGATATCTCCGCCAGGCGAGGTGTTGTGCCTGGGGTCCGGCCGTGGACCAACCGTATATGGCTGGTGCTTGTATATATGCTTATGAGCAAGGAAATGTTGATAGCGCGTTGTAGATGCCATCTATCGAGATGAAGATGCAACTTTCCATATAGTATGACCGATGGTTCAGTCTTGAGTTGAGGTATGTAGTTGTTAGTGGCGGGTGCTGCAGATGTCGCCACATAATATTTTTACCTACAAGTGATGAAGGAGCAAATAGGTTACCTCTGAAAAAGTGACTACAAGATATAGACAAAAACAAACTCTACATATAGAACCAAAATCCTTCCATTTCCAGAGAAACTTTTGAACCGATATTGATGAATTTATGCACGTGGATACTAAAAGTTATGAGAGGAATACCTTTTTGGGATTTTTTATTTTACAAATGGACCGACGACCACCAAGGTGAAGGTCGCCAGAAGCCACTAGATGCTGGTGGCGCAAGATCGGTCATCATGGAGATCCTTGGGTCGGCCTTTGTCCAGCAGTGTAGGTCTTTCGGCTGATATGACGATGATGATTTTAAAAATATGAAGGGTAGCTTCTAAACAAACCAAGTTAAAAATATTGTTTTCTTTTATATGACACTAAGCTAAGGATGTTATTCAAACTTTTGCTATTATCACTGAGCCTAAATATGCCATGTCTAGGAAAATTGTAAAAGTACCTATCACACTAAAAAAAGTTTTAAAATATTTTTTCACCAAAATTGTGCTAAGTTTATTTAACAAATTTATGCTTTGAAAATTTTACTAGCATCTATAATATGCCATCACTAGCACAGATTACTAATTAGTTACTATCAGTATTATGTGTAGGAAAACCCCTAAAAAGGTAACTCCAGTAATGTTGATGCTCCTGGGAATAGGTATGAAAGTTTGTTCTCCGTGGTATATGTCCTTAAGGGGGTTCGATGAAGCTCCTCAATGCTCAATTCTCGCTAGATGGCGCCTGCTCCACAAATTTTTAGTTTTAATTTTTTTTTAAGTCGTGGTTCCACATTTTTACTTTAAAATATGTTTAGCGCACTCTTTACATAAATATTTAACTGTAGAAAAACAAATTGCACAATTAATTGCATTGTAGTATCCAAAAATAAAGATATATATCCAAAAATCTCGATTATGTGTTCCTTCACGCAGTTTTGAACTCGACACTTACACATCCATTGAATATTGCAATCGGCAATCATCGCATATCCAAATACAAACGAATGCTAATTCCATGTCCATCGATTACAAGGTTTATCGTATAACAAAATAAAATAAAATAATTATTCAACCAACTTCCAATAAAGAGTTTGTGAAATGAAATGTTCGACAATAGGGTATTGTTTTTTTGGTCTCCTTTTTTTCGGAGTGCTGACCTTAATTAGTAATTACACTGGAATGTGTTTCAGTCCTAACTTCATTTAGTATTATTATAGTTCTTCTTGAAATTCCAGTGGCATTTGCAACTCTCTTAAACCTTCTTAAAATAATCACTTCCATTATCATCCTAATTTTTTTAAATCTGTTGGCTTCGGTTACAAAATATTTATAAACATTGAAGAAAATTTCGTGTGACTGGCATTGTAAAAGTTTCCCTTTTTCAATAGATATCATGTGAAAACTTTAAATTCGTGAGATGGGAAAAACCATTGAACGCGAGACACCGTCACCGACACCGTCACCAACACCTTTAAGTGAAAACTTTTTGAGATGGGAAAAAACCATTGAACGCGCGACTCCGTCACCGATACCGTTACCGACACCGTCAACGACACCGTCACCGACACCTTGAAGGGAAAACTTTTTAAGATGGGAAAAATCCATTGAACGCGCGACACCGTCACAGACGCCGTTAACGACACCGTCAACGACACCGTCACCGACACCTTGAAGTGAAAACTTTTTGAGATGGGAAAAAACCATTGAACGCGCGACACCGTCACCGACACCGTTACCGAAACAGTCACCTACACCTTAAAGTGAAAACTTTTTGAGATGGGAAAAAACCATTGAACGCGCGACACCGTCACCGACACCGTCAACGACACCGTCACCGACACCTTTAAGTGAAAACTTTTTGAGATGGGAAAAAATCATTAAACCAGCGTCCCCGTTACCGACACCATTACTGACACCTTGAAGTAAAAACTTTTCTGATATGGGAAAAATGGCGTTTCAAATTTTGTATATTAGTAATAAAATGAAAAACAAACAAAAGACAGTTTGTTATATTCTCTTTGCAATCGAGTGACTTGATGCAGTGACAGAACGTAATAGCGGCAACATGCATGCGCGTCGGTCGGTTGCATGGAGCAGCAATGTAGCGCATCTTGTGTATTTACACGACATTTTGTCTCACACACATTCGTAAATTTAATGAAAATTGAGCGTTGGTTTATTCCATAATTTTAAATGAAAGTATGTTTTTTTATTAAATTTGTGCAAACAAATACTTGAAAAAAGTTTGTAGCACACATAATTTACGCTTTATTCTGTATCCTGAACCAGTTTAATGGATTATTTTTTTTGTATGATAATCAAACCACCTTAATCTACATTGACTAAAATAAGTGATATTATTCAGTAAAGGAATCTCTTAGTGATAAAAATTGATGAATATTGTAACCTGCTAATACCTAGACATCAAGCCGCACATGCCGACATGCCATCGGGGTCACTGTAACCATCATACCAGAATGGGAATAGGGTGTAGTGAGTCCACCTATAGACTTGAACACCCACCCACTGTAGGTTGGGGTGCATATAACCGGGCCGCCATAGGGGGAGAGCCTTGCTTGGATTTAATATGGCAGCCTGGTTATGTGCAGTTTTATCATGTTCTGTCAAATAAATGCTTTGATTTTGATTTTCCAGGTAGGCACATACCTGACTAGTGAGAGAATCGCACTCATTCCTCCTGTCTTCCAGTTGCTTGTAATATGCCTCGTACGGCGCATCGTTGGTTTTCTGATTGGCCTCACACAGGCCTTCATACCACTCAAGAAACTCATAGGTCGTGTCAACTGGAGGTATAGTATTATCCGTCTCTTTGCCACTTTCCGACACGGATTTTGCCTGCAAAGTTTTGAAACATGAACAAAATAATGTGTAAAGGAATAGATGAATTGTTTTTGCAATAAATAAGCGTGAAATCTAAGCAATAGTACCAACTTCTTCAAAATCGGATGTACCAAGAATTAACGACTCTAAATCGAGTATTGCTTCCCTCTGATCAGCAGTAAGCGGCGCTAAAGGATTTTCTGGAGCCTCCCATAACAACAGTTTACTCTGAATTTCTTTTAAACTCATGATTTCAAAAGTAATTTTTTGATTATTTTGAATAAAACCCAAGCCACGATCAGCTGGCTGACGTCATAAAAAATTAAATCAGCTCAGCTGTCACTTTGAGTATGACATTTGTCTATCCATAGACAAATTAGACTTTTAGACTTATTTCTCATGATTAGTTGAAAATATCGCTTTAGATTAACTCAAGTAAAAAATGAGTAAAAATAATAAAATATCAAAAGCCTGTAGACTATTTTAGAGCTTGATATTTTATGACTAGATATAGCGCCACCTAGTATCGAGTAGCAATTCACAGCTTGTATGGATGTGTTATCATTGCCATCTAGCGCCGCCAAAAGAAATAAATTACATATTATACTCATTTTAACTTTATAATGGGTAACTAGTAGACGTACTTAAAGTATTTATTTCTATTGGCAGCGCTAGTATGCTAATCGCCCAAGTATTTTTTTTTCCATCTCAAACATGTCTTCTTTCTTTCTCAGCAACTAGCGACATCTATCGATGATGCACGGAACAAAACAGAAGAAAAACGCGCCGTTTGGTCCTCTGTTTCGTAACTCCAAGAGGCTTGAAAGCTGAAAAATCTTTCAGTAACTTAAAAATAAGTCCTTATTTTAATACTCACACCATTCGTAAGTCGTAACGCATTCAGTAAGGAATGATTGACTATTGAAGTTGGGCCAGACGATGAAACATCTGAAAACTAGTGTTCGTTTTTTGTTCATTTAGCTTTTTCCCGAGCAAATTTGAAGGTTCAATAGTCAATCATTCCTTACCGAATGCGTTACGAATAGTGTGTGTTAAAATAAGGACTTATTTTTCAGTTACTGATAGATTTTTCAACTTTCAAGCCTCTTGGAGCTACGGTACAGAGCACGAAACGATCATATAAGGGAACTAGTTGCAATTGTCGTATTACTACGTAAATTAACTACGTATGTAGAAGCTACTGCACGATCCCACTAGGTGTCGCTTGTTTCTAAACAATCGAACTTTGGAAATTTCATATTTCCTGTAAGATATGAAGGATTTTAGATTTTTTCGTAACTGCACTTAAGCTCATATACTTTTTATTTTTTATTTAGTCCCAATAGTTTCGGGGAATGGTCAATTTTCGCCTGTGTTTTAAAATAACTTCAAACCTACGAATATACATAAGTTATTCGTAGCTTCAAACCTATTCATTTTAAAATTATAAAAAAAAAATATTTGAGATTGTCACAACAAGCCCTTTCATTTGATGTCATAAGACATAGTTTTCAAAACGTTTTTTTATATTCACAAACTTTTACCCCCCAAAAGTAAAAAAAAATAATAAATATTTACGTTATATGTTCATCTTCGGGTCATATGTGTATTAAATTTCAACTCAATCAGTTCAGTAGTTTCTGAGCAAATCGGATGTGACAGACGGACGGACAGACAAGACAACACGACACGACACGAGTGACCCTATAAGGGTTTCGTTTTTTTCCTTTTGAGGTACGGAACCCTAAAAACCAGCAAAGTGTGAGTCGTACTCGCGTTAAGGAGCCTGAACTGAATGAAAAAAAAGCATTTTCTGTCGCTCACGTTGTCTTGTGTTTGTAATGAACAGTTGCCTGTCATTATAATACTTGTGTTGTGAATAGGCAAGTGCGCGAGTTCGAGGATCAGCGTAAAGCTGACCTTGATATCAAACGCGACCAGTTAAAGGCCCGACCACCTGCGACCATTTCATACAATTACGAGGGTGGCATACTTAAATGCCCTCAGTGCGCGAGGAGTTTCGCTGCGAAGATTGGATACATAAACCATCTTCGAGCGCACGCGCGGCAAACCGACTAGGAGTCGAAGTGGTCGCCATGACCGAAATCGGTCGGATAAATCATCATCATCATCATAGTGGTACAGACAAAATCCTCGGTGGGGGAGTCAGACTTGCATTTTTTAGTATTTCGATGACTTTCCAAAAGATCAAACACATTACTCTCATAAAACTTTCAGAATTTCCCGATTTTTATCGTGTTTGCTAGTTTACTTTAGCAGTCCCTTTGAAGGAACTAGTGAGCCTTTCCTGTCCCTCAGTTCAGTTCCTTCACTGGAGCTAAAGGACTTAGCGCTACTGTAAGCCATATCGTAATACTGTGACAAAGTAGGTCTACTGTGTCCATGTCGCAGCCATATCGTAGAATTAGCCGTTTTGTAAAACTACTAATTAAAACACTCCGAATAGTTATTGTTGTTATTATTATTGTTACTTTTTAATATACTTATACGATAATGAACCACTTAATTTAAGACAGGAGACTATAGGTCTTTATAGTGTTGTAAGTTTATATCTGTAAATGACTGTTTGTCTCTAATAAAATAAAATAAATAAAAATAAAACAGAGTCGGACGGAGCCCCGCGGCTCCTTTTCACGATGGAACAAGGCATGCTGACCTAACCTAACCGTCTGTCAAACTGCTAATTCTACGATACGGCTGCGACACCTACACACTGGCGCGGTACCGCAGTAACCAGTCCACCCAAGCTGCACAGCAGGAGGTGGCAGGAGGTCTTAGGTTCAATTACCAGGGTTGTCCAACCTTACAAATAATACTTACATGTCTCTTTACCAAGCGAATATTTTACGTAAATCAGCTCCACAAACCATATTTATATCATAAGCTCATTATAAAAGTTTATTTTACACTTTTTTTAATTAAAAATTTGAGTGCGTTTGGTTGCACCTAACCTGATAGTAAGTGCCGATGCATCCGAGGATTCACTCTCGTCTTGAAGACTCCTAAATTATACGAATCGGGGAGTACAGACGCCGGCAGGGAATTCCATTCCCTAGACGTTCGCATAATGAACGAAGAAGCAGACCGCTTCGTGCGTAACGTAAAGGTGGCATCATATGATTAGCCTTTGCCCGCAGCTTCGCTCGCATGGGCATCGTTTTTGACTGGCTTTAAGTGCGAATGATGGGCGAATCCGTTTCAATGTCAAAGAAGTCATCAAACAAGGGTCTTTTTTTCAGTTCGCTCAGGAACTGTATTGGACTATACTATTTTTTTGAAACAAAAAGTAGCCTCCGTTATTCCCCACGACACAGGCTATACCTTCCCAAATTTCTTCAAGATTGAGATTTAGAAGCATGAAAAACAAACACATTTATCATAATATTAGTTAGTAGTGAAGTAAGGATAATACTTTCTCGTTTTATTATTATACAGGGTGTAACAAAATTGGCGTAGGTCTCGTTAACTGGGGGTTCTACTCATCATACTGAAGAACTTCCCACAAGGAACCCGTATACAATTCTCAAAAAAAATTTGGACCCTCCATACTAAAATGCACACAATCGATTTGTATGAAGAGCAAAAATTTTTTTTTACGTTTTCAGCAAAGTCGTAAAACAAAAGTTGTTCAGTATGATGAGTAGAAGCCCCAGTTAACCGGAACTACAGCAATTTTGTTACACCCTGTAAAATTAGTTTTATTATATTAGAGGAATTAAATCAAAATCTCCAACAATTTGAGTAGTTTTGCATTTATTGTGTATGAGGAACCTTTCTGGTCAACATAAGCTACAATGGACAATTTTTGTTTACAATATATTTACAAATATCAGTACAATATAATTCATATCTAGATTCTAGGGTAAAATTTTAGGAGTAAATTACCATATATATTCACAATAACTATGGAGACCCTATTAAAAAAATCATCTATACACTTAGTAGCCTTGTACAAAATACTACTCTATAATTAAAATAGTCACTCCACTAGCTGGGACATACCTTCCTTGCTTTGGCGTTCATATACTCTCCGAGGTATCCTCTCATCCATCAATCACATATCTCGCTTCTTCCCAATCAAACTGTACTCAGCAGCTTTGTTCGCTTGTTTTAAATACGCGGATATTTAACTTAACTCTTTAGATACAATATCCCTTTTCACTATATCTCTGGCTCTATGCACGGAGGGCCTAACCGTTAACGTGACATCACAATCTTTCTTTATGTACATAATTCCGACTCACGATTCTATTACAACTTGTACTATATACAAACAATTTAAATTAAAAAAAAATACAATGTTTAAACCTCTATTATCGATATAGGCTGGAATAAAAATAGTTTTTTTTTTAGTTTCAGAGCGTGCAAAATTGACTAAAGCCAGCGATCGCACACGAGGCACATTCTCGCAACGATTCTAAACTAAGTAACAACTCCCAACGTTAACTACATACAGATACATCCAAACATTTTATTTTTAAACGTAATTCATGATAAGTAAAGTTATAAAAACTATATGAAAACTCCACACAAAACTGCACTATCAACAGATCATTAACCGTGAACCGGCAGAACAACAACATCCAACAAAATATCTATAATGCGATAAATAACTTAAATTATACAAAATTATAGAAATGAATAGCACACAGTCATTGTTCAATTCATAGGAATATCTATGCAGCTATTTCTTTACAATTACCTATCATAGACACACTTCTTACAGTGATATGGAATATGTGGATAGCGAAATCTAAACTTTAAACTGATTAAAGAAGGCGACGTACATTACACAGTGGCATCCAAGACTCGTTGCTGAGATGCTTAGCAAAAGCGTGGCAGTTAGCACGAATTTGCACTCTAAAGGTTAAATAAAAGAAAATAATATTTCTATAAATAATCCGAAGCTTAATAAAGGCTCACGGCACGGCGGCGGGCGTCTTCGTCGGCGAAGATAATAGCGACGGATCCCCCACCGCGCCGAAAAACTTGTGTGATTTGATTTGTATATCGACAGGCGCGTGCGCAAAAGCTGCGCAGGACCCTCGGCGCTCGACCGCTTACACTCGATCCTCGTTAACCTACGTACATAATTAGCACAGCCATAGTGACGTTCCGGGGGCGGAGCGGCGGCGGCGGCGGCGGCGCCGGGCTGTCGCGCGCCGAGGGCGGGCTGAGGCCGGCCGGGGCCAGGTGCGGCGTGGTCAGACGGCGCGGGTGCTCGCCTACGACACCGGCGGCTGCGGGCCCTGCGGCGCGGGCGGCGGCTTGGCCCCCGCTGCCGGCAGCTGCGCCAGCGTGTCCTGGCTCGCGTGCGCGCGCAGGTACGTGTTCTCCACCTCCAGCTGGTTTATCCTCTCCATCAGTTCGGCGATGCGCTCCTTCAGTACTTCAACCTCCTCGCGTACCGCGAACATCAAGTGGCTCTTAACCAGATCCTGCAACAATAAAAAAATAATTGTTAATAAATTGCCAGTCGACACCGCACTTAAAGTAAAGAACTCAAGGATGAGAAGACGAATAAAGTCTACAAGAAATCTAAAATTCGTTTTAAAAAAACGTCCTAAACTCAATGACACGGAATATTAAAATAGGCCTCATGTTAAAAAACAGAATAAAGTAAAGCGCATCAAGCGTGTAAACGTCAAATACCGCAGTTGTAGTAAATAATAAACTAACGTCGCGTCGCACCTAAGTAAATCGATTAAAACGCATGACCGCCCGCAATCACGGAATGAACGTAACGCATATTACAATCAAACAATAACGCCCGATTGTTGTAACTAAAAGAAACGTAAACAAGAAAAAAAAACGCAAAACGTACTTTTGGATTAGGCACGACCACGTAACAGGGGTCCTTCTGTCCCTTTTGTCTGATCTCGTAGAGGCATCCATCTCTGTGCTGTTGCGCGACGTCGATCATGTTTTAATCTTACGCGATAATTTTTTCAGGGTCACTTTGAGTAGCGTTGTGTAGCCTGTGTGGCTGAAGCGCGACTGACTGGCGATGAAATGGCGTTGTTAAAGCGCGGAGCACTTGCGCGTGCGCGTCCTAGCAGGCGACTGATGGTCTGAGCGCGCGCGCGACCTATATAAAATGGCGGCTGCTGAGCGGAGCGCACACGTCACCGCCACGCGGCCGACTCGTGCACCCTCAACTCGACAACAACCTCAATATCGATATCTACAAATAAGCTCTTGTTTTCTCAAGCGGGCTCTCGCAACAAAAAACATATGATAGATAGTTTAGGTACCTTTTTATGTATAATTATGAGGCTATTGACACTTTCTTATTAATTTTATTTGTTTAAGGCATCGGAAATCATTACGGAGGGCATTTCGTACAGGAGTAACCTACGTTTAAAACACTTCAAGCTTGATACCCTATACGAGCGTCGTAAACTTCTTGGCCTTGTTTTTCTTTATAATTAATGCTTTAAGGGTATGGTTAAGTGTGAGGAGGTATTTGACTATAATATAGCTTTGTCTGTTCCGAGATATCCCATGTCAAGGGTATTTTACATTCCCTTCTTCAGAACCATTATAGGTAAGAATTCTTCTTTCTCTAGAATCATCATCATCATATCCGCCGAAAAACGTCCACCGCTGAACAAAGGTCTCCCCCAAGGATTTCCACGACGACCGGTCCAGTGGCTTCCCGCGATCTTCGCCAGGTCGTCGGTCCACCGCGTGGGAGGCCTGCCTAGAATTGTGTGTGGATAACTCTAAACTCTCTAAAATTGATATATTTTGTAACTCCTTGCCAAAATTTGAAAGTCATATTTCATTAATTTCCTAGTTATTATTTTTTCTATGTTGTTTTTAATAATAATTTAATGTCAATTACACCTATAATGAGCATTTGTATTAGAATAAGACCTGACTATGTTATGGATATGTGTTATACTTATGCTGTTGGTGTGCTTTATTTAAATTTAAAAAAAATCTGTGAGTCCGTCAAAGTACACTACAGAATGTTAAATACTACTTAAGAATAAAGGAACTAATGATAGCGTTCAATGGATGAAGCAACTTTTAGAAATAATGAACAACAACCATTGCAATAGGCTATAAATTATAATGCGAAGATTTCAACAAGTTTTACGATCCTTCGCACCTACGTGCTCACAAAATTAGTATACCTACTAGACCTAAATTATGTGTAGACAATAAACGGATATCTTTCAAAAACAACCTATAAACACTGTATCCAAGTGTAAGTAAGTAAGATACGCAGTGCATGTTAGCGCGTTTCAACCACGTTTCAACTATATCGTCCTGTGCAGAAGATTTATACGGCCATATTGTTGTTTACTGGATCGCCTGCTGGTGCCAATTAAGCTTAATTTATCTATTATCGCGGTCAATAAATAAAGAAGAGCCGCGCACCGAAAATAGCCCATCCAAGAAGAGATGTTACCCAACACAAATAGACCTCGTCACATTGCTTGGAATTCATTGAACTAATAACAGTTAAATATCTCGACATAAGGCGACTGAAAACAAAATAATTAAACCCTGGAAACTGCCCAAGATATAATGTGACTGAAGGATTGGAATTCTTTATGTTAACGCTTACAAAGAATGCGGATAAAATGAATGGGATCGAGCAGAATTTAATAAATGTCGGCATCCATAAATAAATAAAGAAATAGTTCATTGGAAACTTAGAATTAACGATTCAATAAGAAAACGTTAGAACACATAACATACGTTATTTTTCACAAGATTGTACTACATCGCCTCTGCGGTTTATTTTTGCTCTACGCCCACGAAGATGTCGGTCAAGAAAACAGAATTTCAGCCACTTGAGTCAGAGCGGTGTACTTTTAATTGAGACTGACTAAAACTGGTCACTCTAATCCTGGATACGTATAATTAGAACTGATTAAAATAGTTAAGAGCAAGTAGTTCCGTGTAGGTGTTGCGACCTTCAATCAGTTAGATCGCTTGATGAATTGCACCGGCTTAAAGCGGATCCCATAAGAGAATTGACACTCATGATTGCGAATGACTGAAGTGCAAATTGAAACGAGATCTCGCCTTACTGAAACTCGATACGAGCGAACTAGCCCAGGCTACATGAAAATTGGAAACAGTACATAACAGGAACAGAAGAGATTACATTATCACCTAGTATAACAGCGCGTGTATAAATTAAACAATAAGATAACAATACCTTATCTTATCATTTCAACGTGCACCAACAGAATCCTAACATGAGAGCCCAGCCACAAATAGCATGAAAAACATGTCAGTGTTTGATAAGATTTAGAAAGACAACTTTCTTCAACATCACCGATAAGAAAAAAGAATAAAACACCGATTTGGAAAAATGGACAATGAACAATCATGAAGTTCGAAAAAATCTACGAGGGCAGAGGATGCACAAACATATGATTTTTTTTTTACCTTTTCACGCTTCAACACCTCGACCACTCTTGATGAAATTTGGCATGCAGGTAACCTGAGTCACTGGGAAGGACATAGGCTACTTTTTATCCCGTGAAAACAGCATAGTCCGATGCATTTCCTGATAGAACTGAAAACATATTCTTTTTTTGGTTAATTCCTTTTACATCGTAACGGAACAATGGATTGTTGTGATTTTTGTCACAGAGATGGTCAAGGAGGTGGTAAATTACATAATTTACTAATTAGCATACATACACCGACATAGTTCTCGAGGGATTTGGGGAAAACTCATTTCCACGCTTGCGGCTCGCGCAACACTCACCCTCACAGAAAGTCATAAAAACGATGACCACGCGGGCGAAACCGCGGGAAAAGGCTAGTAACAATCATAAACCATAGTTAATGAACGCAAGGTTGACATTAACAGTGCAGTGAACCGCGCACTAAATACGGTGCGTGAAGATAACTATAATGAGCCCAA
The DNA here is from genome assembly GCA_947284805.1 of Coleophora flavipennella. Classification (NCBI taxonomy): domain Eukaryota; kingdom Metazoa; phylum Arthropoda; class Insecta; order Lepidoptera; family Coleophoridae; genus Coleophora; species Coleophora flavipennella. The sequence goes on along the minus strand of OX369256.1, from coordinate 13,222,417 downwards.
GGGCAAATTATAATGCCCATTGCCCACACAAATGAGCAAGTGTTGTTCCCTAATGAGAACCAAATGAAGGCAGAAACTATGTGTGATTTCAACGAATCAAACTGTGAGTTGCATCATAAAGTTTATTACTTGAAAGGTCAATTGGTTTCATTTAAAGTGAAATAGGTGCCATAAATGTAAGAATTAAAGGTCAAAACAGATGTAAGTAATAAAGTACACGAAAGAACGAATCACGAAATTCTTAGCGGCGTTAAGAGATTCATTAAATCATAAGCAGAGAAAGCAGACGATTATAATACAGGGTAAACCTTAACAGGTAGGTATAACTGTTTAAATAGGAAATTTAAAACGGTGTAAAAAGGTGTATTTTTTAAAAATAGAAACAGATAAAATAACGGCCTTCGATTTTAGGCACTATAGAAACCGAAGTTGCAAAGGTTTGGCGAAAAGACGGGAAAACGTAACCTGTCTTTGAGCACTGTAGGTGTAATACATGCAAACACAAAGGTTACCGTAAATCGTCTCTAAGGTCACGTCAACAAACATATAATTTTATTGTCTTTGACAAAAATAATTTTGAATAAATAAACCGACTTCAAACAGGAAACTAAGGTTCCCCTAGATTTCTCTGAGATGCCATCATCAGATCCTGGTTCAGAAACGACGAAGTTATCCCCGCGAACACACATAATATATATACAAGGTCGAATTGAGAAACCTCCTCCTTTTTTTGAAGTCGGTTAAAAAATGTATTATGAACATAATTTAAAGATTCTGGTGGCATGAAAAAGTGGCAGCTAAACCGGTCTCGGTAGCCGAAACATAAACAAGATAAGTTGAAGTAGCAGTGGCGGCCTGTAAGCTTCCACAAAACATTATGTTGACGATGACATCATCGACGAATCAAGCAGCGATGATTCCATTTGTTATGTAGATCCGAAACATGAAAAACATGGCAACGTTCTGAAATTTACTGTATTTAAAGTAGCCGTAAATTATCATAATTATGTGGAGGTATAATCGAGTTTTTCGATTTACAAATTGATTTATATCGTTCGGGGTGAGACAGAATAGGTGTTAAAAGTGAGTGAGTTTTAAAGTTAATCAGAACTAAAAAGTAAAAAGAAAAGTACTTTAAATAATGTTAAATGTTACACCATTAACGCTACTGCTCCACCTGCGTTAGCGTTGATGTTAACGGCTGCGTCCAATTGCGCCATACATAACTACTTACAGTACATATTAAAAATTACGCGTTAAAATATGTGGACGGCTACATAAAGGTACTAATCCGTCAAAAGTTAACCGCAGACAAAAGGGCGGTAATGGTTTTCAGTTTTTAGCTTTTCTACTGTCCCTTGAAACGATAAAGCCTATGTGATGTGCAGCCACGCATCGGCTTGAGCCGAGATATTATATAAGTATGGGTGAACGTGGATGCCATAGGCATTCGACCAGCCCATTTTAAAATTAAAAACGCAAATTACACACATCCTACGTAAGGACGTAGGATGGCAAGGGCCAAGCGCGCGCGCTGCGCAGAATTAGACAACGCTAATGTAGCCAAAGTGTGTTGTTGTTACTTAACGCGCCAAAACCCTTTGAAGTGCCAATAAAACCGCTACTAGGTTTATTGCCTAACATCTATCGACATTAATAATGCCGTTAGTAAATTAGACCGCTAAATGTTAGCCACATCTACTTAGTGCGTTAATTACCGCGGTAATGATGGAGCAGTAGAATCAATAAAGATAACCTTCACTACAAAACTTTCCTAACATCTATTTTCTAGAAAGTCAAACTGTCCAAGAAAATTACCACAAACTTAATAATGTGTACAAGATGATTATTCTGAACATTGAAGTAACATCTGAATTCAAACATTATTTAATTAAAGGACCAAAACATGTATCAAAATAAATAATTTTTGATTAAGACCTGCGTATCGCAGCAAGTTGTTTCGAAAACACACGTCTGAATAGGTGTACGAAGTTGATCATAATATTGCGGTAACTTATTCTTGAATTTTGCATTTTATTTTAACAATATTTGTCCAGTTGGTTGGACACAATGGCCTATTAATATACATGACACAATTCTTAAGTCATGCCATTAAGCTTACTTGTACAAAAAAAAACGGCCGAGTGCTAGTTTTACCAATAAAAATGTTTTTTCTTCTAATTAGTTTGGGATCCATATAAAATATATCAACGAGACCGACAGTAAAAATCATTTTTGTCCTTAGAGCGAGTCCGACTCTCACTTGGCCGGTTTTTATTATTCCTTGTTCTGCTTTAGAGTTTGAACTATACTCGTAATCACATCAAATTTGACGAATTCATGTGGGTACAAGTATAACAACTGTTTTTATTATAGAGCAAAAAATACGTTTCTAGTATAAATAGTTTACTTTTTTATTTGTTAGAAAAACCGTCATAATAAACTAAACATAATATGCGAAAATTTTAAGCAGATTCCTATTACGGTTCTAAAGGTACCGACAGCCCTTTAAGACTTGTGTCCATGCGGGCCCTAGCACGCTGCGTATATACACAGGCCAGCACATCAAGCTAGACACATATAGTGCGATTTTGATCCATACGCGTACGGAATAAGAACGGTACAAAGTCCAAAGTGTCTAGCTTAATGTGCTGGTCTCTGTACATGGTTCATACATATTAATTAATCTAAGTGACTGAAATTTTGTAAAGACGTTCTTCCACTTCCTGGCCGTTAGCATGGTGAACGATGAAACAAAACGCTTCGTGCGTAATATGTGGAACATTAACGACAAAGGGGTGGAGTTGCCTCCCGCGCCTGATGGTCCGATGATGGAATGGATCCTTATACATTGGTATCTTTACCCCCTTGGGTATGAGGTCGTGAAGCTCCAGGGTACATACTTCGAAATTATTTTAATAATATAGAAAAAACATGGGATTGTTCTTTTATCAGAAACCAAACAGTCATATAAATCCAGTCTTCTGATGAAAACCAAAGATAAGGTAAGTAATAAGTCTGTGGTAAGCAACTACTAAACTATTAGTAGTATAATTGAAAACGCTAAACACGTTAAAAAACCGACTTCCATCGCAACAACTTAGTACATTTTTGCATTATTATTTTTGCTTTTTGTTAATTTTATAATAAAGTATTACACCGATTTTGATAAAATTTATAGTGGACCACACGGGAAGCACTAGCACAAAAATAAAAAAAGAATCATAAAAATTCGGTTTACCCAGTCAAAAGTTCTGAGGTAACAAACATAAAAAAAAAACATACAGTCAAATTGAGAACCTCCTCCTTTTTGGAAGTCGGTTGAAAAGCAAACGCAAATCCTTCAATTTTGAATAATATTCTGACTGAACTATCAAGATCTTATAAAATTTTTCAACGTTTTGTCAATAAAAAAAATCGTGAAAAAAACAACACACAACAAACAAGAAAGGCATTAAAATTATTTACCATAAACAAGATATAATTTTTATTGACGTCTTTGTATATGTGAACTCTCCACAGTTTATCGACAAGATATCAGTTTAATAAACATGTGTAGGCAATAACCTAACAGATTGAAAAAAATAATTAAAACCCGACTGCTAAAAAAATATCGCATTGACAGGGGATAAAGACGAATCTAACGACACCACGCACACCAAAATCCATCAAAATCCAGGCTCGCCGAAGAAACAGTTTTTTTTTTCACAATTGGTAAGTCCTTGGCATCATTTCACCTGATGGTACGTGACGATGTTGCCGAAGATAGAAGCGGGCTTACCAAGATTCCCCAACGCAATGGGGAACTGGCTATCTTATCTTCAAGCCGGAACACATTAATGCTGTTAACACTGATGTTTGGCGGCAAGACTTAGATAAGATGGTGGTAGCTAGCCAGGCGGACTTAGAAAATGCCCTTCCACCAACCAAACCGAGTCTCACAAAGTTGACCCCGCCGGGAATCGAATCCCGCAACCTCCTGGTGTGATGCGAATGGACTAACCATGGCGCTACGGAGGTGGTTAAAAAACTTATACTTACACCCGAAAAACATTACTCTCCTTTTCGAGAAGCCGGGTAAAAAATAATCAGCACTGGAGGTCACTAGACAATATGACGACAGGCACACATCAACGTGTACAATTTGGGGATCTTCAAGGCGAGAGTCCTTCGGGGAGGCGGCGGGCACTTTCCATCAGGTGAGATGTAGTCAAACACACTCAAGTCGCGAAGTAAAATAAAAGCTTGTAATTATAAAAAAGTATTAATTGAAAACAATCCCGGCTCAAGGCCCGATCGCCTTTAATTCAGGGTAGGCTCGAGCCCCTCGGTGGGGACGTATATGAGCTGATGTGATGAATTGAAAACAAAATTAAAATTAAAAAATATACAGGTTGTAACAAAATTGGTGTAGGTCCCGTTAACTGGGGCTTCTACTCATCATACTGAACAACTTTTGTTGTACGAGTTTGCTGAAATCGCAAAAACAAATTTTTGCTCTTCATACAAATCGATCAGCTGATCGAACAATTTTGTGCATTTTAGTACGGAGCGCCAAAATATTTTTTGAAAATTGACTATGGGTTCCTTGGGGAAAGTTGTTCAGTATGATGAGTAGAACCGCCAGTCAACGGGTCCTACACCAACTTTTTTAGAGCCTGTATATATTCTTGGAGGCCCGTCAGTATGTAAACCGAGCTGGCTGCGCTGCGTATAAAAACAAGGTCAAGAGTCAATTTTTTTTACCAAAAACATGTTTACCGCCTGAAATCTGGTTTCAATCGCCTTCGCAAAATATTGAATCGATAGTATGCAAAAACAACGGCGAACATTGATTTAGATATTCAGTAGATTTCCGCGGATTTAATGAACCCGCATGTTTAATTAATCAGCCTAATTTTATTATTTATTATAACATTATTATCAAATCAATATGCAAAACAAAGTTCGTAATCCAAAAGCAAATGTTGCAAATACTGATATTGGAATGGAAATGTTTCCGCGGGTTATCTTTAAAGATATGATATGACACTTTATATTTTAACCGCCTCCGTGGCGTAATGGTTAAGGCCATTAGCTTCACATCAGGAGGTCGCGGGTTCGATTCCCGGCGGAGTCTAACTTTGTAAGACTCGGTTTGGTTGGTGGAAGGGCATTTTCTAAGCCCGCCTGGCTAGCTACCACCATCTTATCTAAGTCTTGCCGCCAAACATCAATACTAACAACATCGATGTCTTCCGGCTTGAAGATACGATACCCAGTTCCCCATTGCGTTGGGGAATCTTGGTAAGCTCGCTTTCATCTTCGGAATCATCGCCACTTATCATCAGGTGAGATGACGCCAAGGGCTTACCAATCCTACTATAAATTTTTAAACGCGAAAGTTTGTATGTATGGATGTTTGTTACTCTTTCACGCAAAAATTTTGAACGTATCTGGATGAAATTTGGTAGGTAGACAGTTTAGGACCTGGATTAACACACAGGTTACTTTTTACTGCGCACCCTTGGAGTCAGTCATAGAAACTATGTTCACGCGAGCGAAGCTGGCAAAAGCTAGTAGAAGTAAATAAAAAAAATGACTGCCGATTCATTCTCTTTGCAGTATTAAGTACGATTAGTGTAACTATTTTGTGATATCCGTTTTAATGCGAGTCGTGAAGTCGTGCTCACTGAACTGAACGTTATTAGTGCCCTCTAGAACCTGGAACGTGACGGCTTCATTTATAGGAGCACAGGCACAGCGTTCCGGGGCACGGTTCGATTTCAAAAGACTGTCTTAGCGTTTCCTGACTCAAGAGGGCTCGCGCCGAGCGAGATCTCGATCTGTTGTGTGCACAAGCTAGCCAATGTCGGTTGAAAATTAATTAAGTGGAATCTAGGCAGAAAGGTTACTCGTGCATGCAACAGAATTGAGAAACCTAAGAATTTCCAAAACTCAAGCAAGTTTAAAAATACTTTACGGTAATGATTAATAATTTTAACCCTACCCGTCCGTACCGCAGGCGTACCGCGCACGAAGTTGACGGGGCTTTATTAAAAGACCATAAGTAATGTCACCATAAGGTCAATAATAAAAACCTTTTTTTCTATTTTCAATAAAAATTGGCATTGAACTTAAAAAACTGAATCGGCAATTTCATAGTTAAAGATCTATTATACATACTTATTTAGGTAAATAATATCATAGGATAAAGACGTGAGGTAGCATTTTCATGTACGTTGTAAAAACGTTACCAACATCAAAACGACAAGGTTCTATATTTCTTTCATTCGTTCCGCAACACGAAAGGCTCTATCAATAAAATGCCTTGTACCCGTATGTACATATCGAAAAAGCATTTTGCAAACCACGAAGTGTGTGTGTGTCTCTTTCACAGGGTTGCCAGCTTTCCTTCCGCGTCTATTCTCCGTAGGTTAGCCCGGGTCACGCCTGACTCATGCACTTCAAGTATACAATGAGCGAATTAACATAGCTTAGTAAATAAAAGTGTCCACTAGTACCTTCTAACTAAACAATTCAACATACGACTTCTCTTCAAAACAAATGCAAATTTACGCTTTGTTTTGGCGATAAATATGTGCAAGTAAGGCTAAAACGGATATTTTACTTTACTCGGTAACATGACTTTGCTTTTCTGAAAGCAAACATCTGAACATTATTTATGTATGACTGAACTTACGTCTCAAGACTAAGGTCTTTGACCAGTGTGTGTTGCCAGTGACGACTTACGGAACTGAGACATGGTCGCTTACTATGGGCCTCATAAGAAGGCTCAAGGTCACCCAAAGGGCAATAAAGCGTGCTATGCTCGAAGTTTCTCTGCGCGATCGAATCAGAAACGAGGAGATCCGCAGGAGAAACAAAGTAACCGACATACGAGTATCTCACAGAATCGCTAAACTGAAGTGGCAGTGGGCAGGGCACATAGCTCGTAGAACAGATGGCCGTTGAATCAGTAAAGTTCCGAGTGGCGAACGCGCACCGGAAAACGTAAGATTAAACGTAACCTGGTGAAGATCGCGGGAAGCCGACGGATGCGGGCAGCGCAGGACCGGTTGTCGTGGAAATCCTTGGGGAGATCTTTGTCCAGCAGTAGTATTAACCGCCTCCGTAGCTAATTTTTCGGCTGATATGAAGAACTTACTATAGCCAACAACCAAAACCACAACTGCGCATTATATTGAGAAACACTTCAAAGCAGAAAAATAAAAGCAATCAGACACATAAACAGAGAAAAAGAACTGATGTTTGCACAGATGGCGGGGAACTGGGTCAGTAGTGTTGTGAGCTATTGGCCACCGGTGGTTCGTACCTACATGAATTGGGACGGAGTAGTAAACACATCTGAGATGACGTAACGAGCCCAGCGGACGCGTCTTACGAAACACAGAGAACCACTAGAATCTGAAATAATTTATAGACACGTAATTGGTATGCGTTTGTCGAACGGCTTCGACGGTGAAGCTCTTCAAGGTAGACCGGTTTGTGAGCTGTTAAGAGCGAGTTTCAGTGCTGTTTGTGAAGGCATCTTCGTTGAGATCGCACGTAAACAAATAATGGACAATTCGATGTAGCGATTTGAAAATATCAAAAGATGAAGGTACCACTTCTGATAATTTCAATGCCAACGACCTGAAGCCTTAAACCCTAAACAAATACAACAAAAAGAGTAATAATCGTGATTATGAACTTATCAAATTTTATATTGTAACAACAGGAATAAACATTCTTAAGCCATTACGCCAGAGAGCAAAGGTGCGCGTCCACAATTCAACTGTGAAATTACTTTCTGGTATTACAAAACCACTTGGTATATGTACTTTTGAACTCACAACTATTTTAATGTGAATAATCTTTCAAGTGATCACAAGTTGTTATTGGCAAAAAGATAAAATGTTAGATAAATGTTATTATAATAATAAGCAGACTTAGATATATATAGTTATTACGATAAAAAACAATAAAGCTGATAGCAATTTATAGCAATCAATTCAATTGCCCTGTCGATAGCTGCTTTAAATAGATGTTGTTGTCAAAGTAAGCGAACAGGTAAAACTTGAAAATCAAGATGTTGCTAACGTTAGACGTGATATCATTGTGCTTGTGCTTATTGTAGTAAACAAAGCGGATAAAGATCAAAGGCTTAATACGAGTCTGGAAGATTTCCACGAGCGTGAAACTGGCGAGTGTAAAAATACTTTGCATGTTGGTAGCGAGCATTAGGGCCAGATTGGGGTCAATCGCTAGAGGCCATCTGTGGTCTGTGGATGCTTATTATAGATGATGCGAGACAGGACCAGCAGTGCATGACGATGAATAGTCAATTACTATTACGAGCGAATAAGCCGGACAGAGAAACCTTGAGGAAGTGCAACTCTCCATGCAAATGCAGAAAACAAAGTCTAAAGATCAACTAAAGCTTGATTTCACAATGCTGGCCTGGCTTACTGATGATGAGTAAATGCAACTGAAAAATCCCAAGATTTCCTGATACAAGCAATTTAGAGTTGCGTAGTTATAAACTGTAATAGTTTCGTTAACTACGAACTGTAATAGTTTCGTTAACTGTAATAGTATCGTTAACTGTGAACTGTAATAGTTTCGCTAGCTATGAACTGTAATAGTTTCGCTATGTTCGTCCGTCTGTCTGTCTGCCCGTCGGTATGTCACAGCCGTTTTCCTCAAAGAATTACAGCTATAAATATGTGACCCATATAAAGTTATGGAATAAAACCTGTTCAAACTTTTTTAAGGGAACCTCTCCTACATGTAAAGTGGGGGTGATTTTTAGGATTCCGTCGTACCTCAAAAGGTAAAAACGGAACGGACGGGCCGTCTGTCACAGCCAATTTGCTCGGAAACTACTGAACCGATTGAGTTGAAATTTGATACGCATATGGAAGTCGGTGACCCAAACACAGACGTCTAACGTAAACAAACGAATTCTAAACATGGGGGCCACTTTAAGGGAGTTAATTAGAAATTAAAGAAAAACTTTTTCAAAATATATTGTGTGGCATATTAAATAAAAGGGCTTGTTGTGGGAACCTCAAATATTTTTGCAATTTTAAGATAAATATTTTTGTAAAATTTACGAAAATGTACCACCCCCCCCCCCCCCCCCCCCCCCCACCACCCTTAACTCCGAAACTACTTGGCCTAAAATCTTGATAAAATCACAGTATATGAGGTTGAATGCATAGATTACAGGAAAATCTATGAGAAAATCTAAAGTCCTTTAGTAAAACAAAAAAATTATAAAGTCCAGAATAAGTAGACCCCTATTTACCTACAGCAAACTATGTACTGAGAAGGTCTTGTTGGTGCGGAACCCTGTTTGTGTGACCCAGAGTCGCATTTGGCCGGTTTTTTTTTGTTCTAGTACCTTAGCATGTAGGGTATCGTTGAGAAAGTCTTTTAAAACTACTACGGGTATTCTATATTATTTTTTCCTTGATTTACTCTAAATATTAAGTTTTTAAGAGGTGATTTTTGTTTGGTTTACATTACATGTCTTTAACCATCCTACAAGCTAAACCGCTATTCAAGAATATCTGAAAACTTTTTTTTTAACTCACAATTGGTAAGCCCTTGGCATCATCTCACCTGATGGTAAGTGAAGCGGCTTACCAAGATTCCCCAACGCAATGGATATAGTACAGAGCGTATAACTCAAGTTATGGTAAATTATCACGGCCAAATAGGCTGTCTTAGTTTTAAAGTAATAGTCGACCAACTTAAGATGTGCAGTTGGATTTGTAGAAAGTTCATTGATTGTCCGTCCACACATAATGTTCTATACCAACTGCAAAAATCTTTTTTTTTTTATAAATATACCATCAATTTTTGATACGACTACAGAACCCTACTTTGCGCGCGGTCCGACACGTACTTGACCACTTTTATGGGTATTAAAAGGCATTGTTTATGACTAATATTTTAAGGGAAGTATGTGTCATGCCATGTATCTATCACTATATCACTGTGCAAACAGAGGCGTCAGTCTGTCAGGCTGAGCTGTCAGGCTGCTAAGAAGCAGCTACACTTCAAATGCAATTAAATTACGTAAAAGTGCACATAATACATATTCTAGCGCAATAATACATCATCATCACTGATTTAAAGCGGGGCGCTGTTTCCTGGCCATTAAACTAAGGAAGTCATTAGAGATTCAAATAATGCGTGCGGACCAATATTAGGGCGCCAACAACGTTTGAAAGGCTATCTCTTGGGAAATTGCGCCTCTACGCAATCGCAAAGCTAGTGTTGCCAATATGCAATAACGTTTTTATTCAAAACTAGCTGTTTCCCGCGGCTTCACCCGCGTGGACAACGTTTCTATGACATTTCGAGAGTGCGCAGTCTACCTACCAAATCTGTCTTGTCTACCTACCAAATTTCAGCCAGATCCGTTCAGTAGTTTTTGCGTAAAGAAGTAACAAACATACACACTCACAAACTTTCGCCTTTATAATATTAGTGTGATGTGATAATATAACTATAATACAGAATTATTAACAAACTAGCTGTGCCCGCAACTTCGACCGCGTGGAGTTCTTGAATTTTCCCACGGGAACTCTTGAATATTCCGGGATGAAAAGTATCCTATATGCTAACCCGGGCTACAAGGAAACACCATAAAAAAATTCATCAATATCGGTATGGTAGTTTTTGCGTGATGCGCGAACATACAGACAGACAAAAAAATCCAAAAGTTGTTGTTTTGCCCTCTATATCGTTAGTAATGTCCACCACAGTTATTATTTTCCAAAAATATGTCATGTACAGACACGGCCCCGTTACAGTTTTATTATATGGACGTTAGAATATAAGGACCTGTTTTTTTTTTAAATTCACAATTGGCAAGCCCTTGGAATCATCTCACCTGATGGTAAGAGACGATGATGCCGAAGATAGAAGCGGGCTTACCAAGATTCCTCAACGCAATGGGGATCTGGCCATCTTATCTTCAAGCCGGAACACATCAATGTTGTTAACACTGATGCTTGGCGGCAAGACTTAGATAACATGGTGGGGCAATGAAAATGCCCTACCACCAACCAAACCGAGTCTTACAAAGTTGACCCCGCCGATTGCTGGATCTAGAAAGTTCTGATGGGAACGTGACGGCTTGTTCAAAGTGGGCTCTATAAAGTGTTCCTCGAATCCACTCCCGCGCATTGAGAGCAAGCGGATGCGGGCCGACTGACATGCCCCTGATGCGACGACGACGATGGCACGGGAACTCACGACCTGCAGCCATCTTGATATATGCTCTGTATAATGACGGCGATTCTTAAGAAAAACCGCTTTGACTAGAACCCCGGGCCAAAGTATACAATATTAGTACTAACATACAGTATGGACACTCCCTGCCGCTCTCTAGATTCCGGCCTCACCCCTTCGTTACCCATATCGATGCAGATTGGTTATAGTTTGGTTTGCGAACGTATAGAATTTCGCCGTGATTTCCTTTGTTTAGTCATTTGTTTTTTGAAATGTCATTTCGCGCCCGTTGCATGAAGTGTCCGGGGTTTGCTTCTTTTAATAAACAATCTAAAGTAAAGAGGGCAGCACATCAAGCTAAACACTTTGGACTTTGTACCGTTCTTATGCCGTATTCGTAAGGATCAGAATCGCACTACGAGTGTCTAGCTTGATGTGCTGGAGTGTGTACAAACAAAAAAAAATTAACTACACTTTAAATTAAGATTAAAAACCTTACTGCATAACGTTACCTCTCTTTTTTAGGGCCTCTTTTTAACCGCCTCCGTAGCGTAATGGTTAGTACATTTGCTTCACACCAGGAGGTCGCGGGTTCAATTCCTCGGTTTGGTTGGTGGTAGGGCATTTTCTAAGCCCGCCTGGCTAGCTACCACCATCTTATATAAGTCTTGCCGCCAAACATCAGTGTTAACAACATTGATGTGTTCCGGCTTGTAGATAAGATAGCCAGTTCTCCATTGCGTTGGGGAATTTCGGTAAGCCCGCTTCCATCATTGGCATCATCGTCACTTACCATCAGGTGAGATGATGCCAAGGGTTTACCAATTATGAATAAAAAAAAAAGCAGACGGGTAAAAATGTAATTCTGTGTCCCTCACAGAAAAAGAAGAATCTAACGACAACTAGCACTCCAAAATCCATCTATTTGGGCAACAGGTTCAGCCAAAGAAACAGACATACATACATACACTCGAAAAACATTACCCTTCTTGTTGGACAGTCGGGTAAAAATAATGACCTATAATAACGAGACTAACGACCCATGTTTAAATCCTTACTAATATTGTAAATGTGAAAATGTGTTTGTTTGTTTGTTACCTTTTCACGCTTCAACGCCTTGACCAATCTTAATGAAATTTGGCATGCAGGTAGCCTGTGTCACGAGGAAGGACATAGGCTACTTTTTATCCCGTGAAAATAGCATAGCCCGATGCAGTTCCTAAGGGAACTAAAAATACTCTTTTTTGGTAAAATTTCTTTAACATCGCAACGGAACAATGGATTGTGTGATTTTTTGCACAGAGATGGTTGAGGGGGTGGGAAATTACATGACTTACTAATAAGCATATCCTGGCATAATTCCCGAGGGATCTGGAGAAAATTCATGTCTACGCGCACCCTCTAGGACAGTCATAAAAACGATGTCCACGCGGGCGAAGCCGCGGGCAAAAGCTAGTATAATAATAAGTTAATAACGAATGGAACAAAGATCTCCACTTATACAAACGTTTTTCCGGATAGTTCTCAATCGTTTGTCTTTGTCATCGCTGATGTTTTACGAGCTTTGTATTGCGGGCGGTTTCCACCATTTATCGACAATTATGATAATAGCAGCATAGCTGTCTGCAGTCGGCAACTACACAAAAGGGCTTAACCTTCCAAGTCACGTAGGCCTTATATTATGACGTACTAGCTTTTGCCAGCGGCTTCGCTCGCGTAACCATAGTTTCTTGAACATTAAAATTAAAAAATTAAATATTCTGGGACAAATCACACATGGACATCTGGCCCCAAAGTAGGATTCCCTGTGTTATAAGAACCAGAGACTGATATAAATACTTATATACGTTTAAATACATACTTAAATAGACATTTTAACACCCAGACACAGAGCAAACGAATCTGCTCATCACACAAATGTTTGCCCTGGGTGGGAATAGAACCCACAACCCTTGATCGGTAGTCAAGAGCACTAAACATAGTTTCTATGACTGTCTCCGAGGAGAGTGCGCAGTAGCCTATATGTTAATCCAGATCCTAATCTGTCTACCTACCAAATTTCAGCTAGATAAGTTCAGTAGTCGGCAAGGGCCGCTACCTCCTATCCGGGAGGTGGTGGTTCGAGTCCTGCCACGTACCAATGTGTTTTCGAATTTCGATCTCATATGTATACAGAGGTCTGTACATCAAGCTAGACACTTTGGACTTTGTATACCGTTCTTATGCCGTACGCATATGTATCAGAATCGCACTACGAGTGTCTAGCTTGATGTGCTGTGTTGGCCTGTGTACACACGGCGCCACATCAAGCTATACAAAACCAGTATACGCGGGCCTCGCGGATTTTGAAACGTAGAGGCATCGCGCAAATCGCGCGGCCAGCTTATACTGGTTTTGTATAGCTTGATGTGTCGCTGTGTGTACATTTATCCGACGCTTTTACGGTGAAGGTAAACATCGTGAGGAAACCGGCACACATCTGCGAAGAAACTCGAAGGTTGTGTGTGAAGTTGACCAACCCGCACTGGGCCCGCGTGGTCGACTAAAGCCCGATCGCCCTAATTCAGGGTAGGCTCGAGCCCCTCGGTGGGGACGTATATATGAGCTGATGTGATGATGATGAAGTTCAGTAGTTTTTGCGTGAAAGATTAACAAACATCCATACATCTATACATAAAAAACTATCGCATTTATAATATTAGTAGGATTCCAACAAAAGTAAAGAATTGTTTATTGATCACTTATCATTCATGAAGTGCGACATTATAACCTAACAGTGCTCTTTATATATTTTTCCAATTATGTTAGATGCGTTAGGTTAGTGACGCAAAAAGGTTTATGTCACAGTATTACGATATGGTTTACAGTAGCGCAACGCCTTTGATGTCGCACGATGCCGCCACGGGGTAGGTAATAGCAGTACTAGCCTGTAGCTCCGCGAGTTTGGCAAGCTGCGCCCCGCAAGTACCCTTCCGTTGCTCTGCGTGAGCACATTCGTTGCAGTACTTTAAGCCGCTATATTGTAATACTGTGGTTATGTGGCATGTAACAATACTATGCCATTCATTTAGACGCAAAAGGTTGTATTTATTTAATAGTGGGTAGCAATTCTTATGTAGCCTTATCATGTGATAGGAGCAGTGTCTGTAATCTTACGCTGTAGCATTTGTATTGACTGAAAAATCCAATCAAAAAAAATCTAAAATCTTCATTTGTGGTAATCTTGCTGAGTACAGCATACAAATAAAAATAATAAAAATATGAAAAATAAAAATTAAGACAATATTGGTACAATCTTATCTGAGGATGCCATTAAATAATGAATAAATAAACAGCAGCACCTTTTTGCGTTTTTGAATGTCTTAAGGGTTATACCGCCGCCAACGACCAACTCTGTAATCACTTTTTACTTCATTTAAAGATGTTTTTGACGAAAAAAAATTAACACTTTAAACTCTCACGATTAATTCATAACGACAAATTGAAAGCGGGACTTGATGTGCTTGATGTGATTTACAGGATATGAGGAGTGATTTTGATTTCCTCAATTTTCCTCGAATTTTATTTTAATACACAGAAGTAAAGAAAAAAATATTGTAATGCACCCTTTTTTTTCTAGTTGTTACCATAGAACTGCTACAATTTTGAACGAAACATTATTATAATTTATGAATTCCCAAAACATAATAAAATGATTTTGCTGCCTACTTTTGGAAATTCTTTTTATTTTATTTATGTATATTGAATTAAAAACCACAATTTTCGCACGGTTCGTCGGCAGCTATTAACATAACAGCCACGTTGCAGTATGAGCTGACAAGAACTTCGTTTCCAAGCTATTTCGTTCGATGTTTGAAACATCGTGAATCGAGTTAGTTGCTAATTTTAGGGACGGAGGAGCCTTAAGAGCAGGCTCTCAAAATTTGTGCATTATTGACAAAGTATGCAGAGTCGGCCGCAAGCTTTGTAATTGTGAAAACTACACAGCTGATTCTTTGAAGCTTCTTATTTCGTATGGCTAAAACAAAAACACGATTTATTGGTTTTTACTCGATTCTTTTTATTTTGTAAAACTATGTAGTTTTGAGAGATGATTAGATTTTTCTCCTACATTTCGTAAGTTAGGCGCACGAAATAAATACCGACGGTAAGAGAATAAAGGTATATACATATACAACGGCTAAGACGATATTTTCCTAGAATGTTTACTAAGCTCGCAACAAACGAAAATGTGCGTTTACGCCCGAAGTAAAGGACGAAGGTTGCGTTAAGACACTAACGCGAAATTCAACTGTAAAGCTGATTCCATAAGGTTAAATATCAGGTTGTTCGCCAGTGCTACGCTGGGAGCCTGCTCTTAAACGGAGAATATTACTCACCATGGCTTGCTCGATCTTGTTGTCAATGGCCACCGCGCTTGTGCCCGATGCGCTGTAACAAAAGAAACAATAAACGTTTAGACACACTTCATTTGCCACCACTGGTTTTCTTATCCTGATGATAGAGAAATACACGGAAACACGTAATAAATATCACCATATAAGACGTAAATTATCATGCACGGATGCACGCAACGCACATCCGATTCGAAGATTTAAAATTTGTATTTAGATCCAAATAAAGCGTATTAAAACATCCCAATAATTGTGTGTTTAGCTTCCGAAACGGAACATTTAATTTACTTATGGTTAGGTTATTTGTAAGGAAATAATACTTTTCAAGGTTTTCGAAACATAAACAGAACTGCAACAGAATAAAATCGTGAATTAATTTTGTGTAAATCGTAAAATAAATTAGTTCCGTACTTAAGGAATTTTCGTTTTACGTAAGTGTGCACGGTTTGAAGACTATAGCGAGGAATGCGTTGCGAATTTTATCGGAGGTTTTCCAATTTCAGAACAGGCAGAACCAAATATCGTCACAGTCAATTGAAGTCCACACAGGCTCTATGTTGTGTTGTAAGCATTATTATCATAAATATAGATAGATATAGGTTCACTGGTACCAATGTGTTAATACAATTATTTTCGTAATGAACGGGTTCAAGCCGGTAATTTTGAGAATAGCTTCCGTCGATTGCTTTGCGGATGATTACGCTAATGGTAGAGTTGTGGGTAAATATTGCAAAAGTGACCCACGTGAATAGCACCAACTGCTGTTTATATTTGCAGACAGCGAGAACAATAGAGTTCGCATTCCATTACACATTACAAGCTCTGGTTGCCGAATTTACACAAGTGCTGTGGCTGTCGGCAAATAAGATGGAAAATTTTGGAATGCGTAATACCTATGCAATAAGGACGACGTTGACGATGTAAAGTATCCGTTTAAAATTTAGGGTGTTGTGAATGAAAAATCTCATCCGAAAGAATCTAACAAAGCAATAGAACGGAACATAAAGGCTAATGAGATTACTACAGTATTAAAACTAGATGCCTCAATGAGAAGAGAATTAACGACATGCAATCACGCGGTTGCCAGCCACGTGCTTGCCAAGAATGACGACACAGTCTACTTAGCGTCTGGAGATGGCTCCACAATCACTAGACTTGTCCATTTTGATCTATGATCAATTGATCACCGACATATTGCTATTACAAGTCACAATAGCTATTTGAAATAAAAATTGTAAACTGTTAGAGGAACTAATCAGTATTCATATCAGATTTTCGCGTCTCATTCATTATTCTATCTATCTAACACTCAGAACACGTAAAACCTAGCTGTTTTAAGCACCAAAATGAGTAAAATATAATACTTATTTAGCTATCAACGTTATCCATGGTAATTTTAACATCATAGCTTATGATCCAATCTCGTGTAACCATTGGTCTAATATGTGGCACGGTTGATCGTACGATACGGCCGCGTACTTGACTTTCTCCGGAGTCGAATTCCGTGTCGCGTCAACGCAACGAGGTGAACAGCGCCAGGCACAGAGTTAAATTTTGTGCTCGTTGACGCGTTGAAAATGAGTTGCGGCCTCGGATCGGTTTCAACCGGACCATTGCCGAAGTTGCTGGATATTGAATAACCGCCACGGACAGCAAATTGACAAAATGAAAGACAGTGGAACCTTGTACGGCAGAAGATTACAAATTAAATCCCAAAAAGAAATGCATATTTTATTATGTGTGTCACAATAGAATATTCAGTCTAGACAGAAGAATTTGAAATCACCTCGCGTTTTGTGTGCGACAATAAACAATAAGAAGAATAAACAGCAAGCTTTCTCCAACTAAACGGAACTAGATGAAAACACGTTTTCGGTTTCTGTAACTGATTACGTAAATTTGGGAGTAGCGAGCCACGTGAATAATTTGAAACACAACAGGCCTAAAGCAGAGAAAGTATTTTATGGTGTGATGACCATTCGGCCAACACCGACTGAGTGACAATAATTTTATGAAAGGCGAACCGGGAAAAACTTTTCCTTTCCGCCAAACTTGAAAATATTATACATTCACCGACTTTTAAGGCGAAACCCTTTCAGAAAATAATGCAAACCCCGAAATCGAGGGTTTGAAAAAGTAATTTTTCTGCGGTTGAAACTGCAATACATTTGTCATTTTTTTACAATAAATTTAATACAATATGTCTGCTACAAAGTGTAGGAGGCCTAAACACGATTTGATAAAATTTTCTCTATAGAAAAAAATTGCATTTCGCTTAAAATTTGTCAATTTTTGCTGTTTTAACCCACAAAAACCAGTTTTACTTCACTACAGCTAAACATAGCACCTCATTTTATTTTCTCTCTTACTCCTCAAAAAAACCTTACATATTTCCGAATTCACTTTTTGCAGAAATGCCTATATCTAAATTAAAAAAATAAAAATTTGAAAAAGTGCGGTTATTTTCTTTACTCTTTACACGTAAAGAAAAAAACAGAGACAGCTATTCTGAACAATACCTCGCCTTAAACATAAAAATAACACAATAATACATACTCGTAAATACCTTATATACTGACGAATCGACGATAATACGATCAAAAAAACAAGAATAGTAACACATAGATACTATAAAAAAACACAAACAGTTAACTAAAGGCACATCCCGGACACTGCATACAACGGTCGTGAAATGACATTTCTAAGAAACAAATGACGGAGAAAACAAAATCACGGTAAAATCCTATACGTTCGAGAACCAAACTATAACCAATCTCTGTCAATCTGTGTGACGAGGGGGTGAGGTCGGAATCTAGAGAGCGGCAGGGAGTGTCCATACTGTATGTTAATTCTAATTTATATACTTTGCTTAAGGCAAAGAGAGTTATCAACCTCATTAATGTTTTTTTACAAATACTTTAACTTTTTGTACAAATAAATTTTAATTATATTTTAAAACATGTAGTCAAAAGAAATGTCCACTAATGACGAGCGTGCGCGACTTGGAAGCCAATTCGTGAAATAGGATTTGTTGCCAAATATACCTCTAAGGCGGATCTCATGTGTCAGTCAGCAGCAGACCCCACCTGGCAACAGCGCTTTCCTTGACTTGACAAACAAACTTAATATTTCAAACGAGTCATCGGCAAACATAGCATTTTGTGCGTTTAAAGACAGACATCTGGCAACAATTTGATTGTTTGAAAGAAAAAACAGCCAAGTACGTCTGGGAGTCACGCACCGAGGGTCTCGTACAACCACACCTCTCCATACAAGTATAACGATGATATCTATTCATTTTAAACAGAAGACATTAACGCGAGCAACTGAAAAATGCTCTTTTTTTCATTTCGAAATCTTGAAGCCGGAGTACAAATCACACTTAGCCTGATTTTATTATTCGTCATTTTACTGTAGGATAGTACTAGAATCACACCAAGTTTCATGCTTTTATATTTTACCGTTTTTACGGTATTAGAGCAATTACAAAAAAAACCTTTGAATAATTAAAAAAAAACCGGTAAAGTGCGAGTCAGAACCGCGCACAAAGGGTATCGTACCATCATACTAGATGGCGCTTCGTTCTTCACGTTTCAAAAAAAACACGTTTTTTTACGGAGACTGTAACTTATTCTATTTTTAGTAATTTTTGTTAAAGCGGCAACAGAAATACGATAAGACCGCCTATATGTACAACTTCCTTAATCATTGTATCTTTTTTTTTCTCTTATGTTGTGCAATAAAGTGTTTTCAATCAATCAATCAAATACATTATCTGTGAAAATTTCAACTGTCTTGCATCACGGTTAATGAAATACTTACTGGTGACAGACGGACAGACAGCGAAGTCTTAGTAATATGGTCCCGTTTTTACCCTTTGGGTACGGAACCCTAAAAACACGTTTCATGTTTGGCGGACCAGCCTTGATTTTTTTAACTTTTTGTAATTTTCATTATTATCTCCTTTCATAACACATATTATTTAGACACTTCCAGCCAGCTCCAAATAACAAATAGCAATTAAAAATACAGCTCTTCAAATGTCGGACGGACAGACAGCGTAAGCTAAGTCATTTATTTATTTATCGTATGGCATTTAATATTCACACTAGTTATGACAGATTAAAAACATTTAAAATTAAAAAAAACTTAAAATTTGCATTTCCGCAGGTATCAACTCGCGGCCTTAGTCAGGGTTTTGAAATCGTCAGCTGGTCCCTTATATCTGGTGATGGGACACTCAGATACCTTGTGGTGTAAGGTCTGTTTCAAATCTCCGCACGCGTACGCAGCCGATACGCTCCAACCCCATTTGTGCCACAGGTACGCACAGTTGCCGAAACCAGTTCTTATGGTAATAGGCTCTCGTTATCTAGTAAGGAACCCTAAATATGTTCGCATTGACAAAAGTTTATTAAATAAACATTGTAAAGGCAGATGCTAAAAATAAACATGAAGCACGACTTCAAAAAATGTTTAATTACGCAGGTATACAAACAAACAAAAACAAAGAAAAGTTAATAAAGATCTTTGTTTTCCATAGACTATTAGCGTTTACGCACATAATCTGACAATACGCACGTACGCTTGAACAAAGCCTTGCCTGCGTGTAGGACAAAGCATTGTTAAGCCTTTTCATCTCCAGCAAAGCAAACAAAACCACGAGTGTCTCATTTTTTATGCTCTTTCTGCCATCATTGGCGGCCGAAAATAACGTCTCAGCCAAACAAAGCAGTGCCAAGTTGCTTTAAAAACAAAAAACCAGTTTTGAAAAGAAAATCTTTAGCTGGGGAAAATACTGGCTCTGTGAAGGCAAGGATTGCACAATACTCCATTCAATGTTTAAGTTAAAACCATGTAGTGATGAATGGGTGTTAACCTTCTTAAAAAGTCGGGAGGACAAAAAGCGAAGTATCAATTAAAGAACTTGTTTTTATTGGTCTGCCAGAGGTAATGAATCACAATTGCATATAATTACTCGTACGGGAGGTCGTGGTTCAAATCCTGCCACGTACCTATGTGATTTCGAATTTAGATTTCATATGTACGTTTATACGACGCTCTTACGGTGTAGGAAAACATCGTGAGGAAACCTGCACACGCTTGCGGAGAAACTTGCAGGTTGTGTGTGAAGTCGACCAACCCGCACTGGGGTCGCGTGTTCTACTAAGGCCCGATCGCCCTAATTCAGGGTAGGCTCGAGCCCCTCGGTGGGGACGTATATGAGCTGATATGATTACTCGTACGTTTATTGACTAAAAACTATCAGAGTTAATTGTACAAATACAGGGAATAATTAGTATAAACGCCAGCGAAAGTGCGGCTATAAAATATGATTAATTATGCATGATAATTAATCTTGACAAAGGCTATTGTGAATCACGCACTTTTCCTTGCTGCAATTGCGTTGCGACAGAAAAACAATACGACCAAGTATACAAAGGTTACTTAAAATTTGTGAGAAACGCATGAAAATTTAATGCGTTCGTCATCTATTGCTGAAGCTCCACACGACTATGACAATGATTTCATCAAAGCAAGCGACAGAAATATGCTTTTTTTATTCATGGATGCGGGCAGCGCAGGACAGGTCGTCGTGGAAATCCTTGGGGGAGGCCTTTGTCCAGCAGTGGACGATTTGTGGCTGATATGATGATTCAGTTCGTACTCCTTTGCGTAGGCAGGCAGGCCTCCCACGCGGTGGACAGACGACCTGGTGAAAATCGCGGCAAGCTGATGGATGCGGGCAGCGCAGGACCGGTCGTCGTGGAAAAGCCTTGGGGAAGGCCTTTGTCCAGCAGTGGACGTTTTTCAGCGGATATGATTTTTTAAAATTCACAATTGGTAAGTCCTTGGGCATCATCTCACCTGATGGTAAGTGACCATGATGCCGAAGATGGAAGCGGACTTACCGAGATTCCCCAACGCAATGGGGAACTGGCTATCTTATCTTCAAGCCGGAACACATCAATATTGTTAGCACTGATGTTTGGCGGCAAGACTTAGATAGACGGTGGTAGCTAGCCGGGCGGGCTTAGAAAATACCCTTCCACCAACCAAACCAAGTCTTACAAAGACTCCGCGCCGGGAATCGAACCTGCGACCTCCTGTTGTGAAGCTAATGGTCTTAACCATTGTGCCACTCAATTGCATGTCAAACGATATGTATCATGAGTTGATAAGGTGAGGTTTGGTAATGGCACCGCAAAAGAAATTAGAGTTGGGGATTTTGAGTCGTAAAGAGTGACCTCTTGGCTGATGTTAGGCGCTACATGGTAGGTGAATAGTGGTATTACTCGCACCTTTCTGCCAACAAATGACGGAGCAAACAAAATCGCGGCGGATTCTTATACGTTCGACAACCAAACTGTAAACAATCTGGGTAACGAGGGGGTGAGGTCGCAATCTAGAGAGCGGCAGGGAGTGTCCATACTGTATGTTAGTACTAATATATTATATACTTTGTTTCTGCTGTGCAGTGGTTTATTTATTACCGTGTGGAGAATGGACAGCAAGGTCACAGAGGGAAAATCGACGGGTGTCGGCTAGTGTCGACATCCAACACGGCACTGCAGCGCTGGCGGACGGCTCGAACAAACAACCACATCTTGCGGCCACGTTTCATAATTCCGCATTTGTTACATTTCAATTAATAGGGGAAATGGAGTGGCAATGTTACGGAGTTACGGAGTACAATAATTTATTGTGAATGGTAGAAATGATGAAGACGTAACGTTGGTGTCGAAACGTGTCTAGGGTGTTTGCTAATGTTATAAGCGAGTAGCAGAAGCTAAAGTTGGGTCATGCATGTGACGCGATAAACCTGTAGTTTACTCATTGTATCAAACAGGCTCCAAAGCCTCGAGCACCGCCGCAAAGTCGCCTGTCTATCGGTGGTCTACAGGATTCATTTCGGAGAGTATGCCCTGGAGCTTCACGACCACATTCCCCCCCCCCCTCCATTTCATCATTGGACGACCAGGCGCGGAGGGCGTCGTTAATGTTCCACCTTTACGCACGACAGCGTTTTGCTGCTAACGGCCAAAGAGTGGAATTCCCTGCCGGCGTTTGTATTCCCCGATTCGTATAATTTAGGAATCTTAAAGACGAGAGTGAATAGGTACTATTTGAGCTTGCGTGTTAAATCCTCGGCACTTACCATTAGGCAAGGTGCAGCCAAAAACACTCATTTTTTAAAATTAAAATGAAAAATTCACGTGTCACTCGTAAAGTGTCCGCCATGAAGGGGAACGGAAAGAATAATAAAATAAATTGGATTGTAGGACACAACAAAGAACGTTATTTAGGACAACAGGGTTATGATATGACGCCGTCACGCAAAACGTTCAAGCTAAATTGCTTTTTTCGTTTTTTGAAGTGGTACGTCTTTAAAATAACATACGGTGTCCAAGCCAGACAAGTGGACGGAACGTAAGGAAAGAGACGTTTCACGACAAGGCTAAGGTTTCATGGCCATACCGCCTATTTAATTACATGACTATGACTACAGAAAAAGTTGTGAAGACTGGTATGGACGAATATTTAGGAACATGGAACTAGAACTAACCTATGTATATAAAAATCTACAATAAAAAAATATATACAGAATGTAACAAAATTGGTGTAGAAGCCGTTAACAACGGCTTCTACTCGTCACACTGAACTGAAGAACTTTTCCCAAAACAACGTGTATTAGATAGATAGATATAGAATTGACTATGGGTTCATTGGGGAAAGTTGTTCAGTATTATGAGTAGAAGCCCCAGTTAACGGATCCTACACTAATGTCGTCACAAACTGTATAATATAATTGAGTTTAAAAAAGTGAGCTATCAGATAATTTTACCGCAAAAGCGCAGCTAAATCTGTAAGTACTTAACACAATTTAATTAATAATTATTACATTGTAATGTCAAGCTGTGACCATGACTATTGAATTCATTAGTCACTTTATATCCTGTTGGCTAAAACAACGCAGATAATTTCAAGGTTTCCACGATATTTGAACTTTTTGTGCAAATCTAAAGCTCTGTACACTTGGTGTTGGATACTGTAATGGCTAGCTAGCGTTAAGTGCATCGGATCGATGCAACTGGAGACCGGCTAGGTTCAATAGGCGAGCGCTGACGTCAGCCAATCGAAGCCGATATCTCACTGCAGCCTGCAGCCGTGTCCACGTTGCTGTTACCGGGGAACCTTCACCGACTACCGACCTGGTAATTAGCAACAACAACGTGAGAACCAAAAACCTTCACGAGCCAGTCGAGCCGCACACAATATTCAACATAACGATCGGCCATGTTGACGCCAACGGTACCGCCGCCTCAGCACCAAATGTCAATGCTCCGAACACAAAATCAAAATTAATAAAGGAACAAAATGTGTACTCACACAGCAGGGTAGAAATAGTCGATGTATTTGACGACCACCTCTCTGAGCAAATCTTGCTTGTTCATGATGGACGTGTAGCTAGAGGTTATCAATTTGGCTTGCATGGCTTCCGAATCCTCTAGCGTTTCTCCAAGACGGGACTGGTGAGTCCCTACTTTCGGGTTTAGGGGTGCCGTTTTTGTGATTTGTTTCGTGGATTCTGCACGTTGTACGCGTGAATTTAGAATGTGATAGGTTGAAATGCCGGTTCTGTGTGGAGTGCGCGAGCGAACAGACCGACGCGATGCGGCAAACTGGGAGCGAGTTGGCTGCAGCGAGGGGGGGCGGGAGAGGGGAGTGGCAAGTGGCGCGCGCACCGCTCGCTCGCTCTACACACTGTGATGGCGCCTCCAAACACCTAGGCAACGCCATTGCAACACTCCAGCTGGTTTGTAACAACAATTAATCTCCGATTTAAGATGGTGTTTTAAGCTAAATTAACATTTAAGAAATTATGATACGTTCATGAATTCTAAAATAATCATTAATAGAAAGTATGTCTGACTTGAGGGCTGACTCTAAACACGATTGCTTATAACTTCCTCGATAAAAATAAATTGCGAAGTTAACTCTCAATTTTATGTCAGTTGTGGATTCATACATAATGTAATAAAGACTCTCTTATAGTGAACATAAAACCTGAAATTTAAATACCTTTGAAGGTGACCGAGGTACTACCTCCTACCACAGATTACTAAATAGTTACTTCTCCTACTACCTCTTTTTATTTCAAGTTTTTCGACTTATTTAATCAAATCTGAATTTTACGGCTCCTGCTGTGTTTCCTCATCTGGACGGCAAAGTAATAGTCGTGCGAGACTTGCGAGAGTAGGGAGACATACTTTTGCATTATACGCCCTCTTAACAGTTAATTTAAATCAGATCATTAAGTTCAAGGTTGACTAGTTTTGGCAGTATTTTTTGAACGTTAAGTGTGTTGGTCAGATGTTGTTCTCAATATAGAATAGGAGAGATCAGAAAAACGCTTAAGCTTTATTTCAAACAATTTGATTAAGATCGTTACGAAGTTCAATTATTTAAATCAAAATGTGTCCTAACTATAAAACAGTCTTATTTCGTTCCAAACGCAAACGCAACTGTAGAGGACAGTAGTAAAATAGGGATGACGACAGCATCAGAAATAAATTATGAACTCTTGATCACTAAATAAACCTCCTACTTAAACTTCGGAAAACCTTACTCGTTTTGTTTTCCATCAAGTCTTCGATTTTTAATTCACCAAAATCACAAAATGAGTACATTAATTGACGCTGCAAAACTATGACGTCACGCCTAGGTATTTCAAACATTTTTAGAACAAAATGTCGTTTTCGACAGATGATAAAAAGTAAATTAGATGACTAGCATTTGTCATCCCTATATGAATGAAGTAAAGGTTATGAAAACAATCCATTCTCAATGGGACATTGTCAAAGAGCGAGACGACTAGACAAGTGGAATCAAACAATTGAAAGAGACATAACAGCAAGTGCTTCCGCATCTCGCTCCCTACTAAGCAAAACTTTATGTCGTAACAAAGACGATAAGGTGTACAGCAGACATCTTATACTAACGTATTAAGGTAAGTAAAAACTATTGAAACCGAATTTGTAACCACTTTTTACTTCAATTAAAGATTTTTTTTATAGAAACAAAAAAATGTTTTGTAATTTACAAGATGTAAGGAGTGATTTTGATTTACACGTAACTAAAGAAAAAAATATTCTAACGCACCATTTTTTCAAGTTGTAACCATAGAACTGCTGCAATTTTAATAGAAACATTATGATAATTTATGAAATGCTTTTGTTTTCTTACTTTTTGAAAATTCCTCTTATTTTATTTTATATAATTAATGCAAATATATGAATTATAAACAACAATATTAGCACGGTTCGTCCGCAACAATTAACGTAACAGCCACGTTGCAGTACGTGCTGACAAGAACTTTATTTCCAAGCTATTTCGTTCAATGTTAGAAACATCGTGAATCGAAAAAAAATATGAAAAAGAAATTTAAAAAATTGTGTTCTTGCGATGCGGAGCGGCGATGACATTGCGGCTTCAGTCTACTCGCGACCACGGCTATCGAAGCATAGTCGAAACGTTGAGGTAAAAACAATATCAATACCTGCTCATATGTTATATAAAATCACGTCAAGTCCCGCTTTCAATTTGTCATCGTGAATCGAGTTGCTAATTTTAGGGCAGACGGAACCTTAACAAAATGATCGATCAATGCATTGATCATTAACCCCTGCGAAACCGGTAGAAGCTGTTCTGATTTTCAATTACACCAATACGTCTAAAGATCATCGCAAGCAATCAGATAAGACTTCAATGACATAAAAAACAGAGACCAAATTGGCTTAAATAAAGAATAAAATAAAAACAATGTAACTTGAGTCGATGACATAAGAACAGCGTGCGCAATAAGTATGTAACTGGTAAGAAAGACTTATGGCTTCATGTAGGAAGGCATTGTCGCATCGCAGTGCGTTAATTGGATTACACGGCAGATCATGTGATGTACAACCAATCAAATCGCGTGCTATGAACGCTGCTATTCAAGACATATTCGATCAAAACGTAAGCAATGCTTTATCATTATCACAATAACATCAACAAAACCACAAGCGCTCGCTGTTTGTTTCAGCCACGTGTGTTGTGTAACAAATATTTAGACATTTAGCGTGAACTATTTCAAAATATATATCAAACACTGCACTGTGAGGAAACTTAGATTATAGTAAGGCGGAGAGCAGTGTGCAACGTGACCGCTTGCAGTAGATTTCTACCTTTTTAGTAGATTTTAGGAGTCGTATTTTTATTTTGGTAGATATCCCGGTTAAGGTTTTTCTTAAATTCACATAACTTTTGTAGACTGACTATATTCTCAGTAGATTTGCAAAACGTTAAAAACAGACTCCAATCGAAACCTTTTTGCTAATAAAAAAAGTATTGAATTGATTTTGATAGTAAAATTATAAGACCAAAGTTGAAGCACGACCTCATCATCATCGTATCAGCCGGAGGACGTCCACTGCTGGACAAAGGCCTCTCGCAAGGATTTACACAACAATCGGTCCTGCGCTGCCCGCATCCAGCGGCTTTCAACGCCTTTACATACTCGTCGGTCCACCGAGTGGGAGGCCTGGCTGTTCTACGAGCTATGAGCCCCGCCCACTACCACTTAAGCGATACTGTGAGCTATGTCGGTTACCTTGGTTCTCCTACGGATCTCCTAATGTCTGATTTGATCGCGTAGGAAAACTCCAGAGCATAGCTTGCTCCATCGCCCTTTGGGAGACCTTGAGGCATGACCTATCAATTAAAAAAAACAATTATCATGATCTGTTATAACAATTATCTGACGCCTCTGTAAAAAGTCATGCGTGGTTATAATATATACGGGTTGATTTGAGAACCTCATCATTTTTAACCGACTTCAAAAAAGGAGGGGGTTTCTCAATTTGACCGTATATATTTTTTTATGTGTGTTCGCGGATAACTTCGTCGTTTATAAACCAATTTTGATGATTATTTTTTTGTTGGAAAGGAGATATCCTAAGGGTGGTACCATGATAAGGAAACCAGGATCTGATGATGGCATCCCTGCGAAATCGAGGGGAACTTTAGTGTCCTGTTTGAAGTCCGTTTTTTTTGTTCAAATTATTTTGAAATCAGTTAAAAAGTTGTCACCTGGCAAAAATTTTCGCAACTGTATTGCGCCTCAAAGTCCTCAAACTGATGCGGTTGTTGAGATGTAAGCCACATAATAACACAACAGGTACGTAATAAAATTGTGGTTACATTACAATCATTATGTGTAGCCACTGTAGGTTCGTTACAACTGAGCTTGATACTTAACGCGAGGTATTGATTGGAACAGTTGTCTCTGTCTTTTTCTTTACGTGTAAAGAGTAAAGAAAACAACTACACTTTTTCAATGGTTTTTCGTTTCAATCAAAAACTACAATGAAAGTATAAAAAATAATAACATTACTCACTTTGTACTATCATAAAAAATATAGTTGTATATTTTTTTAAATTTTTACCTCAAAATATAATAGTCATAACTAAAGTTGAAAGTAACGGCTACATCGTTACCTATCTTTGGGATTTTTTTTCTATCGAGCCAAAACTGCTCAATCGTGTTTCTAACAGCTTTTGACTTTAAGGGACATCATCAACAATAAGGGTATTTTTTTCAACCTTTTCAGGTTTTCTGTCGTTTAGGAGTAATTGACGTCAAAAACAACGAAAATCTGTACAATTACCGCCTTAATTATTTATTTTGCTATTCATTACGAGTACTTATGCAGCAAACACATTTATATACAGGTGAATTTATTAACCTTGATTGTTGTATCTTAACATACCTACCTGACGTATCATTTCTGAATACTAATGCAGGGTGCTGAGATAGTTGAGATTGTCTCAGACTATTGATTGAGATAACTCAGATCCGTCTGATGGAGTTTAGTTAATTGGAAGATTGATTTATATGGAAGTAGCAACAAATATATTTATTATAGGGAATTCTGTATTAAGGGTTCCGTACACCTAAAGGGTAACCAACGGGACCCTATTACTAAGCCTCCGCTATTAGTCTGTCCGTCTGTCATCAGACTGTATTTCATCAACCGTGATAGCTAGACAGTTGAAATTTTCAGATGATGTATTTCTATTGCCGCTTTAACAAGAAATGGTAAGCCCGCTTCCATCTTCGGCAACATCGTCACTTACCACCAGGTGAGATGTTGTCAAGGGTAAATAAAAAAAAAGGTGAAATTCTCCATACAAAAAATGTGTTTTTTATTGAAACGTGAAGAAACTAGCGCCATCTAGTATGATGCTACGGAACCCTTTGTGTGTGTGTGACTCTGACTCGCACTTTACCGGCTTTTTTGTCGTTGTCCGAGGCCTTATAGATAACATCTGACGAGTGGGTCCGCCACTAACACTTCAACCTCAATCCGCACTTATAGCCCCAGCCCCCCCCCCACCCCCCCCGTATGTGGAGTTATATGGCCTCACCTTCCCAAGTTCAGGACTCGGGATGAGACCCTTGGGGACGTAAGTTTATAACGTTGTATTTTGAATTTGAGTGTAACAACTCTGTTAATAACTAATTAAATTGTATGGTGTAGAGTAGAAAAACGGAACTATTTAAATCATATGCATCCTTACTATATATATAATATTATAAATGTGAAAATGTGTTTGTTTGTTACTTTTTCACGCTTCAGCACCTTGACCAATCTTAATTAAATTTGGCATGCAGGTAGCCTGTGTCACGGGGAAGGACATAGGCTACTTTTTATCCCGTGAAAATAGCATAGTCCGATGCAGTTCCCGAGAAAGATAAAAAATAGTCTTTTTTTTGGTTCATTTCTTTAACATCGCAATGGAACAAAGGACTGTTGTGATTTTTTGCACAGAGATGGTTGAGGGAGTGGGAAATGACATAGATTGCTAATCAGAATAGCCCGATCTAGGACAGGGACCTGGAGAAAAACAATATCCACACTCGCGAGCCCCTTGCGGCTCGCACACCTCTCACCCTTAAAGACAGTCATAAAAACGATGTCCACTCGGACGAAGCCTAGTAGTTGACAACTTTATAATAAACTAGCTTTTGCCCGCGGCTTCGCCCGCGTGGACATCGTTTTTGTGACTGACCTAAAGGGTGCGCGGTGCGCGAGCCTCACGCGAGCGTAGACTTGAATTTTCTCCAGATCCCTCGGGAACTATGTCAGGATATGCTTATTAGAAAATCGTGTCATTTGCCACCCCCTGAACCATCTCGGTGCAAAAAATCACACAATCCATTGTTCCGTTGCGATGTTAAAGAATTTAACCAAAAAAGAGTATTTTTTCAGTTCCCTTGGGAATTGCATCGGGCTATGCTATTTTCACGGGATAAAAAGTAGCCTACGTCCTTCCTTGAGACACAGGCTACCTGCATGCCAAATTTCATTAAGATTGATCAAGGCGTTGAAGCGTGAAAAGGTAACAAACAAACATACACATTTTCACATTTATAATACATATTAGTAAGGATTACACCGACCAACTCATGTTAATCTTTCAAAGTGACTAGTCTGAGGATGTCTATGATACAAGGTCCAATGTCATCATCATCATATCAGCCGAAAAACGTCCACAGCTGGACAAAGGCCTCCCCAACGATTTCCACGACGACTGGTCCTGCGCTTCCCGCCAGCCGATGCTTCCACGCGGTGGACCGACGACCTGGTGAAGATCGCGGGAAGGTCCAATGTGAAGGATTATTATTGGTTTTTATTTAATAGAAAAAATAGAGAGCCACAGACCCTCGCCCCAGCAGTAAAAAAAATCGTTAACAATCGGATCGGTGGAGGTTGTAGGTAGGATGTATACTCAACTTCTAGAAGTTTTCAGGCCTTTAAGGAGTTTAAGGTTTCTAATACGGCTCTAACGACTACCATCCAGTGTGATAGCAACCGGCACCACCGGCTTAACATGCCTTCATAATCATCATATTAGCTCATATACGTCCCCACCGAGGGGCTCGAGCCTACCCTGAATTAGGGTGATTAGTCGACCACGCGGGCGCAGTGCGGGTTGGTCGACTTCACACACAACCTTCGAGTTTCTCCGCAGGCGTGTGCAGGTTTCCTCACGATGATTTCCTTTACCGTAAGAGCGTCGAATAAACGTACATATGAAATCGAAATTCGAAAACACATTGGTACGTGGCAGGATTCGAACCACGACCTCCCGGACAGCAGGTAGCGGCACTTGCCATTACGCCACCGACGCTAGACGCTAACATGCCTTGCGGAGTACGAAACTAGTCAAGATAAATAACAAAAACAGTCGAACCCATCCAGGTATTGAACTCGCTTCTTGCCACTGACCCTGCGTTATAGACCCATCAATTGAGATGATGTCAAGGGCTTACCAATTGTGAATTAAACAAAACAGTATGTTTTTATGAACCGGAATAAACTGACATGACAAGACACCGTTGATGTCACATAAATGATGTCAGTGTCTTGCATGATCATTGATCACATATCCCCAAATTAAGATCGCCTATGTGTTATTGGATCTATGTGTACAATTTTTAATTATTATTCCTTCTAACTGTAAACGCCCAGTTTTTCTTTACTATTCCTCACAAAACTTCTCACCAAAATAAAAGTAATTTAAAGTATAGGTAGGTACATTTTATTTATTAAATCCCCCCCCTGAAATAAGAGGAGTATTATAAGTTTGAAGCCTTAGTCTGACTGTATTTGTTTCTGTACATCTCATCGCAGCTCCTAAACGGGTGGACTGATTTCAATGCGTTTTTTAATTTATTTTTAATGCGAGATTAACCGAAACGGTTCTTAGCAATGTTTGGTGGAAATCCATTCGGCCGTTCATGGAGATGGTTAAATGGCCGCCAAAACTGTGAGAGATAGAGGTGCTTCAGTAAAATGAGTTACTGTACACCCTACCAATTTACAAGTACTCACCGGGCCCGCGTGGTCGACTAAGGCCCGGTCGCCCTAATTCAGAGTAGGCTCGAGCCCCTCGGTGGGGACGTATATGAGCTGATATGATGATGATGAAGGCATGACCCTGGACATATCTTAGTTAATAAAGAAATCAAAGTGGCGGAAAACAAATTGGCCGCCAAAAGTAAGGTTGCTTCAACTTTGCTCAAATTTATTCAGCGGTTTTTAATGACACAAATTATAGCATGTTGAATATTGAACTCGCATTGCACATCCACATCCTGTTAAGTTTTAACGCACATTGTAAGATTAACGAAGTGACCGCAGACGACCAATTTTAAGCACATTAAAATGGTTTTTTTATACTACTACTGAACGGCATCTATTTGACCGCTGCGTACGTAACCGCCGGTTCGTAACCAGTTACGATCGAATACTTTATCGTCCTTGTACGAAACCAGTCTTATATTTTTCGTAACCAGTTGCGAGTGAACGAGCGAAGCGAGTGAGCGAGCGAAGCGAGCTATATTAGGTTCGTTAGGTTTGATTAATTTAACAGTCGAGGAGCATCCCTCCGAAAAAGTATTCGAGTGATCGAAAAAGTATTCGATCGTAACTGGTTACGAACCGGCGGTTACGTAGGCGGCCGAAGCTGTATTAATTACTAGCTCTGCCCGCGACTTAGTCCGCTTAGAGGTTTTGAATTTTCCCACGGGAACTGCTGAATTTTTGGGGATAAAAAGCATCCTACATGTTAACTCGGGCTATAAGGAACCACCATAAAAAATTTCATCAAAATCGGCTTGGTAGTTTTTGCGTTATACCCGAACACACAGACAGACAGATATTCAGACAGACAAAAATTCCAAAAGTTGTTGTTTTGGCATCTATATCGTTAGTAATGACCACCACAGTTATTATTTTCCAAAAATATATAATTTACAGACAAGGCCCTGTTACAGTTTTATTATATGTACTTATAATAGATAATGTAATGTATTGTTACCTATAGCACACCCTGGACACTTCATACAACGGGCCAGAAATGACATTTCAAAAAAGGAATGACAGAACAAACAAAATGGCGGCGAAATCCTATACGTTCGACAACCAAACTGTAACCAATCTGTATCAATCTGAGTGGTGACGAGGGGGTGAGGTCGCAATCTAGAGAGCGGCAGGGAGTGTCCATACTGTATGTTGGTACTAATTTATATACTTTGCCTATAGCCACCGAAAAGGGCTCGCCAACTCATTAGTCCTCAGATAATGATGATCTATGACTATGACCACTTCAATAGACCGTCGTTGTATCATTGGTGACAAGTAATTAATGTTTATTGTGTACAATAACGCCATAAAACCACTATTGCTTAGCTTAGGTACCCATAAAGTCATCACTGCAATGTTTTATTGTAACACGTACAAAGCCAATAAGGAAGTATCGCACTTCACCGAGAATTCCATAAATAAGGTATTTAACGCTGTAGTTAAGTATTAAAGACCTCATTATATTATATTTTATTATATTTTTTTGCTCCCTCCTTTCTAAGAGCACGGGATCTTCACCGAACTTCAGCTTCTGTACATGTTGAAGCTGAACATGAGGTGCATCACTGTAAGGTATATTTGTCACCGTAAAATTGTAAAAACCTCTAAATTGATCTATCTCGCGAGATTGTGAACTGTCGAAAGATTGTGAACCGTAACATACTGCTTACAATTTCACTAGTGTCACTGTAATCTCACTAGTGACATTACAATAACACTAAGCGAAGTGAATAACATTAAATAAATGAGCGAGCAAAGCGAGCGATCGCGATGTTAGGTTCGGTCGGGTTAGATTGATTGAAGCAGAATATGGCTAAGCAGAATGCTTCGCAGAAGAAGAAATCATCGGTTTTATTCGGAGATACAGGAATGGGCCGTGAAATTGTAAGCCGATTGTCAATTTACCGTCATGTTATAATCTCACTAAATTTAGCGTAATATCGCGGTTTTGACAATATCCCGGCGACTTATACAAGCAATGGATTAAAATACATGGGATAATAAAAATAAAAAATATAAACGAAATTACAATTTTATGACATCAGAAAGAACGATATACAGGTTAGTTGACAAAATCACCAGGAACTTTAGATTTCTGACTAGTCTGGTGAAGATGAAACTAATCCATGGCCACAAAAAAAAAGAAAATGGATCAAAACAAAGATTAATTTTCGAAAAAACTAAAAGCTTTTAGGTACAAGCTTTTCTCTGAAAATAGTTTTTATGCCCAAAATGCTAAATGCTCAAATGTATACAAAAAATACACGGTTCAAAAATCAAAAAGGTGGGCCACATTATTGTATTTCCTTATTGATAAATAAAAGACGATTCTGGGACCTTGATTCCACGTCCAAAGTTCATCATTAGATCAACTTCAAAATACCAAAAGGATCCATTGTCACCGGTAATACGGCTTCATTTTAAGTTTCAGCTTAATAGGACCCCTGGAAGTTGCTCTAAAATCGATCGCAAGATTTGAACTAAACAAACATACATTACGTAAATACATTGCAAGTTAAATAAAAGCTTTTCAAAAGGGTAGGCACCCAACAGTAGGCTAGTATTCTTAGATAATTCATCTAGCAAACCATTTAGCCAACACAAGACACATCCGCGGTAATTTTATGGCATTGCTAATCGCAACTCGAGATAAAGACAGGCCAATATAATGACATATCCATCCTTTGAATTTGCCATTCAAACTCCTTGAAAGCTCTAAGGCTTCTGGGACCTTGATTCTAGCTCCAAAGTTCATTATCAGATCAACTTCAAAATACCAAAAGGATCCATTGTCACCGGTAATACGGCTTCATTTTAAGTTTCAGCTTAATAGGACCCCCGGAAGTCGCTCTAAAATCGATCGCAAGATTTGAACTAAACAAACATACATTACGTAAATACATTGCAAGTTAAATAAAAGCTTTTCAAAAGGGTAGGCACCCAACAGTAGGCTAGTATTCTTAGATAATTCATCTAGCAAACCATTTAGCCAACACAAGACACCTCCGCGGTAATTTTATGGCATTGCTAATCGCAACTCGAGATAAAGACACGCCAATATAATGACATATCCATCCTTTGAATTTGCCATTCAAACTCCTTGAAAGCTCTAAGGCCATAAACAAAGTCTTTGAACAACAACAATACGTCATAATTTAAGGCCCGCAAATTGACTTGGAGATAATAACAAAACACGCCAACAAAAACCATGACATTAAATTGACCTTATTAACCGAATAATGAAAAAAGAAGCACTATACTGGACAAAAAAGGATGATGGAACATTCCCATTGTAGGTATGTATGGTGTGTATCGTCATCAACGACAAAACCCATACAAATGAGAATGTTTTTGTTGTCAGTACACAACATCCAATTATAGTTATTGCGCATGCGATATAATATACAAAGTTGATTTAAAAAACAATAGACGGAGCATTTATAACGATGATTAGTTGATTACAAAAACATTTATACATATGTATTTTAAATTGCGTTCACGTGTATAAAAAGACACAAATAAGATAAAATTGTTCTATGTACAAAGGTACTAAAATCAAAGCTATATCAAAGTACTCATATATATATTAGTACTAACATACAGTATGGACACTCCCTGCCGCTCTCTAGATTCCGACCTCACCCCCTCGTCACCCGATTGATACAGATTGGTTACAGTTTGGTTGTCGAAAGTTGGTTGTATAGGATTTCGCCGCCATTTTGTTTGTTTCGTCATTCGTTTTTTGAAATGTCATTTCCTGTCCAAGGTGTGACTATATGTTGCATTAGAAGTAGCGTAAGGAGATATTTCCAATTGTAATGTTCCTGGCTCAATTGCCTTAATAGAGTTTAAGTTGCACAAATTGAAATTTCCGCCAAGAATGCAGTAAATCACACAGAAACTGAAGAATCCTCTTCTGATTACAACAGAATATTGCATGGTGTAGTGTTAGTTTTAAAGAATGACACGTAATACAACACTATGCAAAGCCAATCCAAACTTTTTGGCAGTACGTTTTCAAAATTACCCTTTTTTTCCGCAATTAATTACCTTATTATAACTAATTAACCTTGTGATCAAATAGTACACAAAGATAATCGCCCATTTTCATACGATATTATGCGCTTAAAATCATAAATAAAAAGGTGCACTTTGTAAAAATATTAATTGATAAAATGTAATCAGACGAACATGGATTCAAAAATGCAAGCAAGTCATGCAAGTTAGACATATGTATGTAATACCTGGATTATGTACCTGCAATTTAAATCAAAGAAACAATCGCGTAATCAATATTGAAAGATGATAAGAAGAAAAAGACAAGATAAAGCATGACAGTACGATAACGAATACTAGCGAACACGATAAGCATTGCAAATAATATATCGACAATGAAAATACATAAAATAAAAATAATTTGTGAATTGTGTACTGTCAGATGCTGGTAATGAACAAAATATTCTTAAACGATAAGTGAAGTGGCGGTTAAAACGTTCAGACTTACGGACACCACGTGTTCCTACGAGCGAATATCGATCGGGTCGGTTCGGAAGGTATCGTTCTCATCAGTGCTTCTGGCGGCAAATTTAACTTGAGACTAGCGATGGACTTGCGTCGTTTCGCAGCTAAAGCACGAGAAGCCAGGTCGGAGTCATGAGTTTGATCAGGTGGTGAGGTGGTGTTGGTGCATGACTTCATATGCGCCTGGACGGTAGCCATCTGTAGCAGCTTGGTGGAGAGGCTGCGCCGGCCCAGGGCCTCGCACGTCGCACACCGGCCGTCCTCCATAGGTCCTCGTGCGTCCGACCCGACCACGCCGCGGACACTGAACGCGCTTGTTTCCAGCGGACGTAGTATTAACTGATGTCATCCGCGACGAGCAATACGCGCGCCGCGTCCACACGCATTCGCCGCACGATACCAAGACGTTGTACCGTGCGAGTAAAAATCGATTGATAGAAGGCCGAAATAGGTAGGTTTAACGCGATAATGGGTCGACGATAAGGAATATTATACACGTGATTAAGTGTCGACTCAGAGTGGTGGGTACCACAACACGGCTTCACTTCGGCCTCGGAAGAGCGCGGTGCGCGGGCGGCCAACGACGTCGCGACTGCGGCTATCGGAACAAAGCACTCCACTAGCCAACGTAATCCGAACGCTACTAAGATATCAATGTTTGCGGTGAATAATACACGTCAAGCCAGTAGACTTGATGTGCCTGTGCGAGGTATGGAACCACTGCGGAACATCGCATAGCGGAGGTGTGAATTGGTTCGGGCATTCCTCTGGATACGATCCAGATTAGATGAAGGCCATTTTTATAAACAGAACAAAGCCATTATTCATTTCACTGTTCTTTAGTTTTAACATATTGCGAATACATTATAATAATTTTGCGGAGAAAGGTCATTCCTTAGGTTGCACACAAATATAAGGATCAATTTACGCAAGTGACACATAGACTGCACTGTACACAATGCGGTGAACCCATTACGTATGCTTTGTTAGTTCATCTCTGTATTATCATACGATGAATAAATACATAAGAGGCAACAAAGCATATCTGTGTGTGTACCTACTTGTCTGCGAGAGAAAACGGTATTAATTTGTATATCATCATC
The DNA here is from genome assembly GCA_947284805.1 of Coleophora flavipennella. Taxonomy (NCBI): domain Eukaryota; kingdom Metazoa; phylum Arthropoda; class Insecta; order Lepidoptera; family Coleophoridae; genus Coleophora; species Coleophora flavipennella. The sequence continues at coordinate 13,185,196 of OX369256.1, read as the reverse complement.
ATCATCATATCAGCTAAAAATCGTCCACTGCTGGACAAAGGCCTCCCCCAAGGATTTCCACGACGACCGGCTCGCGCTGCCCGCATCCATCGGCCTCCCGCGATCTTCACCAGGTCGTCGGTCCACCGCGTGGGAGGCCTGTTGTATATAACAACACCAAAAACGCAAACAGAGACCAAGAAAGAATCTTCCTTATCTTAGCACTTTACGGCTTGATTGTGTCCTGATTAAGGCAGTATATTGGCAAATAAGCAGTGAGAAGCGCTGAGCAAAAAAATCAGGAAAATTATTCTCGCTTATTTTATCGGCCTGAAAAAAGATATGTTATATTCAAGGATATTACATAGGGCCCTTGTAAGTTCATTACACGATAAGATTAACTTGAATCGATCATAAAAAATCCCAAACATAGCATAAATTGAAACAAAGCCTGTAAACATTTGTAGAAAAAAATAATTCCTTTAAATTTGAAATTTATATCATAATTTTCTTCTTTTCAAACTACGTAGTCTATGTTTATTCAAATTTAATTTAGTTCACTTTTTCGAAACCTTTCAACGAAAAAAACATTGAAAAAGTGCAAAAGTGTGGTTATTTTCTTAAATCTTTACACGTAAAGAAAAAGACCCTAGAGCTGATTTCATATTAGTATTGCGAACAGTGTACTTACCAACTTATTCGGCACAAGGCCACCCGTTTCGCTACTCTGGAATCATTTGTTATTTTAGAGCACACGACGGGCCGACCGCGTTGTACATCGTTGAGACATATTATTAATCATCGAACACATTTGTCGCGTTTGCAAATTATTTACACTGAGAATCACGAAGGAACCAGAAAATTGGTCTCTACAAAATTTATCTGCGTCCCTGAGAACTGATAGGAACCAATGACTGCTAGTCTAAACTTAGAATAGTGACAATGCAATTCATTCAATCATCTCACCTGATGGTAAGGACGATGATGCCGAAGATGGAATCGGGCTTACCAAGATTCTCCAACGCAATGGAGAACTGGCTATCTTATCTTCATGCCGGAACACATCAATGTTGTTAACACTGATCTGACTTTCGAGTTTCTTCGCAGGTGTGTGCAGGTTTCCTCACGATGTTTTCCTTTACCGTTAAAGCAATCGGTATGTATATGTACGTAAGTTTTGAAAAACTCATTGGTCAATTGGCCGTCCGGATTTGAACCCTGTACCTCTGGTTAGAAGGACCGAGTTGTTACCGGTTGAGCCACCGACGCTTCTATAAATTGAAATTATTCTTTAATTTTTTAAAATTTAATAGGTTTATTGCTTTCAATTTACAATCAATTCTGCTAAATTAAAATACACTTGACAAAGACAAGCCGTATAAATTGTCGCCCAGAAATGTACTTATTAACAACACTACTAAAACAGCCCAATTCGACTCGCAACATAACAGCATACAATACAGAATGTTGAATTGTTAACTTTCATAGCCTTATTTGTTACATAATGCTCTGATCCCCCATTCTAATGCATCGCGTGTGCGCATCGATACGTTACGCCCTATGCGCATACGACAAATTGTTCTAGTCTCACTAAGTGAATTTATTAAGTTCCTAGCTGATGCCCTGCGGCTTTGTCCCCTGGATATTGAGGGTTTGCGGGTTTCATTCTTTATGAAAACCTTTTTCGGACTATTATTATCAAATTAAAACGAAAATAAGTGAAATCGGTCCAGCCGTTCTCAAGTTATGCGTTTACCAACGAACAGCTGTATTTAATTTTTATTTATACAGATAGTTTATCTCACCAAGTAGCACTTTTTGTTTTTGATTAATTGTACAGCAATTGTTTCACTACAATGTTTAATTTATTGTGACTGGTTCAAGTTTAAGTTACCATCACTGAGTTGTAGACAATAACTGCTAAGCTCGGTTCATTTCCAAGAAAATCTGATGCAAATCTGAGGATTAATGGCTCAGATTGGCGTTTCAATGTCTCTATAAGAGATTATAAAAAATATGTATTTAAAGAAGTTTTAAAAATAAACATTTATTGTAAGTAGGTCAGAAAAAAAGAAAACCTTAATGTCTGTTATAAATAACTAGCTTTTGCCCGCGGCTTCGCCCGCATGGACATCGTTTTTAAGAGCGTCTTTAAGCATTAAAGGTGAGTGGTGCGCGAGCTAAAAGCGGCTCGCGAGCGTGGGAATGAGTTTTCGCCATATCCCTCAGGGCTATTCTGATTAGCAGTCTATGTCACTTCCCACCCCCCTCAACCAATTCTATACAAAAAAAAGACGTGTGGCACTCGGGGACTGCCGCGGTAAAGCTATTGCATAACATTTTTTATTAACTTATAACTAGCTTTTGCCCGCGGCTTCGCCCGCATGGACATCGTTATTAAGACCGTCTTTAAGCATTAAGGGTGAGTGGTGCGCGAGCTAAAAGCGGCTCGCGAGCGTGGGAATGAGTTTTCGCCATATCCCTCAGGGCTATTCTGATTAGCAGTCTATGTCACTTCCCACCCCCTCAACCAATTCTATACAAAAAAAGGCGTGTGGCACTTGGAGACTGCTGCGGTAAAGCTATTGCATAGCATTTTTTATCAACTTATGCAATAATATTTATTTATTTATTTTTTATTTTTGCAGTATTTACCAGTACCATATAGTTCTTGGGGCGCGGGATGCTTATGTAATAAATTAACACTAAGAAAGTTCATCATCAACATCGTCATCATCATCATCTTCAAACGCCATCATTAATCGCCATCATCAAACGCCATCGCCATATAATAATTATTTTTTTTTTGGCTGTCAGGTTTTATTTTTGTTACGAAATTTCTTGATTCGGTCCCCTCAAAGCCCGCGATAAAATAGCTTAAAATTGCGACACCTTCGCGTGGAAATGAGTTTTCCCCAGATTCCTCGGGAACTATGTCAGGATATGCTAATTAGTAAAATAAGTCATATCCCACCCCCTCAACCATCTCTGTGCAAAAAATCACAACAATCTATTTTTCCGTTGCGATTTTAAAGAAATTAACCAAAAAGAAGTGTATTTCTTCAGTTCCCTCAGGAACTGCATCGGGCTATGCTATTTTCATGGGATAAAAAGTACAGCCTTTGTCCTTCCCCGTGACACAGCCTACCTGAAAGCCAAATTTCATCAAGATTGACCAAGGTATTGAAAGGTGAAAAGGTAAAAAACAAACACATTTTCACATTTATAATATTAGTAAGGAGTAAGGATGTTACGATTTTTATTAGTCACTGATAAGATAAGTGGTCAAATCATAGACGCTATTGACGCATGGACGAAGTGGGTCCCAGGTATTACATATTCGTCAACTACTACCACTGCAAACAGTGCAAAAAAATTACCACTTAACAATTTAATCCTCACTAATATTATAAATGTGAAAATGTGTTTGTTTCTTACCTTTTCACGCTTTAACGCCTTGACCAATCTTAATGAAATTTGGCATGCAGGTAGCCTGTGTCACGAGGAAGGACATAGGCTACTTTTTGTCCCGTAAAAATTCCTGAGGGAACTGAAAATATAGGTACTCTTTTTTGGTTAATTCCTTTAACATCGCAACGGAACAATGGATTGTGTGATTATTTTGCACAGAGATGGTTGAGCGGGTGGAAAATGACATGATTTACTAATAAGCATATCCTGACATAGTTCCTGAGGGATCTGGAGAAAATTCATGTCCACGCCCGCGAGCCGCGCAGTCATAAAAACGAAGTCCACGCGGGCAAAAGCTAGTATTTCATAAACGAATCATTTTTCGAAAAAACATTCTAGGCTAATTCCATATGATTGAAAGACCTACTCAACGACAGGTAGGTAAGTATATGTAAATAAAAAAAATCACCCCATTTTCAGTTTTTTCAGAATTTATTCCATAAGCATAACCATACCAAACTTCAGAGTTATAGCTGTAATAGTCTTTGAGTATCTCTTTAAGAACATGTGTAATCAAGTAGTGAGAATGTTTTGGGAAACTGAAGTTCTTATTGAAAATAAATAAATAACGGTCGTTTCATACCGACGGACAGACAGACAGACGGACATGCAACCCTAAAAAACATCATCTCCTATAAGCAAGACGTCATAGTCATCAATCATGACACAACCAATCATCCTTGACATTCGTGACTGACGATTGTGTATCGATTTGCGATGTTCATCTATCCCGAGTGCCAATTGTGACTGTTTAAATGGTCTCTGATGATTACATTATTGCTGGTTTAAATTGATTTGAAGAAAACATGCACATTTAAATTGTTTGTTTTGTTCATGTACTTCATCAACTATCAGCAGACGGACGTTGAAATATATTACAATTCAGTTCAATTACATATTCACACATGTTTAAGGAGTGAGGAAACCTGCACACATCTGCGAAGAAACTCTAAGGTTGTGTGTGAAGTTGACCAACCCGCACTGGGATCGCGTGGTCGACAAAGGCCCGATCGCCCGAATTCAGTGTAGGCTCGAGCTCCACGGTGGGGACGTAAATATGAGCTGATGTGATGACATATTCACATGCCAATAAGACATTTCAAAAGCGGGGACCCACTGTATTTATTTACCTGTCTAGAACAATACTCATATGTCTGTGAAGGTTCGCTTTCAGGTCGCGCCGCGAGTATTGATGCTGCCCGGGAGGGGGCGCAGGGGGCGGGGCCTCAGCCGGTGCCTTCTTGCCGATCAGCACCCTCAACTCCGCCATCAGAGTCTGCACCATACGGACACGAGTCACGACCCGACACTACCAAGGCACGCACACTTGTGAACAATCGTGAACTCCGCTTCAATCAATTGGCGATGAGGTGCCAAGAGCCATTGGCGAGGCTGTTGCATCGGCGTGCCACGTCACACAGAAACGATGCGCGTGATAATAAATAAAACGCCGATATCGATGTGCGCCGGCAACGTTGTTACGATGCGCGTGCGGGCTACGCACTGTCAGATTCGGGCTGCGTGACCTCGCCGCTTTTTATAAGTGCCAGATGAGAGCGCAAGGTGCTGGATGTGAAAACTGAATTTAAATTTAAATTTAGATGCGAACGTTTACAGACGCATGATATACGCACACACGAATCCATAGATCACGAGCGGGCAAAATATTTACCACAAAGGGGTTTGAAAGTTGTTGGCATACTGAGGATTCGCCATTTTAATTATAATTATTTTAACGAATTGGTTACTACTGCTGTTATGTTGTATTCTTATTGACAATAAATTGAAATAAATTGAAATTGAAATTTTGTTTTTTTTTGCAAATGGCGTCGCACAATCTAACCTGTGTTTTTAGATAGAGGACCTATAGAAGAACAAAAAATGTCATATAACATTTTGGCCTAAAGTGTCACGTTTCTGAGATAATATAGAAGTTAAAAATATTCAAAATTATTATGGAATATAACGATATAACGAATAAATGAATATATCTCCGTAACGTGACGTTTTAGGACACTATGTTACATGATATTTTTTGTTTCTCTGTATGTCCCCTATACAAATATATAGGTCTCAATGTGCGACGTCATTTTGAAAAAAATAATTAAATGGCGGATTCCAGTATGCCAGTCTCCATACAAACATTTTCAAACCCCTTTGCAAATAAATTTTCACCTGAGCTCAGAAGACAAATTCATGGTCAAGGCTAGCGGTAGCCAAACAAAACACAGAGGTAAAAGATTTAGATGGTGCTGAGTTAAAAGTAGGTCGGCTGCAGCGGATCACAATCACAACCGGGTCATGCGAGCATTGTGCTGGTTCGAAATGAAGAGTTTGCGCTAAATGGGACGCAGTCACGCTGCCGATGTCGAATTAGACCAAGGACGTTTACGACACATTCAAGAGTTATTTGCGTTTTTATTTATAGCCTTATGTATCCGAGGTTACATATAAGTTGTAAATCCGAAGTATATTTAAATTTTGCAAATGCGAATAAGACAATGTCAAATCTGCTGTCTAAGAAAGATCGAAAATGGAATTAGTCAAAGATTTTTTATCATGGATATTGTAAAACTAATAACAGTGAATGAACTTTAACCGCTTCCGTGGCGTAATGGTTAGCTCATTCGCTTCACACCAGGAGGTCGCAGGTTCGATTCCCGGTGGGGTCAACTTGTAATACTCGGTTTGGTTGGTGGTAGGGCATTTTCTAAGCCCGCCTGGCTAGCTACCACCATCTTTTCTAAGTCTTGCCGCCAAACATCAGTGTAAACAACATTGATGTGTTGCGGCATTAAGATAAGATAGCCAGTTCTCCATTGCGTTGGGCAATCTTAGTAAGCCCGCTTTCATCTTCGACATCATCGTCACTTACCATCAGGTGAGATGATGCCAAGGGCTTACCATTGTGAATAAAAAATGAATATAATATAAGGTCTAACAAAATTAACTGACACTATTTTAACTGGTGCTTCTACCCATGAAACTGAACATTTCCCATGAAACCCACAGTCAAATCTCACAAAAAAATTTGAACTTCCCATACTAAGTTGGCTGATCATTTTTTTTGCGATTTGACTACAGGTTCGATGGGGAAAGTTGTTCAGTTTCATGGGTAGAAGCACCAGTTAAAATAGTTTCAGCTAATTTTGTTACACTTATATAAAATCTGCGTTCTAAGAAAGATCGAAAACGGAATTGGTCAGAGATTTTTTAACATGGACATTGTAAAAAAATAAATTAACTGTACAGCCACGCTGTACATACTTTCTCGCAAAGCCTTTTCCGTCTAGCGTAGCCGAATATAAACAAATCAACAATAAACATTATTTTTACTCAGTAGCAAAGATTCGGTGGCTCAACCGGTAACGACTCGGTCCTCGTAACCAGAGGTGCCGGGTTCAAATCCGAACGGCCAATGTACCAATGAGTTTTTGGAAACTTATGTACATATACTTATACATCGTGAGGAAACCTGCACATCTGGTTGCAGATGTGTATGAAGGTCGTGCTGCACAAGTCCGTAGGTGTTAATCTAAATGTCCTACACGTGACCGCGGGTGATGCTAAGTGCAACACCAGGCAACCGCCGTCTATCCCTTGGATAGCACGGTTAATTGTGCCACACGATAAGAAGAAGAAGAGTAGCAAAGATTAAAGACTTGATGAAAAATTTACAAATACTTTGGGCTTGTATGTGTGGTACCTTATTTTAATTTTTCTTAGAATAATGAACTACCTAGAATAGTAGGCCTTATTAAGTCCTAGTTTCATTAAAATTGTCACAGTCATTTCGTGAGCCATTTTTGAGAAAAAAAAGTTATTTTATGGCAACCTTAAAACATCAAGATAGGATATATTGAAAAAAAAAAAACAGCTGGAGATTTAAAAATAATAATCATCATATCAGCCGAAAAACGCCCACTGCTGGATAAAGGCCCGCATCCATCGGCTTCCCGCGATTTCACCAGGTCGTCGGTCCACCAGTGGGAGGCCTGCCCACGTTACGTTTTCCGGTGCACGGTCGCCACTTGATAACAAAAATAATAAATATAAAAATAATATTATTTTTGCCAAATATTTACTCAGATCCGTCCAGTAGCTTAATAGGCGCTAGAGTACCGGACGGACACACACACGCTCATGCACACACACACACACGCACACACGCATGAAAACACACTAAGACAATCAATCCCCATCGAAATCTCAACTTAGATTTTTTTGCCATCACAATACCTTCTTTACTCCTTCGTCGCTCGAAAGTAAAAAAACAACTACTGACATGAAAAGTACACACATTAAAGATACAAAAGAAAAAAAAGTTTCCAGTTGAAAAGTATTCAAATATAATCGACTTTGAACGTGAATTGTGGAGGTGGTGGGTTCAGGGAGACGTACAAATAGCACCTGACGCCGCCATCACAGGAAGTGCAGACAGACAGGCGGGTAATCAACAACTGCAAACACGTGAACGCTTTACGCGTTCCTTTTAAGGTTCCGTACCCAAAGGATAAAAACGGGACCCTATTACCACACCTTGGACACTTCATACAACGGGCCAGATATGACATTTCAAAAAAGGAATGACGGAACAAACAAAATGGCGGCGAAATCCTGTACGTTCAAAAACCAAACTGTAACCAATCTGTATCAATCTGGGTGACGAGGGGGTGAGGACGGAATCTAGAGAGCGGCAGGGAGTGTCCATTTTTTAAATATTTTTTTAAATTGATAGTTGGTAAGCCTTTGGCATCAATACTGTATGTTAGTACTAATATATATACTTTGGTATTACTAAGACTCAGCTTTCCGTCCGTCTGTCTGTCTGTCCGTCTGTCTGTCCGTCTGTGACCAAGTTGTATTTCATGAACCGAGATAGCTATACAGTTGAAATTTTTACAGATGATGTATTTCTGTTGCCGCTGTAATAACAAACACTAAAAATTAGGACAAGTTAAAAAAATAAAGAGGTCTCTATACAAAAAAAAGTATTTTTTTTTATATGAAGAAACTAGCGCCATCTAGTATGATGGCACGGAACCATTAGTGTTCGGTTCTGACTCGCATTTGACCGGTTTTTAAACTTTTCCTAACAAATCTTTTTACATCAAACTTTTTCTGTAGCTTTGATAAACGGCAACCCTGTGAGTACCAGAGCGCACTCCACAAAAAAGCAATTAAGGGAGCCATGTTTTCATTGCACGATATAATGAAAACCCGGATTTGGGCAGCACTAAACTTTGCAAGTTACATTGCCCAACACAGTAGCCGGTCGAGTTCGGCTATAAAATTCGTCCTTCTTCCGTATTCGAATTGAACCATTCGAAAACTGGAAATTGAACGTTCGTTTGCGATTTATTTTTTATTGCCACGTGTACATAAATTAAACTTTATTATTGGCGGGAGACAGCTGCAGGGCCGGGTTTGGTTCAAAAAAACGAGGGCGATTATAAAAAAAAACTATTCGTTGCGACCATCATAAACACACGGATTACGACCGAGTTACATATAGCCGAGCTTTGTGTTGTTGCAACGTTATGGTCGTAGCATGGAGTTACGCAACAACGCAACAAATAGTATACTTGGTATAAATTAGGTCATTGCGGTGATAACTAGCGGATGCTGGTACTGGTCCTTGCGCTAACTAACTTTCACTGGCCGAAGATAACAAGGAGATTAGATAAAGTTAACCGATCAATTTAACCGCCTCCGTGGCGTAATGGTTAGTCCATTCGCTTCCCACCAGGAGGTCGCGGGTTCGATTCCCGGTACTTGTAAGACTCGGTTTGGTTGGTGGTAGGGCATTTTCTAAGCCCGCCTGGCTAGCTACCACTATGTTATCTAAATCTTGCCGCAAAACATCAGTGTTAACAACATTGATGTGTTCCAGCTTAAAGATAAGATAGCCAGTTCTCCATTGCGTTGGGGGATCTTGGTAAGGACACTTTCATCTTCGGTATCATCGTCACTTACCATCAGGTGAGATGATGCCAAGGGCTTACCAATTATGAATAAAAAATAAAGATTCGTTCGTAACTTCGTAACCGACGACGAAGCGGCAAAGCTTCCGAGAGCAACACAATTACAAGCTGGAGGAAATGGAAGCGAATTTCCTCGAGTAAGACTGATTGCTGCTATTAACCAATTCGGGAAGCTTAATCTGTCTATACGATCATACGATGTCATCACACTAATATTATAAAGGCGAAAGTTTGTGAGTGTGTATGTTTGTTGCATCTTCACGCAAAAACTACTGAACGGATCTGGCTGAAATTTGGAAGTTAGACTGATTAGGACCTGGATTAACACACAGGCTTGCGGCTCGCGCACTGCGTACCCTAGAAAAGTCATAGAAACGTTGTCCACGCGGGTGAAGCCGCGGGAAACAGCTTGTAATCATTAAAATAAACTAGGACATACTAACTATAGGAGTTGGCTTTTAGGAAAATATTGTATGTAAGTTAATAGGTAACTTCAGATCACTTCAATTTACTTACTTTAAACAATTAATTTGCAGTTCCTTCAAAAAAAAAAAGGGGCGAATTGTTTTGAAGTCGGTTAAAAAAGATGGTAAATAAAGGAGTAGAACATATCCAAATAATCGATACTCCACGAAGGGGCTGACGTCTACAACAACAGCTAGGCGAACGCGAAAACAACACACACCCCATTCATAAATAAATAACCTTAGCACCGAGGGCGGGGAAGCTTGACCCAGTTCTGCATCTCTAATAATAACTAAAAGATGGAGAAGAACAGTCAAGTACTTACAGGTGGTGCTTCAAATAGGTCTCCAGGGTTCCAGGTGGGGGTTTTCATTCAGGGCGCTGCTTTAAGGCACTTTAGCGGGTGTTGTAAGATAGGGGTGGAAAGGAACGTGCTTTCTCTGCGATGGCCGTGCTCCAACTGAGTCGTTACTCGTTTGGTGATTGGTTGGTTAGATGCGCGCGTCCCTATTCCCGACGTCCTTGCGTATAAGGGCGGTTGGGGCAGCGATGGCGCCTTAACTTCGAGGCAACGTCAATCAATATGCGAGATGATATCCCTAGGTAATAAGGTTCAACGTACTGTAAATTGTTTTTGGGGTTTGAGGAGTTTTGTTTTGATATGAGTACGAAACTTGGCAGGGATCGAGCTGTTTTGACAGCGGACAGTAAACCAATGCAACAGGCGATGCGATTTTATGCAACAAGTTAAAAGTATGCAGATGCATATGTGAGTTTGCACTTGCAGAGGTTTGCATAATATTCTAACAACATAAATTTGTGATATGTGATTTAATAAAACCTCGCCTGCGGCAATACTTGCATGTGATATAAAATAAAAATTTATTGGAGTGTAAAATAGATGTTCGCACACAACTGTCAGCATAAGCATATATTAATTTACTACAGTGTATAACTTTTAAGGCTTATTAATTGTGAATACAAGTAAGTATACTCAAGTGCAAACGTGCATATAATTTTTATCATTAGAGATAACATTAGACGCAAGGACATTAAAAGATATAAAGGAAGGCCGGGCTTTGATTCCAAAAAAATGCATTTGTTTTTCAGGACAAAGCATTTTAATGTAGCAATTCAGAACGTTTTACCATCACCTCACATATAATAAGAAACAAAATAATTGCAATCAAACTTTTCAAATTGAATCAGCTGTTTATATTAAATGCAGTACCATAACTGCGATAGCCGTTCCATCGTTATGTATTAATAATATAGTTTACACCAAATACACTGTTGTCCGGTATTTGTCTGCAACAAAATAGGCAACCTGGTACAGTTAGGTACTGCCTCCTTGTCCGTCCTAGTTCCCGTTATTACTTGGGGTCGGGTCTCCTCACTAATTTGCGCCAGGATAGTGAGTCCTGGGTTCTCACATGTGACAATTGGGTTTTCTTGGGGTCTCTCTTTATATTTGACCACCAGGTCAATGGCAGGCGGTCTCTGTATCTTCTCTCTTTCGGCAGGTTTAAAGCAATCTTTAAATAATAATTAGGTACTGCTGTACTAAAAAAAAGGTACTTTATTAGAGTAAGTATATTAGTTACGAACTTTTAAACCTAACTAACTTTTTGAATCTAGCTGATCAGCCTGCTTTAGCGTGTGATGATGATGACCTTCATCTTCATATCAGCTCATATACGTCCCCACCGAGGGGCTCGAGCCTACCCTGAGTTAGGGCGATCGGGCCTTAATCGACCACGCGGGCCCAGTGCGGGTTGGTCGACTTCACACACAACCTTCGAGTTTCTTCGCAGGCGTGTGCAGGTTGCTGCCCTTCGTATTGTTTCCTTAGTCGCCTCTTACGACACCCTCGGCACACCCGGGACACTGCATACTATGGTCGTGGAAAGACATTTCTACTAAAACAAATGACGGAGCAAACAAAATCACGGCGAAATACTATACATTCGAGAACCAAACTATAACCAATCTGTATCAATCTGGGTGACGAAGGGGTGAGATCGAAATCTAGAGAGCGGCAGGGAGTGTCCATCCATACTGTATGTTAGTACTTATATACATACTTTGGCCTCGGGAAGAAATGGGGCAGTGTTATTCTATGTCCGCAAAAGATCTAAATAAATCTCAAATTAAAATGTTCGATAGATTATGGCTAAAGAAACGAATGACCAACGGACTTGTAACTAAAATCTAATGATATAACACCTACATACACGGCCACCTACACGCATTGAATAAAACACCGACAAAGTGAACAATTACGCAACTCTTGCGCCGTTACGTATGTATGTATGTACTCGACACGCACTATCTCCAATCGCATCAAAATGCATCGTAGCGCGAACCGACGGCCGATACACTACAAACATAATGTAAAAGTCTCACAATATAACAAATCACATCTTGATAGATGTAAAAAAAAACAAGCACATCAATCTAGACACTTTGGACTTTGTACCGTTCTTATGCCGTATGCGTATAGATCAGATTCGCACTACGAGTGTCTAGCTTGATGTGCTGGCCTCTGTACCTAGTTATTTTTTAAATACACAATTGGTAAACCATTGGCATAATCTCATTCTCACCTAATGTTAAATGACGATGATGCCGAAGTTGCAAGGAGCTAAAAATAACATGTAGGTATTTTTTAAATCCACAATTGGTAAGCCCTTGGCATAATCTCACCTGATGGTAAGTGACGACGATGCCGAAGATGGAAGGGACTTACCAAGATTCCCCATTGCAATGGAACACTGGCTATCTTATCTTCAAACCGGAACACATCAATGCTGATGATGATGGTAGCTAGTCAAGCGGGCGTAGAAAATGCTCTTCCACCAACCAAACCGAGTCTTTCACAGTTAGACTCCGCTGGGAATCGAACCCGCAACGTCATGATGTGAAGCTAATAGACTTAACCACTAATCTACGAAGGCGGTTAACAATGGTGGCTATAAATAAAACTGAATAAAATTAAATTGTTAAAATGGTGTTTGGTGAAACTTCTTTGTGGGTGTAACAAAGAGAGGGTTTTTTTTAAGTCGGTTAAAAAAACCTTAAAATATTTAGTTGAGAAATTAATAACGCACACAGAATTTCATCATCACATCAGCTCATATATACGCCCCCACCGAGGGGCTCGAGCCAACCCTGAATAAGGGCGATCGGGCCTTAGTCGACCAAGCGGGCCCAGTGCGAGTTGGTCAACTTCACACACAACCTTCGAGTTTCTTCGCAGGCGTGTGCAGGTTTCCTCCCGATGTTTTCCATCACCGTAAGAGCGTCAGATAAACGTACATATAATGAGATCGAAATTCGAAAACACATTGGTACGTGGCAGGACTCGAACCACGACTTCCCGGATAGAATTTCATAAATAAAAAAAAAACCTAGATATTCAAAATCTAAAAAATAATACAACACTGAAGATAGTAACGCTTATTTTTCCATACACGAAATTGAAAAGATATACACTTTATTTTATCAAGAATTAAACAAAGACAGTTTGAAAGCGATTGGAGAAATAAAGAGCGAGCGACGTAAAATCGTACGTTTTGAAACGGAAACCGTTAATTACAACGGAGTTATCTAACGACGATCGAGCACAAAGCTAAGGGACAGTTAATGGACTGTGAAAATAAATGTAGTTTCCCAGAAAAAAACATACAGATTTACTATTTAAAAGCTGGCTTGGGATATAAAGCTCAAACGAAAATCACTTCAATTAAAAAATTTACAACAAACAAAGCGAAGCAGATGAATTCTTAGATATTAATATTAATAATACATACAGAGAAGTGCCTAAAATAGTAGAGTTGACATGTTTATTACTCAAAATAGAGATTCGATCTCGAAATGACATATAGAATAAAAAAGAATTACTAACGCACGATTGAAATGAAAAACCGCCCAAGAGGATTCCGTATCACCACACGACTACTCCACACAACACAGTAATAACAATGTTACTTATTCATTACAAACAAAAGGTATATTAGACTTTTTCATTTTTTTTTATTTACAATTGGTAAGCCCTTGGCATTATCTCACCTGATGGTAAGCGACGATGATGCTGAAAATGGAAGCGGGCTTACCAAGATTCCCCAACGCAATGTAGAACTGGCTATCTTATCTTCAAGCCGGAACACATCAATGCTGTTAACACTGATGTTTGGCGGCAAGACTAAGATAAGATGGTGGTAGCTAGCCAGGCGGGCTATGAAAATGCCCTACCACCACCAACCAAACCGAGTCTTACAAAGTTGACCCCCCCGGGAATCGAACCTGCGACCTCCTGGTGTGAAGCGAATAGACTAATCATTACGCCACGGAGGCAGTTAAAAAACAATACAATGCTTTTTTTAAATTAGTTCGGACCCTTTAGTGAGAGTACGACTCACACTTGGCCGGTTTTTAAAATTATTTATTTTAAAATTAATTGTGCCTACACAGAAAAAGGGACAAACATACGCTAAAGAACATAAAACATACAAAAGGATTTTTCACTTTTACTTCACGATTAGTACTAAAATTATTACGCTACTTTCACGCTTCTAGGAATGTATTTCCATTTTTACAATAGAGCACAAACAAAAACCAATAAAATCATGTTTATTGTATGAACAATTAATCGAATTTTTTAGTTAATTTTTACCTCTTTTTTATTTCTTTGAATAGTAAATCCTCTATAATAACACATATTCTGTTAAAATATCTGCTTATACAGCCTTTTAAAGGTCGCACAGACAGACAGACAGACAGACAGACAGACAGACAGGCAGACAGACAGACGGACAGAGTAGGCTTAGTAACAGGGACCCATTACCTGGTACGGAGCACTATAAAAAGACCACTAAAAGTCTGCAATTGACCAAATTGATTTTCGGATAAGATTAAAATTATGATGATAAATATTAACTAAATTATAAGTTATCACTTATCATTATCACGCACGTGTCTACTGCAGCGAAACCTATTTATATATAGCATAAAGTAATATAATCTCTTAGTACGGACGGATATCCTTTAGCTCCGATTTTAGAAACGCACAAACATTCATACAATGAGTGAAATCAAATGTTTGTGCCTTTCAACCGACTTCCAAAAAGGAGGTTCTCTAGTTGACTGTATGTTTTTTAGGGTTCCGTACCTAAAGGGTAAAAACGGAACCTTATTACTAAGACTCCGCTGTCCGTCCATCAGTCTGTCTATCCGTTTGTCACCAGGCTGTATTTTATGAACCGTGATAGCTAGACAGTTGAAATTTTCACAGATGAGTATTTCTGTTGCCGCTATAACTATAAATGTGAAGAAACTAGCGCCATCTAGTATGATGGTATGGCGACTTTTGTGCGCGGTTCTGACTCGCACTTTACCTGTTTTTTTGTATATTGGCTACGCGATATCCTCTCAGATTGTCAACCGATTTTAATGATTCTTTTATTTATTCTACAGGATATGCTGCCAGGTTGGTCCCATATAAATGTTATCAAAATCGGTGTAGAAAATTAACAAAAACCAAAAATAATAATGCAATATTGTACTAAGTGGTTGCGATGGAAGTCGAGTTTTTTAACGTGTTTAGCGTTTCCAATAATAACCATTAGTGTGAAACGAATCGAACAATAGGAATCAGCTGGCCGATAGCCCGAGCTAATCTGACCGCAAGGGAATGGACGCCTTGCCATTTAACTTTCCCTTTTCTTCTCGTGAAAGTAATGTAATGATGTACTAAATTGCTGCAAGGAAATTAGATTTAACACTGAACCCCTAAAAGTTGCTAACACACTAACCGTATAAAGTTATAAAAACTCAATGCAGATAGACACTAACAAAACCCATTTCAACGACGCCAATTTCATCGAAAAGCTATTTCATTTCATCGAAGGGTTATTTGAACTATGGGGCATTTCACCGAAAAGCAAATCATCGAAAGCCAATTGTGTATAATAATTATATCTCCTACTAAACGCGATAGTTTTTTGCTCCCGGAAAAATCGAAATAAGGTACACCTTAAAAAACACAGGTTTCTTTTTTTCTTAAAAATGGCTCTAAAGATTTTAATAAAACTTTGTGAATAGCTATAAGTTACTAAGGCAAGACCTACTCCACTGGGTACTTAAATAATCCATAACGTACAGAGCTTCACCAACATGGTTAAAGCCATTTTAGAGATAAAAAAATAAATAAAACTACGGTGGCAACTCTAAAAAAACTTTCAGCTAGAGATATATAAATAATATTGTTTTAACTCAAATTGTACACACACACACACACGCACACGGACACGCACGCACACGGACACGCACGCACACGGACACGCACACACACAAACACACATGAATACATGCATTTTTTATTTTATTTTTTACGTTAAATTTTAAAATCGATACACTTTAAATCTCAACTTTGATTTTCGTTGCCATCACAGCACTAAAGTATATACATGGTGTAACAAAAGTGGTGTAGGTCCCGTTAACTGAGGCTTCTAATCATCATACTGAACAACTTTTGTTCTACGACTTTGCTGAAAACGCAAAAAAAAATTGACCATACAAATCGATCAGCTGATAGACCAATTTTATGCATTTTAGTATTAAGGGTAAAATTTTTTTTTGAGAATTGACTAAGTGTTCCTTGGGGAAAGTTATTCAGTATGATGTGTAGAACCCCCAGTTAACGGGTCCTACACCAATTTTTTAACACCCTGTATATAATAATATTAGTACTAAAAGTACTTTCCTTACTCCCTCGTCACTCGAAAGTAAAAATCTTGGAGAAAAACTAAATTTAAACCAGCACAGAACATGTGTAGAGCTTACGAATAAATGTACTCGATTACGATGCCACCGCCTGCTTGTAAATAGAACGGCGTGTTAGATATGCAAAATGAAAACACAATGTTAATTGCAAATGCGTTTATAAAGAACGGCTTGCTAGAAACGTTGGTGCCGATTGCCAAGTCGGTCAATGAAATCGGTTGGCTGTAGAAAGAGTTAGCGCTGCCGTAAGTTATCTAGAGTATATTTAATGAGGCTAGCCGTTTATCTAACGTCCTGACCAAGGGCCACAGCAGCTTAGTTTAAAACAAAGGAAGCTTTCTAAACCAAGAAATACATTAGGTCCAGAAGAGTTGTAACCCTACGATAGAATTTACAAAATATAGCCATACGAGTTTTTCGAAATTGCTTAAAGAGCGTCGGTGGCGTAACGGTTACGGCCGCTACCTCCTGTCCGGGAGGCCGTGGTTTCGAATCCTGCTACGTACCAATGTGTTTGTGAATTTCGATTTCATATGTACGTTTATCCGACGCTCTTACGGTGAAGGGAAACATCGAGAGAAAACCTGCACACGCCTGCGAAGAAACTCGAAGGTTGTTTGTGAAGTCGACCAACCCGCACTGGGCCCGCGTAGTCGACTAAGGCCCGATCGCCCTAATTCAGGGTAGGCTCGAGCCCCTTAGGGGGGAACGTATATATGAGCTGATAAGAAGCCATACGAGTTTTTCTAAATAGCTTAAATAGGATTATTTTGAAAAAACCAAAATATGAAAAAAAAAAATCGAACCGGCTCACAAAATGCGACCTGTAGAAAAGAAAAGCCGGACATCAGGACAGATATACAAAAGCATTTTTGCCCAAGCTGAACGAACACGCTTCGCGCTGGCTCGGTCAATTATATGGATACCAACCAAGTGCGAGTCGTCACCACCACATCTCTCCACACAAGTGAAACAATGATACCTATGCATTGCAAACAAAAGACATCAACGGTGGCGACAGAAAAATGCTTTTTTGATTAAATTCAGTTCGGACTCCTTAGCGCGAGTACGACTTATACACTTGGCCGGATTTTATTTGTTGTTTCACTTTAGGATTAGTTCTATAATCGTTAATTATGTCAAGTTTGTATCTATTGCCGTTTAAAAACCTAAAAAAACCGGCCAAGTGCGACGCGGGGTCACACAAACAGGGTTCCGCACAGAAACTTAAACTTATTAACAGAATAAGACCTTTCACCACAGATTACTAAATAGTTACTTCGCTTTCACTACATACTTTGCTCTAGGACCCCTGTTTACCTAGAATCTAGGTAAACAGGGGTCTACTTATACCGGACAATAGAAATTTCATTTTTCCTGTGGGAACGGAAGAACTTTAGATTTTCTCATAGATTTTCCTATATAATCTATGCATTCAACCTCATATACTGTGATTTTTTAAGATTTTAGGCCAAGTATAGTTTTGGAGATAGGGGGGGGGGGAATAGTAAAATTTCGCTTTATTAAAATTATAAAATAAAAATATATATTTGAGATTCTCAAAACAAGCCTTTTCATTTAATATGTCAAACAATATATTTATTAAATCTTTTTTCAAAAAAACCCCAAAAGTGGCCAAAATCTTACCTACATATGTGTATCAAATATCAACTCAATCGGTCCAGTAGTTTCCGAGCAAATTGCTTGTGACGGACGGACGAAAAGACAGACACACGAGTGATCCTATAAGGATTTCGTTTTTACCTTTTGAGGTACGAAACTTTAATAAACACGTTTCTTCCTTAATTTCGAACCCCCTTAATTTGGAACTTTTTAATTTTTTATCATTAGTTGGTAAATCTCCTACAAAAACACGGTATTCTTTGAATTTCAGCCAACTTTTAGATACAGCTTTTAAAACGTCGGACAGACGCACTGCTTAGGCTTAGTAATAGGGTCCCGTTACCTGGTACTGAACCGTAATAAAATTACATCGACAGCCAAGATAGTTAAGATAAGATAAGGCCAAGAAAACCTAAGGCATCCTGAAGGCATCAATAATATAATAAAAAGAGTGTGTGGTTTTATGAAACCACGATAAAAGTGAAACTTTTTTTTACAGAGCACGAAACGATCATGGCTGCTCTCGTCTTGGAGCTACGGTACAGGGTACAGAGGACGAAACGATCATACCGACCGTCACGCGACACACAGACGAAAAAGTTTGAGACGATGTAATAAAAATTCAATCTGGATTTTTAACAAAAAAATCGCTAACTAGCCGCGATTTTTTTCTCTAAGAGAAATGTCTTTGAAAATCGCCGAACACAGTAAACCACGTCTTACAAGTTTGTACGCGTCCAATGTTGCCAAAAATTTACAAATAAATTATAAACATGTGTAGGTACCAACATAACAACACACGGGCTCTTACAATAACTTATTTAGATTCGAAATTGAAATATTCCTGATATTTATGATCAGCCCACGTGTGTTACTCAAGGTTACAAACGAAAGAAACATTTCATTGGACTGTGCGTTATCTGCTGCAGACATATCTACAGTGAACACAATATTTACGTGTTTGGACTGCGCGTTATCTGCTGCAGATATATCAACAAGGAACACAATATTTACGTGTATTTCCACTTATTAACCCTAGAACCCTACACGGGGTACTGGAGCACCCCATAAGATTTTATTTTGATTACATTTTTGTTGATGTGGTTTCCACTGATTTTCCCTACCGCGTATATTAGTCTATGGTCACGCACGGTGTACAGATCTGTCGTGACGCGATGATAGCCGTGCAGTGTAGACGCGTGCACGAGTGTCGTTTTTAAAGGAATTGGGACTTAATCTCATACAAGAGTATCTGGAGCACCGTCTACAAAGCCCTACTTTGAAGAGGGATATAAGACAAAGTATTGCCGAAAGTGCTCAAATTAATAAGATTGATTGTAAGTATTGTTGTTATTTGTAATCTCATTACTATGATTAATACAAATAAAGGAATTTTGATTTAAATTTGTTTTAATTTCATTGAAATGTAGACAATTAAGTTTGGGGTGCTGGCGAACCCCTATGTAGGAATAAGAGTTACTCCAGTGAGTGTAGGGCTCTGGGGTTAACATTGATAGTACAGTCAGTGGGGTACAGTAAATTTCTAAATAAAGTCATAAAATCAACTCATAAACTCGTAAGCTACAGAGCTACTGTGGACATTTGCTGCTGGTTGCTAGCCGATCTTAGCAAGTAGGTGTATGCATACTTACAGTCAAGTCAAGGCCAGCGTCTCTATTGCACAACACATACAAATGAGAAACACTTCGATGTTTGCTAGTAAAAAACATACGCTAAAGAGTTATAAATAATATAAATTTACAATAATATATCATTAGCCATTGCATTATTAAAATATTAAAATAATGATAAAAACACACGTTGTTATTAGTAGGTATTAGTTTATTGACGATGAATTGTACTTATGTAGAAACCGCTTTGTGTTTTTTCCTTTGAGGGACGAAGGGTAAATATATGGTTATGTAATCGTCCGAAAAACCGACTAAGAGATTTTGACCAAAATGCACTTTATATCACTTGCAGTGTAGACACTGAAAAACTATTGTAGAAAAATTATGTGTGTGTGTGTGTGCATATTTTTATGTCTATATCCTTAATTTGCAAAGAAACTGTTGGACCGATTTTACCCATTGGATATTCAGTTATTTTCCAAAGGCACATTTTTTGGATTATTATTTTCAAAATATTAAGGGAACCAAGAAGGTTTCAAAAATAATGCTAATTATGTTTTCAAATTTTTGTCATCGACAATACTATGCCATATGTGGTATATCAAGGAAAACTCTAAAAATGGAACTTCCTATATACGAAAAAGAGTTTAAAAGATTTATTCTCAAAAATAACGCTAAGGATATCTGAAAAATTTTAGTATTGGCAAAACTTACTAACACCTAAAATATGCAGTATATGTGGGGCGTATCTTGGAAAACTCTAAAAAATGGTACCTCCCATACAAAAAAGTCTGTTTTTTTTTCTCTAAAATGACGCTAAGGATGTTTTCAAAATATGTCATAGATAACACTCATTAACACCTTAACTATGCCATAGTATGTGGTAGGTATTGTCTTGGAAAACCCAAAAAATGGTACCCGTCATACTATTTTTTTCTCTCCAGAATGCGGTTGAGTTTACATTTATGTTGACGCAATCGAGATATCTTACTAGCGGCTACGATTATAATATAATCCTTATATGACGAGTAGTCGTATTTCTAGAAATACCCTAGATAAGGTACCTCCTTCATCTTATCAGCTCATATTCGTCCCCACAGAGGGGCATGAGCCTACCCTGAATTAGGGCGCTCGGGCCTTAGTCGACCACGCGGGCCCAGGGCGGGTTGGTCGACTACACACACAAAACCTTCGAGTTTCTTCGCAGGCGTGTGCAGGTTTCCTCACGATGTTCACGAAGGTACCTCCTATACAAATTGAATAATGTTAGACGCACCGTGGGAAGTACAGTTTATTTACAATTCTTTTCCGTAGATTTTTCCTTTAAAAGAAATAAAAACCTTGTTAGGTTTCTACATTAATCTACAACCGATATCAAGGGAAGCAATGTTACCATGTGGCAATCAATATCTTATACCGTTGTCTCCAAGGCTCTCGTTTACATAATTACCAATAACATCGTCACTGTCTATAAGAAAATTTTAAGCTGTATAGATGATTTATTCACCTCTTACACTTCGACATTGACTTCTCGAACTCTTAATAAGTTATAAAACTTATAAGTTCCTTCATCTGAGATGTGCATAAATCCTTCTGAATAAAATAATTGAGGTCAATAATATGCATAATCTTGTTAATTAATTATTTTTTGACCTGTAAATAGTATGCATAAATAGTATGTATGTAGGTATGTATCTAGTAGTAGCAAGTTATTGTAAAATTGTGCACATTGAGATAAAAACATTGATTTTTTACCATGGATATAGTATCACTTAGCAAGTTATAAATTCCTTCACCTAAGATGAGAAAGAAAATATCAAATTCCGAATCAGATATCCTTCTGAATAAAATAATTGAGGTCAATAATACGCATAATCTTGTAAATAGTATGCATAAATAGTATGTATGTATGTATCTTGTAGTAGCAGTTTAGTGAAAAATTGTGCACATTGAGATAAAAACATTGATTTTTTACCATGGATAGAGTATCACTTAGCAAGTTATAAATTCCTTCATCTGAGCTGTTCAGAAATCCTTCTGAATAAAATAATTGAGGTCAATAATACGCATAATCTCGTAAATAGTATGTATGTATGTATCTTGTAGTATCAAGTTAGTGAAAAATTGTGCACATTGAGATAAAAACATTGATTTTTTACCATGGATATAGTATCACTTAGCAAGTTATAAATTCCTTCACCTAAGATGAGCAGATATCCTTCTGAATAAAATAATTGAGGTCAATAATACGCATAATCTTGTAAATAGTAGGCATAAATAGTATGTATGTATGTATCTTGTAGTAGCAGGTTAGTGAAAAATTGTGCACATTGAGATAAAAACATTGATTTTTTACCATGGATAGAGTATCACTTAGCAAGTTATAAATTCCTTCATCTGAGATGTTCAGAAATCCTTCTGAATAAAATAATTGAGGTCAATAATACGCATAATCTCGTAAATAGTATGTATGTATGTATCTTGTAGTATCAAGTTAGTGAAAAATTGTGCACATTGAGATAAAAACATTGATTTTTTACCATGGATAGTAACACTTAGCAAGTTATAAATTCCTTCATCTGAGATGTGCAGAAATCCATCTGAATAAAAAAATTGAGGTCAATAATACGCATAATCTCGTAAATAGTATGTATGTATGTATCTTGTAGTATCAAGTTAGTGAAAAATTGTGCACATTGAGATAAAAACATTGATTTTTTACCATGGATAGTAACACTTAGCAAGTTATAAATTCCTTCATCTGAGATGTGCAGAAATCCATCTGAATAAAAAAATTGAGGTCAATAATACGCATAATCTCGTAAATAGTATGTATGTATGTATCTTGTAGTATCAAGTTAGTGAAAAATTGTGCACATTGAGATAAAAACATTGATTTTTTACCATGGATAGTAACACTTAGCAAGTTATAAATTCCTTCATCTGAGATGTGCAGAAATCCATCTGAATAAAAAAATTGAGGTCAATAATACGCATAATCCCGTAAATAGTATGTATGTATGTATCTTGTAGTATCAAGTTAGTGAAAAATTGTGCACATTGAGATAAAAACATTGATTTTTTACCATGGATAGTAACACTTAGCAAGTCATAAATTCCTTCATCTGAGATGTGCAGAAATCCATCTGAATAAAAAAATTGAGGTCAATAATACGCATAATCTCGTAAATAGTATGTATGTATGTATCTTGTAGTATCAAGTTAGTGAAAAATTGTGCACATTGAGATAAAAACATTGATTTTTTACCATGGATAGTAACACTTAGCAAGTTATAAATTCCTTCATCTGAGATGTGCAGAAATCCATCTGAATAAAAAAATTGAGGTCAATAATACGCATAATCTCGTAAATAGTATGTATGTATGTATCTTGTAGTATCAAGTTAGTGAAAAATTGTGCACATTGAGATAAAAACATTGATTTTTTACCATGGATAGAGTATCAGCAAGTTATAAATTCCTTCATCTGAGCTGTTCAGAAATCCTTCTGAATAAAATAATTGAGGTCAATAATACGCATAATCTCGTAAATAGTATGTATGTATGTATCTTGTAGTATCAAGTTAGTGAAAAATTGTGCACATTGAGATAAAAACATTGATTTTTTACCATGGATATAGTATCACTTAGCAAGTTATAAATTCCTTCACCTAAGGATGAGCAGATATCCTTCTGAATAAAATAATTGAGGTCAATAATACGCATAATCTTGTAAATAGTAGGCATAAATAGTATGTATGTATGTATCTTGTAGTAGCAGGTTAGTGAAAAATTGTGCACATTGAGATAAAAACATTGATTTTTTACCATGGATAGAGTATCACTTAGCAAGTTATAAATTCCTTCATCTGAGATGTTCAGAAATCCTTCTGAATAAAATAATTGAGGTCAATAATACGCATAATCTCGTAAATAGTATGTATGTATGTATCTTTTAGTAGCAAGTTAGTGATAAAATTGTGCACATTGAGATAAAAACATTGTTTTTTTACCATGGGTAGTAGGAAACAAGTCCGACTTGCCGCCACATCTTAAAATAAACCTTATGGTATCTACTGGCCATCGTAAATAAATTTATGCTTTTATCTCAAAGCTTTTTGACCGCCTCTGTGGCGTAGTGGTAAATCTACTCGCTTCAAATCCGGTCGTGGGTCCGCGGGTCTAAGTTTAGTTGTTGGTAGGACATTTTGTAAGCACGCCTAATTAGCTAAGATCATCTTATCTGTCTTGCAGCCAAACATCAATGTTAACAGCATTAAAGTAAAACAGCCATCTTTGATAAAAGCATATTCGGTATGTTTTCCAGAGTATTTAATAGGCTTCCCAAGGGTATAAGACAATCCGGTAATATTCAAACGCAGACTTTATGACTTATTAGTATGTAAATGCTACTATAACTTAAATCAGTATTTGACGGATAATTCCTTATAAATTGGACATGTATGGCATTTGAGACATTTGATTTCTTGGTTATTTTATTGGATTATGAAACTGAAATGACATTTAATTTTATAATGTATACTACTTATATACCTAATTAATACTAAATCTATTTAAGGTAAAAATGTTGCTAAGTATTTGTTACTGGCTAAATATGTTGAGACTATCTAGAATTTTTAAGATCTTTGAACGTTACACATATTTTACAAATAAACTTTTAATTGATTAATGTGTTCGGACATGAAGATTAGATGATAGCCAGTTCCCCATTGTGTTGTAGAATCTTGTAAGTCCGCTTCCATCTTCGGCATCATCGTCACTTACTACCAAGCGCGTACCAATCTATAAAACAAGGTCTGTATCCCCACCGGCGTACTTTGTCTGTCTGTTTGAACCCGACAAACCCAAAAACTACAGAACGGATATTCATACGGTTTTCTTTCACCAATGGACGAAGTGATTCATGAAGAAGGTCGAGGTGAATTTTCTCCACAAGTCGCTTACGGCTCGCGCACCCTCTAGTTATGGATAAAAAGTGCACCAATCCAAGCAGTATGTGTTAACCTCTTGCACTATAAGCTCTTTTGATAATTTGTTATAAACTTGTACTTATATTTATTAATATTTTATGTCCAAATTTGTTTCTGATAGCGATGATCCATCTGCGCTTCGTACGGTGTGAGGCTTACTTGAGCATCGATTTCTTTATTTTTCAGCCTTCAGGAGGTTTTGAAATTTAGAAGGTTGTTTCAAAGATAAGGCAAGAGCCACATTTTTTATTATTATTACCTACTAATTTGTGTAGGGAATATAATATAAACTGAACTGACATGTAGGTACATGTGTGTTAGTGTATACATTTCGTATAAGTACGTAAGAATTGATCGGTGTAACTGGCTTCGGCGCTATGGTAACCTGTTCACGGTTATCACGACACGACTTACCCAATAAAATTTTTAATGAAGCAGTAGACTGCGAAAAGCGTAGCATCGTTGAGGCCGAGGTCTGGCTTGATCCTCGGCAGAGCGATTGCAGGGGACGAAGAGTCGGCTGGAGGGCCGCGCACCTCCGGCGTGGCCGCGCTCATGGCGGGCGCGCCGCGCGGCCGCGTGCCCGACGCGTGCGGAGCGATCGTGGCGGCTCAGCGGCTCAGCACAGCCGGCGGCGGCCTGGCGCGCCCCGCATAACACCACTCCCGGCACTCGGTGCCCGCTGCCCGCTCGCTCGCTCACCACCCGCGTGACCCGCGTGATCGCACCCGCTACGCGCGGCTAACACCCACCGGCTGGGGCACTACGACACCGGGTATCGATCGCGGCGCCGCGCCTGCGCTCTGCGCGCTACGACACTGAGGAAGGAGCAGCCGGCTTACACGTCCAGCATCAAAAACGCAAGGTAGACAACGAGAAAGAACCAGGGGCAGAACAGGTACATACAGAGGGGCATCATTTAATTGATTGGATAGAGTTTTAGTGATGAGTTGGTTGTTTACGTGATTAAGAAGGCACGTGCAGATGGCGCGTGCGTCTGGTCGCGCGGCGGCACTCTGACTGGCTGGGCGCGCGCGCGCACCGCCGCCGCATGCTCTGCTTGCCCGGTGTCCGCTCACCGCGCTATCTATACCTATACCCATCACACGCATAGGCTGCACACCTTGATTCCAAACACGAACGAGTGATAGCTGTAGCCATGGCAAAACTTCACCAGGAAGAACTCCGTTTTGGATACAAGAGAACCGTAAAGCTGAGAAATTACAAAACCGATGGGTTTGTTTTATTTATAAACTTCTTTTGGACTCAAAATATTAATTAGTATGTAGGCAAAGTCGTTGCCCGAAAACATCAGTTCTTTTTTTGTATTTTCTATAAAATTCTTGAAAAGATATCAAATTGAAGTTATGGTTTCAAACAGAGCTAATTTAAAGCAAGAGAGATTTAAGTTCTGTACAAAACATGATAAGTTAAATTAAACTTTATCATTATTCAGTTGCTGGTTGAACCTATAATTCTTCAAATCTTGGATCACCACAGAAGTCTCTGGCCATCCAAAATAATGTCCTAAACACAAAATCCAAAACAAATACACTAACCAAAGTATGCATTTCAGAAACGATTTCATCATAGTCGACGACGACGCTTCTAAAAACTTCCACCAACCAACCAACTCAATCGTACAAAACCATCCACAGCGACTGAATCCCCAAATAGTGGAGGTCAACGGCCTCGTGACGGACGGACGACCCGTTCCGACAGATGATCATGAAACTCTTTCTCTACCATCATTCATTTGATCATTCGACTGGTAGCGAAATGATCTCGAGTGACGCAAAAAATGATCATGTTCCGACATTTGAAACTCAACTTTATAGCTACGTTAGGGC
This sequence comes from Coleophora flavipennella, assembly GCA_947284805.1. NCBI lineage: Eukaryota > Metazoa > Arthropoda > Insecta > Lepidoptera > Coleophoridae > Coleophora > Coleophora flavipennella. The sequence goes on along the minus strand of OX369256.1, from coordinate 13,158,419 downwards.
AAACTTAATTTTTTGACGTGCACGCTATGACGGATAACGTTTCCTTATGAGTGTGTTGAACCTAGTCTTACTAGACTAGTGTCCACGATTGATAGAATCAAGCAAAACCTGTATTTGAGTCCTTCACAATACACACAGAGTTTAGCAATAATGCACGAGGAGAAAGATTTAGTTGCACTAATGTCTTCCCATAGAGCGTCGGTGGCGTTACGGCTAGGTACGCTGCCTCCTGCCCGGGAGGTCGCGGTTCAAATCCTGCCACGTACCAATGTGATTTCGAATTTGGATTTCATATGTACGTTTATCCGACGCTCGTGAGGAAACCTGCACAGTGCACAGTGCACACGCTTGCGAAGAAACTCGCAGGTTGTGTTTGAAGTCGACCAACCTGCAATGGGCCCGCGTGGTCGACTAAGGCCCGATCGCTCTAATTCAGGCTAGGCTCGAGCCCCTCGGTGGGGACGTATATGAGCTGACATGATGAACGTCTTCCCAATATGAAAGTCAATTATTGAACTCAACGTCAAACACAATGAGAATTACTGAAGATGTTTCCGAGAGCACCAAATACGTAGTACCCAAAACATACAACTACACCATTTCACAAGGACGTGTGATACAAAAAGCTCTACATTATAGTAAATCACGGGCGTAATGGCTTAATTAAAGTGGTTGTATCGTAACTAAAAGGTGATTAACCCACAAAAAGTTGGCATATCGCACTATAATGAAGCCAACAATTACATTGAGGATCACATCGTAAAACCTCGCAAATGTTGACGCGCCTGCTGCTGTGATTATTATGTCAAAAACGAAGGACGACAAAAACTTGACTCGATCGTCTTCCCAATTGACAGCACCGAATTGTGGGTCCATCTCTGTCGACTACTGGGAGGAAATCACGAAGCCTTGTTTAATTATTACCCAACTGCCTCAGAAAGAGGGTTATGATTTTCGATTGTAAGTATGTATGTGTGTATGTAATTTCTATGTTCCCTGCTTCGGTTTGAAGGATTTTAACGTATGAGGTATCGTTAGATTTGTCTTGATCCCGTGAGTGACATAGTATATTTTTTTTCCCCGATTGACCAAAACGAGGGAAAGGGCAGTCAGAATTTTAATTTTCAATGGACTCCTAAAGTTATTTAAATAAGCGTTCGATGAGTCGTCACAAATGAACTGTACCAAGTTGCAATCATCAATCATCATTTCAAAAACAAACAAACTGTGTGCGAAACAATTTTACAAACTTAAATCTAATCTAATCACATAATAATACAACATTCAATTCTAGGTTAACGTTTTTTAAAAAAAAACAATTTTAATGTCACAATTTAATAAAAAGTAATCTTAAGAATAACAAATTTTTCTCTAACAAAATTATTGTTTAAGAATGCCAACTCTAGTTTCTGCTTTTAATTCTGTCGGAGGTCTATTAAGGAATGCCACGGATTGATATAGTATTTTCGTATTTAATGTATTTCAAGCTGGCGCAGTGAACTCAACTAAATCTTTTTTTTTATTTTCATCGGCATCATCTTATCGGCATTATCTGATGAAAAGCGGGCTTATCAAGATTCCCCAACGCAATGGGGATCTGACTATCTTATCAAGCCGGAACACATCAACGTTACTAACTGTTAACACTGATGTTTGGCGGCAAGACTTCTAATAATGGTGGTAATGGTGATAAGATGGTGGTAGCTAGCCAGGCGGGATTAGAAAATGTCCTACCGCCAACCAAAAATGATGACTACTGAGCACGAGTAAGCTCACACTTACTGAGTAAGACACATCATTTACTGTATATCTACCTTTATTATGCTGTTTTCTCCTCAGATAATTATTTCCCATTAGACAGCATTGTTAACGAATTTTCTGGGCAACTGGGAAAGGGCGGGGCGTCGTCGCTTCCAAGAACAAGATTCCCGACTTCCCGGCTGAATCCTGCTCGCTTTCCGAGAACCAGTGGCAGTCAAGACATATACAAATGCGAAAGCAATTATAATTAAGAGCTTATTGCAATATTTAACACTGGATTTTTCCCGCGGCTTCGCTCGCGCAAGCATTATTTTTATGACTCTCTTTTCAGGTGGGGGAGCCGCGTGGAAATGAGTTTTCTCCAGATCCCTCGGGATATAATATAATATGTTGTCCCGCTCAACTTTTTCTATGCAAAAATGCGACGTGCGTTTTATCCAGATCTCACAGGAAACCAGACGTAGTTCCTGTGAGATCTGGATAAAACGCGGATTATACTAATTCATAGTCTCTGTCACTTCCCACCTCCTCAACTATCTCTTTGCAAAAAACCTAACCTAACCTAATCACTCCGAGAGTACCGACAGAAGTGAAAACTTTTTACAGTTTTATAAGTTTTGACCCTCCGAGTGTTCCCGGTAAGATGTCGGTGGCGATCACGGTGTCACGAGTTCAATGGTTTTTTCCCATCTCAATTACAGTTTAATAAGTTTTGACCCTCCGAGTGTTCCTGGTACGGTGTCGGTGTTGGTGTCGATCACGGTGTCGCGAGATCAATGGTTTTTTGCCATCTCAAAGAATGCACAACGGCGCGTTTTCACTTCAAAAATCAAGTCAATCCATTGCTACGCTGCGATGTGAGCGAAATCAACTTAAAAAAGAAGGACAAACAAGCGCACATTCAAATTTATAATATTAAGTTAGGATGATCACTCGTATGAGTCCGTATGAAAAATATGAGCTTTGGCTTTAGAATCGTATTTCAATCAATTATCACAAGTAATGTTGGAAGAAACTGAGTTATCTACAAATTGAAAGAACGAACGTTGTCATTGATAAATTGTTTTTGCAATTAGCCAAGTAACATGTAAAATATTGTCGGTTATCGATATCCTTAATGATTTCCCAGCAAAGTAACATGGGAAATATCAGCGTTCATATATCTTCCTCATAATTACAGTAAAACGGCTCTTGTCTTCATGCGATTGCATGTAAGCATTAGCAAAGTATATATATAAGTACTAACATACAGCATGGACACTCCCTGCCGCTCTCTAGATTGCGACCTCACCCCCTCGTCACCCAGATTGATACAGATTGATTACAGTTTGGTTGTCAAACGTATAGGATTTCGCCCCCATTTTGTTTGTTCCGTCATTCCTTTTTTGAAATGTCAATTCTGGACCGTTGTATGTATATGAAGTGTCCAGGGTGTGGCATTAGTATCATAGGTAAAATCAACAAATTTTACATCTCATCTCCAATAATTTTCAAAAAACCCGAATACCTTTTTTGGTACAAGCCTTTATTTGAAAAGAGTTTTTTCAGTTTAAAAAGACAAATGCTCAAATGAATACAAAAAATACACGGTTCCAACTTCGATAAAGGTGAGCACTGTATATTTCCTACGAGTGTATTGAAAAATAAAAGACGATTCTGGGACCTTGATTCCACCTTCAAAGTTCATCATCAGATCAACTTCAAAATAACAAAAAGATCACCGGGAATACCGCATCATTCTAAATTTCAGGTTAATCGGACCCCTGGGTTGTCGCTCTTAAATCGATCGCAAGATTTGAACTAAACAAACATTGCAAGTTAAATAAAAGCTTTTAAAAAATAACTTACGATAACATTAATTACGTACTTGAAAAAAAAATGCGAAAAACGTTAAAAAAACGAGTTCCATCGCAACAACTTAGTACAATTTAGCATTATTATTTTTGGTTTTTGTTAATTTTCTAATAAAATACTACACCGATTTTGATAATTTTTTTATGGGACCACACGAAAAGCACTAGCTTTCAAATACAAAAAGAATCATCAAAATCGGTTCACCTAGTCAAAAGTTCTGAGGTAACACACATAAAAAAATACAGTCGAATTGAAAACCTACTCCTTTTTGGAAGTCGGTTGAAAAGAACACTTCACGTGCGACCCAAAATACTCGAATAAGGCAATTTGTTTCCTTCTTACACTAATCTTATGTTAGAGATAGCTAGTAACATAGTTTAGTCCCATAGTTCATTTGACGTCGCCAGTTCTGGTAACGTAAAGAGGCCATTTTGCCAGAAAATGTACCTACCTAAGTGTCGCACAAATGATCGTTTCGTGACACGGCCAAATTACAAAGTTGCATTCGCAATCGGCTCGCCAGCTATATGGTGTCTATAATGTTCGCGTGCATCGTTCCATTGACGCAATATGACCCAGTTGATATTTCTATGAAACCGTTCCCTTCGTGCCCTAACATATAATTGAGCTAGGTATTAATCATGTTCCCTGTGTTTAGCTAGATTTAGATCTTCGACGGTATCATTAACGCACTACTGAGTCGATTCGATTTTTTGCCGATTTTCTGAAAACCAGCGCTGTGGAACATCACATTTCATTCATTTCATAGAAAAGTACATTTTGACATTCCATTACACCGATTCCGTCAGTTTCATTTGTTTCTATAATAAGGTTTACTCTTTTTATATCTTGTATTAGCTTTTGCCCGAAGCTTTTCCCGCATGGACATCGTTTTTATGACCGTCTTTGAGGGTGAGTGGTGCGCGAGCTGCTCGCGAGCGTGGACATGATTTTTTTCAGATCCCTCAGTCACTATATCGGGCTATCCAATGTTGCGACACCGACGTGCACGAGCGTGGTAATGAGTGGTAGAAAAGTTTTAGCTGAAACAAAAGGTGATTATTTTTGCGCCATCCAGTTTTTTTTAATTTTTTTATTAAAAATTTGAGTGCGTTTGACTATATCTCACCTGATGGTAAGTGACGATGTAGTCGAGGATGGTACACGCAAACTCAAATAATGCCTATTCACTCTCGCCTAGAAGATCCCCAAATTACAGGAGTCAGAATATGTATTTTAAATTCTCTCTCAAAAAGTACTTCTACAACGATCGGGCCTGCGTTGCCCGCGTTCAGCGGCTACTCGCGACCTTCACCAGCTCGTCGGTCCACCGCGTGGTAGGCCTGCCTACGCTACGTCTTCCGGTGCGCGGTCGCCAATCGAAAACTTTACTTTCCAACAGTCATCTGTTCTACGAGCTACTCGTATGTGTCCCGCCCACTGCCGCTTAAGTATTGGTTACTTTGGTTCTCCTACGGATCTCCTCGTTTCTGATTCGATCGACGCAGTTTCAATTTGCTGTGTGATCGAATCAGGCGTATGTATTTACATAAAATGTAATAACACTTACAAAGTACGGCCAGTCAATCCGAATGGGCTTTCGATCTAATCCTAAAGGCTTAAACGGTGCACCGCTACCGCGTTTACGCAAGTGAGCGATTTCCAACTATCGACCGGCGCACGCGCTGATGTATGGCGCAAGTTTCCATCATTATTCTCATTACGAACGAGTGATTGCTGTTGCGGCACTGCGCTCCCACTTCTAGCGCTCAAATGCTTGGTTTTATAAAACTTCTTCTACTTTAATACTCATATCCGTCTTAAAAAAAAAAAACTTATATAGATGCTGAGATATAACGGTCTAAAGTATGTAATAATCAGGTTAATAATACTATAAAATAATACAGGGTAATAAAATAATAATCGATGTAACTCAGGGTAGGCTCGAGCCCCTCGGTAGGGAAGTACCTATACAGGGTGTAAAAAAATTGGTGTAGGACCCGTTAACTGGGGCTTTTACTCATCATACTGAACAACTTTCCCCAAGGAACCCATAGTAAATTTGCAAAACAAATAATTTCGACGCTTCATACAAAAATGCACATAATTGATCAATCATTTTTTTGCGTTTGCGTGTCACATCCTCGGCTGCATCGGCACTTACCATCAGGTGAGGTGCAGCCAAACGTACTCAAATTCTTAATAAAAAAAAAAAAAAAAAAAAAAAAAATCAGCTGATCGATTTGTAAGAGGAGTTCTAATTTTTTTTTGCGATTTCACCAAACTTGTAGAACAAAAGTTGTTAAGTTTGATGAGTAGAAGCCCCAGTTCAAGGGACCTACACCAATTTTGTTACACCCTGTATAGGGTGAGTGGTGCTGAAAGTAATTATCCTCGTTTCTTATACTATAAAACTTAATATCACTATCTACATTCTCATCAGACCTGCAACAATCCACACGGCGGCGCGTGCACATGCAATCCACTCAATATTTGAATTTCTGATATTAAGATATTTAAAAGCGATGATTTCCTACTTCCACCTCATTATTTCATACTAGCTTTATCCAGCGGCTTTACTTTAGCGTGAACATAGTTTCTATGATTATCTTCGAGGGTGAGCAGTGCGCGAGCCGCTGCGTGGAAAAAAGTAGCCTATATGTTTGTCTACCTACTAAATTACATCCAGATAAGTTCTGTATTTTTTGCGTGAAAGAGTAACAAACATCCATACGTCCATACATACAAACTTAAAATTTAAAATATTAGTAGGATCGTTACCTTTCTAAGTACCTATACGTCCCTTTATTTCCAAATCGCATGCTGTAATTTTAAGTATCTATACGTCCCTTTATTTCGAAATTGCTTGCTCTAATTTTAAGTACCTATACGTCCCTTTATTTAAAAATTGCTCGGTCTAATTTTAAGTACCTATACGTCCCTTTATTTCCAAATTGCTAGCTCTAATTTTAAGTACCTTATACGTCCCTTTATTTCAAAATTGCTCACTCTAATTTTAAGTACCTATACGTCCCTTTATTTCCAAATTGCTCACTCTAATTTTAAGTACCTATACGTCCCTTTATTTCCAAATTGCTAATTTTAAGTACTTTATACGTCCCTTTATTTCAAAATTGCTCACTCTAATTTTAAGTACCTATACGTCCCTTTATTTCCAAATTACTCGCTCTAATTTTAAGCGCGTGCACAGTTTCATTTTGCTGTTCTATTTTCGATTCCTGGTTGCATAGTTTTCGATTCTTGCGCACACAAACAAACGCACGTTCATCAACATGCACTAGTTTACTATTGGTCATTCGTTTCTCACGTGAGGTTTCTCGCCTGTAAATTTCAACTGCTGTATGTATGTATGTATGGCATGCCATGGTATTTGCTGCGTATGTCGAAACGTTGGGAAAGAATGTGATAAGTTGATAACGGAGCGTTTGACATTCTCGTCTGACTTCCAAATCGCATGCTGTAATTTTAAGTATCTATACGTCCCTTTATTTCGAAATTGCTTGCTCTAATTTTAAGTACCTATACGTCCCTTTATTTAAAAATTGCTCGGTCTAATTTTAAGTACCTATACGTCCCTTTATTTCCAAATTGCTAGCTCTAATTTTAAGTACCTTATACGTCCCTTTATTTCAAAATTGCTCACTCTAATTTTAAGTACCTATACGTCCCTTTATTTCCAAATTGCTCACTCTAATTTTAAGTACCTATACGTCCCTTTATTTCCAAATTGCTAATTTTAAGTACTTTATACGTCCCTTTATTTCAAAATTGCTCACTCTAATTTTAAGTACCTATACGTCCCTTTATTTCCAAATTACTCGCTCTAATTTTAAGCGCGTGCACAGTTTCATTTTGCTGTTCTATTTTCGATTCCTGGTTGCATAGTTTTCGATTCTTGCGCACACAAACAAACGCACGTTCATCAACATGCACTAGTTTACTATTGGTCATTCGTTTCTCACGTGAGGTTTCTCGCCTGTAAATTTCAACTGCTGTATGTATGTATGTATGGCATGCCATGGTATTTGCTGCGTATGTCGAAACGTTGGGAAAGAATGTGATAAGTTGATAACGGAGCGTTTGACATTATCTAAGCTGGAATACCCATTACTATACAAAGTGATAATAAATAACAATTGAAGTAATGAAGGCACATAGCTCGTAGAACAGATGGCCGTTGGGGTAGTCAAGTTTGTGAGTGGCGACCGCGCACCGGAAAACGTAGCGTAGGAAGTCCTCCCACTCGGTGGACCGATGACCTAGTGAAGGTCGCGGGAAGCCGCTGGATGCGGGCAACGCAGAACCGGTCATCGTGGAAATCCTTGGGGGAGGCCTATGTCCAACAGTGGACGTCTTTCGGCTGATATGATGATGATGATGAAGTCATGAAAGTGCCACTGATAAAAGCTCAAGCTAAAAAAATTACGCAATTGCACAATAGGTATTACTTGACTTATAACTTATACGTCTGGTTTGGAAATAGTAATCAAATGGTTGTAGAAGTAACTATTATATAAATTTTGAAAGACCTATTCAAGGATACCCCACGCGATAGAGTACATCAACAAACAAAGTCATCTAATGACTAAACCCTAAAACATTTTTTTTTTCAAAAATCAGTTTGTCGGCGTAATTAATATAGCTGAGCCGCGGACAGACGGACAGACATGGCAAAACTATAAGGGTTTCTTGTTGATTACGGAACCCTAAAAAAGCCCAACACCATCTTTTTCATCATCTTTCCATTCCCATGAGCCCAAACACGATACCTTTACTGTAAGTTAGTCTGCAGTTGGGGTATCCTGCAGATTCAAGGTGATGCTGCAGCATCGGGTTAATGTTACCATGTATTGTCACTGGTCCTCAATGAGTGAGCAAATCGACTATTAAATCCGACGTCTTAAAGTGCGTGAAAATCACGTACAAAAATTGCTGTAGGATCCGTTAACTGGGCGTTCTACCCATCATACTGAACAACTTTCTCCAAAAAACCTATAGTCAATTCTCAAAAAAAAAACGGAACTTCCATACTAAAATGCACAAATTTGGTCGCTCAGCTGATCGATTTGTATGAAGAGTATTTTTTTTTGCGTATTCAGCAAAGTAGTAGAATCTAAGTTGTTCAGTTTGATGAGTAGAAGCCCCAGTTAACGAGACCTACACCAATTTTGTTACACCCTGTATAGATAAAGATGAAGCTAATAAAAGCGTGTTAAATGTAACAGTTTTTTCGGTATAATTGATATATCTGGACGCAGAAACAAAAGTCTTACATTACCTGTTCTATGCCCATGTCTTGTAGAGGTAGGACCCCGAGTCTGACGTGTAAAGAAAGCCCCAGAGCTCTAGAATGTCTTTCGTGGGCGAAATTCACACGGCGTTTGATATCAATTATCACTACACGTGGTCCGCGGATGTAGTTCTTATTAAACTGCGCCTCACTTAACCAATTCCGAGAATAATTCATAGAGAATTGTGACTAAACTAAACAAATCGTAATGTACGACCATCACAGGAAGGAATTTGACCGTGAACTAAATGCGGTTTGAAAGAATTCCGATGTAGAACTCACTTCCTTTTTATGGCGCTTAGATCACTCAATCCGAGCAGGTTGATACGTGTTTCAATAATATCGAACGTAAGCCTATTTATATTAAGTTCAAATCAATGCGGGCTTTAACGCGGCTGTTACGGTGAAACCGAACGCCCAATTCTCGATTTTTAAATGTTTTTATTACTTTTCATCACTTTCAAATAAGTTTAAAAAATGTGTTCAATTCATATAAAAGGTCTTAAAGTCACCGATTTTTGTGTGTTAGATTCATTCAGTATTAATATTTATTTCCCAAAATTTTGCAATTAATGTCAAAAACAGGCTCCACAGTATATTTTTTTACATCAAAAGTGGTTATATTTTTTAAAATTGTATTCAATTAAATCGACTTTTTATTCCTTTAAGTATTTTTTTTATGGTGATTGCTTTACACAGTCTTTCAATAATTTGAATTGAATATTGTCATTTGACCCATCTTAAGGCCTGCGGGAAAAAAAACAAGTCTAAAACAAGATATGCGGGAAGTTGACATGGACATTTCTGAAAATGCGACACAGAATAAGGATTTATTTGGCAACAATACAAGCTTTAATGTTTGAAAGTGATATACCTGTCCCGTCTAGGGCGAAAGATCGGTCTCGTTAGTAATTTATCTTGCCACCGTACTCAGTAAGCTGCTTCAAACGCGCGGTCATTAGTTAAATTTGCAACAGTTGCTCTGATATTTCATGTAAAAGACCGAACTGAGGCTTGTCATAGATTAATGCGATACAATTATTATATCCTTTGCGATACTCTCCTAACGATTTATTTAGTTCCGATATAGATAAATACACATAATCATCTAAAGGGACAATTCGCAAAAATGTTTTTGAATTTCCATACAAAGTTTGCCCGCCAGCTGATCGATTTGCTTGGGAAGTCCAAAATTTTTTTTGTTAATTGACTACTGGTTTCTTGGGGAAAGTTGTTCAGTTTTATAAGTACAAGTTCCAGTTAAAAATAAGTGCATACCTTTGTTAAGACCCTGTATAGTAATAAATAAGAGCGTCGGTGGCGTAACGTTTAGGGCCGCTACCTCCTGTCCGGGAGGTCGTGGTTCGAATTCTGTCTCGTACCAACGTGTTTTCGAATGTAATGTAATTCCATGGTACGTTTATCCGGCGCTCTTACGGTGAAGGAAAACATCGTGAGGAAACCTGAACACACGTGTGAAGTCGACCAACCCGCACTGGGCCCGCGTGGTCGACTAAGGCCCAATCGCCCTAATTCGGTGGGGACGATATGAGCTGATATGATGATAGATAAATACTATAAAACTAGCAAAAAAAGAGCGTAAGTTGTAGATATAATACGCTTTGAGTACAGACGTAAATTGTGGTAAGTGGATTTTATTGAATGTTTCGCAGAATGTGACCTAATTATGAAGAGTTAAGAGAGAAAAGGATAAACACTTGATTTGCAGTGGGAACTAGGAACAACCCCGGGGAATAACATGGCGGCTTGTTCAATTAGATAGCTTCTAAAAAGAAGTGATCATGTATGTTTTGGGGAATAAATATTTGTATAAAGGAGGACAGATCATCATATCAGCTCATATATACGTCCCCACTGAGGGGCACGCGATCAAGCCTTAGTCGACCGCGCGGGTCCAGAACGGGTTGGTCAAATTCACACACAACCTTCGAGTTTCTTCGCAGGCGTATGCAGGTTTCCTCACGATGTTTCCCTTCACCGTAAGAGCGTCTGATAAATAAATAATAAATTCGAAAACACATTGGTACGTGGCAGGACTCGAACCACGACCTCCCGGATAGGAGGTAGCGGCTCTTGCCGTTGCGCCACCGACGCTCTATAGGGGGACACATAAGCAATAAATAATATACATTACATAGATACAGAGACGATAGAGCGCCACTTTGCACGATCCTGATATACTTGTACCTCCCTCGTTTCTCTTACATCCATCAATCTTTTCATACATAACCTTTTATTCTTCTCGCTAAGAACCGCGGCATTTTTGAGGACATCACCAATTTGGTCGATAAACGTTCCTCTGGCGTAACATCCTTCCACATTTGCACAATAATAAATCTCTTTCGTTACCCTCTTTCATTCATACATTCTAAATGTCCAAACCAACGCAGCATACCATTTTCTTCTTTTATTACCACGTCTTCCTTCAAACCACACTTCTCTCCTATCACTACACTTTTCACTCTGTCACTCAATTTCTTAAGAGGATTGTGAAGCTGCGACTTTTCATACGAACGGCGTTTACGATTTTCACCTCTTAAATGTAAAACGATTTGGACCAATTTTTGATAGTTTGTCAGTCAGAACAAAAGCTAGGCTTATTAAGTTTTGTTTTTTAAATTAATGATCATGAATAAACAAAAAATGGCCGAAATTAGTTTTGTATGAAAACACGTGAACGACAATAAAATTAAACCCTAAAACATCAACGAGTACAACAATGAAGGTCGGATTGAAGGAAAAACTAAACATTAAACTGTGTATAAACTGTGTATTCTGTATACTGTTCTTTTTTTATTTATATTTTAAGCGTATTTGATTGATTGATTGATTAAATGAAAAAAAATGTTCTCCCATACAACAAATCAGTCGGTTTTCAAATTACATAATTTTGTTTTTTTCCTTTACTAGTGCCCGTGTGTGACATTGTTTTTTGAAAAATTTCATAATTCTAGGTCAACAGTAAGTACCCTATAGGCACACCCCGGACACTCATACAAATGGTCGTGAAATGACATTTCTAAAAACAAATGACGGAGCAAACAAAATCACAGCGAAATCCCAAACTATAACCAATCTGTACCAATCTGGGTGACGAGGGAGTGAGTTCGTAATCTAGAGAGCGACAGGGAGTGTCCATACTGTATGTTAGTACTAATACTCGTATATATAGGGTGACTTTCAATTAGTTCTTGATAGCAAAGGATATGAATGTGATTACTAACAACTTTCCCAAAGAAACTATATGTCAAATATTTTAAAAAAAATTGGTCCATTAGACATTTTTGTCGATTTGATAACTTATTATGTATCGAAGACCCATATTTTTTTTATGATTTGACATATAGTTTCTTTGAGAAAGTTGTTTGTAACCACGAGTAAATTCATATCTTTTGTTATCAAGAACTAATTAAAAGTCACCCTTTATACTTTGCTATGGGTTTACTTTTGAGGCATGAACCTAAATAAGATTTCTATGTATTTATGTTCCAATCAAAATTCCTATAATAATCTTAAGTGACTTTGGTGCAGATTCAAATATGTCTATTAATCACACTAAATTTAATGTCATCACTGAAGACGGTCACGCTAGACGAGCTAAGCAAACGAGTGACGTTGATGAGACAGACAACAAAAGGAACACACTGTAATCCGACCATTTAGTAACCACCGTCCATCACGTCGAATATCACTCAAAACAGACCATTCCGTTTGATCAAAGAGATCCGCGCAAAATGAGAAGCGTTCACGCCGCTAAAATTACCACCCCATATTGTGCATGTCAAAGAGGTTAATAACTTGTGGTGACGGTTAACAGTGAAAAACAAACATCGTCTATAGATATTCTTAGAACATCATTATGAAAATGTGTGTCAGTCAACAACGCCCATAAAGACCGTAACTTAAAACCTTAAAGGCGACAGGAAGCTGAAATCAAATTGAACGAGCCTAATAAACCTCAATCTCTTTTAAGCGTCCGCATTTCCTAGTATAATGTGTTGCTAGGCATTTTAAAACTACTGAAAACGTTTCAAATGTAGGTCCGCTTGTACCTACATCGTATCGAATCGACGTGCCAGATAAACACATGGAGGATAAAAATATTGCTTCAAAAACTCGGTCGAATTCGATTTCAAGTGGTGTGAAAATACAGAAATTATAATAATTTCCAAGTGCCAAAATTTTAATATGTTAAGTGGCTGAATTTTTGCATATTGAGTGTAGATCAGTTACAGCTTCCGGGGCTTTGAATTGCAAGCTGCAATTTAGATGTATCGTATAACATGGTATAACTTAACCACGGTGAACCAGAATAACGATACAGTAACGATAACAGACGAAACATTTGTACCTGTAACAAGGAAATACAATTTGTTAGATTTAGATAACATCACTATACCTAGAAACGGTATTCGTAGAATAGGTATGGTAGAAGTTTAATCAAAGAATTACATATTGAGATACAAGTAAGAATGTTACGTGACGAATTTGCTTCTGGATGTAAATACAATATAGGGCGAATTATCGGTTTCTTTTAAGTATAGCAACGATAAGAAGTCATTGAACTATTTAAATACTGAATGAAGACAATACATAATTAATAAGAAAAAAAACTCAGGAGAGGTTTTTCGAAACTACTGGATGGGGAGATACTATTTTTTTTTATTCACAAAATATAAATTAAAATATCAATGTACAGCCATAATATCAATGAAAATGAAGACTTATTTATTTCAAAACTATAAATTCTTATTAAATTGTATTATTGCAAGTCATTCCTCAAAATAGACGACCTTCATTTTTAAGTTATCAGAAAATAACCAAACATTGCCTACATTGCGGTAATTGAACATCCATTGTTGTCTCGTTTTACGCACTATTAATTTAATAAACAAGACTTATTTCAAATGAGGTATTTGGCACCTACTTCTTATTCTATCGTGTCGATGCTAACGCCGATAATTAAATTTACGTTTTAAACGGATTTCCAAAAAGGAGGAGGTTCTCAATTTGACTGTATGTTTTTGTATGTTTCTTACGCGATATCTTCGCAGATTGTGAACCAATTTTGACGGGACAACGTCTAATAAATCGATGGACGCCGCCGCCTGCACGCACGAAAAAGGATGACTCATTGTCCCGTTACGTTATGAGTATACCGTAGTAATAGTAAACCGACTTTACAGAAAACCATTTTTTTTATTCGATAGTGTTGCTGCCAGGTTAGTACCATACAAATTTTATCGAAATCGGTTAAGTACTTTTTAGAACTACAAACAAAAACCAGAAATAAATGCAAAATTGTATTAAGTTGTTTTTTTTAATCCACAATAGATAAGGCCTTAACTTACTTATGGTTACTCATCATCGGCAAGTTAAGTGAAGATGATGCCGAAGATTGAAGCGCTTACCAAGATTCCTCATCGCATTGTTGCAATGGTCGGTTTTTACGTGTTCCAATTTTATTATGTCACACCAGTACTCTGCGATGCGAACAGCTGTTTTCAGTTGCTGCAAGCAGGTTCTCGCGTGTGCAGGCGTAGGTATAGTGTGTAGGGCAGCTACTGATTGAATAGAACGATGTTTTTTACAATGCTTTTTGCGGCCGTCTTGGTTCGGACATTCAGGTTGGAAAAGTTAAAACGTAATTGCTTAAAAATCTAAATTTTTGTTTATATTCAGAGTGTTGCAAAATTGGTGTAGGATCTGTTAACTGGGGGTTCTACCCATCATACTAAACAGCTTTTCCCAAGGAACCCATACTCAATTCTCAAAAAATAATAATTTAGACACTCCATACTAAAGGCTGATCGATTTGTATGAGGTCAATTTTTTTTTGCGATTTCTACAAAGTCATAGAACAAAAGTTGTTCAGTATGATGGAGTAAAAGCCCCAGTTAACGTGACCTACACCAATTTTGTTACATAGTTCTTAACTCTTAAGAGGAAACGCGGGCGCCATTTTTTCCATACAAATGTAGTCCCCTGTTTCCTCCCTGGATAATAACAATAGAGCAAAAATGTTTTTTCCATCAAACCTATATCCACCATGGCCATGCCCCCTATGTTTTGTTTTTTTTCCCATATTCTAATTTTATAGGTAGTAGGAGCCTTCAAAAACAGAGAAAATTGCCCAACTGAAACGTCATTTTTAGACACCCACCACCAAAAAAAATAATACGCATATTAACAATAAAATGAAAACATAGAAGCATAGGTAAAGCGTTTTTGAAATTATTTTTGAAAAATATATTATTATTGTTCAAGTTTTGGAGGAGGAAATAGGGGACTACGAAATGTTGTTTTGGTCAATTTTAGTGCCTATTATGGGTCTGAGCTGCAGTTCTCCCTTTCTTGCTGTATACGGAGAGGTTTGGGGGAGGGAGACAGCAACATTTTATTAAAATACCTATTCTTTAGACCGCGTTTCCTCTTACCGATACCACAACCGATACCTTTATTTAACTATGACCGACAGTATAGGGTTAATCGCTGATGGAAACATTGCGAGGAAGAAAGTCTTTGAGCCAAATGAAGGTGGGAAGCAATAAAACTGAATTATGCACTAGTGCAGGTAATAGGTTGCCGAGAGAAACCGATGAGCTGACCACGTGTTTCCTGCTCGACCTGCGAGTGCGAGGCGCAAGCGCAGCGCACAGCGCACCTTCCGTATAAATTTTTTAAGGCTTACACCGCCGCCAGCGACCAACTTTGTAAACCACTTTTTACTTAAACTATGTGTCTGGGCCAGATGACCATGTGTGATTTGTCCCAGAATATTTATTTATTTTATTTTTTATTTTTTTATCGAAAAAAAATTTGTAATTTACAGGATTTGATGAGTGATGTATATTTCCTCGAATTCTATTTTAATACACAGAACTAAATAAAAAAATATCCTAATGCACCATTTTCTAGTTGTAACCATAGAACTGCTGCAATTTTAATCGAAACATTATGATAACTTATTTTATCATTATCAACTTCTGAACAAAACAATATAAAAAGATTTTGTTTTCTTACTTTTTGTAAATTCATCTTATTTAAAAGATTTTATTTAACTTGCAATGTATGTATGTTTGTTCGGGTGGAATCTTATAAATTAAATTTGACCCACTTCCCGGTTTTCATTGAGCTGAAATTTTGCAGGCTTATGAATATTGCGTGACAAAGCTTGTACCTAAAAGTTTTAAGGTTTTTGAGTAAATTATTTTATTTATAATGATTTACAAACCAAAATTTTCGTATGATTCGTCCGCAGCAATTGACGTAACAGCCACGTTGCAGTACGAGCTGACAAAAACTTTATTTCCAAGCTATTTCGTTCGATATTTTAACATCGTGAACAGAGTTGGTAATTTAAGGGACGGAGGAGCCTTAAACATTGTTACCAGGCTCTCTATTCAGCGTCGTACTTCTTAAAGAAGGCACATACTAAACAATTAAATTTCGTTTGAGTTAAAACTGTAGTCTTCGGCCAGTATAACATTTAGTTATAAAATGACGCAGGTATAAAATGGATTGCGATTCCGTAATATATAATCCACAGTATAATTTTCACCGCCTTCGTGGCGTAATGTTTAAATACATTGGCTTCACATTAGGAGGTTAACGGTTCGATTTTCGGCGGAGTCAAACTTTGAAAGACTGAGTTTGGTTGGATTACCACCATCTCATCTAAGTCTTGCTGCCATGACATAAATGTTCAACAGCATAGATGTGTTCGGGCTTGAAGATATATCCATATCCGGCCAGTATCCCATTGCGTCGGGGAATCTTGGTAAGCCCTCTTCCATTTTCGACATCATCGTCACTTAACATCAGGTGAGATGATGCCAAGGGCTTACAAAAATCAAAATACCATAAAATCAAAGCAAAGCACTGAACCACGAACGAAACCCAACCAAGCAATCAGCCGTAAGCAAAGTAATTTAGGTAGGTCCCGGCAGAAGCATCGCCAAAAAATAAAGAGAAAAGTAATCTTTGGAGCCTGGAACGTCGAGGCATGAGTAATTTATTTCGCGAAACACTCGCTTCTCTAAATAATGCTTACGGCAGAGCATTATAGTAATAATTGCTTTTAAAAATTTCAAGGCTTTACTCCCATGGTGAGGTAAAACGAATTGAAAAAAAAATATATTTCAAGGCTTTACTCCCGTGGTGAGGTAAAACGAATTGAAAATAAAAAGTAGTTTCACAGTAAAATTACGTTTCATTTAATAAATACTAGCTTTTGTCCGCGGTTTCACTCGCGTGGATTTCGTGTTATTATATGGATTATTTCGTTACCGACATAGCTCGCAGAATTGCTAAACTTAACTGGCAGTGGGCGGGGCACATATCTCGTCGAACAGTAAAGTTCTCGAGTGGCGATCGTGCACCGGAAAACGTAGCGTAGGCAGGCCCACTCGGTGGACCGATGACCTGAAGGACGCGGGAAGCCGCTGGATGCGGGAAGCGCAGAACCGATCGTCGTTGAAATCCTTTAGGGAGGCTTTTCTCCAGCAGTGGACGTTCTTCGGCTGATATGCTGATTACGAATTTGCTGTTATTGTAAAGTGATGATGCCAAGGGCTTATCAATTGTTAATAAAAAAAAGTATGATAAAGAAGACCAACTATTAATAGACGATTAAATGAAGTTAAATATTTATTTAATACTTCACCGTTCGATGGCGTAAGTACCTACTTGTATGTATTTGAAGACGATTCATGGGACTGGGTAGATTGTACAAAAAAACCTGCCAAGTGCGCGTCACACTCACGCACCGAGGGTTCCGCATAGTTATAACTATCCACAAAGGTACAACAATGATACGTTTTCATTTCAAACAAAAAACATAACGCGAGCAGCAGATTTTTTTTCTTTTTTATTAAGTTCGGACGCCTTAGCGCAAGCACCACTCATACTTTATCATATCAGCCGAAGGACGTTCACAGCTGGACATAGGCCTCCCCCAAGGACTTCCATGACGACCGGTTCTACGCTGCCCGCATCCAGCGGCTTCCCGCGACCTTCACCAGGTCATCAGTCCACCGAGTGAGAGGCCTTCCTACGCTACGTTTTCCGGTTTTATTTTAGGATTCACACCAAGTTACACGTTCGTATGTATTAGTTTTTACGATAGAGCATAAACAAAAAAACCTTATAAACATATTTCTTGTATGGCGAGGCGTAATTTTTACTTTTTCAGATTTTTATTATTTGTTAGTAAATATCCTACACTAACATCCTGTGAAAATTCCAGCCGGCTACATATAACGGTTCAAAAGATACACTCCTTAAAAAGTCGGACAGACAAACAGCGTAGGCTAACAGGGTCCCGTTACCTGGTACGGAACCCTAAAAACGTTTCATGTGTTTTTTGCGCCAGAGAAATGCTAGCGGGCGTTCAAGTTGTTATTAAAGGTAAGCTGACATCATCGCTAAAGTTAGACCACATTGTTATTTAATGACGAAAAGAGACAGGTTCCTACACAGGGTCCTATTACCTGGTACGGAACCCTAAAAACGTTTCATGTGTTTTTTGCGCCAGAGAAATGCTAGCGGGCGTTCAAGTTGTTATTAAAGGTAAGCTGACATCATCGCCAAAGTTAGACCAAATTGTTATTTAATGACGAAAAGAGACAGGTTCCTACACAGGGTCCTATTACCTGGTACGGAACCCTAAAAACGTTTCATGTGTTTTTTGCGCCAGAGAAATGCTAGCGGGCGTTCAAGTTGTTATTAAAGGTAAGCTGACATCATCGCTAAAGTTAGACCAAATTGTTATTTAATGACGAAAAGAGACAGGTTCCTACACAGGGTCCTATTACCTGGTACGGAACCCTAAAAACGTTTCATGTGTTTTTTGCGCCAGAGAAATGCTAGCGGGCGTTCAAGTTGTTATTAAAGGTAAGCTGACATCATCGCTAAAGTTAGACCACATTGTTATTTAATGACGAAAAGAGACAGGTTCCTACACAGGGTCCTATTACCTGGTACGGATACCTTAAAAAGGTTTCATGTGTTTTTTGCGCCAGAGAAATGCTAGCGGGCGTTCAAGTTGTTATTAAAGGTAAGCTGACATCATCGCTAAAGTTAGACCACATTGTTATTTAATGACGAAAAGAGACAGGTTCCTACACAGGGTCCTATTACCTGGTAAGGAACCCTAAAAACGTTTCATGTGTTTTTTGCGCCAGAGAAATGCTAGCGGGCGTTCAAGTTGTTATTAAAGGTAAGCTGACATCATCGCTAAAGTTAGACCACATTGTTATTTAATGACGAAAAGAGACAGGTTCCTACACAGGGTCCTATTACCTGGTACGGAACCCTAAAAACGTTTCATGTGTTTTTTGCGCCAGAGAAATGCTAGCGGGCGTTCAAGTTGTTATTAAAGGTAAGCTGACATCATCGCTAAAGTTAGACCACATTGTTATTTAATGACGAAAAGAGACAGGTTCCTACACAGGGTCCTATTACCTGGTAAGGAACCCTAAAAACGTTTCATGTGTTTTTTGCGCCAGAGAAATGCTAGCGGGCGTTCAAGTTGTTATTAAAGGTAAGCTGACATCATCGCTAAAGTTAGACCACATTGTTATTTAATGACGAAAAGAGACAGGTTCCTACACAGGGTCCTATTACCTGGTACGGAACCCTAAAAACGTTTCATGTGTTTTTTGCGCCAGAGAAATGCTAGCGGGCGTTCAAGTTGTTATTAAAGGTAAGCTGACATCATCGCTAAAGTTAGACCACATTGTTATTTAATGACGAAAAGAGGCAGGTTCCTACACAGGGTCCTATTACCTGGTACGGAACCCTAAAAACGTTTCATGTGTTTTTTGCGCCAGAGAAATGCTAGCGGGCGTTCAAGTTGTTATTAAAGGTAAGCTGACATCATCGCTAAAGTTAGACCACATTGTTATTTAATGACGAAAAGAGACAGGTTCCTACACAGGGTCCTATTACCTGGTACGGAACCCTAAAAACGTTTCATGTGTTTTTTGCGCCAGAGAAATGCTAGCGGGCGTTCAAGTTGTTATTAAAGGTAAGCTGACATCATCGCCAAAGTTAGACCACATTGTAACCGAGACAGAATATTTAAAACAAAACAATGTATCGTATTTGAAGCCGAATACAATAAGCGTTTGAACAATGTATTGCGAATTTTGAAGTTCAATGTCAAGATCGTCGGATCGCATGCAACGATCCAACGGATTCGTCGGTCAATCAATTTTATCGCTAACAATTTTGCACGCATTGTGTTAAATGATCCATTGATAGCCCCTGAAATGGGTGATCGAATGACTGAATCAACATTCAACGATTGTGTTTTATGTCCGCGCGTAAAATTGTTAGCGTGTGGAGTCAGCCATGCTCCTCCGACAAAATACCAATATGCAAAGTTACGCCAAGGTCACAAGTAGTAGGAAGTAGTGTTTTTAGGGTCTTGAGGAGGAAAGGGTCAGGGCCAATAAACAAAATGTAAAGATTACCACAATTGAATTTACTAGGAAACTTGTGACAACACTTGTTATTCAAAAAAATGTTAAAAAACCGGCCAGGTGCGAGTCAGAACCGCACACAAAGGGTTCCGTACCATCATACTAGATGGCGCTATTGTTTCTTCACGTTTAAAAAACACACGTTTTTTGGTATTTATTCACTTTTTACCCCTTATTTTTTCACTTTTCTGATTTTTAGTATGTGTTGTTATAGCGGCAACAGAAATACATCATCTGTGAAAATTTCAACTGTCTACCTATTACGGTTCGTGAAATACAGTCTGGTGACACACAGACAGACGGACGGACGGACAGTGAAGTCTTAGTAATAGGGTCCCGGTTTTACGGAACCCTAAAAAGGGTAACACTTCAGAGTAAAAGATAGATGAGGAATGTGAAAAAACGTAAAATGAAAGAATCCCAAATCTAAATTTAAATATTCATAATTTGGATGATACAAACATGTTGCCAAAAAGATAAGAGATGATAAAAAAAAAGACAAGAGATGGCAAAAAAAGTAGATCAAAGGTAGAACAAGAGGTGTGTCTTCGTCACAAACGTTTGGCCACAATAAAACTCTTAAATTAACGTTAGGTTCAATTGAAGCTAAATTCATAATAACATAAATACTTGTTTTATTAGAACTCAAGTTTGTGTTAGTAAACGAGTAAGACCTGAAATACAGTTTAAAACACACTCAAAAAATATCAATACTTTAGGAAGATTCCATGACTTGAGAATAGTCATTATTACATTAAGGGAGAGTGAGGGGGGGGGGGAGGGGAAGATGTCTTGAATTAAAAAATCTTATGGGGCTCCGTCACCCACCACTCACCATTCAGATCTGTACCATCCCCGTATGGCACAATCCCTGGGAGGGGCCCCTGCATCGGGCGATCTCCGCGGTGCGTTTGGTGCAACCCCTCCTCTTACGTAACCCCCTTCCCTAAGGGTGTGGGTCGCTCCGATGAGGGATTTTACAGGTCCATAAACTTACAGAAGGGATGTTCTACTCAAAGACTTCTATATAGAACGAGGTAGACGTGGTGTACTGTACCAAATGACATTTTAAAGGCAATCCTCAAACTACAACATCGATAACATTATACACACAAACACAATAAAGTATCGACGTGAACGAGCGTGAGACAGCAATATTCATTGTCAACGTGAGTGACAAGGAAGGCCTTCTGTGGTTTCGCGCTAGAACCGAACGAAAAGGAATTTGACGAAATGAGCCGCCGAGTACTTAGCAATGGTGTTAATAAGCTCCTTTTAAGCGCTTCACGATTTGGTGTGAGTGCCACGTCTACCTCGTTTTATATAGAAGTCTTTGGTTCTACTAGGCTTTGCTTTCCCTACGCGGAGCTAGGCCTCTGGCCTCGCGGTTGGTTACTTGGTCGTATGGAATTAGACGGTATGGCTCTGGAGCCTTAGCCTGGTTGTGAAACGGAAATAGGTTTAAGTCTGTTTCGTTACTTTCGTTATGGTCCAGGTTTTTGACTCGCTACCAGACGTTCCGAGTCAAAACAAGTAGTTTATATATGCACAGCGAAGGTAGGGCTTGTTTTTAGTGCTTGCTAATGCAAGCGTAGCTTGAATTGCGATTCTATGTAGTGTTTTAATCATTACATTTGTATAAGTAAAATACCATTCAAAAAGTAAAGGTAACTAAAATTATTAAGTGCTAACTAAACTTAAAAAAAACCTACTAAATACAAGTGTTTTGTGTAGACTGTTTTGTTATTATTCTTATTCGTTTCGTGCACATTGATATGTACAACTTACACAAAAATACAAATTAAAAAAAAGGTAAAGTGCGAGTCGGACCCGCGCTCAAAGAGTTTCGTACCATAATACTAGATGGCAATAGTTTCTTCACGTTGTAAAAAAAACGTTTTTTGTAAGGAGACTCACTTTTTCAAATTTTTAGTATTTGCTGTTATAGCGGCAACAGAAATACATCATCTGTGAAAATTTCAACTGTCTAGCTATCACGGTTCATGAAATACAGCCTGGTGACAGACGGACAGCGGACGGACAGCGGGATCTTAGTAATAGGGATCCCGTTTTTACCCTTTGGGTACGGAACTCTAAAAACACCGTAGGCTGTAATCTGAAATGCCTCGGTTAAGGGCTGACGTCAGATTTTAACCGAATCTTCACCTTAAAGGATCCTATACAAAAGCAAACCTGTTTGTTAAGTTTCGTTCCGCTGTGGACGTGGAGTGTGGTTTGATTTGGTTGGGAGCAAAAAAAATAACGCAAAAAATAGCACGTTTAAATTGCGCCGTAACATCAGCATGGAGAGTGCGCAGTAGAATGAAATTTTGAACAAAAAACTTGCCGTCTTTTGTTTTCTTGAAGGTACGAGTTTGAGGTCGGTGTTATTTTTCACCTAGCTGGCATAAGCTTAAATTGAATTTTTTATCATTATAATAAAGTAAATAAGGTTTAAAAGGTTAAAAAGATTTAATAACAACATTTGTACAAATTTTCTGTAAACACTGATTATATATAACCAACAACTTTGTTAAAATAAAGTCTTGCAGGTTTTTATTCCCACTAATGATCTTTTCCACAATAATACAAACAGACTTCCACCGCAACAACTTAGTACAATTTTGCATTATTATTTTTGGTTTTTGTTAATTTTCTAATAAAGTACTACACCGATTTTGATAAAATTTATATGGGATCACACGCGAAGCACCAGCTTTCAAATAAAAAAAGAATCATTAAAATCGGTTCACCCAGTCGAAATTTCTGAGATTAACAAACATAAAAAAATACAGTCGAATTGAGAACCTCCTCCTTTTTAGAAGTCGGTTGAAAATGATTGATTGGGCTGGATGTTCAATCAATTATTTAATAATCCTATAACATTTAGCAAGTCACCGTTCCGGTGGCGCACTGACGAGAAGTAATTCTGCAAGGGCATTGATATCAGTGTTTAAAGGAGAACAGTTAAGTTAAACTAGTATCTCATCTGTGGTTGGGGCTAAAACAACCATGGTTTATAAGCGCGTCCCGCGTAAATGCACCTGCCATGCGACGGTACTCCTAAGTAAATGCGGTCTGCTCCTCAGATTCCCACTGTCGCCTACCAGGTCCAGGCACATCCGACGGTGGCTACGCTAACAACGTCTGTGGTGTGGTTGTATCAGCGATCGCTGTCTGCCATTATGCGAGAGAAATCTAGCCGAGACACCAGTGGCCACGTAGGTGCGATCAGGAGTATGGGCTGGTCGCAATTAGGATGGGAGTGATGAGAAGTAGAACCAACAAGGTATACTAGCAAAGAGTCAGCATATTAGGAAGATAAATATTATACTCTGTGTGTTTTTTATACAGGGGAGGAATAATACTGCACATCAATGTGTATTCAAGCATGACGTAATTCTTTTTTTTCTCTCGTTTATCATCTTTTAGTAGTGTTGTTGCGCTGAGCTACTATGTTGCTAGTTTCGGCGATCTTTTTCGGTGGGGCCGGCTTATGGTTTCCAGATTCACCTATTGTTGTAATTATTCCGATTTCTGTGGTTGTATGAGTTAAAACAGCGGTGATGGAGGATCTCTGGGTGTGGGTAACAAATGTTATTCTATGTAAAAAGTAACTTGCAGAGGCCTCTACGTTAGGGGAGTATTGTTCAGCCAGGCAGAACAACTTTTTTGTTTCACAGCTTTCAGATGGCGCGTTTGTAGTGTTGCCTTCCTCGTGAGCCCTCCAAATACATCTGTTATCTTCCATCCCTCGTATGACCCTCCCTCGGATCCACTTGTGCATTTTGTAACTTAATTATTCCCAAACTTTAAATATAAATCATATAAAATCGAAATATGACCCCATAAATGGAAAATTTATTCAGCAGTTGAATACGTGATTGATTAGGGAATGCTGAAACTATATTTTTTGTATAATGTAAGTAGGTAATAATAAAATAAATAACTACATACTTTCAAATAGTGAACTATTTGCCTATTAGACGAATATTTATGCTACAATAGCACACAGAGTATCCGCTTCGTGAATTAAACTTTGAAATAATTGATTTATATACCTATAGATGTTCACATTTACAATTAGTATTTTTAAGGCGACGCAACGCATTGGACACTTTGGTCGCAGGGATCCCGATTTTTCTCAGCAATTACAAAACATATGAAAGTAATATTTTGTAATCTGATTCTTCATTTCAATGATTTCATTTTGTCAGTTGCAGAAACAAGATTCGTTAACTTTTATAACAGAAAAATAACAATCAAAGAAACGTCTTTTAAAACAAGAGATTTGCATTCTGCAGGCATATGAGACCTATTTTAACGTCTAAATTTTCTTTCGATTAGTCTAAACACACACTTCAATATGCCAGTTGGATATTTTTTTCATAAATTTTAGTTTTTAATTGAAACGCAAAAACATTGAAAACGTGCAAAAAGTGTGGTTAGTTTCTTTACTCTTTACACGTAAAGAAAAAAACACAGGGACAACTATTCCAATTAATGCCTCGCCTTAACCAAACCCTGGACACTTCATACAACAGGCCAGAAATGACATTTCAAAAAACGAATGACGAAACAAACAAAATGGCGGCGGAATCCTATACGTTCTACAACCAAACTGTAACCAATCTGAGTCAATCTGGGAGACGAGGGGGTGAGGTCGGAATCTAGAGAGTGGCAGGGAGTGTTAATACTGTATGTTAGTACTAATATATATACTTTGCCTTAACTGTATTATCACCCGATTATTTATTATTCTTAAATTGTTACTGAGCATGAACCGAAACCAGTTTTCAGAACGGTTTACGTCTGTTGCAATTAGTCAAAATAAGAAGCATGATGTCATACTTTTTTGCTCAACTCCGTCCGTAACGTTAATGTGAGATGAATAGCTTTTTGTTCTTGCTCGACAGATGGTGCTCAGTACTTACAATGATTCGTTTACATATATGGCCCGCTATGTACATTAAGTATATGCTCCTATGTGTGTATGTATGGACTATTTGTTCAGGTGTTGCCAATCACTGTTGATCGCGGCTCTGATAGCTGAATAAATACAAAATCCAGATATAACAGGATAAATGACTCAACTTCTTGGATCGTTTAAATACTATATTATCAATACTGTAAGTAACTAACCTAAGCAACCTATTGTCCTTGAGGGAAGCCTTTGTCCAGCAGTGGACGTCCTTCAGCTGACATGATGATGATGATAAAGTACAGTACGCCACTACGATTTATGAATTCGATTTCTCTGGGATGACATCATCAGAACCTGGTTTCCTTATCATGGTACCCCCCTTGGGATATCTACTTTCCAACAAAAAAGAATCATCAAAATCGGTTCATAAACGACGAAGTTATGCGCGAACACTCATAATATATATATATATATATATATATATATATATATATATATATATATATATATATATATATATATAGGTGACTCTTGATAGTAAAGGATATGAATGTACTCGTGATTACAAACAACTTTCCCAAAGAAACTATATATCAAATATGTAAAAAAAATTTTGGTGCTTCATACATTTTTGCCACTTTGATAACTTATTAAGTTATTATGTATCGAGGACCAAATTTTTTTTTTCTGATTTGACTTATAGTTTCTTTGGGAAAGTTGTTTGTAATCACGAGTACATTCATATCCTTTGCTATCAAGAACTAATTAAAAGTCACCCTATATACGGTCGAATTGAGAAACCTCATCCTTTTTTTGAAGTCGGCTAAAAACTGTCCGTCAGTGAACACCATGTGAACACCTACCAAATAGGCTTACAAACAATAGTTAGCTGAATCAAAAATGATTCTAATGGACTAAAGTAGTTCAACAAATAATAAATTTAATTAAAAACCTGACTGCATAGAATCGATTACCACTCTTCTTTGGGTAGCCGGGTAAAAATGTATCATATGTCACTCACGGGATCAAGTCGAATCTAACGGCACCATTTACCCATGCATATAATACAAGAGACGCCAGTAAGCTCAGGTCCACCACTCACCGACTTATTAAGTCCGGAAAATTTACGCAGGTTATGGGCCCTAAACCTTATAATCGACTACCGGACAACATACCCAATGCCCCCAGTCTGAGGAGCTTCAAGTCGTTACTAAAATAATGGCTCGTCGAGCAGGCATTTTATAATATCAACATTTTTTTTAATTTAAAATTAAATTCCTAGACAACATATTCACATTGTATTACATACATTAACATTGTATAACTTGACATAATATTTTGAGTTTTGACATACTTTTTTATATATTTTTTTCTATTTTTAACATGTTATTATTATTATGAATAAATGAATTTATGAATTACTCCAAAATCCATCGAGGCGTTTAGGCCACAGGCTCAGCCAAAGAAACAGACATACATACATCTATCCATACAGACATAAAACTGTAACTTTCTTCATAGGCATTCGAGAAAATAAAAAAAAACATATTTAAGGGGTCATTGCTCCAACAGAAGTAGAAAATACCAGGTCGAGGATGGGATATCAATAGCTTCAGTTCACAGTAACAGATTCGTTTTAACTCTTGCTGTCGATGATCGCACTTGGCTCTGAAATGACACCCACTCTCGTCTCCTAGCCAAATCGAACAAAGAACAGTGACAGCTCCAGTAATTAAGACTTCTTTACAATACATAGTTTCTTTTCCATGTTCAAGGTTCAACACGGAGATCAAAAACCGGCCAAGTGCGAGTCGGAGTCTCGCAATAAGGGTTCCATACCATCACATCTCTCCACATAAGAATAACATTGATATCCTATTCATTTCCATCAATAAATCAACGCAAGAAAAAAGAAAAAAAATAATTTTGAAGTGAAAACTTCTTTATGCGCGGTGATCGATTTTTGGTAGGGGAAAATCTTATGGGTTTGCATCACCGACATGCTACATATTAAACGATAATAACTAGTGTTATTTCATAGTTTTAATAGTTTCCATTTCTGTCGCCAGTCCCCGTGACTTTTTTTATACATAATTACACGTGCTTTGTTACCGTTGATTTGGAAAAATATTTTTTTAAAATCAAAAAACATGAATTTTTGGGCGTTTTATCGGCCAGTAGGGGAGTTTTTATTCTATATTGTTTTACTTAGGGATTAGTACTATAATCACATAAAGTTTCACGCTTCTATGTACGAGGCTCGCCTTTTAAGTTCTGTCGTTTCATTTTTCCATATTTCCCGGCAATTTTGAATTTGGAACTGTTCTATATTCGAATGTGTTTAAATTTTGAATCTCAAAACAGATGAAAGTATTAGGATTAATGGTATTGTTTAGTCACAGCGTCGATTGGAATCTGTCAGGTTACGTACGAAAATGAATCTTTCTAAGGAAAATGTTCGTGCAATAATTTTCTACAACTTTAGAAGAGGCCTGACACGGCTTCAGTGTTTTGAAGAGCTAACACCTGTGTTCAGTGATGAAGCCTCATGTCTCCGGACTGTCGAACGCTGGTATTTAGAATTCCAGCGTGGACATACTAGTGTTAGTGACAAATCTCGCGAAGGACGCCCAAAATCCGCCTTCACTGAAGATAACATCATTGCAGTGAGACAACTAATTCTCGAAGATCGTCATGTGACATATCGAGAGATAGAGGCTCTATTGGGCATCTCAGGGACAACCATTCAGAAGATCTTGCATGAAGCGCTTGGTGTGAGAAAGCTAGTTTGCCGTTGGATACCGCATCTGCTTTCCGACGATCACAAGGCGGCCCGCGTCAGATGGTGTAAGAAAACTCTGCAAAGGTTCAACCGAGGAGAGTCAAATCACGTCTAGGACATCATCAGTGGTGACGAATCTTGGATCTATGCCTACGATCCTGATTCCAAACAACAATCTACAATCTGGGTCTTTCAAGACGAGCCAAAGCCGACTAAAGTTGTTCGTTCTCGAAGCACTTCAAAGAAGATGGTGGCCACGTTCGTTGGAAAAACCGGCCATGTTGCAACTATTGCACTCGAAGATCGTAGAACGGTTAACGCAGAGTGGTATACCACAGTTTGTTTACCACAGAAAATCTAACTCAAAGAGACGCATCATCCTGCACCACGACAACGCAAGCTCACACAGCGCTCGTCAAACGATTGAGTATTTGAAGCAGGAAAAAGTAGAAATTCTTGACCATCCTCCATACAGTCCTGACCTAAGCCCTTACGATTTCTTTACATTTCCTAAAATTAAGAAAAGTCTTCGTGGTCAAAGGTTCCAGTCCGGTGAAGAAGCAGTCGACGCTTTCAAGTCTGCCATTTTGAACACCCCCACTTTAGAGTGGAATAAATGTTAAAATAACTGGTTTGAGCGAATGGAAAAGTGTTTTAAGCTACGTAGTGAATACTTTGAAAAACAATAAAAAGTACTATAAAGTTCTAGTTGTGTTTTTTTCTTCAAACAACAAAACTTAAAAGGCATGCCTCGTATTACCGTTTTTACAATAGAGTTATTACAAAAAAAAAAACATTTGGAAAACACGATTCATTGTATGGGGTAGGAACCTTCTTAATTATAAACTTTTTGTTTTTTATTTGTTTATAAATCGACATACTCGTAATAATAACACATATTATATTCTGTAAAAATTTCAGCTAGCTACCTATCACGGTTCAAAAGAAGCCTTTAAAAAATCGAACGGACGCACAGACAGCGTAGACTTAGTAAAAGGTAAAAGGGTCCCGTTACCTGGTATGGAACCCTAAAAATGTTTATGTGCAAGTAGCGGAAGACATCCGTCATTCGACAGACAACCTCTGACGTACAAAGTTAGAATTCTTCCTCGAAGGGGACGATGCCACGCCATAGAGTAAAAAATAATACTTTGCCACGCGCCCAAAGCCAGCGACGATATTTTGTGATAATGATAACATTTACGTTGTCACTGAGTACGTTGATGGACTCTATGAAATTAATAACAATACGAATTAATTGAACTGAGGAACTGAGACATGGTCGCTTACTATGGGCCTCATAAGAAGGTTCAAGGTCACCCAAAGGGCAATGGAGCGTGCTATGCTCGGAGTTTCTCATGCGTGATCGAATCAGAAACAAGGAGATCCGTAGGAGAACCAAAGTTACCGATATAGCTCTCAGAATTGCTAAACTTAAGTGGCAGTGGGCGGGGCACATAGCTCGTAGAACGGATGTCCGTTGGGCCAGTAAAGTTCTCGAGTGGCGACCATGCACCGGAAAACACATTGTAGGTGGGCCGCCCACTCGGTGGACCGATGACCTGGTGAAGGTCGTAGGAAGCCGCTGGATGTTTGTAGCGCAGAACCGGGCGTCTTGGAAATCCTTGGGGGAGGCCTATGTCCAGCAGTGGATGTCCTTCGGTTAATACGATGACGAAATAATTAAAAATTAAAAACCCGACTGCATAAAAACTGAAACGCTATTTTTTGGCCACTCGGTTAAACATGTAAGTATCCTATGTCACTCAGGGGGTCAAGACTAATCTAAGGACACCTCGCATTTCAAAATCCATCAAGCAGTTTAGGCTACAGAGCGTGCCAAGGAAATATACATACATACATACATACTCTCGAAAAACATAAACCTCCTTAAGCATAGTCGGGTAAAAACTGGACGGAAACTAACGTGCGGATACGCTTGAAAACAAAACACAAATAAAAAAGCCATTAAATCTAGTATCGTTGCAAATCGCACATCAATCGGTGCAAGTGATACACGTAGATGGTGATAAAATCCCCCCCCCCCCCCCTCCCTATAAAAACGGAAGCTCGTAAAACAACCTGTGTGAGTCGTGATATATTTAGGGAAAACTATAAAGATTTGTGAGAAAACAAACTATGGACCACCGCATCGAAGCGACTGACATCGACGCGGTGTCCTGTGCACATTAAAAATAAATGTGCATCATTTTTGGGCTTCTTAATATTTGAAATTGTATAGGAGAATTTGTCGAATCGTATAAGTGCATCGGAAAAGGGTCGGTGGCTCAACGGTACCGACTTGGTCCTCCTAACCAGAGGTTCCGGGTTCAAATCCGAACGGCCAATGTACCAATGAGTTTTTCAAAAGTTACGTGCATACATATAATCACCGATTGCTTTAACGGTAAAGGAAAACATCGAGAGAAAACCTGCACATCTGATTATGGTTACAGATGCGTATGAAGGTCGCGTTGCACACGTCCGTAGTCCTACACGTGACCGCGGGTGATGCTAAGTGCAACACCAGGCAAGCGCCGTCTATCCCTTGGATAGCACTGTTAATTGTGCCACACGATAAGCGAGAAGATCTTAATATATAATCAGAACATATCTTTTAAACTTCTGCTTGAGATTGGCTAACCTTTAGCGATAATAAAGTTAGTAATTCCTGATTGAACAAAAAAACCGTATCAAAATCGGTCCATTCGTTTAAGAACTGTGATGCCACAGATACATGCATTAAACTTATACTGATACGCCTATTTTTGCGTCGGGGGTTAAAAAAATGATGACATTCAGTAGATAGCAAATCGCGGCTAGGGAATGCAAGCCCGATCTCGCGAGATTGCGATCTCGCAAGATCTCGTGGCATTTTTCGAGATCAATCCCGTAGCATAATACGACGGGATCTCGCTCGAGAATCGAGATTGACGGGATTGGACGACAGTAGTCAGCAACGCTACACACGTCCACTCGTCCTCTTTCTTCGTCACGACACTCTTTCAACTGCCTCAACTTCTGGTAATGAGATTAATACCACAGTGTAGTAAACACAGAAATTGAATTGCCTCTTTCAATGAGTACAGAGGATTTGAATTTACGTGCTGCTGCTGCAAAAACTAACACGACCTTCAAGAGGAACTAGAAGAGACTCTGAGAGCATCTAAAAATATTTTTTTACAATTATCTACGACGAGTTTATATAGGTTAGAGTCAGTTATAAAGAAAGAGATGGATCTATATGAGTGTGGGTGGAGGAACAAAAACTAACACGACCTTCAAGAGGAACTAGAAGAGACTCTGAGAGCATCTAAAAATCCTTTTTTACAATTATCTACGACGAGTTTAAATAGGTTAGAATCACTTATAAAGAAAGAGATGGATCTATATGAGTGTGGGTGGAGGAACAAGGGGTAGATACAGTTCGCTTATAATTGTTTACTCCGCCGTTGCCAGCCAGTGTTGAATCAGAGAGGGCTTTTTCTGCTGGAAACACCCCTACAACTAGACTTTTTCCGCATTTGACTGACAGTGTTCTTTTAGTGGTTTGTTGATTTAAAAAAAATACGGGTTATTACAATTAGTGAATGAGTGTTATGCATGTTATATTAAAGAATAATTTTATTTATTTCAATTAATATTATATCTTAATTAACCTCATAATCACAAGTTCACACACAACCAAGCAGTTTTCTTTCATCGCTTTTTAGGGATTCGAATTTAAAAATATTTTTTTGAAAACTACCAGAGATCTCGAAAATGCCGGGATCTCGCGAGATTGTAATTTCTAATCTCGCGAGATACCGAATTTGCGATCTCAAATCGACGGCGGCAAGCGTTGTTTACTGTAGTAGCGAGTTTTGCATATCGTAATTGCTATTTTATATAACCCGGCTATAATAATTTTCCTCAAACACCTTCGTGATTGTCGAGATTTATGCGGTCATAGTTATAAACAGGTTTGTAAAGTGAAGAGACACTGGTGTTACTTCGCAAGCTATTTGTGGGAAAACTCGGAAATGATAGATAGCATCAGTAGTCACGCACTCTCTTTAGGCCCGTAATCCACCAAAGCGGAGAGGAGACGTGTTATAAACAAACACTAAGATTTCGTTCTTTACACATGCCTCCGCTTAGCTCAAGCGGACAGAAGATGCCTCATAATGGTATGGGGTTATCAAAGCGAATGTGAGCTATGTCTCGCAAACAGGCGGCGGAGCGAAACGGTGCGAAGAGAGGCGGTGTTCGGCGAATGGCAAGCGACGCCGCTAGTCTCATACTAGCGAGTAAACGCGCCCATCTCTGCTCTACCCAGCACACATCTCCGCTCAGCTTCAGTGGATTAACCCTAACTGCTACGTCGCTCTTCTCTCCTCTCCGCCCATCTCTGCTTGGGTGTATAGCACACATCTCCGCTCAGCTTCAGTGCATTTTAACCCTAACTGCTACGCTACTCTCCTCTCCTCTCCGCCCATCTCCGCTTGGGTCTATAGCACACATCTTCGCTCAGCTTCAGTGGATTAAGACTACTCTACTTAATTACTCTAGACTACAGGACTGGTTTTATTTATTCTGATTATGATATTTCTATTGATAGACACCAACTCCCTACTCTGGAACATCGTCGAAATTGTGCTGATGCTGTCCTTCTTTATAAATTTGTTAATAATATTATGGATGTCCCCTCGCTACTAGATAAAATTTCTCTACGTGTTCCTCGTAGGCAGGAAAGGACGTGTAAAAAAAAGGCACTATTTTCAGTTCCTCGATCTAGGACCAATAATACAGGCAACACTTTCCTCAGACGTGCCTGCGAGTTGTACAATACCAGACTCAATAGCGGTGATGTCGACATTTTTCATTCGACTATTCTTAAATTTAAGAAAGAAATTTTTAAAACTCTTAAAATTCAATAATGTTTATCACAAAAAAAAAATGTTATTTTGATTTTCTGTACTTTCTTAAGTTTCTTATTATTTTTTATCGTGTTAGCTTAGAAATAGAAACTGTTTTTGTGTAACAATAAGTTAGGGATCTACTAGGTCTTTAAGTAATCAGTATTTCTTAGTCTATGTTTGTATGTGACTGTTTGAATCCTGAATATGAATTAAATAAATAAAAATAAAATAAATTAACCCTAACTGCTACGCTACTCTTCTCTCCTTTCCGCTCATCTCCGCTTGTGTGTATAGCACACATCTCCGCTCAGCTTCAGTGCATTTTAACCCTAACTGCTACGCTACTCTCCTCTCCTCTCCGCCCATCCTCGCTTTGGTGTATAGCACACATCTCCGTTCAGCTTCAGTGGATACACCCTAACTGCTACGCCACTCTTCTCTCCTCTCCGCCGATCTCCGCTTGGGTGTATAGCACACATCTCCGCTCAGCTTCAGTGGATACACCCTAACTGCTACGCCACTCTTCTCTCCTCTCCGCCGATCTCCGCTTGGGTGTATAGCACACATCTCCGCTCAGCTTCAGTGGATACATCCTAACTGCTACGCCACTCTTCTCTCCTCTCCGCCGATCTCCGTTTTGGTGTAAAGCACACATCTCCGCTCAGCTTCAGTGGATACACCCTAACTGCTAGTTACGCCACTCCTGTCTTCTCTCCGCCGCCGATCTCCGCTTTAGTGTATTACGGGCCTTAATTTGTCATTCTGGCTGGAGTCGCGACTCTTCGTCGTACTTCGTTTGTCTGTGCCCGCCATTTGACATGGCACGATGTTATCTATCACCAATGGGATGTTAATTTATTGTTTGGCACGATCGCCTGCCACTTCGCCCTATCAGATTTCTGTTTTAAAACGTAAGCCAAAGTAGCTACGATTATATTGTATTAACATCAGAATCAGAACTGTAATAATATTAATAATATGTACTGTGTGTGTCCAATCTTTAAAACAATTCTCTTAAAGATGGTATTAGGTTTAGCCAGTGCAGCGTGAAGCCATAGAAATACCCTTCAGTCACAGAACTTCCAAGAAACTTTCAGCAAGTGCCAGCGAGCAATAATTATGTAACGCCACACACACCACAGCCAGCACATAAAAAAGTTATAAAACGGAAAAGTGTGAAACATAAAGTTACTAGCTGCCAGCTGACAAGCGAGCCAAAGTTCTATTAGTAACCACTTCCGAACTGATGGTTTCTTGGAAAAAAAGTTTCAGGTGCGAGAAAATTAGAGGAAAATCATAAATGCGCGCGCACCTAGTAGATATAAGTAGATCGCGGGCGCGTGTGTTGGTTCGGTATCCACGTGACTGACAACCAAACATGGCTGCCACTACAAGAGAGCTACTATACAGGACAATTGCCTCGGTGGAGCAAAATGCGTCCAGTGCCCGTGACCTAGGGTTTTGTTTGCGGCGCGATGGCCGCTTGAAATCACCAGACGGCTTGTCGCCGCTGGTTCTAGAGTAAGACGAATAGATCGGTAAGCAATACGAGCAAGCGAGACGGCAACACGCCATAGCGCGGATATAAAAACTGTGTTGTTGTCGGCGAATGACGTAACCCATGAGAACGCGAAGTTAAATTATTCTTATTACGTTAGGCGATTTATTACTTGGCAAAAAAATGTTTACTTCGAAAGAGCTTGTAAATTCTAATGAAATAACAATGGTGGGGAAATCAGCAAAAAATTGTTTGTCTTCGTAGAGCGATTGCGAATTTAAATGACTTCATCCAGCGTGTAAAAAATAATGATTTCTAGGGCTTGTCTACATCATACATAACATAACATAAAAAAGGCAGCACTGGTTTTAACGTTATCGCAAGTGACCGTGAGCGATACAAAACAAAGTTAATTAATTGACGTAAATGCGGCAATAAATTCGATAATAAGGCATTGAGAGAGAGAGAGATAAAT
This sequence comes from Coleophora flavipennella, assembly GCA_947284805.1. Classification (NCBI taxonomy): domain Eukaryota; kingdom Metazoa; phylum Arthropoda; class Insecta; order Lepidoptera; family Coleophoridae; genus Coleophora; species Coleophora flavipennella. The sequence goes on along the minus strand of OX369256.1, from coordinate 13,123,406 downwards.
TTCTGTAATTTACATGATAAAGTCAGTTCCATAAACAATAATGTAGAGACAAACAGAATCACGTGAACGCTACCTGACAGCCTAGATATACATGTGTTTTTAAGGCATTCACAAATATTCATGATAAAAGGTTAAGTACCAAAAACATTATAAGTAGGTACTTATAATATGATGATGATATAATAAGTAAATATTTATTATCTAGACCATTTTTCTTAAGTAGAGCAATTAAGAGCAGGCACCCAGCGCGGTACTGGCGATCAATCTGTTATTTAACATATCAACTTTACAGTTGAATTTCGCATGAGTGTCTTAACGCGACTTACGTCCTTTACTACGGGCGTAAATACACATTTTCTTTTACAGTGAACTTAGTAAACATTCTAGGAAAAATTATTCTTAGCCGTTTTATGAATACCTTCATTCTCTTACCATCGGTAACGGTATTTATTTCATGCGCCTAACTTATGTAATGTAGGAGAAAAATCTAATAATCTCTCAAAACTACATAGTTTCACAAAATAAATAGTATCGAGCAAAAAAAAAATATCGTGTTTTTGTTTAAGCCATACCAAAGAAAAAGGTCCAACGAATCAGATGTGTAGTTTTCACGTTCAGCAAGCATGTGGCTGACTCAACATATTCCAGCAAAAAAGCATTTATTTTGGGAGCCTGCTCTTAAGGCGCAGTGGTACCTAAAAATCCACTTAAACAGGTTTTTAGAATTCATTTATGAAGTTGTTAACAGTAAATTTAAAATCTAGGAAAACATAATGGTATTATTGAGAATAGTTACGAGGGACTATATCGAATGGAAACACGATTTAATAAAGTTGGCTCGATAAAATAATTTCGCAAAGGTACCTATTTTTGAGCCATTATATCGTCTATTTTCGGTTTTATTCTTAAAATAAATAATTTGATAATATGATTTATTTACTAAAATAAAGTTCATAGGTGAATGAAGGTAAAACATCGATTGGATTTTTATTGAAGATAAATATGATGAAAATAAAAACGAAAACATCGAAAAAGTGCAAAAGTGTGGTTATTTTCTTCCCTCTTTACACGTAAAGAAAAGACAAAGACAGATTTTTAAGTACCACTGGGCTTTAAGCTTTAAAATTATAATAAAATAAAACAATAAGAGCAAATGAACAGGAATATAGGTAGGCACTTGTATAGCGAATTTTGAAACAAAAACGGATTATAAACAAAGTGCTATTATCGGTAGGTAGTAATAATATTGTTCCAGTTGCATGCCACTAATGCATATTCAAGTAAAAACCCCTCAAGTGCCTTCGTGACGTAGACGATGCATCAGCAAAAGGCGACGTGCAGGCGATGAGTGCACGCTCGCTAATCGATTTGGTTTGAACAGCAGCATTGGAAAAGATGGGGAAAGTCATAAGCGGCTGGGAATTCTACGATCTGGGAGTTCTGAGACACGAATAGATAAGACGATTTAAGCCGAGTCACATCCTGGACATTGCATACAAATGGTCGTGAAATGAAATTTCTAAAAACAAATGACGCAGCAAACAAAATCACGGCGAAATTCCATACGCTCGAGAAACAAACTGTAATTAATCTGTATCAATATGGGTGACGAGGGGTGAGGTCGGAATCTAGAGAGCGGCAGGGAGTGTTCATACTGATGTTAGTACTTAATATATATACTTTGGCATAATCCTACCTACGGAGACAAAAGTAAATTATGCATTATTTTCAAAACTGTACTATTATCATTAAAAAGGCTAAACACGTTAAAAAACCGACTTCTATCGCAACCACTTCGTACAATTTCGCAATATTATTTTTAGATTTTGTTAATTTTCTAATCAACTAATACACCGATTTTGATAAAATTTATATGGGACCACACGGGAAGCACTAGCTATCAAATAAAAAAAGAGTCATCAAAATCGGTTCACCCAGTCAAAAGTTCTCAGGAAACACACATAAAAAAAAACGTGAGAAAGTCGAATTGAGAACCTCCTCCTTTTTGGAAGCCGCTAGAAGAGTAATTTTGTCGACGATAAAAAGTAATTGATAAACCGTTAATGTATCGCCATAAAGAAATGATGATGACAAAGGCTTATCAATTGTGAAAAAAAAGATAGTATTCCTACCATAATCAATCATTTCAGTGATGGAATTGACTGAACATGCTAAAACTATGACTTTATGAGGAAAATGTTACTAATTATTTTTGTGCATTTTAACCTGGCTCTGTGATATTATCACTTAGGAATCTGTTGTTTGTAATGACTTAAGGCACTGCAGTTAAGTCGTGAGCTATATAGGTTACGCAACCAAAGAGGATTTGCTGATGTAACAGATGCCTTTTACCTTGCATGTATTGTCAAGATTTATGAAGCACTGTTGGAGGTCAGGCGACCTTGCAAAACCTTATTCTTAAAGCATTAGAATTCAGTTTTTTTTAAAATTTATAATTGATAAGCTCTTGGCATCATCTCACCTGATGGTAAGTGACGATGATGTCGAAAATGGAAGCGGGCTTACCAACATTCCTCAACACAATGGGGAACTGGCTATCTTATCTTCAAGCCGGAACACATCAATGTTGTTGGTATTAATTTTTGGCGGCAAGACTTAGATAAGATGGTGGTAGCTAGCCAGGCAGGCTTAGAAAATGCCCTTCCTTAGACTCCGCCGGGAATTGAACCCTCTACTTCTTGATTGGACTAACCTTAACGGAGGTGGTTTAAAGAGGAATTACAAGGATCGAGTACATAAGCAGTTTTTTTTAAACAGAAACATTAAAAATGTAAACATCTCCAGTAACAAAACAGTAAAACTGTTATTGCCAGTGCAAAATAACGCACAACAAAGCTTTACAAATGATTCCCGTGTGTGTCGCGTGAAACACGAATTACACGACAATTCAAAAATACGTATGACTGGTACACCAGGACTTCATGATAAAAAATGACATCATACATATTATGTAGTAGCGTTAAGCTACACTAACTTGTTCACTTATTAAAATAGGTAGTTATTCATTTTGTGTAAACATCATTTGTCACACATCATACGTTGATGACCACAACAATGATATTATAAAATGTGTAGGTATATAAAATTGTTAAAATATTAAAAGGTTAGTAAAATAGGCCATTAACGGAATAAAAGGAATGTTTAAAAAAAGGAATGTGTAACTATAAAGAAACCTACAAAGAAATCAAAACAAAGGGAAACCACGAATTACTACCCAAGAAATGAATCACTAGACAAGAAGTAATGTTCAAGTAAATGTTCACAAGCCGTACAGTAAAACGTTGCACATTTAAGTAGGTTAAGCGTATTCCAAAACCTAATTAAATCTCAACTGGTAATCATTAAAATTAAGTAAATGATTATCCCAATAAAAACATTCTGTGTGAAAAACGCTCCAAGTCTGGATTAAGATTACTCGTACTTGGCCATAAAAAGTAAGAAAGTAAGTAGTGAGATAAAATAAAGAGCGCAGTCTAAGTGAAAAAAAGGAAAACGTGTAACTTGGCTGTTAAACATTTTGTAAGAGCAGTAACTCTAGGTAGATGTGTAGATGCTTTTATTTTCTTATGCTTATTATTGAAACAATCTATAAGATTCACTTTATATACATATCTACATAGATTAACTTTTTCTTACATATCTACATAGATTCACTACTCTTATATATGTTTAAATAACTCGTTTACTTTAATCTACTTGAGTTGGCTGTTTATTCCATCTCACTACTTTTTATGGCCAAGCAACCCTTATCGAGATTTGGCACTTTTTTACAGAATGATTATGTTGGGATTTAATTTTTTTGTACGAATATATTATAAGGGGTTCAAAAATTATCTGAATTGGTTCTAGAAAAGGTATTGCGGCAGGGCTTGCTTATCGCTGGGCTTGGCGAGGGCACTAACGTGCCCCCAGATCAAGAATTGGCATTTTTTACAGATTTTTTTGTTGGGATTTCACAAATTTTTTGTACATAAAGTACCATTTTCTGAAGAACTTCTAAATTTAATTTAAAAAATGCCCATCACAATGAACGACTTTTATTGTGGCGGTATTTATCTATCTATCGACATTTCTCTATCTACAATAGTTTAGATATTACCTTCATGGTTCCTCCTCATCAAGTAAAAGAGGATTGAAATGGGGCTGATCCTCATTTTGAAAATTTTCCCTTATACTAAAACCTGTCCTTGTACCAAATTTCAAGTTTTTAGGTAAGCTAGAAATAGGTATACTTTAGATTTTTGATGATCGGTGAGTGAGTGTGTCAGTGACAAAATAAGGAAACTGTGACATCGCAAACTATATTAGGTACAAACTTGTAATTTAGGGAGAGATGTATGTTCAGTAACGTAGTAACGTAACGTAGTGTAGGCAGGCCTCCCACTCGGTGGACCGATGACCTGTGAAGGTCGCGGGAAGCCGCTGGATGCGGGCAGCGCAGAAACGGTCGTCGTGGAAATACTTGGGGGAGGCCCATGTCCAGCAGTGGACGTCCTTCGGCTTATAAAATTAGGTTCAGTAACTAAGTACTATTAGTAAGAAAATTTCAGACTTATACATATTTTCAGAATGTATCTACGTTCTCGGCGTCTTAAAAGTACCGTGAATTGCTTTGATAAAAAGATGAAACGGCCGTGGTCGACTTGGCGGGAGCACTACTGTGCATTTACGACAAGGTAACAACTAAAATTAGATATATTATTTTACTAGCTTTACCGCGGCTCCGCCCGCGTGGACATCGTTTTTATGACTGTCTTTAAGGGTTATTAGTAAATTATGTCGTTTCCCACCTACTCAACCATCTCTGTGCAAAAAATCACAACAATCGAGTATTTTTTAGTTATCTCAGGAACTGCATCAGCTTATGCTGTTTTCCCGGGATAAAAAGTAGCATATGTCCTTCCCCGTGACACAGGCTACTTGCATGCTAAATTTCATAAAGATTGGTCAAGGCGTTGAAGCGTGAAAAGGTAACAAACAAACAAACACATTTTCACATTTATAATATTAGTAAGGATTACCTTTCTTCATAAATCGATTGACCTTTAACACAATAAGATATAGTTTGGAAATAAAGTTTAAGTAAAACAAAAACAACTCATTTTTTATCTTTAAACATATTGCTTAACAAATTTTGCAAACTGAGACAGTCGTAAGTCAAGAAGTTCGTGAAATATATTTATAAAGGACATCATTTTATAAAACGAGAATCGGGATGATAAACGCTGTAACATTTCGCGAGGAATCCGCGTCGCCATGTGACCGAGATTCAGGGATGACAACATATTCACGACGGCTTCATATTATCTGAGTTCACAAGTTGCTTGACGACACGAGTCTTACGCAACGTTATATAAGGTGTAACAAAATTAGCTGAAACTAATTTAACTAGTGCTTTTACCCATGAAACTGCACAACTTTCCCCATGGAACCTATGGTCAAATCGCAAAAAAAAATTTGGCTCTCCCATACTAACTCTATCAGCTGATCAGTCAACTTAGTATGGAAAGCTCAATTTTTTTTTTGAGATTTGACTATGAGTTTCATGGGGAAAGTTGTTCAGTTTCATGGGTAGAAGCACCAGTTAAATTAGTTTCAGCTAATTTTGTTAGACCTTATATATAAGATACAATATAATAACTATCCTCTATCAGAGTTTAGGAAGCCATACCTATGTTTTCCTTTCATGACTCAGCTACGAGTTGTCACTTGACGTGAACAACGTTCAACGCGCTTCAGTCAGACAAAACAAACGGTGATGAAACGTTGTTAATTTTAAGCTTTTAATGAAATTGCAATGTATGTATGTATGTTTGTTCGGGTGAAACCTTACAAGTTAAATTTGACCCACTTCCGATTGAGCTGAAATTTTGCATGCATATATGTATATCGCGTGACAATGCAATATTAAAAGCTTGTAGCTAAAAGTTTTTAGGTTTTTTTGAAAATTATTTTGTGAGTTAAAATGAATAATTGAAAACGCTAAACACGTTAAAAAACCGACTTCTATCGCAACAACTTCGTACAATTTCGCAATATTATTTTTGGATTCTGTTAATCTTCTAATCAACTAATACACCGAATTTTGATAAAATTTATATGGGACCACACGGGAAGCACTAGCTTTCAAATAAAAAATGAATCATAAAAATCGGTTCACCCAGTCAAAAGTTCTAAGGTAACACACATATTTTATTTATTTTTATTCACAATTGGTAAACCCTTGACAACATCTCACCTGGTGGTAAGTGTTGATGTTGCCGAAGATGGAAGCGGGCTTACCAAGATTCCCCAACGCAATGGGAAACTGGCTATCTTATCTTCATGCCGGAACACACCAATGATATCAAAATTGATATTTGGCGGCAAGACTTAGATAAGATGGTGGTTGCTAGCCAGGCGGGCTTAGAAAATGCCCTACCACCAACCAAAAAACATAGTCCAATTGAGAATCTCCTCCTATTTGGAAGTCGGTTGAAAACAAAAGAGATTGTATGAAGCAACACAAACTGACATTCGAACCTGCATACATACAAGTTGCCAAAACACAACATGACATAAGAGACAGTGATACTAATAATAGAAGGGCGCGGTTAGTTATCGTATCGCCTATTACGCAACGGCGCAGATGAATATGATGTAAACAAAATTGTTAGCAACCAAAAGGGCGCACTTACAAAATTACAAAGAGACTTATTGAGGACAGTGGTATGTACTGATATCCTTGAAATCTAGTAAACACATTACAAAATTAATACCGACAATAATAGCGATTAGGAAATAATACACTTGCAACGAGAACCAAGTTGTCGGCCGAGAATGTGTGGAGAACGTGGGTGCTGGCCACAGTATTGCGATATGGCTTACAGTAGCGCAACGCCTTTGATGGCGCACGCCACGGATTAACTAGCAGTACTAGCAGCCCACCGTCACTCGGCCGAGAGCGCGAGATAAGTACCTAAACACAACGGCGCGGCCTGCAGGCCGCGCTCGTCAGTCGATTGTCAACTCGTGCAGAAAGCGGAGCGATTATCGAGCAAGCGAGTGCGCAAGTTGAAACGATGTTCGTCGGCGGTCTCACAACCCTGCCGGTTGATCAGTAATGCGACAACACTAGACCGGCCAGCGCAAAAGAATCTCTCACGCGCATTGATTCGGATAATTCTTGCGTAAAAACGCGATTGTTATCGGTGTATTTATAGGTACGTGAAGTAAAACTCGAGGCACTAAGCGCGGTTGCGAACTAGACTGTTCTTTATTACCGCGTAGCGAGAGAGATTTGAAGCGTCATTGCGAGTACTTCATCTGTACTTGTACTATTATTATAATCTGTGGTACTAGCCTGTGGTACTAGAGATTGGCAGGCTGTGCCCCGCCGCCCGCTGCCCCGCAAGTACATACCCTTCGGTTGCTCTGCGTAAGTACATTCGTTTCACTACTGTAAGCCGCTATATTGGTGCTGGCGGAGTGCTGAGCGGCCATGTTACGTAACCTTATTTAGACAATTAGGTGCGATGAAGTAAACAACTGGCGTAGATGTAGATGTAGGTTATCGGCGCGTAGGCAAGAGATAAAGCATCCAAGGCGAGTCAAACTGATATGGTCCGAGCTGTCTAGGTCAGTAAATATTTTGATGAAAATTCAAATATTGGTCAGATTTTTAACGCATAGCCACGTGCTGTGCTGGTAATTGACATTGATTAACGATCCGATCAAACTAACGGAGATGGCTCAGAGTCCAAGCTAGACGTGTGTTGAGGTGAAATAGTGTCCATTAGCAATCAGATGTTCGAGTGACCGTCCATCACAGGAAAACTTCGACGTCAGTAGGACACGTGGTGTCTGTCCTAAGACCTAGATATCCTCAGCGCATCCGCCTAGCAAGCAGGGTTGGCAATGTTTAAAATATTTGTTTGAAACAAGTGTTTAAAACACTGGAAAAAATACAGACCTGTTTAGAACAAATTATAAAACATTTTTGTTTTAACACGTTTAAAACAAGCCATAAAAAACATATTTGTTTAGTGTATACATATGAAACAACTCCTTTATAACATTTGTTTATGGGCCAATTAAAACAATTGTTTAAAAAAGTGTTTAAAACACTGGAAAAAATACAAACCTGTTTAAAATAAATTACAAAACATAAAAAGAACATGAATTTAATCGTTTACGATGTTTACATTGTTTTTAACACATTTTAATGTGTTAAAAACAATGTTTAAATCATGTTTAAAACACTTTAAATAAAACAATTTCAAAAAAATGATTAACAAAACATTATTTTTAATCAACAAACATGTTTCTTTTGTTTGTTGATTAAAAATAATGTTTTGTTGTTTTTGAATAAAAAACAGTTTTTTTCCAACCCTGCTAGCAAGCACTTAAGGCATTGATAAAATGTTTACTCTCGACATTAAATCTTGTAAAGAGATAATTCCAACTGGTCTCTACATTCTTTGAATGATGATCATATTTATTCAAAGAGAGACCGAGGTAAAAGCAATTGAAGGACTGAAATGTTAAATATCTTTCTCTTTCTTTGCACAACACAGAAAGTTATGGCTTCATATATTATTTACTAGCTGGGGTACCTAGCTTCGCTCAGGGAGTTGATATGAGATTGTAAGGTAGTTGGAATAAAAAGATAAGCATTTTTTTATTCACTATTGGTAAGCCCTTGGCATCAACTCACCTGATGGTAAGTGACGATGATGCCGAAGATGGAAGCGGGCTTACCAAGATTCCCCTATATATACCCCCACCAATAGGCAGCCCCACCCAATAAAAGAAGCTTCGAATGGTTCAAAATGTTCCAGAACATTCCAAACATTCGAGAGTGGAATGTTCCACAATGATCTGGGATGTGGTTTGGGAATGCTCTCAAATACTATCAAATGTTTTGGGCTGTTCAAGAAGTTCCTATAATAGAGGGCGAAACTTCCAGTCATTATATCTTCAAAAGCACGCACTTCAGGTAAAAACGGGAACCTTCTTCATGGATGTGGGATTGAGGGCTACCACACCATATAACTTCCTTGATCGTACCGGGACTCGTTTCTGAGTTTTAGCGGCACGCAAACATTGTACACTTTCTCTTATAATATACTAACTGTTTCCCGCGGCTTCAACCGCGTGGACAACGTTTCTATGACTTTTCGAGGGTGCGCGGTGCGCGAGCCGCACGAGCGTGGAAAAAGTAGCATAAGTGTTAATCCAGGTCCTAATATGTCTACCTACCAAATTTCAGCCAGATCCGTTCTGTAGTTTTTGCGTGAAAGAGTAACAAACATACATCCACATATTCTTACAAACTTTCGCGTTTAAAAAATTAGGGTTGCCACCATAAACTTGAATTTAATTTAAAAGCTGTATATAATATTATTATGCTTTATTTTTATTTTTCACCCTTTGTATAACCTTAATATTTTAAAATTTGTATTTTATGTATCCTGTGTACAATAAACTGTTAAATAAATAAATGAAAAAAATATTAGTAGGATATTCATTACGAACACTTACATAATATGTACCTATCGCACAATTTCATATTGGATTGGGAACACGTTTCAAAACACCATTAGTGCTATCAGCGTGTAACGTGCCAATGTAAACAGAGAGAAGATAAACACTGATAAAGTGATTTCACAAATATGTTTCCTGTAAGTATGTGGTAGCTAGCTATATTAGTAAAGTTATAGACGAGGGGTTATCATATCACAAGAGACCAGACTTGAAGCCGTGACTTCTTTGAATGGTTTCTAGTAATGTCATAATATTTCAGACGATTTGTGGCTAGATAGTGGTAGTATGTCGATAACTTGTAATAAAATAACCAGTCACTTAATAACTTTTACTTTATTGTATTACAAACACTCTTATAAAATGTGCTGAATGCGATCTGGTATGTGTGTGCTCGCCACAAGCTCTCAAACAAATATGTCCACTTACATTTATTTGAACTATAAACAACCGACTAAATCCAGACATAAACTCATGGGTAACATCGTCTTACGAATATGTGTTAACACTAATAAAACAATAGCTCGTTGTGCCAGCTCTGTACGTCTGTACAAAGCCCACTCAAATGTACCGAATAACAAAACAGAGTTCACAGAATCACGTTACAACTGTAATAGTAATCTAGTTATATTTAGGTATGCCGATACTGTAACATGTACCTAAATCTTGAATGTTCTAACAGTCGGCCATTCTGACAGATGCCTGACCTCAGGCATACATAAATTCAAAATTTTGTAAATAGGTACCAAACGTTACATTTACAAAAAAAATATATTAATAAAAATTATAAGTATTTCCAATTGAAAAACCTGTTCAAAGTTCGTAAGTATACATTTACAAAAGAGCACATCTGATCACATGGATCCAATAACTAGTAACTATTAACTATGAATCGAATCTATAATCTATCTCTATAAATCTACTTATTACATTTAGGCACCGATTTGTGTATACTTCTAAATTCACAAGTACAATAACGTTTTATATTTTAGGCACCGATTTGTGTATACTTCTAAATTCACAAGTACAATAACGTTTTATATTCGGCCACCCTGACTTATTGAATGACCTCATTCATTTTCATTACATATGATAAAAAAGAGAAAAAAAAAAATAACCACGCAATACCGTTCCGTCACTGCGCTTTAACACTTTACATCTCACTTTGCCGTGTGAACTGATAAAATAAACAAATTGGACTCTATCATTGTCGTTTTGTCACTGTAAGTAAGTTTTACCTGTCTACACACACATGGTATATCAGTTTCTGATCCAGACATATTGCACGTATACCGCGTACACGCACAGGGTGTATCGGTCTTTGCTCCAGCGTAAGTACTTAAATATATACAGCGTACACGCACAGGGTGTATCGGTCTCTGCTCCAGCATAGGTCTCGAGGTCTCGAACGTATACCGCGTACACTCACAGGGTGTATCGGCCTCTGCTCGATTGATGAAATGGATACCGCGTACACACACAGGGTGTATCGGCCTCTGCCCAACTGATGAAACGGGATACCGCGTACACTCACAGGGTGTATCGGCCTCTGCCCGACTGATGAAACGGGGCACCGCGTACACTCACAGGGTGTATCGGCCTCTGCCCGACTGTTGAAATGGGATACCGCGTACACTCACAGGGTGTATCGGCCTCTACCCGACTGATGAAACGGGACACCGCGTACACTCACAGGGTGTATCGGCCTCTGCCCGACTGTTGAAATGGGATACCGCGTACACTCACAGGGTGTATCGGCCTCTACCCGACTGATGAAACGGGACACCGCGTACACTCACAGGGTGTATCGGCCTCTGCCCGACTGATGAAATGGGATACCGCGTACACTCACAGGGTGTATCGGCCTCTTGCCCGAGTGTAGCAGTATTATAGACCTGGTGATATTTCCAGAGCCACTTGATGTGCAGTTCTAGTTTGGCTGGCTTGTTTAAACGATTTACATAGGGTTGGGTACGGAAAAAAAAAGGAAAGGGAATAAGCAATCATTTAACAAAATAAACAAAAAGGAAACTATTTACTAATAAGTATTGTCTTTATTCGGTTTCTGAACGATTATTTTCAGATTCTGAGCTGTCCTGATGAGAAAAGCGTATCCAGGGTTTAATTTTATCAGCGGAGTAGACGTTTTTGTATTTCCTGCTCGGAAACCCATTAACGCTACAAACTTCATAACGTTCATTTCCTAAAATAGCAGTCACCTTGTAAGGACCACTGTACGGTGGTACCAGTTTGTTGCTTTTACCGACAATATGAACGTTTTTTAATACCATAACTAAATCACCTACTTTGTATTTGTGTGCAGCACATCTTTTTCTGTCAAATCGTGTTTTTATTTTCTCCTGTTCTTTTCTGATATGAGTTGATACTTCATTACGCATCGCTTCAATATTTTTATCAACGGTTAGATTCTCAGAAATGTCGTGTAAATGACTTTCGGTCACATTTACAGTATCTTTTCCAAACACGACCTGAGCAGGAGTTTGACCGATACCTTTGTTAATAGTATTGTTCAGACTCCATTGAACCTTACCTAAGTCAGAGTCCCAGTTGCGATCATCTTTGTCGATGTTCAAAGCAGTTAATGAACTTAAAATCGATCGATTGTATCGTTCGATTTGCCCATTTGCACGAGGAGTTGCTACTGCATTTTTCACGTGTTTGATCTGATAAAAGTCCACGAACCGCTTGAATTCATCAGAAGTGAAACTGGTTCCACGATCGGATACTATTACTTTTGGGGAGCCAAACAGTCCGATAAAATCACGTAATACTTGTATCGAAATCCTACTCTTAGTATTTCTAACGGCCCGCAGTACAATAAATTTTGTAAAAGCATCTACAATACCAAGTATATAAGTATTTCCACTTTTGCTTCTAACAAACGGCCCTACGTGATCTATATGTACGCATTCAAACGGCACACTGGGTTTAGGTATTGGATGCAAGAAACCCTGTTTTTTTTCCAGATGGCTCCTTCGCATAAGCGCACGATACACAAGCGCGCACGTATTTTCTGACAAAACGAGCCATTCCCGGAAACCAGTAGTCTCTTCGCATTTTCACTAGAGTCTTTTCGAAGAAAAGTGTCCACTTTCGTCGTGGCATAAAAGGCAAATTTTCCACCGTGCATCGCGAGGAACGGCCCATTTCAATTCATCTCCGACTTTTCGGTATATTTTACCGTCTTTAAGAGTATAATTGTTATTAACTTCCTTGGCCTCAATACAATGTTTGTCCAAAATGCATTTTATGAGTTTTAGTTTTATCTTTATCTGTTTTAAATACTCTTACGGTAGAATGCTCAGTGAGTGATTGACCTATTAATATATCTGCCGGCAACAATGCGGCAGGAACTACAAAAGCTGTTAATTGAACCTGCACTAAATCAATTGATATGCGAATCTGGCATTTACCAAAAGGAACTATACTGCTATTTCCAAATCCTCGTAGTGTAGGTAATTTATTGGTATCTATTTTTAATTTCATATTTTGACATTGCACATCGCTTATAAGCGTACACTCGCTTCCAAAATCTACATATCCTTTCATGTCAATATTGTTAACCTTAACTGGTTTAAAATACTTTTTATTGTTATCTTTAGTTCCTTCAATATTTAGTATATTTTTTTTGTTGTAGCATCAGTATTATTTGTGTTAAAAGATTTTCCCAAATCAAATGTACAATTTGCTTCTTTATGACCATATTGTCTGCACTTACAGCATTTTATAATTTCTTTATTACATCTTGCTACAGTATGCCCTGATTCCCTACAATTATAACAGGAAACATTAATAAATCGTTTGTTGTTATAGGTATCATTCGAAAACCTGTTCTTTGAGTCCCTAGATAGTTCTTGCGGTTTTTTATTTTGTGTTGTAAAATTTGTATAATCATTTGTGTAACGTCTTGCAGAAAATGTATCATAAGATTTATTTGAAACATTTCGAAAATGATTCAAAACTTGATCAGGATCATTATAGTTAGCACCTTGTACGTTCATTCGCATATTGTAATCAAATATTCCGTGAGTGATGCAATCTACCGCTTGTCTACCCTTTAGCTGACATCTATTAATTAACATAATTTTATCATAATAATATTCAACTAGTGTTTCATTTCTTCTACTTTTCCGAATTAACATCTCTGATAATTGGTCCGCGTAATTTTGATCACAAGGAAATGCCCTTAAAAGTTTTTCTTGCCACTCAGCCCAACAAAATTTCATAGTAGTAAGACCATCGTACCATTTTTTTGCCAAACCACCTAATTTTGGCAATGCATAATAAATTGTTTGTTGTTCTGTCCAACCGTAAATCTCAGCTGACTCATTAATTTTTCTAAGCCAGTCTTTCATTGTCTGAGATCGAGAGTTTGGGTCGAATTCTGTAATAATATTTTGAGCACCCTGCACGTGGGATGTTCCATTTCCACGACTAGTATTCCCTTGTATAGCGCTAACTAAGTTTTGAATCAGTGTTTCGTTTGATTTTGAATCTGAAGTCCTAGCACGTTTAGGAGTTAGGCTCCTCGATTTTGAAATACTAGGTAAACGATGCCGATGGCTTCGTTTACTCAAACGTCTTGTTCGTGAATACGAACTAGTCGAACTCGAACGGTGTTTATGTTGACACCATCGTCGATCTGTACGACTTCGTGAGGGCTTCCTAACAGATGTTCGGCGTCGCCCCATGGAACGAGACTGTTTACGAGTGTGACGAGACCGCCTATATAGGAAATACGGGGAAACACTTGTATCATCAGACGCCCGGGAGAAATCGCTCGAAGAGCATCGATAACGACGGCGACGTTTAGTACGAGTACGCGATCGACTTTGCCTATCTGTCGAATATTCTTTGCTTGATAATATATTTGTGCGTTTCTTACGTACCGGAGGCAGAGGAGGAGTATGCCCACGATCTGACATTTCAAGAGTGTGCACTTATATTTTAGTTAGGTAATTAGAAATAAACGGGTGGAATAAACTTAATTCAGAAAATTAAATTTACTGAAAGTAACTTTACAACACAAATCACTGTTGATGGAAAAGGGAGAGGAAAAAGAAATTAATAAAGGTACAGGAATAGCTATAATTTTATTCCAAGCCAAACTAGTAGGTTCTCTGAAAGAATTAATCCAAGTTAGATTCAACTGCAATAGTATACCACAACATCAGATTCAGATATTTGTCAGCAATCATCATATCAGCCGAAGTACGTCCACGGCCCTTGTCCAACTCAAGGTATTATACTTAAATAATTTTATATAAACAAATCAAAAACAAAACAAACAAATCTTTACTATATTATAAACGCGAAAGATTGTATTTATGGATATTTGTTACTCTTTAACTCCACAACAGATCAACATCAACGAAACTGGATGAATGTTGCCACACTCGCGAGCCGCCTACGGCTCGCGCACCGCGCGTCCTCGAAGACAGTTACAGAAACCATGCACACGTGAGCGAAGCCGCTGGCAAAAGCTAGTAATGTCATACACTTGAGGCGTGACTATTTGTTTAACAAATAATAATAATAAAACTTATATACATATACGAAATTAATTTATGTAAGAAGAAAGATAAAAAAAAATTAACATATAAAGAAAAAAAACAAATGTCCAACAGTAATAATAATAAACTGTAACTTTATCTTCCAATAATCCGATTACCATGTATAAAATTCAACTAATTTTTTTTTTGAATCTCGAATCAACCTGTATAAGCAGTCTTTTGCACAAAATGTAAATGATTTAGAACTTTTCACTTACCAATCATCAGCTATAATACTCAACCTTGCGTGTTTTGTTCAATATCCCGTCTTCTGATATAATAAAATAACCAGTCACTTAATAACTTTTACTTTATTGTATTACAAACACTCTTATAAAATGTGCTGAATGCGATCTGGTATGTGTGTGCTCGCCACAAGCTCTCAAACAAATATGTCCACTTACATTTATTTGAACTATAAACAACCGACTAAATCCAGACATAAACTCATGGGTAACATCGTCTTACGAATATGTGTTAACACTAATAAAACAATAGCTCGTTGTGCCAGCTCTGTACGTCTGTACAAAGCCCACTCAAATGTACCGAATAACAAAACAGAGTTCACAGAATCACGTTACAACTGTAATAGTAATCTAGTTATATTTAGGTATGCCGATACTGTAACATGTACCTAAATCTTGAATGTTCTAACACTTGCGACCTTTTGGAAACACGTAAACAAAATATAATGTAACATTGTTAGTTTAAAAACCGGCCAAGCGTGAGTCCGACTTGCGTGGAGTACTACCTCGCTGTAATTTAATGATTTAGAATTTTCGTTTAGGTATTAGTTTTTTTTCTCGACTTTCAGACGAACGGACAGACAGACAAATGATTCATCGGATTATTTTTAAATTTGAGTTAGGAAAACATTTTTATATCTATAGCCGCTTTTTTTTTAATTTTGACTATCTTGATTTTTTAGGGTTGCCACCATATGTAAAAAAAATATTTATTTAATGCTCTAGCGATTTCAATAAAGCTTTTATGTTACTATTACTTTATACGAACTCCTATACCTATACTGTAATGTTCATTATGATAAAAGTCTTTGTTATTTTTTCTAAAAAATGGTTTTATTTAACGATTTTATAAAATTTTGTGACTACATCATCTCAGCTGAAAGACGTCTACAACTGGACAAAGGACTCCCCAAGGATATCCACAACGACTGTTCCTGAGCTGCCCGCATCCAACGGTTTCCCATGACCTTCACCAGGCCGTTGGTCCACTGAGTGGGAGGCCTTTCTACGCTACATCTCCCGGTGCGTGGACGCCACTCGAGAACCTTTACTTTGCGACTAATTAGAACTTAAAAAGGCCTACTACACTGGGTAGTTCATTTTTCGATAAAAAATCGTAATAAGGTACCTACTCCCCATACAAACCACATTTAGTAATTTGTATTTTTTTTATCAAGTCTGAAACATCTGTTTTCTTTGCTACTAGGTAAGCTGTATTAATGCTAATTTATGTATACCAGAGGGTGAAGGCTTCACGAGAAAGTATGGATAGCGAGGCTTTACAATTTATTTTCTTTAGATGTATGGGACCCTAGAAACATCAAAGGCAGTTTCCAATTTGCTTTCATGACTCATAAAAATTATGCATATCACTGAATAGTAAAACCACAAATCATTCTGTCATCTGTTGAGTGACAGTTGGAGACTGAAGAAATTAAATTATCCTCAGTGCCAAGGTCAATGTACTATCACTGTCAAACTATTCTTTAAACGGACGTGAGCTTCGAATGAAATACGCTGACATTATAATGTTGTAGATACGGCGGCGGCGCACCCTCTATCACCGCCGATGCACGCACGAAAATAATAGTATTAGTTTATGGAGGGAGGGTCAGGGTTCATTAGAACAGATAAATCCACCGAAAAACTATGTATTACATTATTTTCCGCAGCTTCGCCCGCTCAGAGCCCGGTGAAAAATTTTCTATACCTATTCTCAGACCTACCGAGTTATACACAGAAAATTTTGGAATGGAAATCCGTCCAGCCATTTCGGAGGGGTGTGGCAACTAACACTGTGACACGAGAATTTTATTTAGAATTTTGTGTGGCGACTAGTACGTTTTAATTTTTTTTGTGTATTTTCTAAAGGTATTCAAGTATTTGCGTCTTATAGTCATCATCCCATGTAGCAGAGCTGATGATGGAAGGTACAACTCCTTAACGGTTAGGAGTTAGAGGATAATTCTTTAAATATTATACGTAGATAAGTAGGTTTATTCAGGTGAGCTAACGGTGGAAGGTGTAACTCTTTAACTTGCATGCTGCTGAGATGATGATGGAAGCCACAGGATTCTGTATCAGTTAATGAAATACATGCATTATGATTTGATGATTCCTATTGGCAAGTAGGTGATTGGGTTTAACGTTGTTAGATAGATAGCATTATCACTAAAAATAAAAAAATAAATAAGTTTAAAAAACTAAAAAACGACTTCAAAAAGAAAATACTCAAAAGTATGAAATAATATTTTTATACATATAAATACACGAAATTAACCAACAATAGTGAAATCAAAGGTAGGTACGAATCAAATTAGAGGACTACAATTTTTTTGAGGTCGGTACCAGCACACAGCTACTTACCTACCAAATGTTTAATATTCGATCGCTTTGCTGGCATCGACCTCAAAAAAAATTGTAGTCCTCTAATTTGATTCGTACCTACCTTTGATTTCACTATTGTTGGTTAATTTCGTGTATTTATATGTATAAAAATATTATTTCATACTTTTGAGTTATTTTCTTTTTGAAGTCGTTTTTTAGTTTTCTAACTTATTTATTTTTTTATTTTTAGTAATAATGCTATATATCTAACAACGTTAAACCCAATCACCTACTAAGCCCTAAGCTTTAAACTTATTTGAAAGTGATGAAAAGTAATAATAACATGTAAAAATCGAGAATTGGGCGTTCGGTTTTAACGTATCAGCCGCGTTGAAGCTTGCATTGATTTGAACTTAAAATGAATAGACTTACGTTCGTTAATATTAAAACACATTTCAACCTGCTCGGACTGAGTGCTCTTAGGGCCTTAATATTAATTTTCTTCTTCATACTTTTTTATCCAATCGGCAATTACATATCTTAACACCTAATATAATATTAGAACAGAATACTTATTGCTAAACGTAAAAAATATGGGAAATGACAGTTCGGCATCGATCAGGAGAAATGAATAGAATGACAATATCAAAAAGAAAACAAATAACGAAAAGTAATAATTTCGAACAAAAAAAACCCGACTTCAAACAGAAAACTAAGGTTCCTCTCGATTTATCTGGGATGTCATCATCAGATCCTGGTTACCTTATCATGGTACCACCCTTGGGATGTCTCCTTTCCAACAAAAAAAGAATCATTACAATCGGTTCATAAACGACGATGTTATCCGCGAACACACATAAAAAAAAGATATATACGGTCGAATTGGGAAACCTCCTCCTTTTTTGAAGTCGGTTAAAAATAGATAAAAAGATGACCTAACAGCTGGTTGAAAAAAAAACCAAAAAGATTGACTTTGTCACATGGATGACACTCAAAGCACGATTTCTGATACAATAAATGAGCTCATCATAATTTGCACATAATAAAAAATATGAAAATGTATGGGTAATCGATCGATAGCAGGCGATCGAGATAGCTATACTTGTAAATGAAGGAGCAGATAGCATCACAATACATTATTGTCGTGTGTCGTTTGCACAATGGACTAAAGATTTTAAAGTAATATTTTTTTAATCTTTGCTTATGGTGAGGTATTGATTGGAACAGTTGTCTTTACGTGTAAAGAGTAAATAAAATAACCACATTTTTTCAATGGTTTTTCGTTACAATCAAAAATAACAATGAAAGTATAAAAAATAATAACATTACTCACTTTGTATTATCATAACAAATATTGTTGTATATTTTTTTTAAATTCATACATCAAAATATTAGTCATAAGAGAGTTAAAGTAACGGTGTGGACCTATCTTTGGGTTTTTTATTTATCGAGCCAAAACCGCTCAATCGTGTTTCTAATAGCTTTTGACTTTAAGAGGAAACGCGGTCTAAAGAATAGGTATTTGAATAAAATGATGCTGTCTCCCTCCCCCAAACCTTTCCGTATACAGCAAAAAGGGAGAACTGCAGCGCAGACCGATAATAGGCACTAAAATTTACCAAAACATCATTTCGTAGTCCCCTATTTTCTCCTCCAAAACTTGAGCAAAAGCAATTTATTTTTTCATTTATAATTAAAAAAATGCTTTGCCTATGCCTCTTTTTCATTTTGTTTTTAATATGCGTATTATTTTTTTGGTGGGTATCTGAAAATTACGTTTCAATTGGGCAATTTTTTCAGCTTTGAAGGCTTCCTATTATTCCTATTATAAATAAAATATGCGGAAAAGCAAAACATAGGGGCATGCATGGGCATGGTATATACAGGTTTGATGGAAAAAACATTTTTGCCCTATTGTCATTAATTCATTATCCAGGGAGGAAACAGGTCACTACGTTTGTATGGAAAAAATGGCACCCGCGTTTCCTCATAAGGATCAACAATAACAGTATTTTTTTAACCTTGGGTTTTCTATCATTTAGGAGTAATTGACGTCAAAAATAACAAAAATCTGTAATATTACCGCGTTAAGTGAACTTGTACAGTATGTAAAGAGTATAGGTAATTCTATATATTTTTAACTGCAGCCGTGGCTTAATGGTTAGTCCATTAGCTTCACATCAGGAGGTCGCGGGTTCGATTCCCAGCAAAGCGTAACTTTGTAAGAGTCAGTTTTGTTGGTGGAAGGGCATTTTTTAGGCCTGACTGGCTAGCTAACACCATCATATCTAAGTCTTGCCGCCAAACATCAATGTTAACAGCTTTGATGTGTTCCAGCTTGAAGATAAGATAGTCAGTTCCCCGTTGCAATGGGGAATCTGGGTAAGCACGCTTCCTTCTTCGGCATCATCGTCACTTACCTACCATCAAATGAAACGATGCCAAGGGCTTACCAAATGTGGATAATAATAAAAAACGGCGACTTTTAAAGTAGTTACCTTTCGAAACCTATAAGAAATATAAGTACTATTATTAAACTACGTAAGAAATAAAACACAAGAAACTGAAGAAGCAATTAAAAAAAAAAAAGACCTACAGTACTCGCATATGATGTGTAACATGTGACAAAATACTTATGAAATTAATTAATTATCGGGTCGTACATTCACGGGCCGACCCTTCGAATAGTAGTATGTCATCTTTGCCTTTGCCATCACACTAGGCGGCATAGTTTACGACCTTAGTTTTCGAGAATTAAAAAACGTTCGCATTTCCTGTTACACATTTCCGTCCCATTTCACGAAATCACTCCCACAAATTTCAGGAAAGCGAGAGCAAAGATGTTACACATCAAAAACCCGTCAAGTGCGAGTCAAACTCGCGCACTAAGGGTTCCGTACCAAAAACGAATTTTCATCTACAGCGTCATCTATAGATAGATATAGGTAAAAGGAAACTTGTATCCGTTGTCGTGTTACTACGTAAATTAACTATCTAGAAGATACTACTAGATCCCCCTAGGAGTCACTTGTTTCTAAACAATCGAACTAATTTCACTTTTCATGTAAGAAGGGAAGGACTTTTAGATTTTCTCCTACATTTTCCTGTAATCTATGCATTTACCTCATATACTGTATTTTTTTCAAAATTTGAGGTCCAGGAGTTTCGGAGATAAGAAGGGGGGGGATGGTATTACCTATTTTCTTAAATAACTTAAAAACTATTTATCTTAAAATAACAAAAAAAAAATAGATTCTTACAATAAGCCCTTTCATTTGATATGTCACACGATACAGTTTGCAAAACTTTTTTTATATTATCTAAATTACCCCCCAAAAGTGGCCCCCATGTATTAAATTTATTTATTTACATAACATATTCGTCTGTGGGTCACGGACGAACATATGTGTACCAAATTTCACTTCAATCGGTCCGGTAGTTTGAGCAAATCGGCTGTGACAGACGGACGGACAGACACATAAGTGATCCTATAAGGGTTTCGTTTTTACCTATTGAGGTACGGAACCCTAAAAATAACAGATGAACACACAACTTATTCAAACTCATAGTGAAAATATTATCTTTTACCGACTAATTTAAGCCAGGAATATCTGCTAAGCTTTATCTGATCGGCACAGTAAATAAGTTGTAAAATAAATTAGTAAAATGCCTGCCGGACACAAAAATTTAATTATATGCCAAAACATTTGGTAAATGAGCAGTTCGTCTTCAAGGCTGGCAAAATGCCTGGGCATGGCGTAAACAATCTATTTCTGACGTGAAGTCAAGACGATCGCGGTTTCAAATTTAAATGGACCAATTTCTACCTGTGAGCAACCACCTGAAGCACAGTACTATAGTATGTAATCTTGTATGTCTGAAGCCAGAATCTTTATAATAAAATAAGATATCTCAAAAAACTCTTACTGTTAAAGAAGATGAATATCATTTTGTTATATTGCGATGATCGATCATAATGCTCGCACTTAAAATTTTTACCTTACATCTTAATCACAGTCACGCAGTCAAAAGTAGCCAGAATCTATATAATAAAGAAGATCTCATAAAACCATAATTGTTAAAGGTTTTCACGAAAAGAAGATGAATAGCATTTGATCATATTGCGATGATCGATCATAATACTCGTACTTAGCCAGTCGGCGGAGCCCCAATTTTTAATGTGAAATAAGGAGTGGTCTACTTCTTACTTCACAATTTACCGCATTTTGTTAATCATAAAAGTAACTCAGCTGAGCATACTCCCCCCGACGACTCGTTGGTGCGTCACCATAATACTAACTTTGTAAATTTTGTACTTTGATATAAATTTTTAAAGCAAATTCACAATGATGCAATACTAGACTTTGAAAGGAGCATGACTAAATTCGCCTCTAACTACTCTTCAAACGAAATGATCATCTAATTTTTTAGCGAGTAAATCATTTTGTGACGGCAAGAGCCTGCAAATATTGGTTTTGGCTTCAGCTTGTGAACATAACATGACAAATTTTTTGGACATTAAGTAACTAAAGGGGTGGACGACCGCATCCAGCTATGGAAGCGTGTTAATTTAAGAGGAAACGAGGGCGCAATTTTTTCCATACAAACGTAGTCCCCTGTTTCCTCCCTGGACAATGACAATAGAACAAAAATGTTATTTCCATCAAACCTATATCTACCATGGCCATGCCCCTATGTTTTGTTTTTTCCAATATTCTAATTATAATAGGAAGTAGGAGCCCTCAAAAACTGAAAAAATTGTACCAATAGAAACGTCATTTTTAGACACCCACCAAAAAAATTATTCGCATACTAACAATAAAATGAAAACATAGACGCATAGGTAAAGCGTTTTTTTTTTTTTTTAACTAATATTATAATGGCACAAGTTTTGGAGGAGGAAATAGGGGACTACGAAATGCTGTTTTGGTCAATTTTAATGCCGTCGTCATACTGTATACGGAGAGGTTTGGGTGAGGGAGACAGCAACATTTTATTCAAATACCTATTCTTTAGACCGCGTTTTCTCTTAAGGCAATGGCGAAAAATTAAACTGACAAGTGAGAGACCAAGAGTGTTGACGTCACTAATACGAAGATTAGGTACACTGCCCGACCGAAGATGCCTTTTGTTTGGGTCCATGATTGATTGCTGGCGTACTTACTAGTGATGCATCTATACGCCTTTTTGCCGATACGGTACCGATATCGATACTCTTGTAAAAATATCGGCGATACCGATACCAATACTCTTAGTCAATTTTATTTTCTGGATAGTTATTGTAGACGCTGAAGCGGTGTCTAATTCACTTGGATAGAATTTTATTTTCTGGACAGTTATTTTCGAAATTTCTAAATTATTCCTTAAAGCACTTTCGTGTTTTGAAATTGAAAGTATTTTGCAATTTATTTTATTTTATTTAACCGACTGTTTATAAAAATACTCATATGCGATCTAATTAATATCGATAAGTGATTTTGTATTTTATTTAGCACTAGCTGTTTCCCGCGGTTTCACCCGCGTGGACAACGTTTCTATGACTTTTCGAGGGTGCGCAGTGCGCGAGCCGCAAGCGGCTCGCGAGCGTGGTAAAAAGTAGCCTATGTCTGAATCTAGGTCCTAATCTGTCTACCTACCAAATTTCAGCCAAATCCGTTCAGTAGTTTTTGCGGGAAAGCGTAACAGACAGACAGAGTTACTTTCACATTTATAATATTAGTAGGGATGGGAAAGCCACAGTTCGTGCCTCGTTTACAAGGATATATACGCAAAAAGTCGCGTTTACATTACTTTTTTAAAGCGGGGGTTGAGCAGTAGTTGTATCGGCAATAAGAATATCGTCATGCCGATATGTCGGCAAACCCAAAATTTCGCCGATATATCGGTATCGGATGCATTCCTGGTACATTACTATTTTAAAGCGCGGGTTGAGTTCTAGTTGTATCGGCAATATTCCTGGTACATAACTTTTGAAAGCGCGGGTTGAGTTTTAGTTGTATCGGCAATAAAAATATCGCCCATGCCGATATATGGACAAACCCAAAATATCGACGATATATCGGTATCGGATGCATTTCTGGAACATTACTTTTTTGAAGCGCGGGTTGAGTTCTAGTTGTATCGGCAATAAAAATATCGCCCATGCCGATATATTGGCAAACCCAAAATACATATAGCCGATATATCGGTAATCGGTATCGGTATCGGATGCATTCCTGGTACATTACTTTTTTAAGCGCGGGTTGAATTCTAATTGTATCGGCAATACAAATATTGCCCATGCCGATATATGGGCAAAACCAAAATATCGCCGATATATCGGTATCGGTATCGGATACATCCCTCAAAACCAAAATATCGCCGATATATCGGTATCGGTATCGGATACATCCCTGGTACTTACCTTCGCCTTGCCGAATATATCACCCGTTTGGATGCCATTGGCTTACCTGTAACACAAGAAGACATCGTTAAAAATAATCGCCAAAAAGATTTTAAATACAAAACGTATATTTCTTTTAAGATCAGTACTAATGAGCAGAGCGTGAAAGACCAACAGCAGTAAACAGAAAATTTTCCTAAGCAACTCTGAGTGGACTCGACTCGGCAGACACGAGTCTACAAAGTGTATAATAATCAAACATCAACACTAGTATAGAATTGTGACACGTGATTAGTTATAAAGACAATTGGGGCTAAATCATGGAGTCGGTAAACTTCCTTTGAACTACACAGGCGATTTGCCAAACATTTGGAATCGATGCAATATGAATATCATGGTGGACTGTAAACTACTAAATGTATCATCATATCAGCCGAAGGACGTCAACTGCTGGACATAGGCCCCCCAAGGATTTCCACCGCGACCGGTTCTGCGCTGCCCGCATCCAGCGGCTTCTCGCGACCTTCACCAGTTCATCGGTCCATCGAGTGGGAGGCCTGCCTACGCTACGCTTTCCGGTGCGGTACTAAATGTATAGGGTCATAGTTCTTCAAATCATTTTTCACAAGTTAATTTACTATAAAATCATTTACAGAAAATGATGCAAAATAATATATAATTAGTAGCTGTTTCCCGCGGCTTCGCCCGCTCAGATCCCGGTGAAAAATTTTCTATACCTACTCACAGAACTACACAGAAAATTACATGGAAATCCGTCCAGCCGTTTCGGAGGAGTATGGCAACTAACACTGTGACACGAGAATTTTATACACATAATAATATAGATATTGGTGTAGGACCCGCTGACTGTGGGTTCTACTTAGTATTATGAATAACCAATAATTGAATATCTCAAAAACGTATTGGACCCTCCATACAAAAAGCACTAAAGTGGTCGATCGGCTGATTGATTTGTATGAAGTCTAGTATTTTTTGGGATTTCAGAAAAGTCGTAGAACAAAAGTTGTTCTGTAAATCCCCAGATAACGGGACCTTCACCAATTATTTCAAATTATATGTTTTGGTCCTGTATATAATTATGTATATGTTTTGGTTGTATCATTACAATAGTTGTATCATTTTTAGTTAAAACTAAAAAAATAATCACCGTATCTTCGTCATATTATCTATATAGTCATATTATTATAAAATTAAACGTGATCAACTCAAAAACTACCTAACTATACATTCCTGCCGCTTGCGTCTCGCGCACCGCAGCCCCTCTAGCTCCTAATAAAACCAAATCTTTCAGGATATCAATCATCATCATATCAGCTGGAAGATGTTCACTGCTGGACCAAGGCCTCCCTCAAGGATTCTCACAACGAGGTCACCTGGTCGTCGGTCTACCAAGTGGGAGGCTACGCTACATATTCCTCTGCGCGGTCGCCACTCGAGAACTTTATTGACCCAACGGCCATCTGTGCTACAATATAGCATATATTAATAATGTAATGCATTTAACCGCCTCCGTGGCGTAATGGTTAGTCCATTTGCTTCACTCCAGGAGGTCGCGGGTTCGATTCCCGGTGGGGTCAACTAGTGAGACTCGGTTTGGTTGGCGGTAGGGCATTATCTAAGCCCGCATGGCTAGCTACCACCATCTTATCTAAGTCTTGCCGTCAAATATCTGTGTTAACAACATTGATGTGTTCCGGCTTGAAGATAAGATAGCCAGATCCCCATTGCGTTAGGGAATCTTGGTACACGCGCTTCTATCTTCAGCGTCATCGTCACTTACCATCAGGTGAGATGATGACAAGGGCTTACCAATTGAGAATAAAATAATAATAATGTAACTAATTACGATAACCGCACCAACAAACCGCAAAGCATACTATTATAATTCCCATAGCGTTATTCCTTTGTTTTCTTTCCGTTGTTCACCGTAGCAACGCGAGTACCAACCATAGTTGCATTACATAGTGCACCGATCTCACTTTGTTATACAACAACGGCGCATGCGCGATCGGCGTCGCCTGCAACATCACGTTGTGAACCACGAGGGTACGTAAGTACCACCAGCTCACTTTATCATTCAGCGGAAGTCGATGTTAATTTTAATAAATTGTGTTGTCTTGATTACTACTAGGTGTATGATTCTATTCCGAGCTGTTCCTCGTCATCATCATCGTATCAGCAGAGAGACGTCCACTGCTGGACAAATACTGAATTTTAATAAATTCTGTTGTCTTGAGTACTACTAGGTGTATGATTCTATTCCTAGCTGTTCATCATCATCATCCTGGACAAATACTGAATTTTAATAAATTGTGTTGTCTTGATTACTACTAGGTGTATGATTCTATTCCTAGCTGTTCATCATCATCATCCTGGACAAATACTGAATTTTAATAAATTGTGTTGTCTTGAGTACTACTAGGTGTATGATTCTATTCCTAGCTGTTCATCATCATCATATCAGCAGAAATAAATCCACTGCTGGACAAATACCTCCCCTAAGGATTTTCACGACGACCGGTCCTGCGCTGCCCGCATCCAGCAGCTTCGCGCAACCTTCACCAGGGCGTCGGTCCAGCGAGTGGTAGATCTACCTACGCTACGTCTTGCGGTGCGTAGTCGCCCGCCACTCCAGAACTTTACTACCCCAATGGCCATTTGTTCTACAAGCTCCTAGCTGTTAAATAGGTATATTTAAATGTGTCATCAAAATAAAAGGTCCAGTGAAGCAGATCAAAATCAAGTGTAGATATATACCAATTATGTGTCAAATCAAAATCATATTAAAGCTTTACGATGCCACAATCCGAGCAGGTTGATACGTGTTAAAATAATATCGAACGTAAGTTTATTTATATTAAGTTCAAATCAATGCGGGCTTCAACGCGGCTGTTACGTTGTAACAGAAAGCCCAATTCTCCATTTTTACATGTTGTTATTACTTTTCTATACTTTCAAATAAGTTATAAAAAAAGTGTTCAATTAAAATGAAAGGTCTTAAAGTCACCCAAATTTGTGTGTTGGTTTCATTCAACAGTGACCATATTTTTCCGAGAAATTTTGCTATTAATGCCAAAAACAGGGTCTACAGTATATTTTTTTAAATCAAAAGTGGTACATAGTGATGGCTTTACGCAGTCTTTTAATAATTTGAATTGAATATTGTCATTTGACCTATCTTAAGGCTTTAAATTAATCCTCCGAATCTACTGGAACAATCCGGCGTTTGTATGTATAAATGTTTGTTCGACGATAAACGGAGTATCGTTGAGCCGCTTGTGGCTCGCGTATCGTGCACTCTCGATTACAGTCATAAAAACGATATCTACTCTACGTGGGCAGAAGCTAAATAAAATAACAAATGTGATGTGCACGTAGCACAACCTAATATTTGCTAACCTATTACGAACAATAATGTGTGTTTTAGACAGGCAGTATACTCGTATATACCGACACTCGGTCATAGTGATCACTAGCCATTTTGCTAAAAAAAACTGTTGACTTTCGTGTAGGCTGTGAAACACGTGATATTTGAACAACAATTATTACTGTTTATACATGGAAGCATGAAATTTTGAGCCGTTCGCAAATATTCCAAGGTATGCTTATACAATTTATTACATACTTACTAATATTAAAAATGGAATATTTACAGTTGCTCATCGAACAACTAATCACCTATCAATTATATACATCATTTATTTCATTATATCAGCCGAAAAACGTTCACTGCTGGACAAAGGCCTCCATTTTGGTAAAAAAATCTGTTGACTTTCGTGTAGGCTGTGAAACACGTGATATTTGAACAACAATTATTACTGTTTATACATGGTAGCATAAAATTTTGAGCCGTTCGCAAATATTCCAAGGTATGCTTAATATTAATAATATTTACAGTTGCTCATCGAACAACTAATCACCTATCCATTATATTTATCATTTATTTCATCTTCATATCAGCCGAAAAACGTCCACTGCTGGACAAAGGCCTCCCCCAAGGATCTCCACGACGACCGGTCCATCTTTACCAGTTCGTCGGTCCACCGCATGGGAGGCCTGCCTACGTTAAGTTTTCCGATGCGCGGTCGCCACTCGAGAACTTTACTGCCCCAACTCGTCAACCTGTTCTACGAGCTATGTGACCTGCCCACTGCCACTTCAGTTTAGCGATTCCGTGTTTTTATTTATGACGATCATATAAAAAAAAATTGAGATTGCACATAAAATTATCTATCCTTCTCAACTGGACGAGATTTGAGCGAGCGAAGCGAGCGATAATAGGTTCGGTTAGGTTAGATTGATTACACCGTTAAGGAGCTTCGCAAAGCGAAGTTCCCCATCCTGGGTGGCGGATCTGACTTACGAAATAATAAAACAGTTTTACCAAGTAACTAGTATCTCATCTGTGGTTTTACTTAAACCAGATAAACGCTATACTTGTAGGTAAATAGTGGTGCGCCGCGAACACTTATTGTTGCTTAATTAATTATATTTTGAGGTAAGTATTTTGCTGTGCACTCAGTAACTTTGATGGGAATTGGAATTTTTTTAATAAACAAAAAGTAGTTTTTTTTGATTTGCGTTTAAATACACCCGTTAATAATTTGAGTGTGTTTGTTTATACTTGTTTCATGTCAAAGGTGCCGCCTCAGAGCGGCACCTTTGTCAAAGTGTTTGTCGGGAGCCATTAAAGGTGCGGTTAAATGAGCGAACGAACTATAGTTTCTACGGCATGGTAGAATAAAGGCGTTACTTACATCACCAAATCTTAAGATTACCTAACTCGTATAGACATATTGGTATAAATTATATAATTGTGTAACTAAAATTAAGGTCCCACATTTCCATTCATCCGAACATTCAGAGCGCAACCAAGCCGCAATGGAGACGCTAAGATTTCGGAAAATCATTCCGAATGACAACCAACTTCCCTGTTTCGAGTTTCCTGTGCAATTGATTTCATTGTATGTGCGAAGTAACTATTTAGTAATCTGTGAAGTAACTATTTAGTAATCTGTGGTATGTGTCTGTTTCTCAGTACTGTTTATGTTTAGTGACGACTCACCCTGGACACTTCGTACAACGGGCCAGAAATGACATTACAAAAAAGGAATGACGGAACAAACAAAATGGCGGCGAAATCCTATACGTTCGACAACCAAACTGTATCAATCTGGGTGACGAGGGGATGAGGTGGCAATCTAGAGACCGGCAGGGAGTGTCCATACTGTATGTTAGTACTAATTATATACTTTGGTGACAATGTCATTACCTGACATACAATAATAGTAGTTTGGAAACTAACAAAGGCTGTAAAAACGGGACCCTATTACTGAGACTTCGCTGTCCATCTGTCTGTCTGTCTGTCACCAGGCTGTATTTCATGAACCGTGATAGCTAGAGACAGATGATGTATTTCTGTTGCCGCTATAACAACAAATACTAAAAAACAGAATAAAATAAATATTTAAGGGGACTCTCATACAACAAACGTGATTTTTTTGCTCGTTTTTACTCGATATTGATAAAAGCAACAAGAAGACGCTTGAAATATTCACATAATATTGAGTTGTATTATTTACTTTAAAAATAAATAATTAAAATAAAATTAATATGTAAGGGGGGCTTCCATACAACAAACGTGATTTTTATAGACAATGGTAGGGAACCCTTCGTGCGCGAGTCTGACTCGCACTTGGCCGGTTTTTTTCTTATGTCAGATGATACACATCATATGCGACTACTGTAACGTTCGCTCGTTTTTTTATCCGACGACTGCCCAAGAAGGAGGTTGTTTTTTTTTAGTGTCTGTATGTAAGTCTGTTTCTTTAGCTAAACTTAATGTAACCTAAACAATAGATTTTGCAGTGCGAGTTGTCGTTAGATTCGCCATGTCAACATTTTACCCGATCGACCCTACTTAAAAGGAGTGTAATTATTATTATTATTCATTTATTTTCAGGCAACTTAGTACTAAAGTACAGGCCCATCAAAATTATCGGAAACTATTTTAACTGGTGCTTCTACCCATGAAACTGAACAACTTTCCCCATGAAACCCAGTCAAATCTCAAAAAAAGATTGAACTTCCCATACTAAGTTGGCTGATCAGCTGATCGAGTTAGTATGGGAGAGCCATTTTTTTTGCGATTTGACTATGGGTCCCATGAGGAAAGTTGTTCAGTTTCATGAGTAGAAGCACCAGTTGAAATAGTTTCAGCTAATTTTGTTACACCTTATATAAGGATAGTAATGATTTTATGCAATAGGATATGGTTAGGTTATTAGATGGTAGATGTCTGATAAAATTACAAGTACATAAATGTATGTTTGTTCGTTCTCTGGGTTCGTTATGATCTAGAATTCTACATCTAATTCACAATTCACTACGGCGCAGCTGTCTGCTCCTAGGCATATTAACCTATAAATTTATCTAACCCGGCAGTATTTATGCACACTATCATAGAAACATTTAAAGCCCTTAGGCTTACTGCTATAATCTGATTAAAATGTGTACTACAGTTACTCAAGTGTTGTTCAATGGCTATGATTATAGATACTACAACTCATCTTTAGGCACGGCGCTATGTGTGCGTGCACTTGTAACTATGTAGCTTTTATTTGTGTTTCTCGTACACTTTCCACTAGTCTGTCACTTTCCGGAACTCAAAAAAAAAAACCAATTCCCTCGTATCTGTCGACCTACCGGGATCCGGAAAAATTACGGCGGGTCAATTTAGCGTGCGTGCACTTGTAAGTATATAACTCTTTTATTTGTGTGTTTCTCATACACTTTCCACTAGTCTGCCGCGTTCCGGAACCCGAAAAAAAAACAAATTCCCTAGTATCCGTCGACCTACCGAGAGCCGCAAAAATTACGGAGCCGGCAGGTTAAATTAAGAGCCGTTTGTAGGCCCGATTTAGAATGCATACCGACATGTATGGGAGTGAAGCAGACTACCTCTGTGACTAATCCTTTGCCACACTGACAATATTATAAAATATTCCGAGAAACTTCATGGGTAAGATATCCAAAACGAACACTACCAGATTTTCTTCCAAACTGCAACGACTCCGTAACGTACAAGTATAAGCATCTAGTTATCATCATTAGTTCAATTCAGCACAAAATGACCATATTATGTTTTCTAACTGCGAAAAACCTATTATTAGTCACCTAATGAAGAAACTTTTCTATGCTATCTTTTTTCAAGACTGATGGTTTTCCTTAAATAAATAATCACATCAGCTCATATATACGTCCCCACCGAGGGGCTCGAGCCTACCCTGAATTAGGCGATCGGGCCTTTAGTCGATCACGCGGGCCCAGTGCGGGTTGGTCAACTTCACACACAACCTTCGAGTTTCTTCGCAGATGTGTGCAGGTTTCCTCACGATGTTTTTCCTTCACCGTAAGAGCGTCGGATAAACGTAACGAGATCGAAATTAAACACATAGGTACGTGGCAGGACTCGAACTACGACCACCCGGATAGAAAGTAGCGGTCCTTGCCGTTGCGCCACCGACGCTTAAATAAATAAATTTAACAATAATAGTGAGCAAGTCAATGATTCCAAGATGAGACAATTGATATGGCAGGCGTCACGTAGTCTCATCAATATCCCAGCAACCTGTCCGACAATAATTACCCCCCCCCCCCCCTATAACCCGGCATAGTTCCCACCTTTTCTGCAATAGTCCTTGCACCGGGCGGGTGCTCTTTGGGTGAATCTCTAAGTTACAGGCAGAGACGGCACCCTACGCTAGGTGTACACATCAACACATTATAATATCTCAAAGGGGCCTCTGCGTGTTGGATCTGTATCCCCACGTACGCCTTCCAAAGGACTGGCATTTTAAAAAGCCGACATTAACAAAGCTGAGAAACATAACAATAATCTAATAGCATACCACAGCTAAGTCCATA
Organism: Coleophora flavipennella; assembly: GCA_947284805.1. NCBI lineage: Eukaryota > Metazoa > Arthropoda > Insecta > Lepidoptera > Coleophoridae > Coleophora > Coleophora flavipennella. Next base: position 13,091,388 of record OX369256.1, on the reverse strand, counting down.
AGGTCCATTTGTCCTTAACTCAAGTATAAAGCAGCAAGATCAGCAAGTTACACCAGAGCGGATTCTCTTATCTGCGGTTACACCCGGGGCATTGTTTGCTAAGATCCCCGTAACGGGTGCTGCCACAGCATCAGATATGAAAACCACTGACAGCTGATAACGGTATACAGACAGCGTTTCCTAGTGCACTAACTTGACTTTATAATGCTTGCTTGGGAGGATCGGGTGATAATGTGGTTGGTTGGGGAAAGGTACGGAAAAACAGGTTGATCGAGTGTGAAGGAAAACGCTATAAGTGTAGCCTATCAGATTTATAAACAAGTGAAGATCAACTTTATTTTTAAAGTTCCGTAGCAGATACCGGGACCACGCCAGAGGGAGGGCTATGTCCAGCTGTGGACGTCCTTCGGCTATGATGGTGATGACCATCATCACATCAGCCAAGAGACAACCAGGACAACTAGGACGACGAGGACAATCACTGCTAGACACAGGCCTCCCCTAAGGATTTCCACGACGACCGGTTCTGCACTACCCGCATCCAGCAGCTTCCCGCCACCTTCACCAGGTCATCAGTCCACCGAGTGGGAGGCCTGCCTACGCTACGTTTTCCGGTGCGCGGTCGCCGCTCGAGAACTTTCCTGTCGCAACGGCCATCAGCTTTGTGCCCCGCCCACTGCCACTTAAGTTTAGCAATTCTGAGAGGTATGTCGTTACTTTCGTCCTTACGAAGTAGTATATTAGGTCTTAATAAAGGCACACTTGTTTGGCCATTGCTATTCGCGGCTTGGGTCAATGTTAACATGGCCTGTAATTAAAACGTGTCGTTGTATACTAAGTAGTGGTCAGATGGCCAGCGAGTGTCAATCATAATCGCATTTAAGACCCCTTTCAAAGAAGTTTAAGTACCTATATGATCTTAATAATCTTTGGACTAGCCAAGATCCCTAACGCAATGGGGAACTGGCGGACGGTCGTATCTTCATACCGGAACACACCATTACTGGTTAACGTTGATGTTTGTCGGCAAGGCTTAGTTCATCATCATGATCATATCAGTCGAAAGACGTCCGCTGCTGGACAAAGGCAACACCTCCTGGTGAAGGTGGCGGGAAGCCGCTGGATGCGGGCAGCGCAGGACCGGTCATTGTGGAAATCCTTGGGGGAGGCTTTTGTCCAGCAGTGGAAGACGAAAATTCAATAATGCGTACAGTAAATTTTAAGTAAGGTATAAGTAGACAATAAGTAAGTAGGTATAAGTGTGAAGTCGACTAACCCGGGCCCGCGTAATCGCCTAAGGCCCGATCGCCCTAATTCAGAGTAGGCTCCGAGCCCCTCGGTGGGGACGTATATAAGCTGATATGACGATAAGTAGAGAAACATCTAGAACCGATTGCAGCAGCGTGACTTTCGTGGTTGCGTCGAACACGTAGGTTGACTGACCATAAGCGAGGTCGTTACCTGGATGTGTCTGATTTTGGCATTCATTTCGACCGTTTCCGTGTCTCACAAGGCACGTTAATCCGTTGGTGTCGGTCACTATCACTAGATGGCAGTCGTTAAACCCCCAGTTCCCTACCAACTCCACCAATCCGAACTTGGCCTGCATCTGTGTAGTACCTATAGCAAAGTATACATATAAGTAATAACACGCTCCCTGCTGCTCTCTAGATTCCGACCTCACCCCCTCGTCAACAAGATTGATATAGATTGGTTCTCGAACGTATAGGATTTCGCCGTGATTTTGTTTGCTCCTTCATTTGTTTTTACAAATGTCATTTCACGACCGTTGTATGCAGTGTCCTGGGTGTGCCTATGGTAAACTTTTTCAATTTCGGGAATAGGGTCTAATCAATAGATCCCGTGCTTCATGGGAACATAAAATGGAACCTCACAGAAGTCACCAAAGCCGTAATAAGTTTGAAGTTTAATTTCCCGCCTTCAACCTTTACACACACAGTCACTGTAGTGAGATTTATAGTGACCGCATTTCCGGACGAGGATTTCAAACAAAGAGATGGCGTCCAGCATTTGAAGGCATGAAACGAAGTTTTAAACAGATATTTTACTATCTATGTTTATCTATTCTTAGCCCTAACTTTAATGGACGACTGAACTAATGTGGCTAAAACTCGTCGTTAAATACAAACTATTTAATTTCCCGCCTTCAACCTTTACACACACACTGCAGTGAGATTTATAGAGACCACATTTCCGGACGAGCATTTCAAACAAAGGAGACGGCGTCCAGCATTTGAAGACACGAAACACAGTTTCTCACAGATATTTTACTATCTTTGTCTTCAACTTTTCTTAACCCTTACTTTAATGGACGACGTAACTGATGTGGCCAAAACTCGTCGTTAAATACAAACTATTTAATTTCCCGCCTTCAACCTTTACACACACACTGCAGTGAGATTTATAGAGACCGCGTTTCCGGACGAGCATTTTAAACAAAGGAGATGGCGTCCAGCATTTGAAGGCACGAAACGAAGTTTTACACAGATATTTTACTATCTCTGTCTTCAAATTTCCTTAACCCTTACTTTAATGGACGACTGAACTAACGTGGCTAAAACTCGTCGTTAAATAAAAACTGTGGACGAGTGCGAATGTGTGATAGGTTGTGTGTGAAGTCAACCAACTCTATCGATAGCCTTAACTCAGGGTAGGTTTGAGCCTCTCGGTGGGGACGTATATGAGCTGATATGATGATGATGATGATGATGATGATGTACGAGTAGAAGTTTCCAAAGTTACACAATTGGTCAGTGGTGAAGCCCTAGAATAGTACCCTCGTCCAGTCTCTTCCCGAGGGTGTCGTAAGAGGCGACTAAGGGAACAAACCGGAGGGCAGCAACGGTCCTTTCCGCGCACTGTGCCACACTGCAAATTGCGATCACCTCCCCCCCCTCCCGCAACTCTGGGTAAGCCTATACCGAAGTAACTAGTATCTTATCTGTGCCTATACATCCAGCAGTGGACATCACTGAGTCGTTTTTCAGTGGGATTTGCGTGGTCGGGTCGATCACGCAGGTCAACTGATCAAAAGCAAGGTTATTATCCACGGAGTACACTTTGAGTATGGCTGGGCTATAGCAAATAACTTTCAACCTTATCGACTGAAGTTTTCTTTTGAAGCGTTCATTTTCACACAGGATATGCTCGGCAAACTCATTACTCTTGCTTGATATTAAGACACTAAACGCTCAGGACAATGCCACGCGCAGTTTTGAAATACACTTTTGGCAAAGAATAAAGAATAAAATTATTATTTTGCAACGAAAACCGAACGCATTGAACCGAAGACGAGCTAAGGACGAAAGTGCAGTGACATTTTGCCTATCTGAATACTAGAGGCTACGAGACAGATTAAATAACGATCGTCTGGAATTGTACTTTAGTAAAAAAATAAACTATGTAAAGTTGTAAATAAATTAGCAGTCTGAGCGTTATATATAATACAATAAATAAGTATTTTTAAGTAAGATCACAATTAACCATAAGCCGGCCAAGTGCGAGTTTGAAATCGCACACGAAGGGTTCCGTAACATCGTACAAGATAAAAAAAAGTCAAAAAATCACGTTGCTTGTATTGGGGCCCCTAATATTTATTATTTATTGTTATAGCGGCAATAGAAATACACATTCAGTGGAAATTTAAACTGTCTACCTATTAGGGCTCATGAAATACTGATGCCCTTTGACAGACAGACGGACGGACAGCAGGGGCTAAGTAATAGGGTCCCGTTGGCGGAATTTAACGGACAATGCAGTCCGGGCAGTAGAGTATCGGCCCGGTAAAAAATAATTTAAGTCTAAAAATCTACTTGCTATGAAGAAGAAGTGTAGAGCCAGTTAGATTTACATTTATAAGGTCGTATGTAGCTCGACCTTCATATACAACTAGAATTAGATGTGCCATTTTCCTCAAGATCTTTTCCTTCACCGTTAAAGCAATCGGTAAGTAAAATTTTGAAAAACTCTTGTTACATTGGCCGCGCGGATTCGAACCAGGGACCTCTGGTTAGGAGGAAGGACCAAATCGTTAAAGTTGAGCCACCAGAGATGCTTTTATTGTGATTTCAGGGGTTATCAGTCTCATCATCATCATCATCTAATTTACAAGCAATACTCTTGTGTGTGGAGTAATCGCCAATTCTTCCTACACTCAGCCATCATCTAGGTCTTGATACGACACGACAGCAGCCTTTTCCTTTATTGGCTCTGTTTAGTTCCGCCTCGGTCTTCTTCTCTCTGTATCTTCCTTCTATGATAGTCATCCCATCAGCTCATATGTACGTCCCCACCGAGGGGCTCGAGCCTACCCTGAATTAGGGCGATCGGACCTTAGTCGACCACGCGGGCCCAGTGCGGGTTGGTCAACTTCACACCTTCGAGTTTCTTCGCAGGCGTGTGCAGGTTTCCTCACGATGTTTTCCTTCACCGTAAGAGCGTGATCCAAATTTGAAATCACATTGGTACGTGGCAGGACTCGAACCACGACCTCCCGGATAGGAGGTAACGGACCTTGCCGTTGCGCCACCAACGCTCTCTATGATCGCCTATGATAGTATTTAATCATTTATCAATATTCTCAAGAAGCCTGTTACAAATGATATAAGTCCATACCTACAAAATATTCGTTAACACAAAATCCAAATTTTAACACACAGCGCGCATAAGTCGTCAACCCGGAGCGTGTCAATTCTTGGCATTTACGGCAGGTTTAATTTTGGCACTGCTCGAGTCGAGTCACACCTATGTTTGTGACTAATTTAAAGTCGAAATGGTTGACATCTGAACACATTCACATCCACATTTCCCCTTTCTAATTTGCATTAGTATCATATCAGCTCATATACGTCCCCACCGAGGGGCTCGAGCCTACCCTGAATTAGGGTGATCAGGCCTTAGTCGACCACGCGGGCCCAGTGCGAGTTGGTCCGCAGGCGTGTGCAGGGTTTCCTTGCGATGTTTTTTACTTCACCGTAAGAGCGTCAGATAAACGTACATATGAAATCTAAATTTGTAATCACATTGGTACGTGGCAGGATTCGAACCACGCCCTTAGGCCCTAGCCGTTACGCCACCGACGCTCACATTTGCATTAGAATAACTACACGAATTCTTTAAAAACCCGACTGCCTATAGATAAACATAACACCTCTTTTTTTGCCAGTCGTGTGAAAATGTATCCTATGTCACTCACGGGATCAAGACGAATCTAAACACAACTCACACTCCAAAATCCATCAAGTCGTTTAGGCTACAGAGCGTGGCACAGAAATAACTCTACATACATACACACATAACCTCCTTCTGGTGCAGTCGGCTAAAAACATTTTTTTTTTTTTTTGCACTAGGCTATCTCTTTTTTGTTTTGTATCATGTAGTTACATTACCTAGCCATTAGAAAACAATAATTTTGAACTGTATTTAGGTAGAATATAAATACAAATAAAAAAAAATCAAATTAATCGAGTTTTATTTAATTTTTTTGACATAAAAGAAATCTAAAAAAAATATAATCAAAAAGGAAATTTAATCAGCTCACTAGATCAGTAATTAGTTTTTATAGGTTTTATACAAAAATACTGAGAAAACCTCCGAAATCCGCAGCGCGGCCGACCCCCGCTAGTTCAGAGCGGAAGTACTTATCGTATGGACGCCGTCGGGAGCTGTGAACTGGTCGCTGGAAGGGTTAATAAGTGACCGCGTTATGGAGTAAATGGGCTGCAGTAACAACAGTAACAGCTGCATACAACTCGAGGTCATTTAATAAGATCTAAGCTGAAACAAGGTTGATTTGTCCGGACAAGTTGTTTTTGCACGTAGCGATTAGGTTGCAAATGATTCCTTACTAACGTAAATCCAAAAGTGAGTCTGTCTGTCTGATTGTTACTCTTTCACGCTAAACCAACTGAATCAATTTTGCCCTTTTAGGAACACCGTGAGAAATTGATAATATTAATTAATATCATTTCATCATCATCATCATATCAGCCGACGGACGTCCACTGCTGATCATAGGCCTCCCCCAAGGATTTCCATGACGACCGGTTCTGCACTGCCCGTTCACCAGGTCATCGGTCCACCGAGTGGGAGGCCTACCTACGCTACGTTTTCCGGTGCGCGGTCGCCACTCGAGAACTTTACTGCCTCAACGGCCATCTGTTCTACGAGCTATGTATGTGCCCCGCCCACTGCCACTTAAGTTTAGCAATTCTGAGAGCTATATTGGTTACTTTGGTTCTCATATCATTGAATGTATTCAAATTAATTTAAGTACAACAAGAAAATTCCACGCGACCTTTTCGTTCAGACAACATACAAGGTTTCACTAAAATCAAACCGGAAACCATTGTAAGGTCCAGTTTTCAGTTTATTTATTCTTACTAATATTATAAATGTGAAAATGTGCTATGTTTATTTGGTACCTTATCTATCACGATTCAACACCATCTTGATGAATTAGTGCATGCGGGGTGTCACGGGGAAGGACATAGGCTACTTTTTATCCCGTGAAAATAGCATAGTCCTGTGTTCCTGAGGGAACTGAAAAAAAATATCATTTTTGGTTCATTTCTTTAACATCGCAACGGAACAATGCATTGTTGTGATTTTTTGCACAGAGATGGTTGAAGGAGTGGGTAATGACATAGACTGTTAATCAGAATACCCCAGTCTGGGATAGGGATCTGGAGAAAAGTAATGTCCACGCTCGCGGGCCGCTTCATAAAGGGACAGTCATAAAAACGACTCCCACATGGGCGAAGCCGCGGGCAAAAGCTAGTTCATAATATAAACTATAAACTGAATGAGTCTGTGGTTTATTTTTGCAGATCGGAACAACTCAATTTGCGTTATTTGTGGTAATAACAAGCACGACCACAGATAGTTAAAGCTGTTTCCGTTGAATCGAGTAATCTCAGAGCATGATTGAAAGGCAATGGTAACTATTTCATCATATCTGCTCATATACGTCCCCACCGAGGGGCTCGAGCCAACTCTGAATTGAGGCGATCGGGCGTTAGTCGACCATGCGGGCCCAGTGCGGGTTGGTCGACTTCACACACAGGAGTTTCTTCGCAGGTGTGCGCAGGTTTCCTCGCGACGTTTTCCTTCACCGTAAGTATCAAAACCCGGCACCACCTTTTGCAATACTCCAAATTGTAAAAAAAAATATTTTCTCGCGGCAAAACTTTTAGTTCTTTGGACCTGCTGCTATGTTATACGTATGAGTGACATACATAAAACCCTCTCCCCCCTCCCCTCCAGCGGGGCACCTCAGCCCTTCCTCCCCTTGCCCTTTTACAGAGTTTTCTTAGTTTTCAGGAAAACTGTGCAAACTAGGACAAAACAGTTAAGGAGTAAATTATTTATTTTTAAATTCTCTACACATAACAACTAACAATAGAAAGTAGAAGAGGAAATATGCTGGGACACCTAGTACGACACGACAGTCTACTGAGACCAATCGTAGAAAGAAAGATAGAGTATAAAATTATAAGAAGGAAGGAGAAGTAGAGGAAGGCCAGAAGTTGCTGTCGTGTCGTATCGGGAGGTAAAGACGTTGGCAGAGGACAGAAAAAAAATGAGATTGGTCCACCGACAAGAGCATTAACTCTTAAATTTGAAGAAGAAGCAGAAGAACAACTAACATTCATTTTGATACGAGCTATATTTTCCAAGCTATACAGTGCGTCAATGTTGACCAAAACTCTACTTAATAAAAAAAACGGCCAAGTGCGAGTCGGACGTGCGCTGAGGGTCCCGAACTGAATGAAAGAAAATATTTTTTTTGAACCGAACGTGGTGGTATGCAAATACAAATAAAAATACAAATATTCTTTATTTGCCATTAAACAAGGTACAAAATTGATGTTAGTTTAAAGACCGTAGACTCTCTTGTTTAGCCATATTATGTTATAGCATGCAAATTTATAACTATGACACCCTATGTGCGTGAGTCCAACTCACACTTGACCGGTGTGTATTTTATGGTTTGTATTATTAATTATTTTTAACGCCTAAAAAAAAGGAGGAGTTTCCTCAATTCAACCGTATATTTTTTTATGTGTGTTCGCGGATAACTTCGTCGTTAATGAACTGATTTTAATGATTCTTTATTTGTTGGAAAGGAGAAATGTAAGGGTGGTACCATGATAAGGAAACCAGGATCTGATGATGGCATCCCAGAGAAAGCGACGGAAACCTTGCTTTCTTGTTTGAAGTCGCCTTTTTTTGTTAAAAATTATAATATAGAGATTGCACTATAATCACAACCCTAAGTTTGACGCTTGTATGAATTACCGTTTACTATACAATATTAAAAAAAACCTAAAAAAGAACCGTATATTAGATGTTTAAGTTTTTAATAAAAGTAGATTTTTGGTATTTTTTTTTTACCTAATTTTTTTCTCCAGTTCTGGAGTCCCCTTGGTCCACTATAACAACGTGACAGCGGCTATAAGTGGTAACCACAAATACACGCTTCGAAGCCTCCAGAAACCTTCTTCCCAACGCAAAATCTTCTTTCCCGCTTTGCAGGAGGACTCAATTTTGCGGTTAGATGTATGTTGCTGACGTCATCAGAGTCCTTGCACGGTCGGATGCGCGGACGCATCCCGTGGCCACACCCCGGACACTCCATACAAACGAGCGAGAAATGATATACATATATATAACTGACGTATCTATAGGCAAGAATGCAGGTAGGGTTGAATCACACCGGCGGTATTGATCACGAAATGTTTGTTAGTTATTTACTGAATGCAACAGTGTGAATACTAAACTCTTTTTTTTTATACTTTTCGTTGTAAACAAACACCGCTCGAACAAAAAACACCACTTTCCGAATACACCATACACATTATGAGACTAAAAAACATTGTAAATGGTAACTGCGATTTGGACGTATGAATTAACACTGAAAACTGCTATTATTTTGTACATCTTTAAACACTTTTTCCATAAAATTGCGAAATTGATAAAGGATTTTGTCACAGATTAAAAATCAACATGATAGTTTTGTTTCTTTGGTGTAGAGATGGGACGAAGTGAATGACTGAATGAATGATTTTGAACTGTTGTTGCGAGGTAAAAATTGGGTCATATTTGATAATTTCTGGCTCAACTGTACAATAGGTTAGGAAACCAGCGGTTTTTAAGTTATGAATTTTTAAAAATTGTATTTTAGGTACTCTTTGGTCTTTGGGAAGCACTTTAGAACATGCAACACCACAAAAAGGGGGGATTTGGAGGGGAAGGGGCGGGGGGGTTAGGGGACTCAATGGAGTCACTCCCCCCCGCGGAGCCCCCTTTTTTGAGAAAATGAATTTTGAAATTGGGATTTGTGAGGTAGTCTTTGGTCGGAAAATCGCCATGCAACTCCACAAAAAGTGGAGATTGGGGGGAGGAGGGTAGGGGAGTTAGGGGGACACTCTGGGGTCACTCCCCCCCTGCGGAGCCCTCTCCTTTTTGAGAAAATGAATTTTGAAATTGGGATTTGTGAGGTAGTCTTTGGTCGGAAAATCGCCACCGCTTATTATCACTGACTTTATTGAGTTACGAAAAAAAAGCTCACCGACTTTTACGCCTTACGAAAAGCTCTTCTTCTTTCCAGCGTGTCCATTCCATTATCGCTACAGCTTAATAAAAACAAGACTCATCTACTTTTTTTTTTTTTTTTTTTTTTTATTCACCATTGGTAAACCCTTGACAACATCTCACCTGGTGGTAAGTGACGATGTTGCCGAAGATGGAAGCGGGCTTACCAAGATTCCCCAACGCAATGGGGAACTGGCTATCTTATCTTCATGCCGGAACACACCAATGATATCAACATTGATATTTGGCGGCAAGACTTAGATAAGATGGTGGTAGCTAGCCAGGCGGGCTTAGAAAATGCCCTACCACCAACCAAACCGAGTCTTACAATTGACCCCGCCGGGAATCGAACCCGCGACCTCCTGTGTAAAGCCAGTGAACTTTGCCTCTGAGCTACGGAGGCGGTTTCCAGTCTTAAGATAGGTTTCGGAGTCGTTTTTAATTTTGACTGATTACGCCCTAGTTAAAGCTCATTTACTTTCCAGTGTTGAGATAAGTTTCTAAGTCGACGGAGCCCCTTCGGGGCTCCTACTTCTGCGTTCTCATGTTCAACCTAACACTACGACTACTAGTCTCCTAACTAGTCTCCGAACCTAACGCATCCGAGTCGCGTTGCTCCGAAAGTCCGAGCTCGCTTCGCTCGCTCCCGCTTCCATTTTCAGGTTTGTTGGGTTACGATATGGGCGGCGGGGGCTAAGCCCTTATTATGAATCTTTGGATTCAAATTGACTTTAACCTTGACAATCAGTTGAGTCCCCCTAGTTTTCGATTTGTTACCGTCAAGTTTGTCCGCCATCAAGTCGAACCCGCGTGCTTTTCCCATACTCCCACACCCCCCTCGGCTCCCGAAGGTTTGTAGAGGTTCAAAAACCATAAACAGTATAATTATAGGTCATCTTTGTTCGTACATAACCACAAAACTTCATTTTTTTTTCTCAAAATGGAGGAGGCTCCGCGCATCCTTCTTCATAGGGGTCCACTTCAGTCCCCCCCCCTCCCCCCACCCAATATCAATCCAATTTGAGGTGTTTCAGATTCTAAAGATGAGCTGGTCTTTGTTTTGTGAGTTTATAAAGGACCAAAGATGACTTATTACTGATTGTATAATTAGATTCCAAAGATTCATAATATGGGGTCCGCGAAGCGGGAAAAGCACGCGGGGCCGACTTGAGGGCGGGCAAACTTGGGGGTGACAAATCGAAAACTAGGGGGTAATCTTTTTTGTTAGTTAGTCTAAAAGGTCATCTACTTCTATGACGCCGAAAATCGCTGCCTAAAAATAAAAAAAAATTAGCGCTTAATAAAAAAAAGGTCATCCACTTCTCTGACGGCGAAAATCGCTACCGCTTATTCCAAAAAACGTGTAAGTCAATTTGATTACCAAGATTCATGATATGGGGTCCAGAAGCCCAGCCCCCTCCACCCAGATCTCCACCGATTAAAAACCTCCACCTCCACTCCACAGATTAAAAATCGACTTGATAGTTTTGTTGCTTTGGTGTAGAGATGGGACGAAGTGAATGACTGAATGAATGATTTTGAACTGTTGTTGCGAGGTTAAAATTGGGTCATCTTTGGGCTCAACTGTACAATAGGGTACATCAATTTGGCAGTCCGCGATTTTTTGGTAAGAGATAGGCTTTAGCTGAACATCTTTACCAAATTTCAAGGTTAGGAAACCAGCGGTTTTTAAGTTATGAATTTTTAAAAATTGTATTTTTAGGTACTCTTTGGTCTTTGTTTTGTGAGTTTATGAAGGACCAAAGATGACTTATTACTGATTGTATAATTTGATTCCAAAGATTCATAATATGGGGTTAAACCCCCAACAAACCTTCGGGATCCGAGGGGGATGTGGGAGTATCAGGGCGGGGAAAGCACGCGGGGCCCATACCCCTAACGTCCGGGCCCCGCCCCCGTTAGGGGTCCGGGCCCCGTGTGCTTTCCCCGCCCTGATACTCCCACATCCCCCTCGGATCCCGAAGGTTTGTTGGGGGTTTTAGATGGGTGGCGCCGGGCCCCGCGTGCTTTCCCCGCCCTGATACTCCCACATCCCCCTCGGATCCCGAAGGTTTGTTGGGGGTTTTAAATGGGTGGCGGGGGCTACGCCCCCGTTAGGGGTCCAGGCCCCGCGTGCTTTCCCCGCCCTGATACTCCCACATCCCCCTCGGATCCCGAAGGTTTGTTGGGGGTTTTAAATAGGTGGCGCCGGGCCCCGCGTGCTTTTCCCGCCCTGATACTCCCACATCCCCCTCGGATCCTGAAGGTTGTTGGGGGTTTTAAATGGGTGGCGGGGTCTACGCCCCCGTTAGGGATCCGGGCCCCGCGTGCTTTCCCCACCCTGATACTCCCACATCCCCCTCGGATCCCGAAGGTTTGTTGGGGGTTTAACCCCATATTATGAATCTTTGGAATCAAATTATACAATCAGTAATAAGTCATCTTTGGTCCTACATAAACTCACAAAACAAAGACCAAAGAGTACGTAAAAATACAATTTTTAAAAATTCATAACTCAAAAACCGCTGGTTTCCTAACCTTGAAATTTGGTAAAGATGTTCAGCTAAAGCCTATCTCTTACCAAAAAATCGCGGACTGCCAAATTGATGTACCCTATTGTACAGTTGAGCCCAAAGATGACCCAATTTTAACCTCGCAACAACAGTTCAAAATCATTCATTCAGTCATTCACTTCGTCCCATCTCTACACCAAAGCAACAAAACTATCAAGTCGATTTTTAATCTGTGACAAAATCCTTTATCAATTTCGCAATTTTATGGAAAATGTGTTAAAAGATGTATAAAATAATAGCAGTTTTCAGTGTTAATTCATACGTCCACGTCGCAGTTACCATTTACAATGTTTTATAGTCTCTTAATGTGTATGGTGTATTCGGAAAGTGGTGTTTTTTGTTCGAGCGGTGTTTGTTTGCAACATAAGACAAGTATGAAAAAAAAAAGTGTTCAGTTGGGCCTTTACGTTCGCTAACTGGTTGGTTTTTATGCTTGTGAACGAAATCACAGCGGCGCGCAAAGTGAATATAGTGAATAAAAGTGCTTGCGTAGCCGTAGCTCGTCCTTTACGTTTGGTACTCAATCTACACCCAATCTGAGTGACGGGGGGGTGAGGTCGAATCTAGAGAGCGGCAGGGAGTGTCCATACTGTACGTTAGTACTAATATATATACTGTGCCGTGGCTGAGGTTACAACCACTCTGGATAGGTTTCAATGTCACTCAACGTGATGCGTATGCGCAGTTGCTAAGGGCAAGGTCTGCCCTTCCTTACTTGTTTTACAAGGTTAAGACGATTAAGTATTTGTATTGGAGTAGAAGATACATTTATAAGCCTTGTTAACACGCAAGGATAATTTCATCATATCAGCCGAAAAACGTCCACTGCTGGACTACCGCATGGGAGGCCTGCCTATGTTACGTTTTCCGGTGCGCGGTCGCCACTCGAGAACTTTACCCTAAAAAAAATCGTTTGACAAAATACCACTATTTTCCATTTAGCGTTATTAAAATACAGGGTGTAACAAAATTGGATTAAATCCCGTCAGCTAGGGGTCTGCTCGTCATACTGAACAACTTTCTCAAGGAACCATTGTCAATTATCAAAAAAAAATTGGACCCTCGGGTCCAACAGCTGAAAACGGTCGATCAGCTGATCGATTAGAATGTAAAGTAAAAAAAAAAGACGTGTGGCACTCGGGGACTGCCGCGGTAAAGCTATTGCATAGCATTTTTCATTAACTTATGCAATTATAATTTATTATTTATTATTTTTTATTTATGCAGTATTTACCAGTGACCAGTACCATATAGTCCTTGGGGCGCGGGATGTTTATGAAATAAATTAACACTAAGAAAGTTAAATCATCATCGTCATCGTCATCGACCACCATCGCGACCACAATCACGACCAACATCGCGACCACCATCGCGACCACCATCACCACCACCATCACCACCACCATCACCATCATCTTGATGGATAGATAGATGGCACTGTATGTTTTTTAGAACTCAATATATATATATATTTTTTGGGGTGTCAGGTTTTTTCGTTACGAAATTTCTTGATTCGGTCCCCTCAAAGAGCCCGCGATAAAAGCTATACAATAGCTTAAAAACTACGTTTTCAGCAAAGTCGTAGAACAAAAGTTGTTCAGTATAAAGATAAAATTAAAAAAAACTAGTTTATTATTTTTAACAAGGAGTACATTCTGAGTTGGGGTCGGTGTCTCCTTTTAAGCATAAACAGCCTGTGTCAGGAGGCACCGCTCTTCCTTAACATAATTAATTCTGTTCCCTTAAAATTTATACTTACAGAAGAAACAAAAAAGAATAAAACATATTAGGTATGTATACAATTGGAGATAAGCAAAGTTATATAAAATCAATTGACCGGTCGTCGTGGAAATCCTTGGGGGAGGCCTTTGTCCAGCAGTGGACGATTTTTGGCTGATATGATGATGATAAAATCACAAAAGTATGTATGGTTAGTGCCAATGTGTGAGTAATTGAGTATACACCAATTTTGTTACACCCTGTATATGTACGAGTGCAACACTTTATAACTGTAGATCTTAATAGTTGAGGAAGTGCAGTCTAAAACAACTTTCACTTATATGAAGGGGGGGGGGGGGCAAAAAAAATCGTAAATTTTGTCATGACCAAAAAACAAAACGCGTTTGCTCAGTCTGCTTGTTGTTTTTTTTTTTCAGAATTGTAACTCCAATAGTTATTTTTTAACACACACACATACAAAAAGTGACACTTTGGAAATCAATATAATAGTTTAGCCACGTCCCTCCATCCGTCTGTCCGTATGTCACAGTAAATTTTCTCTACCATTATTAGACCTACAGTAATGAAATTTTGTACACAAATGTAAAATTATGACTTAAAATGGAAAATAAAGTCAATATGACGAAAAACAATACTTAGGGTAGCCCCCCCTACATGTAAGAGGTAGATAATTTTTTTTAGTAAAAAAAAATCTAATTAAAGTAGCATTTACAATATGTATATTGATTTCCAAAGTGTCACTTTTCCTGTATGTAAAAAATTACCATTAGAGTTACAATTAACTATAATATTATAAACTTACATACATATATCTTATTGTTTATTGTTTTCGGTAAGTTTACATGATACGGCTACGGTAACGTTTTATATAATAAATATAATAAAAAAAAACACGCTTTTAAAGCACATCAAACTAAAAAGTGAAAAAGAATTCTTAATATAAGCAGAAAAAAATAATAAACGAAAAATACTAGTATAATTGTGAAAAAAGCGTGGTACCTCGATATACGAAAAATATGGCACAAAGCGCCCCACGCTTTTTTCACAATAATACTAGTATTTTTCGTTCCTTATTGTTTTCAGCTTATATTAAGATTTATTTTTTTACTTTTTAGTTTGATGTGCTTTAAAAGTGTGTTTTTTTAAACTATATTTATTTTTCAATTTTTAGTTCAGAAAAATGAGATTAACTTACCTATGAAATTATTGTATTGTCACTGATTTTTGATAAATGTATAAAAAGTTTGAATTAAATCTGTCTGTTTAAAGTGGGTCATAATCGAGTGCAAAGAAGTCGTTACAAACATACAGGTGTAGCTAATAAAAGCGTAATAAAAAAGTACTTTCAACTCAACATTCGCGCTGATTATTTTAAGCCTTTTATAGATCAGAATTTAATGCGGTAATATTACAGTTTTTATTTTTGACGTCAATTACTCCTAACGAAAGAAAACCCAAGGTTGAAAAAAATACCCTTTCTGTTGATAATGTTCATAAAAGTAAAACGCTATTAGAAATACGATTAAGCAGTTTTGGCTCGATAGAAAAAAAAATCCCCAAAGATAGGTCTACACCGTTACTTTCAACTCTAGTTATGACTAATATTTTGAAGTATAAATTTAAAAAAATATACAACAATATTTGTTGATAAACGAAAGTGAAAAATGTTATTTTTTATAATGTCATTGTAGTTTTTAAACCGAAACGAAAAAAAACCATTGAAAAAGTGTGGGTACTTTCATTACTCTTTACACGTAAAGAAAAAGACACAGACAACTATTCCAATCGAAACCTCGCCTTAATGATTCATGAGAATGTATTTACTTCAGTAAGTCATTATTGCTTGAACACCCTTATCCCAAGTGCAAAGCAAGAATGTAAACTATTTTCCTGAACCTTATTCTCGCCGACTGTCCGTGTGATGTTATCCGCAATGTAAATTGCTCACTTTAATGGCCAGAGGCACTTGGAACCTACCCACCGAGTTACGCACATACAATTTATGGCAACATTTTTTTGAGGACTCGAACAGGTTAGGCCTTTTTTATTCATTTTCTGTGGATAAAATGCTTCCGTATTTTTTTATAGTTCACTAGCTGTTTCCCGCGGCTTCACCCGCGTGAACAACGTTTCTATGACTTTTCGAGGGTGCGCAGTGCGCGAGCCCCAAGCGGCTCGCGAGCGTGAAAAAAAAGCAGCCATGTGTTAATCCAGGTCCTAATCTGTCTACCTACCAAATTTCAGCCAGATCCTTTCAGTAGTTTTTGCGTGAATGTGTAACAAACATACATTCATACAATCATACATCCATACATTATTTATTACAAACTTTCGCGTAATAATATTAGTAGGATTTAACATACAAATATGTATATGTCGGAAGGGGGGTGCGAGGGGTTATGGATGGCCTCATGGGTCTCGTCCTTAACAATTTCGGTCGTGGGCGTCGAAATAATAATGCAGCTATATCTCAGAGGTCCTCCTTCAATAGTCTTGATCATTTGGCAATCGAAATTGCTTGGATAACAATGGATGCAAACGCGGTGATCCCAGCGATAGCGTGACACGTCCGTTTTGCTCACAGATCACCACTACTTGTGTTCTGCTCGACGCTCTGTCAAAAAGTGTCAGCTCTGAGACTGACGTCCAGCTAATATGGCTTCTACTCACTGTTGCCACCCCAATAACAAACAGCCTAACGTCAATAGGTCATCTTTGCTACCACATACGATCGTCGCACGAGTACAAGCTTAACGATCTATGTAAACATATCTTGAGCTGTTTATATGGGTTGCGTTTTCAATGACGCTCCGACATATATTTATTCCTTTAAACAATAAGTTTTGTAAAGAAAACTTTAAGATAATTAACAAAATTACAGCAACATAAATTGCAACTACACTCCAAATAACGAAGTTCAAACTTTCGATTAAATTGCAACTACACGCCAAATAACGAAGTTCAAACTTTCGATTAAATTGCAACTACACGCCGAATAACTAAATTCAAACTTTCGATTAAATTGCAACTACACGCCGAATAACGTAGTTCAAACTTTCGATTAATTTGCGACTACACGCCGAATAACGTAGTTCAAACTTTTGATTAAATTGCAACTACGTGCCGAATAACTAAATTCAAACTTTCGATTAAATTGCAACTACACGCCGAATAACGAAGTTCAAACTTTCGATTAAATTGCAACTACACGTTGAATAACTAAATTCAAACTTTCGATTAAATTGCAACTACACGCCGAATAACTAAATTCAAACTTTCGATTAAATTGCAACTACACACCGACTAAATTCAAACTTTCGATTAAATTTCAACTACACGCCGAATACTCTAGACTGAAAGATAAGATTACAGAAAGCAGGACGTCTGCCAAATACTCTTGGCAAACGATAGAGATGTTAACACACGACTAGTATCCCTTCTGAGACTGTGAAGCAACACAAATGTATCAAGCCAAGATTCATCCCCATTAGTTGAAGTGAAGCCGAATCGTCAATGTGTTTATCTCCCCCTCCCCCCCTCGAGCCGAGATCATACCCTTACAATTATCTTGGTACTCTTCAAGAAGGGTTTTTTTTTTAAATTTAAAATTGGATTGCGTTTGACTATATCTTACCAAATGGCAAGTGACGATGTAGTCGAGGATGGTACACGCAAACTCAAACAATGCCTATTCACTCTCGCCTTGAAGATCCCCAAATTGTAAGAGTCGGGAAACACAGACGCAGGCAAAAAAAGGATCGACAAACCACGGAAACGGTCGAGAAAAATGCGCTGACAATTAAAACCATCCAGGAAACGACCGTGCTTCAGGTTATTTTTCCTACGTGATCGAGCCTACAACGCAAGTCACACTGAGCTACGTCCGCTTCAAGAAATCTTAGACCTTAGTCATCATATCAGCTCATATACGTCCCCGCCGAGGGGCTCGAGCTTATCCTGAATTAGGCCTATCGAGCCTTAGTCGACCACGCGGGCCTAGTGCGGGTTGGTCGACTTTACACACAACGTTTGAGTTTCTTCGCAGGCGTGTACAGGTTTCCACACGATGTTTTTCCTTCACCGTAAGAGCGTCGGATAAACGCACCTACATATAAAATCGAAATTCGAAAACACATTGGTACGTGACAGGGTTCGAGTCCAATGTGTTTTCGAATTTCGATCTCATATGTACGTTTATCCGACGCTCTTACGGTAAAGGAAAACATCGTGAGGAAACCTGCACACATCTGCGAAGAAACTCGAAGGTTGTGTGTTAAGTGGAACAACCCGCATTGGGCCCGCCTGGTCGACTAAATCAAATAAATTTATTGCAGGCCGCACAGCCCATAAATGTTAGGATAAAGGACTAAGGCCCGATCGCCCTAATTCAGGGTAGGCTCGAGCCCCTCGGTGAGGACGTATATAAGGTCTAACAAAATTGGCTGAAACTATTTTAACTGGTGCTTCTACCCATGAAACTGAACAACTTTCCCCATGAAACCAATAGTCAAATCTCAACAAAAATTTTAAGCTTCCCATACTAAGTTGGCTGATCAGCTGATCGAGTTAGTATGGAAGAGCCAATTTTTTTTTTGGGATTTGACTTATGGGTTCCATGGAGAAAGTTGCAGAAGCACCAGATAAAATAGTTTCAGCTAATTTTTTTTTTTTATTAACAATTGGTAAACCCTTGACAACATCTCACCTGGTGGTAAGTGACGATGTTAATATTGTTAGACCTTATATATGAGCTGATGTGAGACTGAAAACATCTTGCACAATTCTGAGCACTCGTAACTTGGGTCTGACTCAGCATATTTTGCATCCTCGCCCTTGCAATGACTTCTAAAGTCAAGTCAACAAACCCGACGAGCAAAAACTTTACAATACATGTCACTCATTGAAAGCGAGGGCGCAGCGTGACATGACGTAAGCCTACCAAAATGGACTGATGAAAACCAAGTGACAGGGATGCCATACAAGTACAAACGAATTATCGTACCGGTATTCGAAAATTCACGTACAAGATGAAAAATTATCGTACAACTGCCAGAACCGCGCTAAACGCGCTATTTTGCAAAACAAAAAACAAAGTTAGTCAATTATCAAAGTTTAAGTACGGTAATGCATGTAATTTGAAATTAGGAACTATTTAACAACTTTACACATTTTTTTTACATTTACACTCGGCTAACGAACTTAACTTTGAATCTAAGGAATAAGAATAAATGAAATGAACTATCATTGTCATTCGTTCGTTGATTTGGTTGATTCGCTTGGAAGTCCCCGACTATAGACATTATTTTGTATTTTTAGATGATTTTAAGGCACTCGATCGATACTAGTCTTTTCAAACCATTTCGGTGGAGGGTTGGAAATTATCATACTTTGACGTACGATAATACATATTGTATCGTACCAGTGTCGAAATTATCGTACATGTACGATAATTATCGTACGTCTGGCAACGCTGCCCAGTGATCGTCGGTTAATCAACACAATGTTTGGTGGGATATAAAGTGAGTTTCAGTGCGTTTTTTTAGAGCTGTATAGCGAATATATTCAAGCTTTATTTTTAGCAGCAGTAGAGTAGAGGCATGTAACAAAAACTGCGTGCTTAATGAAATAGTAGAACGGAAAGAGCGCATGTGTAAAAAAAAATATTAGACTTTTTCTGTCTAGTTTTGAAAAAATTCTTTGCTATTGGCGACAAACTTAACGTACCTACGTGTATTCCACATGTTTACCTAAAAACTTAAAAAGGCGAGAATGTAACGTATACTAGAAGTTGTAGGGCGCCTAAACTACCTGTTAAAAAAAAGTCAACATTAATATCCGTACCCAATCCTCTGTCGACATAAGCACAGGATGCTCCATCCAGGCTACTGCGGCGATACGTATACAGGGTGCCCAGTCATAAAGTGCACAAACGAAAGGGAATGAACTAGACTCAAAATCGTAAAAAAATAAGAAATATTCGTCGTTTTTCTTATTTTTTTAAAATTATTATTACTAAAGTTTGAGCTCCTTATATCAATAAAGGCCATAACTATTAAATTGACAGGACTATTGAGTTGAAATAAACACAAATATTATGACAAATAATGTGTAATAAATGAGAAATAATATAAAAAAAAGAAATTACTGTTATTTAGAAAAACTAATGTTTTAACAGAAATAACTCAATTTTTGTAGCAATTTTTTAAATTAAAGTTAATTTTCTCGGATTAACGGCCACATAACCCTAGTGTTTTATTACTGTTTGTTAATCAGCATCCAACTATCGTTTACTAAAAAAATCAACGTACCTGTCTTATTTTTTACAGTAGGAATTGTTAAAGATCAATACTTAAGGAGCCGAAACTTACGTAATCATAAAATGAAACCTTTAAAAAAGACACTGATTATTTCTGTATGTTTTTCATATTTTTTTAAAGATAAATTTAAGTCTAGTTTCACACCCTTTCGTTGGTGCACACGAAGTAGTCATCTTTAACAATTCCTAGTGAAAAAAATTAGACAGGTACTAGGTACCTTTTTTAATTAGATAATGGGATTAACAAACAGTAATAAAATAATAGGGTAACGTGGCCGTAATTCCGAGAAAATTAACTTGAAAAACGGCTACAAAAAATTGTGACGTTTCTGTTAAAACATAGTTTTTTTAAATTACAGTGATTTCTGGTGTGTTTTTTCATTATTTATTTATTTTTTATTTTATTGAGAAACAAACAGTCGTAACTTAATATATAAATATTTCTTAATTTTGGTAGATTACAGACCTATAGTTTCCTATATTTAAGTTTTAGCAAAATTAACCCCAAATTGCGAAACGCAAACAACCTATTTACTACACACAATTATAAATATAGCAAGATTATATGATTCAAGATTCAATTATTTCGCATTACACATTATTGTGTCTATTTCAACTCAACAGTCCTGATAATTTAAAAGTTATGGCCCTTTATTCATATGAGGAGCCCAAAGTTTAGTAATAATGATAAAAAAATCTTTAAAAAAAACACCGATTTATAAAAAAATAATAATGATGAATTTGAGTCTAGTTTCACTTCCTTTCGTTAGTACACTTTATGACTGGGCACCCTGTATAATTTGTGAAAACTGAAATAATATATACCAAGGCACCCGATGACAGCATAGCCAACAAAAGTCGCGAGCGTTCCAGTCAGGGATCAGGATATATTATGTCATTAATTGGTAGAAGTAGAACACCTATCAAAAATTAATTTTTCGTCTCTCTTTTAGAGTTATTCTAGATGTAGAAGCAATGTTACGTAACTCATAGCAATGACGACTGTATGAAAAATGTTGTCATTATGCCTCTAACAACTTCGCCTGACATTACTTTGACAATGTGTTCTTTATGATCGTCATTAAACTGTGTTTCTCTGTCGTATTATTTATACCAGTCTTTATCCTATCTATTGAAGTCTCCGAGCATGTAATTAGGATCGGTCTAAAGTTTATGTGCGGACGCAAGTGATAAATTGCAGTCATAAGTTGCGCATTAGGCATTAGCAACTCCCGAGGAAAACCTTTGGAATCATGACCAAGAGAAGAAACTTGACACAAAAATAACAGAATAAATATATACAGGAGACCTTAGTGGACAAAAAAAATACAAAAATATGCTTCCACCAAAAAAGTAAAACAAATTGTTACACAATACACGGCAGGCAGCATGCACATGACACACCGGAACTTTTTACACTACAACGTCGATTGAAATACCAAAACCAAAATTTATTTACAAAAACAAAACCAACACTAGGCCAACACCTGAAATGCCGATGGGTTAAATGCTGGCTTTAAAATTGTACGTTTAACTATTAAGAATTGAGACAGCTCTCATAAATGAAAGCTACAACATCCTTATTTCGTTAAATTTGAATTGAGCCTTTATGGTCATCTAGACACTTAAGTTAGATCCACATACAGAGAAGCTATTTTAAATTACTTTTCCACCGACTTCCAAAAAGGAGAAGGTTCTCAATTCGACTGTATGTGTTTTTTTATGTGTGTTACCTCAGAACTTTTGACTGGGTGAACCGATTTTTATGATTCTTTTTTTATTTGAAAGCTAGTGCTTCCCGTGTGGTCCCATATAAATTTTATCAAAATCGGTGTAGTACTATATTAGAAAATTAACAAAAACCAAAAATAATAATGCAAAAATGTACTACTCGTAAGTTGTTGCAATTGAAGTCGGTTTTTTAACGTATTTACCGTTGTCAATTATTAGACATTGGTTAAGAAAACTTCCCAAAATTTAATGACACTTTTAAAGTCAGCATTCGAGACAAAGGGAACAAAACATCCACAGCCAAAGCGCGTTCCTCTACCTGTGCTGCCGGTCAGGAGGCGGTGATGGAGCGCGCGACGACGTCGCCGTTTGCTGCTCCCGCTCCGCCGGGCTGCCCGCGCCGCTGCCGCCGAGCGCCAGCGCCAGGCCGTTGATACTGCCGACACACCACCAGGTCACCACAGCCCTAGTACTAGTCAACTATTAGGCTTGCTAGCTCCAAACGTCCGTCTGAGACCAACACATCTAGGACAAAGTATATATATTAGTACTAACATACAGTATGGACACTCCCTGCCGCTCTCTAGATTGCGACTTCACCCCCTTGTCACCCAAATTGATACAGATTGGTTACATATTGGTTGTCGAACGTATAGGATTTCGCCGCCATTTTGTTTGTTCCGTCATTCCTTTTTTGAAATGTCATTTCTGGCCCGTTGTATGAAGTGTCCACCAGGGTGTGTCTAGGACTTATTAAAGCATTGATTTTTTTAAAGATAATCGTCTCAATAGTTTACAACTTTTTGGGTTATTTATTACGAGTCATTTCAACCCAAACAGTTGTACATTATAGTGAGACAATTATAAAATTTTTACTTACAGGAAAAGAAAAGTTGGAACAGGCACAGGTCCTAGATAGATTTAGTTACTACGACTGAAAATGCTTCGACTCACATATTAAACATCCCGCCAAGTTGGACTACCGTTCGTTACCGAGACTCCTAAAATCCTTGAGATTTAACGATAATATATCAAGAACAGCCGAGCAAAGCAGCAGAACATTCTCAGCGGGGTGAAGATATACATTTAAGCAGTGATGGTCAATTAGTGGCAAGGCATTTGGGTACGGTTAAATATGTTTTCAAAAAAGCAAGCAGTACACCAACTTCATTGTATAGTAGGTTTTCGACTTGAATCCGTAACTAGATCGAGATGAAATTCATTCATAGTTACCCTTAGAACTATACCCGTTGACACTGAAAACATATGTCATCAATCTTTGCAATGTTGGACTAAGTCCATCTGATGTAATTCGAGTTAATTAAAAACAGTTGCGGTAGAACAAAGAGCGGTCCAGACGGTAGTTTGCTGTAAACGTAGATATAAATCAATCAGTAGGAGCAACTATAGTTAATGATGATGATAGCGATTCATATGCCAATCACAGAGGAAGATAAGTGAGGGAGGAAGCTAGTCATGTGGGCTCGGTCACGCAACCAGCGATGGGCGAGAACAAGGCAATTAGAGTCGTTCACGTCAATGAACTAGAAATATGCGTTGGGTGGGACGTACCGTGTGAATGGAACTGATGCGTGGACGTCACGTCAGCAGACTAGCTAGCCAAAACGTCGCCACCGCCAAGGAGATGTCTATTGTTGTCATCATGACCACGACGCGTTATAATTACAGCAACAATGTTTGTGTATTGCTTTTAATTTGCGAAGAATAGTCGGAATAGAACAAGTAGTTAGTAAATGAGTGCTGGTTTGTCTAAAGATTGGAGTCTCTACACTCGAAGTTGTTGAATGGAAAACCTGTCCAGCTAGGTAGGTCCAACTTCAAGAAAGAGATCAATCGACGAATCCAAATCGACTGGGCATAGTGTTCGGGAAGCTTCGCAATATCTTTACGTCCCGAATACCGCAGTGTTTCAAGAATAAGGTTTTTGACCAGTGTGTGTTGCCAGTGATGACATACGGAACTGAAACATGGTCGCACACTATGGGCCTCATAAGAAGGCTCCAAGTCACCCAAAGGGCAATGGAGCGAGCTCTGCTCGGGATTTCCCTACGCGATCGAATCAGAAATGAGGAGATTCGCAGGAGAACCAAAGTAACTGACATAGCCCACAGAATCGCTTAACTGAAGTGGCAGTGGGCAGGGCACATGGCTCGTAGAACAGCTGGCAGTTGGGGTAGCAAAGTTCTCGAGTGGCGACCGCGCACTGGAACCACGCGCCACGAGGTGGACCCGCGACCTGGTGAAGGTCGTGGGAAGCCGCTGGATGCGGGCAGCGCAGGATCATGTCCTCGTGGAAATCCTTGGGGGAGGTATTTGTCCAGCAGTGGACGTCTTTCGGCTGATATGATGATGATGATGATATGATGAGTGTTGGTTGATACATACATGAGAGTATTGTGACTTCGATGAGAAAAATTTTAAGCAGATTTTTCTTATAATTAGAATTAGAAATCCGGTATTTGACTACATTAACTTGAGGTATCCGGTATCCGGTATTTGTTACATTTGAGTAACTTTTTATTAACTATCAAAAACGACATTTTGTTGTAAAATTGTTCGTGTTACAAAGTTGTGACGTCGTTGTCTTTGACATGCTGTCAACATTACTGTTTGGTAATAAGACCTAGATAAGTTGGTGGTAGCTAGCCAAGCGGGCTTTGAGAATGCCCTACCACCAACCAAACAGAGACAAGATCCAGCAAAGGAAAGCGTCGCGTCGTCGCCGCCGCGCATTCCGCTGCCATCATTTTACTTTATTTTGCTTGTTTGTTTGATTGGCGCCGACTCAAAATTTCATTTTTATTTTTCACTTTTAATTTTTTTTATTTTTGTCGGTTTTAATTTTTGTTAAAAAGTTATCATAACTATTTGACGTTCCAGAGCCTAAATATGATGTAAATAGCAAAAAGTTTTAAGGGCAACCCCCCTACTTAATTAGAACCGCCATCACTATAAAAAAACCTAACCAATCCGGGAGTACCGACAGAAGTTAAAACTTAAACAAAACTTTTTACAGTTTTATAAGTTTCTCGACCAACCCGCACTGGGCCCGCGTAGTCAACTAAGGCCCGATCGCCCTAATTCAGGTTAGGCTCGAGCCCCTCAGTGGGAACGTATTTTCTAGGCAGCTTCTAGCTACCACCATCTTATCTAAGGCTTGCATAAATGTGTTCTGGTTTGAAGATAACATTCCCAGTTCCCCATTGCGTTGGGGACTATTGGTAAGTCCGCTTCAATCTTCGGCATCATCGTCACTTACTATCAAGTGAGATAATGCCAAGGGCTTACCAATTGTAAATAAAAAAAAACGATTTGTACATGAAGTTTACGCATTCAAAGGTTTCTTGAAATAAAATGTGGAGAATTTTTAAAAGGATCACTTAATATTCCTTTGCTGACGGAAATGAGAAACGTTCTTGTGACAAATTAAGGTAGTGTAGTACTCTTTATTATACTGTGGTAGTGCGCAGAAGAAGGAAGTGGTTGTGATTACTTTATGTGGAAGCGAAAAAGGTACAGAATTACCTATTTACGCTTTAAAACTTCGACTAATCTTGATGAAATTTGGCATGCAGGTAGCTTGTGTCACTGGTAAGGACATAGGCTACTTTTTATCCCGTGAAAATAGCCGATGCAGTTCCTGAGGGAACTGAAAAAATACTCTTTTTTTGGGTTAATTTCTTTAACATCGCAACGACGGATCAACGGATTGCTGTGATTTTTTGCACAGAGATAGTTGAGGAGGTGGGAAATGACATAATATACTAATTAGCATATCCTGACATAGTTTTCGAGGGTTCTGGGGAAAATCCAATTGCACGCCATTCACGTCGGCGTCGCAACGGAACAACGAATTGAAGTGTTTTTTGTATATAATTGGTTGTGAGGGTGGGAAGTGACATAGACTGCTAATCAAAATATGTCTTTTCGAAACTGAGTAAGGATAAAAGTCATTTGTGGGGAAAAAGTTTCTAAGTATTTTGTAACTGTAAATGTGTAATCAAATCTTTTTGCTTGTATTATTTGTACCTGGCAGGTTGTAATAAAACTAATTAAGTAACCTTTCAAAATTTTAATAAAAAATAAGATTTCCCATTTTTCTGCGTATGAAAATGAGTGAAAGTAACGAGAAATTAGCGAGAAGAGGTAACAAACAAACACATTTTTACATTAGCATTATAATCGCATTTGATATTTTATGTAAAACACCGGCCAAGTGCGAGTCAGCACACATAGGGTTCCGTACCATCATACTAGATGGCACTTGTTTCTTCACGTTTAAAAAAACACGTTGTTTGAATGGAGACTTTAAATTTTTTATTTTTTTATATTTGTTGTTATAGCGTCAACAGAAATACATCATCTGTGAAAAATTCAACTGTCTAGCTATCACGGTTCATGAAATACAGCCTGGTGACAGACGGACAGCGAAGTCTTAGCAATAGGGTCCCGTTTTTACCCTTTGGATACGGATTATTTGAGTTTGCGTGTACCATCCTCGATTACATACTACTTACCATCAGGTGAGATATAGTCAAACGCACTCAAATTATTAATAATAAAAAAAAGGTAAAAATGCAACACAGGCCGCGAGTAAAATGTGTGCTGTTTATGGACCTAATGCAGTATCAATCAGTATCACAAACTTGGTTTAAGCGTTTCAAGTTTGCAATTCAAAACGTTCAAAATGCAACTCGTTTTGTTCGCCCTGTTCGAATTTGCATACAAAATACGAAGAAACTTTTCCCCGACCTAATAAAATAATAGATTATGTAAGTGACAATGTTGATTCTATAACAAATTCTCAATCATGACATTCTCAATCTCAATCATGACATTATTTGTAATAGACAATAGGTTTTTTTGACTATTTAAAAGTGTGTAAACACCTCATCATATCAGCCGACGGACGTCCACTGCTGGACATAGGCCTCCCCCAAGGATTTCCATGACTAACGGTTCTGCGCTGCCCTCATCCAGCGGCTTCCCGCAACCTTCACAAGGTCATCGGTCCACCGAGTGGGAGTCCTACCTACGCTACGTTTTCCGGTGCGCGGTCGCCACTCGAGAACTTTACTACCCCAGCGGCCATCTGCTCTACGAGCTATGTGTAAACACCTATTTAAAATAAATATTTTTGATTGGAATAGCCCGATATTGTTCGTGAGGGATCTGGATAAAACTCATGTTCAATTGTTAACGCTCGCGAATCGCTCTCACCCTCAAAGACAGTTAATCAAAAACGAGATCCACGCGGGAGAAGCCGCAGGCAAAAGCTAGTAATATAACAAGTAAGGATAATTGAGAATAATGGTAACTAGTAGTAAAATGCTTTAAAACGCCATCGAGTATCATAAAATAAATCTTAAATTGCATGTGGATGGGACGCGATTACACGCTAAACAGAAAATAAACATTATCAACTGCCTTATTCTGTTCTATATTTAGAAATTGATGAAGAACAAAACCACGGTATTACAATACAGCGGCTTACAGTAGCGCAACGAATGTACTTACGCAGAGCAACGGAAGGGAACTTGCGGGGCGGCGGGGCACAGCCTGCCAAACTCCGCGAGTTTACCAGGCTGACTACAGGCATAGTGTATATATTCTTTGCTACAGGCCAGTTAGTACCTACGCCGCCGGTGGCGCATCGTGCGACGTCAAAGGCAGGGTTCGAAAAAATCAAGACAATTACCGCCTCTTGATAATTAGCGGATAATTAACACCATAATTCATTTTTTATATTGTTTTATTTTTTTAAATATAATTTGGGCTATTCTAACAAAAAAATATATGTTTTTCTTGTCTTCATGCACATATAGTATGATCATATTGGATCTTTCTCACGAGGCATTTTTCAAATTCAACTCAACAATATTTAACTTAAATAACCAATGACACTCAAGTTCACTCAACTTTGCATAATCCCGTAATCCGAATTGAATTTTTCTTGTAAGGGGAATCCCCACGGCACGACTCGCAATATCGGATAAACGCAAGTTCGGAAATACACGTTCGAATACATATCACTTTCACGAACGCATCTTTTGTTATAAACTTTTGTTATAATCAGTCGATAATTTTCCATTTGATAGTATCGCGATAATTATCATTTATAATGATAATTATCCTTTCGAACCCTGGTCAAAGGCGTTGCGCTACTGTAAGCTATATCGTAATACTGTGACAAAACGGTGGCTGAGCAATAAACACATACAAGGTGGTATATAAATATAATAAGAGGTTATTGCAACAGAAATACCGTAGCGACTTACGACATTAAAATTAGGTTCCGTCTAGAAATTCCGATTTAAATTGTTACGACACTGTAAGTAAATTTCACTACCCACAAGTTAACACTTTTGGACTGAGGCCTTAAGATAGGTCAAATGACAATATTCAATTCAAATTATTGAAGTACTGTGTAAAGCTATCACTATGGAAAAAATATATAATACAGGGTCTTCGGCAGATGGTTGAAAATACGAAAATGGGGGATAGGTGGGGTCGCCTCCCACCTATTTTGAGAATTAAAAAAAATCTAGGACTTGTAATTTTTTTTACAGGATTTTTTTTCCTTTTTTTAGAAATTTTGCCATTTTTATACCTTTGAACACATGTAACTTTTTGTTTTTTAAAGCTAGCTCCAAAATCTTTTTTTTAATAGTCTTTTATAAGATTGTCGGATCTAAAAAAAATGATTTTTGTTTCAAGTTATTGCTAAAAACAAAAATGTGGGCCCCCGAACTTAAAAAAAAAGTTGAACAAAAATTTAAAACTTAACTTTGCGATGCATTTAAAAAAAAATAATGGGGCTGGAAGGCTTCAGATTTTTTTAAAACATCTCTAAAGCTTAGGCTTTTGAATGGTATGTAATTTGTTTCGGTATCTTTTTTGTAACCGGAGTTGTTAATTTTTTTTACTCAATTGGACCATGTTGACGAAATTCCACTAGTTACATGTTTTGTGAAATGTATCAAATGCAAAGTTGAAAATAATGTAAATACTTACTGTTGGGACGGTTACAAAGAGCAGGTACGTTTTTTTTACATTCTTGCACACACATAATGGCTATCTTTTGTCATTTATTGGCATATTGGAGTTAGCACTTCCATATGCCAATAAAATGTCCGCATATTCCGCATTGGTAAATTGAGCCATTTTAAACCACAACAAAGTCTTAACAAAACGTCTGATAATAACAAAAAGTGACAAACAACAAAAAACTTAACAAAATCACAAACTTTAATAACGTTAACGTTTTTTTTTTTTGTTTTCGTTAATTTCACTTTGCTGTGTTTGTGATTTTGTTAAGTTTTTTTCAAACTTTAATAACGTTAACGTTTTTTTTTTTTGTTTTCGTTAATTTCACTTTGCTGTGTTTGTGATTTTGTTAAGTTTTTTTGTTGTTTGTCACTTTTTGTTATTATCAGACGTTTTGTTAAGACTTTGTTGTGGTTTAAAATGGCTCAATTTACCAATGCGGAATATGCGGACATTTTATTGGCATATGGAAGTGCTAACTCCAATATGCCAATAAATGACAAAAGATAGCCATTATGTGTGTGCAAGAATGTAAAAAAACGTACCTGCTCTTTGTAACCGTCCCAACAGTAAGTATTTACATTATTTTCAACTTTGCATTTGATACATTTCACAAAACATGTAACTAGTGGAATTTCGTCAACATGGTCCAATTGAGTAAAAAAAATTAACAACTCCGGTTACAAAAAAGATACCGAAACAAATTACATACCATTCAAAAGCCTAAGCTTTAGAGATGTTTTAAAAAAATCAGAAGCCTTCCAGCCCCATTATTTTTTTTTAAATGCATCGCAAAGTTGAGTTTTAAATTTTTGTTCAACTTTTTTTTAAAGTTCGGGGGCCCACATTTTTGTTTTTAGCAATAACTTGAAACAAACATAATTTTTTTTAGAGCCGACAATCTTATAAAAGTCTATTAAAAAAAAGATTTTGGAGCTAGCTTTAAAAAACAAAAAGTTACATGTGTTCAAAGGTATAAAAATGGCAAAATTTCTAAAAAAAGGAAAAAAAATCCTGTAAAAAAAATTACAAGTCCTAGATTTTTTTTAATTCTCAAAATAGGTGGGAGGCGACCCCACCTATCCCCCATTTTCGTATTTTCAACCATCTGCCGAAGACCCTGTATACTTAAAGTAATAAAAAATCGATTTAATTGAATACAATTTTAAAATATTACCACTTTTGATGTAAAAAATATACTATAGTCCCTGTTTATGGTATTAATTGAAAATTTCTCGAAAACAAATAGTTAATGTTGAATCAAACCAACACACAAAAAACGGTGGCCTTAACACCTTTCATTTTAATTGAAAAAAAATTTTTTAAACTTATTTGAATGTATAGAAAAGTAATAAAAACATGTAAAAATCGAGAATTGGGCGTTCGGTTTCAACGGAACAGCCGCGCTGAAGCCCGCATTGATTTGAACTTAAAATAAATAGACTTACGTTCAATATTATTTTAACACGTATCAACCTACACGGATTGAGGTATCTTTAAGCCTTAACTGTTACTTAAAATAATTACGAATCCACAATTTATGCAGTAACTAATGCTTAATGCCGGAAAACAAGACTAGTGTTTGGAAGAGATAACTCATAAAATCATACATAGATCTATAGCACGAGCTAAAACCATTGAACTTACATAACGGCCGGTACACGGTAGTCATACACTAAATAAGTTAAATGGCAGATTTAATTGCATGTATAACGATATATTCGACTAGGTAGGTGTGTATATGTCGCAGCCATATCGCAAAACACGCCGTATTACAAGTAAACTCGCCGGATTGAAAAACGTCGCGTTTATGTAATGACGTTTAGCCAGATAGAGTAGTGGCGATACGTTTGTTTGTTTGTTTGTAAACTCTTTATTGTACAAAATCTTAAAATAATGTTATAAAAAAAAACCTTTAGTACAAAGGCGGACTTATCCCTTAGAGGGATCTCTTCCAGTCAACCTCTGTTAACCTCTGTCAACCTACGTTCTACGAAGCGGCGTCCAAAGTTTAGCTTTATTGTCAGCAAACGGACAGTGGACTGTCATTGTAGTGTGTCGTGACCCTAACTTATTAAATGAAATGTGTGGTGACCCTAACCCTTCACAAAATGAAGTGAGGGTAGATGGAGGTGTTCCTGCGATGCACCGCCGGCGATGACACCGCGGCTTCAGTCTACTAGCGACCACGGCTATCGAAGCATAGTCGAAACGTTGAGGTAAAATCAACATTAATCACATTATGTTATATAAAACACGTCAAGTCCCGCTTTCAATTTGTCATTATGAATATATGAATTATCGTGAAAGTTTAAAGTGT
The DNA here is from genome assembly GCA_947284805.1 of Coleophora flavipennella. Classification (NCBI taxonomy): domain Eukaryota; kingdom Metazoa; phylum Arthropoda; class Insecta; order Lepidoptera; family Coleophoridae; genus Coleophora; species Coleophora flavipennella. The sequence continues at coordinate 13,060,025 of OX369256.1, read as the reverse complement.
TATATACGGACGGACGGACAAACGGTTGTGTTGTGTTTCTACCGTGAAAAGAAGCTCCGGGAAGCGAGACTCCGTCCGACTCGGTTTTATTCAGAGTTTTTTACTCAGTAGTTTTACAAAACGGCGCACCAGAGTCCATTTGTATGTGAGCGCCACGTTACTAAGCCGCTATCACGAATGCAAAGTGCTCATACAATGCGGCGTACTTTGTTTCAGCCGCTTTCACGAATGCAAAGTTATCATACAAACTTTCATCATATCAGCCGAAAATCGTCCACTGCTGGATAAAGGCCCAGGATTTTTACGACGACCGGCCCTACGCTGCCCGCATCCATCGGCTTCCCGTGATCTTCACCAGGTCGTCGGTCCACCGCGTGGGAGGTTTGCCTACGCTACTTTTTCCGGTGTGCGGTCGCCAATCGAGAACTTTACTGCCCCATCGGCCATCTGTTCTACTAGCTATTTGCCCTGCCCACTGCCACTTCAGTTTAGCGATTCTGTGAGCTACGTCGGTTACTTTGGTTTTCCTGCGGATCTCCTCGTTTCTGATTCGATCAAGCTTACTTTGTTTCAGCCGAATTGAAATCTAAAAGTGAGGTGGCGCATTACAAAACAGCGACGTTTTTCAATGCGGCGTGCCGTTTTGTAAAACGGCTAATTCTACGATCTGGCTGCGACATACATATTATAGCAAAACTTTACAATGTGTCTGAAAGATGAATAGTGTTTGTTGTAAATTTTACTGTTGTTTAAAGCTTGGACTGAATAGATTTACGCTCAAGTTCGAAGTTCTTGTAGCTTTAACCACAAATGAGATTTAGATTGGTGCTAGTTTGGTTCTCGAATGTAAAGGATTTCGCCGTGATTTTGTTCGTTTCGTCATGTCATATCGTCCGTTATATGAAGTGACCGGGTGTGTGTGTGTGGCTCTGGTCAGGTCTGCAGTGGTAGTAATTACTCAAAAGTCAAAAGGAATAATTGGTCTAGTGGCAGCGCTGCTGTCTGCTGAGACGACCGTCATGGGTTCGATCCCTACCCAGGGCAAACATTTATGTCATGAACAGTTTTGTTTACTCTGTGTCTGGGTGTTAAAAATCTATATGTGAGTATTTAAACTTATATTTGTATGTTTATCAGTCAATGATTCCCGTAGTATAGGAAACGACTTTACTTTTAACCGCCTCCGTGGCGAAATGGTTAGTCCATTCGCTTCACACCAGGAGGTCGCGGATTCGATTCCCGGTGGGGTCAACTTGTAAGACTCGGTTTGGTTGGTGGTAGGGCATTTTCTAAGCCCGCCTGGCTAGCTACCACCATCTTATGTAAGTCTTGCCGCAAAACATCAATGTTAACAACATTGATGTGTTCCGGCATGAAGATAAGATAGCCAGTTTTCCATTGCGTTGATCTTGGTAAGCCCGCTTCCATCTTCGGCATCATCGTCACTTACCATCAAGTGAGATGATGCCAAGGGCTTGCCAATTGTGAATAAAAATAATAAAAAAAAAACCTCTTGCTTGGGGCCAGATGACCGAGTGGTATTTGTCCCTGTATTATATATTATTACACATTATTAACGAATTATTGGTTTTTTTTTTGATTTTTCACGAATGAAATTATGTTATTCTTATTTTATGACTACCAGAAAGAGTGTAATTTGCACCTATTTTGAATAAATACCTTGAATCTTGAATCTTCCCAACTGATGCCCGCGGCTTCGCCCGCGTAGGTCCCGTTTTTTGCCGTTCCCGTGGGAATTTCCCAAAATCCTTTCTTAGCGGATGCCTGCGTCATAATTGCTATCTGTATGCCAAATTTCAGCCCGATCTGCTCAATGGTTTGAACTGTGCGTTGATAGATCAGTCAAGTCAGTCAGTCACGGTTTCCTTTTAAATATACAGAGTTTATGATTATAATTCTCGCTCTCTATAAATTAAGATTGATATGCCAAGGAAAAGACGGCGGCTGTATTAATGATTCAGCGTTAGAAAGAAAACCTTCACGAAAACTTCACAAAATTAAATCTTCACAGAATTGAACGGAACAAAAGTGAGACATTACTTCACACCATTTAATATTATACCAAGCTCAAGTTCGATCATGTATGGAGTACTGTTCTCACTCACGGGACGGATCGGCTCGTTACCAGCTAGATGCCTTGGATTCTATCTACCGATGCGCCTGGAGACTCGTTGGCGACGAGAAACTTGTATCAAACAGGCTGCAAAGCCTCGAGCATCGCCGCAAAGTCGCTTGTCTATCGGTGTTCTACAGGATTCATTTCCGAGAGTGTGCCCTAGAGCTTTACGACCTCATTCCCCCCTCTACCACCCCTCGACGACCAGGCGCAGATGGCGATTCCACCCCTTTGTCGTTAATGTTCCACCTTTACGCACGAAGCGTTTTGCTTCTTCGTTCATAATACAAACGGCCAAGGAGTGGAATTGCCTGCCGGCATCTGTTTTCCCCGATTCACATACATAATTTAGGAATCTTCAAGATGAGAGTGAATAGACACAATTTGAGCTTGCGTGTTACAAACTCGGCTGCATCGACACTTACCATCAGGTGAGGTGCCGCCAAACGCACTCAAATTTTTAGTAAAAAAATACCAAAATAAAAATAATTTAAATTTACGTAGGATATAAACAAATCTGATATAGGTTAACGAAAACAGCAGTAGAACAACACGCGCAATAAATTACAACTTTTAGTACTGAAATCCATGAAATTATCACGATTTCTAATGCTCGTAAGAAAACTCAAAGAGAACGCGCTTTGGTGTTGTGCCAAAACGCACGCGGAAAAACACCAACCTATGTAAAATACGGGAGAAGAAAATATAGTGATTACGACTAATTGATGTGACTAGAACTGTCCACAGGCTATACAGGGTGTAAGAAAATTGGTTTAGGATCCGTTAACTTGGGGTTCTACTCATCATACTATTTTGACCTGTAACTTACCATTGCCAATAATTATGTCTATGTCTATGTCTACTGAACAACTTTCCCCAAGGAACCCATAGTCAATTCTCAAAAAAAAAATACGACCCTCCATACTAAAATGGTAGATTAGCTGATCAATTTGAATGAAGAGTAAAAAAAAATTGCGTTTCCAGCAAAGTCGTAGAACAAAAGTTGTTCAGTATGATAAGTAGGAGTCCTAGTTAACGGGACGTACACTAATTTTGTTACAGCCTGTATATTCTGCATTTGACAACGTCTGAACCTATTCTAGAAAGAACAAAATTATTTCATGAAACAGAAACTAGAAGATCAATTATAGCAATCTATAAGATAAATTCACAGTAGACACTAGCGACGAAGTTAATAATCAGATCGTGCAAGAAAACGCCTCCAAAGATCAAGAAATACCAAAAACGTGAAATACCGCAAAAGCAAGAGCATAGAAAATAATATCCGATCATTTTGTAAATAGCCTGCAGGCTATTCTCAAATTGAAATAACCTTAACAAGATGTAGTAATTTAGTCATAAATATTTACAATTCAACAACCGATATCTTTACGTATACATATTTAACATATGCTCAACAAAACTCCACTGCCACTTAAGTTTAGCGATACTATTCTGTGAGCCATGTAGGTTGCATAATTCTCCTTCTGATCTCCTCAGTTCAACCAATTCAGTTATAAATATTTTTAATTCAACAACAACCGATATCTATACGCATACATATTTAACATATGTGCTCAATAAAAGTCCATTGCCACATATTGTGATATTATTCTGTGAGCCATGTCAATTTCTTTAGTTCTACTACGGATCTCCTCAGTTTAACCAAATTAGTTATATTTATTTTTAATTTAACAACAACCGATATCTATACATAATCATATTTAACATGTGCTCAACATAGGTATCGCAAATTATTGAAGTTCACTGCCACTGGAAAAGCGATACTATTCTGCGAGCCATGTCAATTACTTTAGTTCTTCTATTGATCTCCTCAGTTCAACCAATTTAGTTATAAATATTTTTAGCTCAACAACAACCGATATCTGTACGTATACATATTTAATATGTGCTCTACATATCGCAAATTATTGAAGTCCACTGCCACTGGAGTTAAGCGATACTATTCTGTGAGCCGTGTCGGTTACTTTAGTTCTTCTATTGATCTCCTCAGTTCAACCAATTTAGTTATAAATATTTTAAATTCAACAACAACCGACATCTATACGTATACATATTTACCATGTGTTCAAAAAATTCGCAAATTATTGAAGTGAATTTATCTTAAACGTGTTTATTATTTTCGCTTCGTCTCTCGTTTGGCGCCATGGTCACCTTGACCGCAGTTCGTGGGCGCTACAACCAGTCACGGTGGACCTTCCTAACCTCCCCTCATCTCATCAACACATTCGCAATAAAAGAAAAATCGTCATAAAACTTAAAGGATCTCTTATAGCTGGTGCTTGAAATATTAGCGTAATGTATATCCGCGATAATTTCACAGCCATTTCATGGGTCCTTACCGGTTTTATTACTTAATTTTATGAGGTGTCGAGTCGATGTAGGAATAAATAATATTATTTCATTTGTTACGTAGATTGAAACCTACCTAAAGTTTAAAAGGCGACATAAAATCGAATATTAATTAACCACAAAACGGTATCTATATACATAAAACAAAGTAGAGTTATTTACATCATTTATATATAACTCAAGGACGGCTGGACCGATTTTGATGATTTTTGGTTCGTTGGAGTTGTCTCGACCCCAAATAGCAGAATAACTATTAAAACATCGAAAAAAATTAGGGGAAAAAAGAAAATTAACTTTCCGAAGTTCGCCGGGACAGCTAGTTCTTTATAAAATATATTCTGAATGTACATTAACCCATTTACACCTGATTTTTTTCTTTATAATTGCATATGCATTGTTATCAATCTCCCGAATTGAAAAAATATTCAAAAAAAAACAGAAATATAAAATTTAAAGAATTTAACGGCTGGCAGGCGAATCTGGGTTAACAAAGATTTTACAAAGTATAAATGCTACAACTGCTGCTTTGTTAAGGTCCACAGGGAGCTTTAATTTGCCATTATTATTACCATTTATATATTAACCTGAATACAAGCACAACAAAGAAATGAGTGAAATAAAAATGTCACAAAAAAAACTTCGCACCCAACCCTTTTAAAGTTTAGTTTACAAAAATAACAGATAATAAATACTCTTGAGTGCAAAGGTCAGGTGATCGTACCAGAAAGGTCGTATTGGCATTGAGACATCGAATGATGTCTACTCCTGGTCTTCTGTTTACGGATGAGGACACGACCCTCGATAACCCCAGTCGCGGTGAAGAATGTGTGTGTATAATGGTATAAACAAATCGTAAAAGATTGGCAAATGTGTGGGCAGATGTAAACATTCACGACGAATTTAGACCCCTTCTGATTCAGGTGGGTAGATTTATGATTCTCTGGAAGAAAATTTTGTATTGTAACGAAAAAAGGCAAGGACGGCTACTAAAAAATCTTGGAATAAAAACACTGTATTTTTGATTAACAGTTTTACCGTATTTGAACATACTAGGCATACATAAAATCGTACACAGTTGACTTTAGTTTTACAACGATGTAATTTGTTCGTTCTTGCACCTCCACTTTTAAATCTAATGTTTTTATTGTTTCAATTTTAATTAATTTAATTTATTTTTAAACATATTGTGAAGAGCGTGCTTTTGTTCGCCGAACCCGTTTCTGGCAGAATAACAGCGCTGCAGAGTATACTGCAGCATATGCTGAGTCAGTACCGTTTTGGTGCACAGTACAGCCATTTTTTTATAGTTTATTTCTAGCGTTTGTAAATTGTACCTGGAAATCGTTGTACTGAGCTCTGAATAAAATATTTTCTATTCTATTCTATTTTTAGCTAGGGACCAATCTGCAGTTATGTCCGATAAACTTAGATACCAAAACGAGCTTAAATAATTTTCAAGCAAAAGAAGCCACAGCCTTGGAGTTATCGTTTCAATATGCCACTCTAAATTCCACTCTATGATACGCACGCACTGGAAGATTCCATTCCACTCGGAAATAGATTCTGTCTCTTCATAATGTACACGCGTTTGACGCAATTTGTAAGACCTGTACTGGACAGAGTCCAAAATAAAGTGAAAAGTATGGTTAAGGCGGTAATATTACAGATTTTCGTTAATTTTGACGTCATTAAAATCCCTATTGTTGATGATGTTCCTTGAAGTCGAAAGCTATTAGAAAAACGATTGAGCAGTTTTGGCACTATAGAACAAAATCCCAACCGATAATATTACAGATTTTCGTTATTTTTGACGTCAATTACTCCTAATCGATAAAAAACCCAAGGTTCGAAAAAATCCCTAATTGTTGATGATGTTTCTTAAAGTCAAAAGCTATTAGAAAAACGATTGAGCAGTTTTGGCTCGACAGAAAAAAAACCCAATGATAGATCCACATCGTTACTTTCAACTGTAGTTAAAACTTGAAGTATTAATTTAAAAAAATACACAACAATATTTGTTATGATAATACAAAGTGAGTAATGTTATTATTTTTTATACTTTCATTGTAATTTTTGATTAAACGAAAAACCATTGAAAAAATGAAAAAGTGTGGTTATTTTCTTTACTCTTTACACGTAAAGAAAAAGACACAGACAACTGTTCCAATCAATACCTCGCCTTAACTTATTATAGTCAACATGAAAGAGGTGCACCAACGGGGATATAATTGCTAACATAATAGCGTACCAGCAAATTTTCCGGCACAACATCAAAGAGAACGCTACGCTAACGCATAAAGGTTTGCAGACAGAACAGTTTCAGAAACGTGAATCACGTAAGACAAACTTGTTAATTGGCGAGCATGAAGAATATCTACAAGATGCGGATAGTTAAATTGTCGACATGCTGCTGCACCGATGTACCACACACGGCGTATGGAATTAGAATAGTGACGAATCCGCTGCGTACAATACTCCGCAGACTTCTCAACTAAAATAACTACATGCTCCAGAAAACGGTGCGAAATCTTGGCGGTAGACTGTAATAAACATGCAAATTTTGAACGGACACATGATAAATGTTTTGTGTCAAGAAACGATGTGTTAAGTTAATTCTGAAAATGTTTAGCTTAAAAAACGGAGCTGTAAGATTGACCAAGGATGCTGCTGCGAGAGTTGGACTCGCGCAAAGTAGAGTTCCGTAGGTTTTTTTCAAAAAATACCTAAATGTACATTTTTAAAAACAAAATTATTTTTGTAGTTGGTACAAGAACATTTTGTATGGAAAATCTATGAACTTCCTACAGTCTAACTACACATCTTAAGTTGGTCGACTATTATTAATTTACTCTTAAGTTTTCCTTTTAAATAAATTATATAATATATGTCCTACTATTTACAATTTATTTTCATATGTCCTGAAATAGCGGTTTATCTGGTAGAAGGGGGGGCGGGGGACAATTGACTGTAAAAAAAATTGCACATTAAAGCTTAATATTTCGCAAACGAATTCCTAAATAGAAAAAAGGTTTTAGCAAACTCTCAGTAGTATATAGTAGTATCTCATCTGTCGTTCAGTAAACGTATTCAACGATATCCCAACGACAGGGTACGTCAACGAAAAAAAAATCATGTAGTACGTACCTTAAAAAATTGTTTAAGGCAATTGTTGTCGGCGTCGCGATTGAACACAGCGCGGCCCCTTTGTCGGAGTGTTTGACTGTCAAGTGTCACCGCTGCTGCCAGCTCGCGGCATTTATATAAGATGCAGGTAAATGAGCGAACAGACTATACTTTTACGTTTACAACGCCATTTTGGAAAATTCCCAAAACCTGAATCGACAAAAAAAAAACATAATTATCGAACCTGCTTAAAAAAATTTCACGAGAATCGGTTTAAAAATGCGACCTTTAGAGGAGAACAGCCGGACAACCGCCGGGCATCCGGACATACGAAAGCATTTTTTCCCAAGCTAAAACGGAGACGCTTAGCGTTCGCTCGCTCAAAAATATAACGTCCAAATTTTCAATACGGATGACGAATGCTAGTGATCTGATTTACTTTTTATCATCTGTTAAAAACGACATTTTGTTCTAAAAATGTTAGAAATACCTAGGCGTGACGTCTTATACTCTTGCAGCGTCATTTATGTACTCATTTTAGGATTTTGGTGAGTTAAAAATCGAAGACTTGATGGAAAACAAAACGAGTAAGATTTTCCGAAGTTTAAGTAGGAGGGCAATTTAGTGATCAAGAGCAGAGATATGCTATATATAAAAGGGGAGGTAGATAGGTTACATGCATCCTAAAAGTGAAGCAAAAAAAAGATGCCAATTGGCATCTCTTTTCATAGTAGCATTCGGTAGGTACCTATTATAATGTGTGTGTAAATGGATTCGATTTTCAAATGTGGTTTGTTAGTGCATAACCCATCTATGGTAACAAATCTCTGATCAAGAGTTCGTAATTTATTTCTCATGCTGTCGTCATCCCTATTCGAACAAAAACGAAGTAGTAGAATCAACACATAACAAACATGTATGCAACAAAACAATACATCATCGATATAATCGGATCTTTTTTTTGCACAAAAAAACAAAGCAACTGAAAATAAACAGCACTATCTGTACCAGTAACAGGATCTTTGTGGAAGTCAATCGGTAGGTACACACTAATGGCATTAGAAACATGACACCCTGGATACGAAGGTCGTACGTTGAACCTGGTGAGTGAGTGATGAGGTAGGTTCTGTGGGGGAAGTTTGTTTAAGATACGGTTTTGTTAAGCTGTGGCGGGAAGCGTCAAAAGATTCACAAAGAGCATACAAAGAAACATTAAGGCGCACACTAGCGCCGCCAATAGAAATAAATAATTCACTCATTGTTATGAACTTTAAGGTGGAAACGTAAAGAGAAATGAAGGAGATATTGTGGGAGAGAGAGACCTGGAAAGAGCTACACCGACAAGAGTACAGCTCCTAAATTGTGATGATGATGATGATTAATTATCTTGCACATTTTTAGGGTTCTGTTTCCGAACCAGGTAGCGGGACCCTATTACTAAGCCTACGCTGTCTGTCTGTCTGTTTGTACGACTGTGGTGTATTAAATAAAAACGTGATGTGTGTTGCTTGGTCAACGGTCTATTTAAAACTAATTATTATTAATTATTTATCATCACTATGGTTCAAAAGAAAAAGCATTTTGAAGGTGTTATATTATATGATTGTAGCCGAGCCGGCTGAAATTTTTACAAAATATGTGTAGGAATAGTAACAAACAATAATAATTTTAAAAAGTGAAAAATTAAAAGAGTTAGATTCATCTTTATAAGGTTTATTTTTTGTTTAAGAGCCCGCTGGAGTTCATAAATCTCATACATACGTAGTATTTGATTCATTTGTTAACCAATGAACCGATTTTGAAATAATTTTATATTGGTAATTGTTTAAATCAATTTAAACATAAATTTTATGGTTTAATTAGTAATAATTTTAAGTATAAAAATAGCAACATTGTATTATGTTACACTAACGAAATGGTAATATTTTGTTATGACAACTCTAAAACTCTCTTCTGTTCCGTCTTCATGGCGGTCAGTGCGCATATTATAAAGAAATTCAGTTTGTTCCTTTAAATAAACTATTTTCAACATTTAAGCTCATTGTTTGTCTCTAACATGAGTTTGTGGTCCTTCGACAAGTGAAAAACCAGTGAGTAACGTTTTTCGCGAGTTTTCCGTCGTGCGTGTCGTCTGCTGGTGGGTGTGGTTGACTCGTGTGAGTCGCCGCCTTTTGCCGTATTTTGTGCTGTTTGCCTGGGTGTATCTGGCTGGCAACTTCGTCCTTTACATAAAAGAACGAAAATCACAAAGGTCCAGCGTGGGCAAGTATCGAGAAATCGTGGAAACGTCGAATTTAATTATACCAAAATTTTCATCAGGTACCTTCAATTTCACTCTTCCCGTTCAAAATCATCGTGGCAGTGAGTTGAGTGGAAAAGAGTATATAAATACTAATTCGTCTAAACGGAACGCAAATTGTGCGGCCATTGTGTCAGTCAGTCAAGTCAAACGTCATTCATTTTTGTGCTGTCAAACAAAACGTAAAGTTAAACAATTACTGCAGCAGTGTTTTGCGAAATAAAAGTGAATAATATTGTGTGTTTCGGTTTATATCCGTGTTAATAGCGTTCTTGACTTTCCTGTGCGTTCATTTACATCTACTGCAACACGTAACTTGCGAAATGGAGAATATAGATTCGAAAGATGAATTAAAGAGGCTTCGGCTTCAGCGTGGACAACACAAATCCACCATAACCCGAATCGAAACTTTCGTTTGCGACCCTATATTGTTTTCATCAGCTACTGTAGACGTGTTAGAGGCGCGGAAGGAAAAGTTGGTTAGTGCATTAAAAAACTACGAGGCGGTGCAACTGGACATACTGAGTATGGACGATAAGGACATTGAGCAGGTTGGTGATGTTGAAGATAAATATTACAGTGTAATGGCCAAAATTAATGCAGCCTTAAAACAGCTGTGTACCAAAAAAGTATCTGAATGTCACAATGTATCTACTTGCAAACTGCCTAACATAGAAATACCTACCTTCGATGGTAGGGACTTCACACAGTTTAAGCCATTCTATGATTTGTTCATGGCTGTTATAAATAACAATAAATCACTGTCACATGTACAAAAACTATTTTACCTGAGGAAATATTTAACAGATGATGCTTTGGCTGTCATTGTCAATTTGCCTTTAGTCAATCAGTCGTATGAAGAAGCACTTCAGTTATTGGAGAAGCGTTACGATAACAAGGCGCGTTTGATTTCCAATCATATTGGTATCATTTTAGATTTGCCTGTGATGCAAAAAGGTACTGCGGCTTCTATAAGGTCATTCTTGTCGCAAGTAAAACAGCAAATATATGCCTTAAAAAATTTAGAGCAACCCATAGATCAATGGGATATGCTATTAATTTCAATTTTGACTAGAAAGCTAGATCAAATTACTAACAGGGCTTATCAATTAGATAGAAAGTCTGATAAGTTACCTACGCTTGAAGAATTTTTTGAATTTATTGAAAGGCGCGCTATAGCATTGGAGGATAGTATGCCTCATAAGAGTACTTCCTATGAAAGTAGCTCATATAATTATGTCAAGGCCAAATCATTGCCCTCAAAGGTGTCTAATGTCGCTGCCAAGCCTGTAAAAATATGTAAATTTTGTTCAAAAAATGGTCATGCTCTTTTCAGCTGTCCGGCCTTCAAAACGGCAGCACTCGAGGTTCGACAAAACTATGTATCGAGCCAAAAGATATGTTCGAATTGCCTTAACCCATGCCATAATGGTAAGTGCAAATTTTTGATAAAATGTAAAATATGTAAGCAAGAACATAATACTCTTTTACATCCTGACGAGCAGAACACTCCTATTGCAGAGGAGCCGGTAGTAACCTTGTTGTCGAAACCCATTTCCAACAACATCTTGCTTCCTACTGTTAAAGTAAAAATATTAAATAATTATGCTCAGGAGATTATTGTTCGTGCCCTACTGGACACAGGTAGTCAGGCATCGTTTGTGACTAATAAACTTGTCAAAAAATTAGGCTTGAATGCTATAACTCAGCCTAATAATATTGTTGGTATTGGTAATAAACAAACACAAATTAATCAATGTGTAAACTTAGCTGTGCTTTCATGCCACTATGATGTGAAATATAATTTAAGATGTCATGTAGTAGAACAAATAACTACTAATCTACCCCAACAGTATGTAAATATTTCAGCATGGAATATACCCAAAAATATTAAATTATCTGATGATATGTTCAACAGCCCCGGAGAAATATCTTTGTTACTAGGCGCTGATGTCTACTTTAAAGTTTTGTTGGATGGTTGTGTTAAAATTCACAATGGACCTGTGTTACAAAACACTCTCTTTGGGTATGTAGTTGGTGGTATGATACCTGAAAAATCATGTTATGATAATATTAGTTCATGTAATATTGTATCAAACTTTGCTATATGTGATTCTAAAAAATTGGAAAATGTCATGGAACAATTCTGGTTAACAGAAAAAGTACCTGAGCCTGCAAAGCCTTTTTCTGATCAATTTCAGAAGGCTGAAAATATTTTTCAGGAGTCTATGTCACTCAAAAATAACAGTTTCTATGTCGATATGCCCCTCATCTCTCCAATGGAGGACTTGCAGCTCGGTGACTCATTTTCTGTAGCCTATCAAAGATTTTTAACATTAGAAAAACGTCTGAAAAATGATCCTGTGTTGTTAGAGCAGTACAAAAATTTTATTAATCAATATATAGAGCTGGGACATGCTAAGGAGGTCGAAGTTGGGAGTTATGATTTTGAAAATGAACCTGTCTACTTTTTAGCACACCATGCAGTCATCAACGAGGAGAGTAGAACGACAAAGCTTCGTGTTGTCTTTGATGGCAGCATGAAATCACGGAGCAAGGTATCCCTCAATGACGTCATGCTGAATGGCCCCGTGGTGCAGAGTGAGCTCTTTGACATTCTAATTCAGTTCAGAACTTACCTCTATACTCTAATCTGTGATATACAACGTATGTTTCGCGGTGTCTTTATAAATGACCACCAAAAGAGCCTCCTCAATATCCTATGGCGTGATGATCCCAGGAAGCCTATCAGCTGCTTGCAGTTGCAGACTGTTACTTATGGGCTAAAATCCTCTACTTTCTTGGCCACTCGATGTCTACTTGAATTAGCTCGCCAGAACTGTGAAAAGTTTCCCCTCGCTGCTCAAGCTATGCTGAAAAGTACTTACGTTGATGATGTTCTCTGTGGATCTGATGACATACTGCAACTTCAGGATCTTAAAAATCAGTTAGTAGAGCTACTCAAGTTAGGTAGTTTCACCTTGCATAAATGGTGCTCTAATACGCCTCAGGTTTTAGATAGCATTCCAGATGAGCACAAGCAGTTTGACAATGTAGAATTAAATAAAGAAAATATAGTTAAGGCGCTAGGTTTGAAGTATAATATTGCTTCGGACAGCTTTCAGTTTTCAGCTCCTACTCATGAAGAGGAGCAGAGTTTAAATACAAAGCGAAGGATATTGAGTTTTATTGGGAAAATATTTGATCCTCTCGGTTTAATTGGCCCGATCGTAGTCGTAGCCAAATTATTTATGCAGGAGCTATGGTCTTTGCAGATTAATTGGGACACTATAATACCCCAACATCAGTTATTGTTCTGGGAAAAATTCATAAAAAACCTTAAAGAAATGGGTAAAATCCAGGTTGGAAGGTGCATCAATCATCATGAAAATTCCCATGTAGAGTTGGTAGGATACGCTGATGCCTCTATAAAGGCCTATGGCTGTTGTCTCTACCTTAGGGTTTTTCAAAAAGATGGCTCAGTCCGATCAAGTCTTCTCTGTTCCAAGTCCCGTGTTGCTCCATTAGGTAAATGTCTGACCATACCCCAACTAGAGCTTAACAGCGCTCTACTCTTGGCCCAACTAGTGCATAGAGTTAGCAAGTTACTGGCAGATAGGTTTCCCCATAAACAGTTTTTATACAGTGACTCTCAGATAGTGTTAGCTTGGATCCAATCAGGTAACAAAAGGTCTAATGCATATGTGAATAATAGAGTTAGTCAAATTGTGGAACTTACTGATCAGACTAGCTGGTTTTATGTGAGAACTAATAAAAATCCTGCTGATTTACTGTCGCGCGGAATATACCAGGCACAAAAGCTCCAAGATAACCTGTTATGGTGGCATGGGCCACAGGACTTGGCAGATAGAGACTATGCACATAAAAATTCGGACAATGCTAATATAGTAGTACAAATCTTCACTGATCCGGAAATAGAAAAAGAGCAGACTTTGATCTCAAACGTAGCTAAAATAGATCCAATGTTCACTTCAGAGTTATTTAAAAGGTACTCAAATATTCACAAACTTCAAAGAATTATTGGTTATGTGTACAGATTTTATAATAACTGTTTGAATAAAACAAATAATAAAGAAACAGATAGTTATTTAAGTCCACAAGAGATGCGTGACTCTATGCTAGTCATAGTACGTTCTGCCCAAAATCAATATTTTCATAAAGAGATACAATTACTTTCTGCTGGCAAAACAGTGAAGTCAGGAATCGGAAATCTACATCCCTTCTTAGATCACAAGGCTCTCCTTAGGGTAGGTGGTAGGCTCGATAATGCCCCTGATATTCCACATGATAAAAAGCATCCTGCTATTCTCCCGAAAAAATGTAGAATCACTGACCTTATCATAGAGAGTGAGCACTTAAGGCTTCTACATGCAGGTCCTAGGTTGGTTCTGAGTTCTCTTTCACAGAGATACTCCATCGTTAGTGGTATCCGAGAGGTCAAGAAAGTTATTCACAGATGTATTAACTGCAGGCGCTTAAAAGCTGCAACTGCTAGGCAGTTGATGGGTTCTCTGCCTCGCGAACGGATTACAGCATCTCGGCCATTTCAGCATGTCGGCATTGACTTCTGCGGACCCTTTAATGTCAAGGTAGCTCGTGTTAGGAGACCAATCATTATGAAGTCTTACATTGCCTTGTTCGTCTGCTTTGCCGTCAAGGCAATTCACGTAGAACTTGTGTCAGACCTCACAACGGAGGCCTTTTTGGCATGTCTCAAGCGTTTTATATCGCGGCGTGGCATGCCCACAAAAATATTTTGTGATAATGCGAAGACTTTTAAGGGAGCGTCAAATGTATTAAATGAATTGTATGAATTAAACTCTTCTAAAGAGCATAGAGATGCAGTAAATGATTTCTGCACTAAAAACTACATAAAGTTCTTGTTCATCCCAAGTTACTCTCCTGAGTTTGGAGGTTTGTGGGAGGCAGGTGTCAAGAGTGTTAAACACCACTTGAAAAGAGTAATTGGAAACTTATGTTTAACTTATCAGGAATTAAATACCGCCATTATTCAAATTGAAAGTATATTAAACTCGAGACCACTACTTTCTACAAACTCAACTGATTGTAAATACTTAACGCCTGGACACTTCCTTATTGGAACGGCTCTATCAAGCTATCCTGAAATTGATCTTACTGATATGTCTGTCAACCGCTTAAGATTTTGGAATATATGCACAAAAGTGAAACAAGACTTTTGGAAATCATGGTCTCGCGATTATTTAACTCAGTTACAGAGTCGTCCCAAATGGAAATGCCAATATCCAAACTTAAATGAAGGTGACTTGGTCATTGTAAAAAATGTCAACACCTCTCCATTAACTTGGCCTATGGGACGTATTGTAAAAACTTACCCGGGCAATGATGGAAATGTAAGAGTGGCCGATGTAAAGTTAAATAATAAGATATTTCGCAGAGCTATTACTAAATTGTGTCCTTTACCTATAGAATAATTTTAAAATGTAACTTTGGTCTTTGCCTGGCCCCCAATTATGTTTAAATCAATTTAAACATAAATTTTATGGTTTAATTAGTAATAATTTTAAGTATAAAAATAGCAACATTGTATTATGTTACACTAACGAAATGGTAATATTTTGTTATGACAACTCTAAAACTCTCTTCTGTTCCGTCTTCATGGCGGTCAGTGCGCATATTATAAAGAAATTCAGTTTGTTCCTTTAAATAAACTATTTTCAACATTTAAGCTCATTGTTTGTCTCTAACAGTAATCAGGTGACGTATATCTGTATCTGTACCGCATTACTTTTTTGAAAAACCAAACGGGAATCCATTATTAATCAATAAAGACGGAAAACAAGTTTATTGGAATTAAATGGATTCCTGTTTCGTTTTTCAAAAAAGTAATGCGGTACAGACACAGATATACGTCATCCGATTATCGATATAAAATTATTTTAAAATCGGTTCATTGCTTAACAAATCAATCAAATACTACGTTTGTATGGGATTTATGAACTCCAGCGGGCTCTTAAGCTCTATCGTAAAAACGGGACCTATTACGTAAAAGCGTGAAAATTGGTGTGAAGATACACACTACAAACTCTAAAGTAAAACAACAAATAATTAAAGCCGGCCAAGTGTCAGTACTATCAATCAGACAACAAAAATAAAAAAAATATGGCACTTTTGATGCGATTTTTATAAAACATAGATCAATTCAAAGGAGTGCAATGCCTTTGTGGAGCCAACCAAAACCATCCCCTTGTTTGTCCGTCCGTCACCCCTAACTCCACCAAGGTCATTACAAAGGCCGTACAACGAACTTTATCCCTATGCCGATTGTACTTTGATGATTGATGTAAATGATGACGTGACGATGCAGCACTAGTGGGGTCGATGACCGCGATGATGGATAACACTACCTACTGTCAGTTTTATTATACCGTGATTAGACTTACCTACGATGAAAGATGCTTTTGCAATTGGACTAGTTCAAAAAAATTAAGGTACTTCTTTTACATAATTATTTTTCTTTAAATAAAAAATACTATCTTAAGAAACTAAATTGAATATTTTTTTCTTTTTATTCATTGGTATTTTTTTTTCAAATTTTAAACATTGAAATGTTTGTGATGACGTCACAGGCCCAAATACTATGAAAAAAAATGAACAGGATTTAGTTTATTTTTAGTCTTTAAATAAAAAAGACTATTATCATAAGAAACAAATTCGAATATTTTTTCTTTTTATTCATTGGTATTTTTTTTAAAATCTTTGTGATGACGTCACAGGACCAAATACTATGAAAAAAAGGGATGATCAGAATTTAGTTATTTAGTATGTGTTTACAGTACAAAATCGTTATATTTTTAGGTATATGTTTGTTCTATTTACGTGCCTTGTAAAAAGTCTGAACAATGTCGATTGTGTAATGCCGGCAGTGACGTCATCGTAGGCCAATCAAGGACAAATCATATTTTTTTTAAATAAAATATACCAAATCACTTGTAATTTCTAAAATCTAATAAGTGAAAAATTATCACAGAAGCTATTCCTCGAAATGGTTTTCGAGTTCAGTGGGGTTCATAAAAACAGAACAATTCCAGTTAACTGAAAATCATTAGTTACGAAATAAGAGGAAAAACTTTTTTTTATTGGTAAGCCCTTGGCATCATCTCACCTGATGGTAAGTGACGATGATGCCGAAGACGGAAGCGGGCTTAACAAGATTCCCCAACGCAATGGGGAACTGGCTATCTTATCTTCAAGCCGGAACACATCGATGCTTATATCTAAGGAATAAGGGCATTATGGAAGTATCCGTATAACAAATAACTCGAAACGTTAAGCACGTTAAAAAAAAACCTTAACAACCGCCACCGCGGCGTAATGGTTAGTCCATTCGCTTCGCACACCAGGAGGTCGCGAGTTCGATTCCCGGCGGGATCAACTTTGTAAGACTCGGTTTGGTTGGTTGTGGTAGGGCATTTTCATAGTCCGCCTGGCTAGCTACCACACCATCTTATCTAAGTCTTGCCGCCAAACATCAGTGTTAACTAACAACATTGGTGTGTTTCGGCTTGAAGATAAGATAGCCAGATTCTCATTGCATTGGGGAATCTTGGTAAGTCCGCTTCCATCTTTGGCATCATCGTCACTCAGTATCAGGTGAGATGATGTCAAGGGCTTATCAATTGTGGATTAAAAAAAAGAAAAAAAAGAAAAGAAAACTTAGTACAATTTTGCTATATCTTTTTGTTACTGTTATTTTCCTACAAAAGTAACGAATCGATTTTGATGATATTTCTGTGGGACCAACCTGAAAATATATCCTTTTAAATAAAAAAATATATAAAAAAACCAGTTTATAAATGATGGAAAGAAACATTAAATAAATAAAAAACCGAATTGAGAACCTCCTCCTTCTTTTATAGGAAAGGAAACTATAGCTATTTGAGAAACTAAATAATTTTTAATACAAGAAGGCAAACACCTTTAACACATACATTACCTTAAGATCAGAACTTAAAACATAGGTAACACATTACTAAGAGTAATGTTTTACCTATTCCAAAATCACAAAAAATTAAATATGTCGTCAATACTAAAAATTGGCCAAGAGCGAGTCGGGCTCAGAAAAACAGGGTTCCGTACTAACTACTAATACAACAAGAACTCTCAGAAAGAGATCTTACACTGGAAGAAACCGGTCTATGGTTTTAGTTTTGAATTCAAGGGTTTAGTTAATGTTTCATGGTTCATGGCGGCAGTTTTACTGTAAACTACGACATGAATTCTAGTAGGTAACTGTATTTATTTAATAATATCGGTTTCAATGGTTTAAAGTGGAAGGGTGGAGAGTCTTTTGACACGGTCGCATTTGGAGCGATATATCCAAAATTACCAAGAACAAAATTATGGATTTTTTCACACGGATTAAAAAAAAAAACTGTTTACCAAACTTTGCTTTCCTCAAATTAACAAAAAAAATATTTTTAAAATTTTTACTATTGTGTAATATGTGGATTAATGTGATATTAATGAGAGGGCTACGTTGGGTGAGGATATGCGGCATCCCCTAATTGGGCAAAGGCTAAAAAGTCGGAAAAGCTTTTTAAAACATGTCGATCCCCTCACAACTCAGCCCTCTCAAGCGAGATGCAACATGTGGCGTGCTCGAACACCGCTTCCTGACCCCTTTGTCCCGCTTTCTGAGAGTCTATCGGCTGGACATATATTACCATGGCCGATCTGGAAGTCTTTACATCGACTTCGGACTCAGGTCGGCCGGAGCAAGGAGAATATGTTCAGGTGGGGACTCTCGGAAAACCCAAATTTAGACTGTGTGTGTGGAGCGGTGCAGTCCATGGCTCATTTAGTTTCCTGTCCTGCCTGCCCTGTCATCTGTTCGCAGCAGGACTTAATGGACGCCACAAATAGTGCAGTCGAAGTGGCTTAGTTCTGGGCCGGAATGATTTAATTTGTCATCGACACGCAAAGAAGAAGAAGATTAATGTGATGTCTGAGAAAAACGGGCTTGACAGACAGACGGACGAACAGACGCATGAGTGATCTTAACAAGGGTTCCGTTTTGTTCTTGTGAAACCCTAAAAATATGTTGGGTTAATGTGTAGGTTAGGTATATAACACAAGGCTCTAATAAAAAAAAAGATGTGTGGCACTCGGGGACTGCCGCGGTAAAGCTATTGCATAGCATTTTGTATCAACTTATGCAATTATAATTATTTATTTATTTTATTCATGCAGTATTTCTTTTTCTTTGATATTAATTCAAGTTACACTTTTTGAGCGTGGTGACCGATAAGAAAACAATTTTTTCTTTTATTAAATAAATAACAATATTTAGAAGTGATTATCGAATTTCGCGCGATGTACATTTATATAGATATAATATCATATATACTTTCTCTGCGCGGCATTCATGTGCATTATCTATACACCAAAAACAAAGGTACTGAATAGTACACGTGCTTGGTTTGATGGTTTCTGTTATATACATAATGAAGAATGAATTTATATATATATATTATTATATACATATTGAGAATCTAAATTGAGAATTTAAACTATACGCGTGTGTGTGTTTGTGTGTATAAAAGAGGGCTACTTTTAATATCGCTCATTTTAATATCAAAAATTTAGGTCACCTTTATAGCAGTATTATATTTTCAATTCAAAATTAATACTGCATTTGTGATAATAATAAAATGTATGTATATAGAGTACTCACTCATTTTCTTTCACTATTTTTTCGTGACTTTCTTCATTAATAATAAATGCACTTTGTTCATTCATATTTATTATTTATTTTCGCTTAACCGCGCTTTTATTACTTTCTTCATTAATAATAAATGCAGTTTGTTCATTCATATTTATTATTTATTTTCGCTTAACCGCGCTTTTTTACATCTTTGTTTTTTTTAAGCAATGGTAGTTGGAACTATACAGCCAAATATGGAATAAAATCTTTTTGTACTTTTTTTTTAAGCAATGGTAGTTGGAACTATACAGCCAAATATGGAATAAAATCTTTTTGTACCTATCTCTATAAATACAAACAGCTGTGTCTTAAATAAAATCTTTTTGCATTTGATAAATAAAAAATAATCAAATCTTTTTTGTCATATGGAGGTATATACAGTTTATGAAAAGAGTTTTATTATTCTCCGAAAATGATCAAATCTTCTTATATGTTTGTTTTGACAACCGATATTGTTGCCATGGCAACCGAGCGTCAGGTTTTTCTTCGTTACGGAATTTCTGGATTCGGTCCCCGCGCTCAAAGCCTGCGATAAAATCTATGCAATAGCTTAAAAACACAAATACATAGTTGACTCCAAACAAAACTTATGCTTAAATAATGATAATCCCCTATTATAAAATCTGTTTTATTTTTTGCTGTGATGATCACTGACGTCATTTCATCAGATGATTTAATGTATAATGCATTATTATCATTATGATGATAAATGATCACAGTGAATTTTGGCGGATCTATATAAGACTAAAACTTAATGAAGACAATCCATCAAAACTTGTTGGTGGCGTCTTTTTAAGGCGAAACCCTTTTAGAAAATGCAAACCCCGAAATCGAGGGTTGGAAAAAGTTATTTTTCTGCGGTTAAAACTGGAATACATTTATATTTTTTTTTCAATAAATTTACTACAATTGTCGTATGTATGTCTGCCAAAACACGATTTGATAAAATTGTCTCGATAGAAAAAAATGGCAAAATTCGCTAAAATTTTTGCTGTTTTGGCCCACAAAAACCAGTTTTACTTTACTACAGTAAGACATTTTTAAGTCTGTGTGTTGCATGTCGCGTGACAGTCGCTTTCGTCTGACGGTATGATCGTTTCGTCCTCTGTACCGTAGCGAGAGCAGCCATGATCGTTTCGTCCTCTGGGAAGTTTCACTTTTACCGTGGTTTCATAAAACCACACACTTACTTTTTTCTCTCTTATTCCTCAATAAAATCCTGACATATTGTCGGACTCACTTTTTTACCAAAAATGCCTATATCTAAGTTAAAAAATAAAAAAAAATTAAAAAGTGTGGTTATTTTCTTTGCTCTTTACACGTAAAGAAAAAAAACAGAGACAACTGTTCTGAACAATACCTCGCCTTAAGTAGCCGTAACAAAGTTCAACGAAACTTCAAGAAGCCCGCTGTCATGTCAACGACTTTCATATAAAAATAGTATGACGTGATGACGTAGGTACGATGGCCCATGTCCGCTCATGTGTGAAGACTCCTTAGGACGGTGTCAATTAGCCTTTAAATAACACCTTGTAATTTTGTTGAAGTGCGTTCAAGCGAACAAAATAAGCGAAAATCTGACGGACGGTGAGGTTGTTTTGAGATAAACACTAGACTTGGACACAGGCTTACCAGACGTCAGGATTTTTGGGCATCTGTCAGGATTACGGCCAGACTTTAAAAATGTAAGGTTTTTTTAGATTATTTAGGTGCTTTTAGGTCTTCATCAAGGTACTGTTGCAGCCCATGGACTTAAATGAATGGTGTTTTTCCCTGTGTGGAGAGTAAAAGTAACCTCAATGTCAGAATGTGAGTAGGCGAGTGACCAGTCGGCACTCAAAAGGAATATAATTAGTGGTATTTTATTACTATGACTGTGCGTCGTCAAACCGCGCGCGCGCCAGTTTCAGGAAAATGTCAGGACTTTTTGATAAAAACCGGGCTTCGTGTCAGGACTATTCAATTTAACATCTGAGAAGCCTACTGGACATGACCCGAAAATAACAAGTAATATAGTGAAAGTGAGTGAAGATTGTGAACATTGAGAAACATAAGTATTACAAAAGAAGAGACCTACAGTGTCTCATCATCATCATCTTCATATCAGCCGAAAGACGTCCACTACTTGACAAAGGCCTCCCTTGATAGCTCATCGGTCCACCGAACTGGAGGCCTGTCTATTCTACGTCTTACAGTGCGCGGTCGCCACTCGAGAACTTTATTGCCCCAACAGCCATCTGTTTTACGAGCTTTGTGCCTCGCCGCATTTAAGTTTAGCGGTTCTGGGGGCTATGTCGGTTACTTTGGTTCTGTTTGTTTGTTTGTTTGTGAACTCTTTATTGTGCAACAAAATATACAATTATAGATACATAACAGAAGTAAGCACAAAGGCGGACTTAACCCAAACAGGGATGTCTTCCAGCCAACCCTTAATCGCTGAAAGGATTTAATCTTTAAGCAGAAAAAAATTAGTACACAATTAGTTATCTGCTACAGAACTCCTCATTTTTAGAGTTCCGTACCCAAAGGGTAAAAACGGGACCCTATTGCTAAGACTTCGCTGTCCGTCTGTCAACAGGCTGTATTTCATGAACCGTAATAGCTAGACAGTTGAAATTTTCACACTTGATGTATTTCTGTTGCCGCTATAACAAAAAATACAAAAAATTAGAAAAAGTGAATAAATAAGGGGGGGGGGTCTCCATACAAAAAACGTGTTTTTTTGAAACATGAAGAAACTAGCGCCATCTAGTATGATGGTACGGAACCCGATGTGTACGGTTCTGACTCGCACTTGGCCGGTTTTTGATTTGATCACGTAAGGAAACTCCAAGCATAGCACGCTACACGCTACATTGCTCATTAGGTGACCTTGAGCCTTCTTATCTCATGACGCCGATAGTAAAACGACCAAGTCTCATTTGCGTATGTGCACAGATGAGATACTAGTTACTTTGTATATGTGTTCGTATAGTTAAGTACAGTGTCTAAGTGAACAGTAAGGAACACAGGAAACAAAACAAAACGATTAGCGTAACTTCATTCATTAGCGATGGCCTAAGAAATGCTACAGAAGGCAACCGTTAGGCTGTTTACTCATGTCTGATGGTGATGTTAAATGAAAATTTAAGGCCTTAAGATGGCGTTACAGCGCCATCTAACCTGTAACTCCTTTTCTATGTTCGTCTCGTAACGCCTACCTTACTATCGATAAGTTCATTTGTCTTATACAAAATTACCACAGACTGCTGCCTGATTAACATGAGTATATAAAAACACTATACTGAGTTGTTTCGTCCATTCTCAATCGGCACCTACAGAACAAATTAAAAAACGTATCTGCATTATCAAGACGTGTTTTCTATCCCTTGGTCCCCAATTCTTCAGATGGGTCAAATGACAATATTCAATTCTAATTATTGAAAGAATGTGTAAGGCTATCACCATGGAAAAAATATATAATATACTTAAAGTAATAAAACATCGATTGAATTGAATACAATTTTAAAAATATTACCACTTTTGATGTGAAAAAATAGACTACTGTAGACCCTTTTTTTGGCATTAATTGCAAAATTTCTCGAAAAAAAATTGTTAATGTTGAATGAAACCAGCATAAAAAATCGGTGACTTTAAGACCTTTCATTTTAATTGAACACAGTTTTTTAAACTTATTAAAAGTGATGAAAAGTAATAAAAACATGTAAAAATCTATAATTGGGCGTTCGGTTTCAACGTAACAGCCGCGTTGAACCTAAATAATAGTTAACATGTCTTTAAACCGGTCTTCAATCGTAACAACTCGGTACAATTTTGCTTTTTTTTTGTTTTTGTTAATTTTCTAAACAAGTACAAAACCGATTTTGATAAAATTTATATCAGACTAACCTGGAGGCATACCGTATCAAATAAAAATAGAATTATGAAAATCGATTCACAATTGGCAAAGCTATCGCGTAACAAACACACACAAATACGAAGTCGAATTGAGAACCTCATGATGTTTAACCGACTTAAAAAAAGGAGGAGGTTTCTCAATTCGACCGTATATATTTTTTTCATGTGTGTTCGCGGATAACTTCGTCGTTTAAGAACCGATTTTCATGATTTTTTTTTGTTGGAAAGGAGATATCTTAAGGGTGGTACCATAATAAGGAAACAAGGATCTGATGATGGCATCCCAGAGAAATCGAGGGGAACCTTAGTTTCCTGTTTGAAGTCGGTTTTTTTTGTTCAAAATCATTGGAAATCGTTAATAACATAACTCAAAACAAAACGTGGCAGCAACACGAACAAAGCATCAAAATAAAACCGAACCAAGTCTAATAAGTTAATAACAGACAAGATGCTGAATTAAATCCTTCATCATTACGTAAGCACGACGCCAAACTTGAAAATTACGGGGCACGTATATATGTATGTGGCAGGCAAATTGTATGATTAGTCATTTTACATACGGTCAGGCAAATTGTAAAATTCGTCCGTATGTAAACGGTCAGGCAAAATGTAAAATTCTGTACGCAGATTCCAGGCAAATTGTAATAATGCGTCCGTATATAAACGGTCAATACCGAGTAAGGCAAATTGTCAAAATGCCGTATACGGCAGATTGTAAATAAGCTCGCGAAGCTAGCGATGTTTCGGTCAGGTTTGATTGGTTTAACTGTCAAAGAATCTCCAGCCCTCACCATTATACAATTTGCATGACATTTGCCTGACCGTATGTATAATGACGAATTATACAGTATGCCTGCGACATATACATTAAGTAAATTATACCGAGTCTGAGAAAAATGAAGAAAGCTGTATATAACGACCGGTTGCGCTTGTTTACCCCTTAAATGACGTCATGTTGAGGACTGGTGAGATCATACTGGGCTCCGACCTTGATCGCACCCCAGGTTACAGCAGACTTTTATCGCGTTTAACCCTATGCTAGCACGCCACTGTAATCATGAAACTGTATTATACGACTGTCGATGATTTCATACGTTCTGATACAAACAAACACAAGTAGGCTCGCTTGTGGAATGCTTTGCCAGTGGAAATAAGAATGTGTCCCTCCGTCTCCACGTTCAAGGCCCGTCTTAAGAAGACTTGACATCCGTTTTCCTACTTGAGCTAAGTACGAGTAGGTATGTATTTATACTTATATCTATGTATGTAAAGTAAGTACTGTATTATGTAGACATTTATTTATCATCATCATCATTACAGCTCATATACGTCCCCACCGAGGGGCTCGAGCCTACCCTGAATGAGGGCGATTAGGCCTAAGTCGACCACGCGGGCCCAGTGCGGGTTGGTCGACTTCACACACAACCTTCGAGTTTCTTCGCAGGCGTGTGTAGGTTTCCTCACGATGTTTTCCTTCACCGTTAAAGCAATCGGTAAGTATGTACGTAAGTTTTTGAAAAACTCATTGGTACATTGGCCGTCCAGATTTGAACCCGGTACCTCTGGTTAGATGGACCGAGTCGTTACCGGTTGAGCCACCGACGCTTTTATTTTATTTATTTATTTATTAAATATATTTTTATTTATATATTTATATTATTACATTTAATTTATTATGTTGGTCAATTTATTATATGTAAAAGTTTTTATTGTAAAATATCTGTGTATTACTTTTAATTATTGTTTTCACTCCTTTTAAATTGTGTACTAATTTGTTTCTTTGCTCATTATTAAAATCCTTTCAGTAATTAATGGTTGGCAGGAACAGATCCTTGTTTGGTATAAGTTCGCCTTTTTACATGTTATACCTATTCTGTACCTATAACTGTATATTTTGTTGTACAATAAAGAGTTGACAAAAAACCAACAAGTAATGAAAATAATTTAACTCGAATTAAAAAAAAAAACTCACAAATGTGTATAGACAACCAATAAAAATTTTGGGTGTAAGCCTTTTTTTTAATCGGTAGGACAGGCTTATTAATGGCATAGTGGGCATAACACTTTTTTTTTAATTAAAAATTTGAGTGATTTTGACTATAATATGTCACCTGATGGTAAGTGACGATGTAGTCGAGAATGGTACACGCAAACTCAAATAATACTTATTCACTCTCGCCTTGAAGATCCCCAAATTGTAGGGAGTCGGGAAACACAGACGCAGTCAAGGAGTTCCACTCGATCGCTGTCCGCTTTATAAATGAGGAAGCGTAACGCTTCGTGCGTATAGGCTGAATATCAACAACAAAGGGGTGGAAACTTGCAAACTTTGCTTCAAAAAAATCGCATCAATCATTTTTTTCTCAATACATTTTCATTTAAACGAGAGGCTCCAAATAAGCAATAACTGATTAATTATTTACTTATTAATAAATTTATTAATAAATTAAAACACAAATAGTGGCATCAGGAGGTTCGATTCCTGTCATACAAGTTTGTCGCAGAGTACAACATTCTGCAGATCCTCGGGAACTCAGTAGACCGCTCAAAACAAAGAGCATGATTTTTTTTCTGCAAAATAATAAGCCACTTTACCGTATGCCCCCTTGTGAGCCCTTCACAAAGTGCCATATGGCGTTTCGTGAAATGTATTTTTTTTTACGCAAAGCACCAGATTCTCAGAATACCAAATACTCTTAGTGTCATCATTATCATTAAGCATGATGCCAAATTCGGAAAATACCATTTTCAGCTACCCATGGGGAGGATCCTCTAATTCGCGAGGCTCTTTGACTGTATAATCAATCAAACCTGACCGAAGCTAATATCGCTCGCTTCGCTCCTTCATTTACAGTTTTTATAGAAAAAAAAAACTAATTTTTGCCAACTCCCTTTGCACTTAATTACGTATTATTTATATTATAATCAATAAATTAATTATTATTATTATTTTAGAAATTACTGACGTGTAAATTTGCTTTTACTAATAAATTATGTTATGGAACAGTTTTTTTTAACAGTAACAGTATTTGGTACTATGCGTATAGGATTTACAGGTTTGGTAACTAACGTAGTTGGTGTCTTGCAAGTTTGTCACTTGGTACTTTACCAGATTGTAGTTTTGCGTAATAGGGGATCGGACTGCACCAAAAATAAAATCTGAAATATGATTTCCTAAATTGCTCTCCTCTTGAAGTTTCAAAAACCTTACTTGTTTTGTTTTTATATCACGTCTTCAATTTCTAATTGATCAAATTCACAAAATAAGTTCGTCAATGACGCTAAAAATCTATGACGTCACTTGTAGGTATTTCAAACATTTTTGGAACAAAATTTCGTTTTTGACAGATCATAAAACGTAACTCAAATGACAAGCAGTCCGATCCCATATTGGACATAATATGCGTGCGTTGGCACTTTTAAATTTGTTACTACGCGTCGACACTCTTCTGAGCAGTCTACTAAGTTGTATACAGGGTGTAACAAATTTTTGTGTAGGTCGCGTTATCAGGGGCTTCTACTCATCATACTGTACAACTTTTGCTCTACGACTTTGCTGAAAACGTAAAAAATACAAGCAATACAAATCGATCAGCTGATCGACCGATTTTGTGCATTTTAGTATGGTGTCCAAATATTTTTTTTTGATAATTGACTATTGGTTCCCTGGAGAAAGTGTTTCAGTATGACGAGTAGAACCCCCTGTTAACGAGACCTATGCCAATTTTGTTACATCCTGTATATAATAAGTTTATAGAACTGTCTACCACGATAATTTTGAAATTTAATGAACCACTTATTGTTAATATGAGTCATTGTTACACGATGTTTTTTCAGGTTATACTATCTAGGACATGTAAATCAGGCTGTGTGGCTAAATTATTTTTTATCTTAATTTTGACAGCAATTAGCAGTTTCATCATCACCATCAGATAATTCTGTTTTTATAAGCAAAATTTTATTTCGGGATCTAGTGCAGTCTAGGTGACCTGGGAATATTAAAATATGTTACAAAAACCTTAAAACAACCCTCAGAAATTATAAAAAAATGATACCTACATAAAAAGAAAAAAAAAGACTAGTTTCAAAATTTTTCAATAATTTATTTTGATTGTATTTTATTATAAGAAAGTAAATCCATGCGTTAATTTAAATGTTATCTATCAGAATAAAATACGTACCTACATATTTGTAATAAAAAGAAAATTCCAGGCACAAAAAATGAGATTTTGAAAAACATTCAGTTTGCTGAAAACTGGATTGGGGATAAGTTTGTTCTGTAATATTTATATTTGAAATAAACTATGTATTATTTCACAAACAGTCGAAGCTCAATGTGATTTGCATGGAGTTGATCACACAGGTTATCTGATCTCAAGCACAGTCTTTGCGTGGATGGGTTTGACTTTAGTTGCATTTTTCTCGGCCGTTTCCGCGCTTCGCAAGGCACATAAGACGATGGTGCCGGTTGCTATCACTAGATGGCAGTCGTAAAGCCGTGCCAGATGCCTTATAGGCGGCTTGAAAAACTTAAATCAGTGGGAGTTCGCGTCTAGATCTACAACCTCTACCAACCCGATTTACCCCCCCCCTCGTGTGGGGTATGACCCAACCTTTCCGAATTTAGGAAGAGTCCAGTGCCCCAGCTATGGGGACATTTCATCATCATCATATCAGCTCATATACCTCCCCACCGAGGGTCTTGAGCGTAGAATGAATTAGGACGATCGGGACTTAGTTGACCACGCGGGCCCAGAGCGGGTTATATTTAGTGGGGACGTTAAGTGTTTTTTTTTTCACAAATGATAAGCCATTGGCATCATCTCATCTGATGGTGAGTGATGAAGCCGAAGATGGAAGCGGGCTCAGCGAGATTTCCCAACGCAACGGGGCAGATTATCTTATTTTCTAGCCGGAACACATCAATGCTGTTAATAATGATGTTTGGCGGCAAAACTTAGATAATATGGTGGTAGCTAGCCAGGCGGGCTATGAAAATGCCCTACCACCAACCGAACCGAGTCTCGAACCCGCGACCTCCTGGCAAAGTATAAATATTAGTACTAACATACAGTATGGACACTCCCTGCCGCTCTCTGGATTGCGACCTCACCCCCTCGTTACCCTGATTGATACAGATTGGTTACAGTTTGATTGTCGAACGTATGGGATTTCGCTGCCATTTTGTTTGTTTCGTCATTCGTTTTTTGAAATGTCATTTCTGGCCCGGTATGAAGTGTCCAGGGTGTGCCCCTGGTGTGAAGCGAATGGACAAAAAATTACGCCACGGAAGCGGTTAAGCGTGTTTTTTAATTAACCGTACCTTTAGGTACTTGCTTGATAGATGAAGGCAGTCGTACGGTCAACCGCTAATAATATCAGCTTGGGTTAACCTCGTGCACGATAGCTTACGAGTAGTTCACACTGAGGTCGACAGTATTATTACTAAGGTCGTGTGACCGCGTATCGGGGAAGGGCAGCTGAACATGGTATCTAAATAACTTCGTACGTATTTTTAAAAGATTTTTCAATACGGTTACTCGAAAAGTGGTACTTTTTACTGTGCGCAAAAAATATTTTACCGCATACGTGCTTTTTACTTTGCCACTATTTTAAACTTTTAGCTCGGAGAAACAAGAGAGTTCTAGGGGTTACATATTACATATGCTAGTTGGTGAGGTTGGTAAGATACTATTCCTCTTTTTTTAAAAAATTTCTAGCTCGGAGGAACAAAAGAGTTCTAGGATATAAAAAAATATAATAAGCAAAGATACATAATCTTCTTTGAGACTTTTGAAAGGACAATTTTAAAAGGGATATTATAGGTTGTTCCTTCGAAAGGTTGCATAACTTGTATGTTTGTATGTATGTTTGTTTAGGTCAAATCTTGTAAAAGATTTTAGAGCGACTTCCAGATATTCGATTGAGCTGAAGTTTGGTATGAAGCCGTATTCACGGTGACTATAGATCCTTTTGGTATTTTGAAGTTGATCTGATGATGAACTTTGAAGGTTGAATCAAGGTGCCAGAATCGTCCTTTATTTTTAATAGAATAGTAGGAAACACTGTGTTCGCCTTTTTTTGAATTTGGAACCGTGTATTTAGATTCACATTTGGTTTTTTGAGCATAAAAACTTATTAAAAAAAACAAAACCTAGTCTTTTAGATTTTTCGAAAGTTATTTATATAACACGCGTAATAGATAAGAAAAGATAAATACTCTTAAGGCACTTTGCACACGACGGGGCGGGGCGGGGCGGTCAATTTCGCAGCCAACGATAGCACAAAGGGAGTCCTATATTACCAACGCACATGGAGGACAAAAAGATCGCGCGACCGCGCCGCCTCCACGTGCGTTGGTAGTATAGGACTCCCTTTGTGCTATCGTTGGCGGCGAAATTGACCGCCCCGCCCCACCCCGTCGTGTGCAAAGCGCCTTATTGTACACACTAATTAAAAAATAAACACAATTTAAAACTTAAAAACTATAACTTAAAAATTTTAGAAAAACACAACTCAAAACAAAATCTTATGAAGGTACTGGCGGTGTTATCGTTCAAAGCGATTTCTTCCAGACATCCCGGCATATATAATAGGCATGACAAGACTAGTAAAGTTAATAAAGCCGGCCAAGTGCGAGTCGGACTCGCGCAACGAGGGTTCCGTACCATCACAACTCTCCCATACAACTGCAACAACGACACCTATTCATATCAACCAACGAGAGCAACAGAAAAATATTATTTTTTTAATCAGTTCGGGATCCTTAACGCGACTACGACTAATACTTTACCATATTTTATTATTTGCTACACGACTGCCCACAAAAAAGGGGTGTATTGTTTTCAGGTCTAATGAATGTATGTATGTTTTTATTTCACGACATCTTCTAAACGGCTTAATGTATTTTAGAGTGCTAGGTATCGTTAGATTTGTCTTGATCCCGTGAGTGACATAGGATATATTTTACACGACTTTTCAAAAAATAAATAGGGGTAATGTTTTTATGCATCGTGTTTTGTTTTTTTTTAATTAAAAGTCATTTTACTTCAGGATTATTAACTCTAATTACACTAAGTTTCACACATGTATTACCGGTTTTTAGATACACAAAAGCAAAATAAAAACATCGAAAAAAAAACTAGTTCCTTGTATGATGCCTTAGTTTTTTTTAAAACTTTTTGTATTTCTATATTATTTGTTAGTAAATCCCTCGTAATAACACAGGTTCTGTGAAAATTTCAGCAGGCTAGGTACCTATTACGGTTTAAAGTATACCAGGTTTATACGCTTGCGAGTGTGACTACTAAGTTGTTTACATTAGAAAATATAATTACATCAATAATTGGAAACGCTGAGCACGTTAAATAAATCGACTTCCGTCGAAACACCTTAGTATGTACAATTATTTTTTGTTTTTGTGAATATTCTAAATAAGGCTGTTGTCTGTAAAGTCGGTTTACGGAAGATAATTTTACGTGATAACGTCCGCATTGGAACACCTCTTGTAAGCTCCTGGAGGCCTAGTACTATTATTCCATTGACACACTTGTTTGACGGTTCGTCCGTCCGTCCAAGTCAAAAATCACGTCAAAAATACTAAACCGTTTTTGATAAAATTTATATGGGATAAACTCGGGCATACCCTGTCGAATAAAAAGGAATCGTGAAAATTGGTTCACAATCTGCAAAGATATCACGTAACAAACAAATAAAAAAAAACCTACAGGCAAAAATTAAATGTAAACCTGCTCATTTTTGGAAGTCAGTTTAAACGTGGTTGCTTTAAACGGTAACGACTCGGTCCTCCTAATCAGAGAT
Source organism: Coleophora flavipennella (assembly GCA_947284805.1). Taxonomy (NCBI): domain Eukaryota; kingdom Metazoa; phylum Arthropoda; class Insecta; order Lepidoptera; family Coleophoridae; genus Coleophora; species Coleophora flavipennella. The sequence goes on along the minus strand of OX369256.1, from coordinate 13,028,609 downwards.
CCCGGGTTCAAATCCGGACAGCCAACGTACCAATGAGTTTTTCGAAATTAACGTACATATATACTTACCGATTGCTTTAAAGATGAAGGAAAACATCGTGAGGACGCCTGCACATCTGGTTCCAGATGTGTATGAAGGTCGCGTCTACACGACCGTAGGTGAAAATCTAAATGGCCTACACGTGACCGCGGGTGATGCTAAGTGCAACACCAGGAAACCGGTGTCTAGCACTTGGATAGCAAGGTTAAATGTGCCACACGATAAGAGAGAGACAATAAAGTAATTTTATTAAGGCCCAGTGGTACTTAAAAATCTGTCTTTGTCTTTTCCTTTACGTGTAAAGAGGGCAGAAAATAACCACACTTTTGCACTTTTTCGATGTTTTCGTTTTTATTTTAATCATATTTATCTTAAATAAAAATCCAATCGATGTTTTCCATTCAGTAAATAAATCATATTAACAAATTACTTATTTTAAGAATAAAACCGAAAATAGACGATAAAATGGCTCGAAATGCGGTACCTTTGCGAAATTATTCTATCGAGCCAAATTTATTAAATCGTGTTTCCATTCGATATAGTCACTCGTAACTATTCTCAATAATACCAATATGTTTTCCTAAATTTTAAATTTACTGTTTACTATTTCAAAAATGAATTCTAAAAACCTGTTTAAGTGGATTTTTAGGTACCACTGCGCCTTAACAGCTGCGTATTTACCGGACCTTTACATAACACTTTGTGAGTAACTAGTTATAGTAAATTTATTACGTGTAGTACTTCAGCGTTAATTTACTATTTTCTAACAGTTCCTGCATTCGCATCAATCAAAATAGTAATAACAGTAATTCTGGCGCGACACGTAAGTATGCAATGCTGACGATTGCTTACACCGCGCCAACGACTAACTTTGTAACCACTTTTAACTTCAATTAAGGATTTTTTAAAGAAAAAAATAATTATTTGTAATTTCCAGGTTATGAGGAGTGATTCTGATATCCTCGAATTCTGTTTTAATACACAGAACTAAAGAAAAACAATATCCTAATGCACTCTTTTTTTTTTCTAGTTGCAACCATAGAACTGCCGCAATTTTAATCGAAAGATATTTTATGAACTTTAACAAAACAATGTAATTTTTTTTTCTGTTTTCTTACTTTTTGGAAATTCATCTTATTTTATTTAAAAACCACAACTTTGACGTGACAGCCGCGTTGCAAAACGAGCTGACAAGAACTTTATTTCCAAGCTATTTCTTTCGATGTTTGAAACATCGTGAATAGAGTTGCTAATTTTAGGGACGGAGGAACCTTGATATAAGTATTGACGTAACAGCCGCGCTGCAGAACAAGCTGACAAGAACTTTATTTCCAAGCTATTTCGTTCGAAACATCGTGAATCGAGTCGCTAATTTTAGGGACGGAAGAGCCTTAATATAAGTATTGATGCAACAGCCACGTTGCAGTACGAGCTGACAAGAACTTTATTTTCAAGCTATTTCGTTTGATGCTTGAAACTTCGTGAATCGAGTTGCTAACTTTAGGGACAGAGGAGCCTTAATATAAGTATTGACATAACAGCCGCGTTGCAGTACGAGCTGGCAAGAACTTTATTTCCAAGCTATTTCGTTCGAAACATCGTGAATCGAGTTGCTAATTTTAGGGAATATAAGTGGTCAAGAAGAGGTCGTAGCTGAGTGCGACTCGCGTGGTTGCATCGTTTATGCAGGTTAAATGACCTGACGCACGGTCATTACCTGTTAGCAGCATTTTTCTCGACCGTTTCCGTGTTTCGCGCGCCACGTTGAGCCGTTGGTGTGCCACTGTTGCTATCACTAAATGGCAGTCTTGTAGGCGGCTTAAAAACCTTCTGACAGTGGGATTCGCCAATAGTTCTACAACTTCTATTAACCCAGACTTGGAACCGTGTGGAGAATGGCCTAATTTCCTTCAGTGTGGTAAGAGACCCCTGTGTCCCAGCAGTAGGACGTTCATTATATCAGCTCATATACGTCCCCACCGAGGGGCTGGAGCCTACCCTGAATTAGGGCGATCGGGCCCTAGTAAACCACGCGGGCCCAGTGCGGGTTAGTCGACTTCACACACAACCTGCGAGTTTCTCCGCAGGCGTGTGCAGGTTTCCTCATGATGTTTTCCTTCACCGTAAGAGCGTCGGATAAACGTAAATATGAAATCTAAATTTGAAATCACATTGGTACGTGGCAGGATTCGAACCACGACCTCCCGGACAGGAGGCGGCGGCCCTAGCCTTTACGCCACCGACGCTCATGTCACTTATAACGAATATAAGTGGTGCTAGTGAACGAGGAGCTGGCCATCTTATCTTAATACCGGAACACTTCAATGCTGTTAACATTGGCGGTAGGACTTAGCTATGATGGTGGTAGCTAACCATCCAGGCTTAGTAAATGCCGTACCACCATACAAAAGGAGTCCTTCAAAGTAGACCCAGCCGAAATCGAACCTGCGGCCTCGTGGTGAGGCGAGTATTAACCACTACGCCACGGAGTCGGTGATCTGAACCCAATATTGTATGTAAGTAGGCTGGATAACAATATGTATAACATTTAAATAACAAAATCGTGCATCGTCCGTGATCGTGCTAAGCGTGCCACATTAACAGGTAGTACATTACAATTATTATGTAAAGTTACGCTTTTCCATTAGTCAACTCAATAGAACTATAACAGTAGGTACGTCTAAATATAATAATCTTAATAAGTATTAAAACTAAATAAAATTACAACGCAAAATACTATAAAAAACGACTTCAATCGCAACAACTGGGTAAGTATATATTTTTCTACATTAATTGTAATATTTCTAAAGATTTCGATACAATTATTATGTGATTAACCTGGAGTCATAAACAATCAATAAAAAAAGGAACTGTGGCCACGATGGGGGTTGAATTGATAAGATCAGGTGAGATATAGTCAAACGCACTCAAATTTTTAATAAAAAATATTAAAAAAAACTTAGAGATACTATGGCGCAAAGTTGATAGGGGACCATGTCATGGCGCCATGCCTGACGTGATAATAATGGACGGAATGTTCGGTAGGTTACCTGTTACATCTGCTTCGCATTGAATTCCAATTTGGCGTGCAATAAAGTTACTTTACTTACTTACGACACTGACTGACTCCTGTTGGGGAAAATTCACTTATGAGTCTGCAGTCTCACTAAGAATAGTTTTGGTAGAAAATCCTATTGAATTATAAATTAAATTCAATGCGATTAAATCTAAATTTAATGCAGAAAAAAAAACCCGGGTTTTGCCAATTTTTGGAGAAGAAATTATTAAAAAAAAAACATTTGCGGCGAAAAAAACTACATTAATTTTTAAAGTCTGTTGATTAAAAAACTCAGTTTTTTATTTTTATTATCCACCATTGGTAAGCCCTTGTCATCATCTCACCCGATGGTAAGTAGCAATGATGCCGAAGCGGTCTTACTAAGATTCCCCAATGCAATGAAGAACTAGCTTATCCTATCTTCAAGCCGGAAAACTCGATTCATCCACATACAAAACATATCAAAATAAAACCGCTTAAACTAGCACAGAGCACTTACTTACAATTCAATTCACAAGAAAATACATATGTAGGTAGACGACAATAGCTGCGATTAAACCTTAAATGTTCACGATGTTAAGGTTGTGCCTCCAAAGGCAAAAGGTAATCTTAATCTTAAAGAAACAATAGGCAACCATCAGAGAAAGTTGCGGAGGAAGCTATAAAGGGATTCCAATTAACTTTCACCGGCTTTATAGGAAGAGGCATATCTTCGCGCGTCTATAGGTAGAACTTGTAAGGAAATGCACGAGATCATATAGTAAGGCAGATGTTTAAACTTTAAATAAATTGTTCATGCATGGCTACGGCTAGGCTTACCAGGACTTTAAATCTAAAAGCCGGTTGCAAGTGTTAAAAAATCCTGATTTCTGTAAAAAAAATCCGGTCTATGGTCGAAAATGAAACTCAGTAGATTATAACTACGTTTTATTCACCTTTATTATAATATTATTTGTACTAATTGTACTTAAATTTCTGTCCACTAGTTTCTAGAAAAAAACTTTTTTTATAGAAATTTTCACTTTAAAATTCTCCACATTCGCGCAGGCGGTGCCTGTTGTTTTTGGCAAGACAAAAATCCGGTACCGAATAAAATCCGGGCGGAGTCCGATCTATACTCTTAAAATCCGGTCTAGACCGGATTTATCCGGTCAGATGGTAACCCTATGCATGGCCCCGTTGAGCGACATCGTGCATGTGGACAGATCTAAAAGCTTAGGTAAGATAAATAACCCCTCTTTCTAAATGGGCGTCTCTCCTGCCTGTGTCTATAAATGGTAAAATGTCATAAATTTTGTCATAAATCAAACATCAATCGTTTCCATAAATAACGTAAACAAACATGCAGTCTACAGTTTACAATAATTTATGATAATGACAATAACAACTTTATTTGTATTGTAACATCTTAAAAAGGTACGAACAACGTCATCATATTAGATAATACACGTCCCCACCGAAGGGCTGGAGCTAACACTGAATTAAAGCGATCGGGCCTTAGTTAACCACGCGGGCCCAGTGCGGGCTGGTCGACTTCAAACACAACCTTCCGATTTTCTTCGCAGGCGTGTGCAGGTTTCCTCGCAATGTTTTCCTTACCGGTTTACCGTAAGACCGTCGGATAAACGTACGTACATAAGAAATCGAAATCGGCAGGATTCGAACCACGAACTCCCAGACTGGAGGTAGCGGCCCTAGCCGTTACGCCACCGACGTAAATGTATTTTTTTTCTTAATTATCACATTTAGAAAATATGAGGAGAGTTAAGATTTTGAAACACTATGTCACTATTACACAATGCCGTTAAACATATCGTTGCGTTTGTAGGTGACACTGTTGTGAACATCACCCACTGCTACAAAGTGAAATGTACGTCTTGTCCTATATTCTCATCTGTTTACATGCTACGTACGACAGTGCGACTTGGTCTAACTACATTTCGTTGAATCACGGCGCAGCTGATTCGAGCGATCCGCTCTACTTTGCGCGTACGCACAATTTATCTACGTCTAGTCCAGTTTGTGCTAAGTTTGTTGAGCAAACGCTCTATGTTATATACATTATTACATCACATCCTATAATTATGAATTTGGTGATGTCCTCAAAAACTACGGTTAATTAAAGGAGTCTATCACAGAACGACTTTGTGCATTTTTGTATGAAGGGTATTTTTTTTTATCCTGGGGGAAAGTTGTTCAGTACAATGAGTAGAAGCCCCAGTTAACGGGTCCTACTCCTGCACAAATTTTGTTACACCCTGTAATTTTTTTTAATTCATAAATGGTAAGCCCTTGGCTACATCTCACCTGATGGTATGTGACGATGATGCCGAAGATGGAAGCGGGCTTACCAAGATTCCCCAACGCAATGGAGAACTGGCTATCTTATCTTTAAGCCGGAACACATCAATGTTATTAAACACCGATGTTTGGCGGCAAGACTTAGATAAGATGGTGGTAGCTAGCTAGGCGGTCTTAGAAAATGCCCTACCACCAACCAAACCGAGTTTTACAAGTTAATACCACCGGGAATCGAACCCGCGACCTCCTGGTGTGAAGCGAATGGACAAACCATTACGCCACGGAGGCGGTATAGAAGCCGTTATACCTCTATCGATAGTCCTCTGTCTCAAACCACGCCGTATTCACGGTTACTCAATAACAAGTTTCCAAGTGTCCGACATAACTATATTTTTTCCCCACGCCTATTCTTTTTTACAACCACCTCATAACGTATTGTTGTTACATACAAATTCAAATGAGTTTCGCCAAACCCCTATCAAAGGCCGGCTTTATTACTTTAACTAACAGTTATATATAACTATAGATACTATATTATTTAGCTGATTCACGCCGCATTGCAGTGGACTATCCGTGGAATTGAAGCGTGTTGTTTCGCAAGTCCCAAATCCCAACTACTTTTTTAAAGTTGATACGGGATAGGATTATATGGCGAGGTAATGAAGGCTGACACTAGAACCACACTCCGGACACTGCATTACTGCATACAAGTTACAACAGTCGTGTAATGACGTTTCTAAAAACAAATGACGGAGCAAACAAAATCACGGCGAAATCCTTTACGTTCGAGAACCGAACCATAACCAATCTGTATCAATCTGGGTGACGAGGAGGTGAGGTCGGAATCTAGAGAGCGGCAGGGAGTGCCCATACTGTATGTTAGTTAGAACTAATATATGTATGTATATACTATGCTAGAACTAAGAATCGACTATACAAAGAGTTAAATACCACAATCCTAACAGCCAAAAGTCATCCACTGCTGGACAAAGGCCTCCCCCATCAGGGATTTCTACGACGACCGCTCCTGCTCCAGCGGCTTCTCGCGACCTTCACTAGGTCGTCAATCCGCGCGACCGCCACTCAAGAACTTTACTACCCTAACGGCTATCTGCTCTACGAGCTATGTGCTTCGCCCACTGTCACTTAAGTTTAACGATTCTGTAAGTTATGTATGACGGTTACCTTCTTTCTGATTCTAATATGTATTTCAGCGCTTTTTTATGTCAAGGCAGCGTTCTTTGATATGCGGCGACACCGCTATGTCGGTATTTACAAAGGGCGAGTGACACTATCTAAGCGAATCGACTTTAACTTTACTGTCTATGCTGGAAATAAAACAATTCAATATGTATTACTTGATTCTGTAACTTATAAAATTGCTTATATTACAGTAAATTTAATTCTTGCATTCTGTTTAAACGAGTGGATCGACTTACTATTGGAATTTCTGTGAATGTTGCAACTAAGCTTATTTTCTTGACCTAGCTAAACGCATATTCGTTTAGTCGTCACCACTAGACTACAAGACATGAAGACAAATGATTTGTGGAAAGGAAACCAACTGTTTAGTATTGTAGCCTCGTCGCGCCCTCCGTACCGCGTCTAAGCTTGATAATAAGTGGGCAAGGGAGCAAGGTTCACAAAATGAAAATAGGAATTACCACGAGCAACACAGCAGTCCTAAATTTAAATTGTTTGTAATTAAACTAAAATCCGGTAGCAGTCATGGTAACGGCGGGGCGGGGGGTGCGAAGAATCCCCAGCAGATGCCAGGCTACCAAACCCACGGAACTGAGACATGGTCGCTTACTATGGGCCTCATAAGAAGGCTCAAGGTCACCTAAAGGGCGATAAAGCGAGCTATGCTCGGAATTTCCCTACGCGATGGAATCAGAAATGAGGAGATCCGTAGGAAAACCAAAGTAACCGACATAGTTCACAGAGTAGCTAAACTTAAGCGGCAATGGGCAGGGCAAATAGCTCGTAGAAGAGATAGCCTTTGGGCCCCTTAAAGTTCTCGAGTGGCGACCGCATACCGGAAGACGTAGCGTATATAGGCAGGCAGACACGGTGGATGCGGGCAGCACAGGACCGGTAGTCGTGGAAATCGAGTCGAGGCATTAGTCCAGCAGTGGACGTCTTTAGGATAATATTATGATGATGATGACGATGATGATACTAAAGCACAAAAGTTAAAAAAGGTACGGCACAAGACGAAAATGAGAATCAGAAGACAGGAATTGAAAAAAAAAGTGTAAAAATTTTGAAAATATTATAAGAACTAAACGAATTAAAAAGAGACTGAAAAGATAGTAAAAAGTATGATTTCGTCACAGTAGGATGACTGTTCGAAACTTCTTTAGCTACCAACTTTTATGACAAAGCTATTTTCACACAGATAATTGATACAAGAAGTATCTACTTGCTTTAAAGTTAACCAGAAACTTCTTCATCCAAATCACACCCTGGCTGGACACTTCATACAACGGGCCAGAAATGAAATCTCAAAAAACAAATGATGGAACAAACAAATTGGCGGCGAAATCCTATACGTTCGACAACGAAACTGTAACCAATCTGAATCAATCTGGGTGACGAGGGGGTGAGGTCGCAATCTAGAGAGCGGCTGGGAGTGCCATACTGTATGTTAGTACTATATAATATATATACTTTGTCCAAATCTTGCTAGCCGCTAGACTTAAAATCGAACTTGCTTTTAAGACCTAACGAGTTATCTGGAGCTATATTTAGCGATGACGACGATGACGGTTCGCGGTTTGTTTTTTGCGATAGCAAGTATACAGTTACGAATTCAGGAGCAGTGAGCAAGAAGTTTGACCCCCCTACTTACGAAGTAACTATTTAGCTATTTAGTAATCTGTGCCCGTAGGGTGGGGTTTTGATTTGCGGCAACGTTGCGGGACTTCTTTTTTGGTGTCAAAAAATTGAACTTTTTTTTCACTCAAGTACCTTGTGTATGTAACTTTACGATACCTATCGTTTAAGCGCAACTAATCAGTCAGTCAGTCAGTCACGGTTTGCTTCTATACCGGGCGGTCTAAAAAAGTGACGTCTAAAAATAATGAAAAAATATTTTATTGTAATTTAGTATCCTTTTTACAGATATCATTTATTGGTATGATTAGTTTGTATTTTTTAACCTCTTATTACCTTTTTGGAAAGATGACAGAATGAGGACGTTCTTCTTGTATCTGGCTGGCTTAATTTTATGATGATTTTTTGTCACAAACTGACGTCAAACTGAAGTCCAGAGTAAAGATGATTTTCATACTAAATGTAAAAATAAAAATGCGAATTTCTCGAAAACCATAGACTTTCGCGGAACATACCTGGGAGTAATTCGAATACCCCTAGAGGTGTACTATCTCTGGACTTCCGCTTGACGTCAATTTTTGGACCATCCTGTATATAAGGTCTAACAAAATTAGCTGAAACTATTTTAACTGCTACCCATGAAACTGAACAACTTTCCCCATGGAACCCATAGTCAAATAAAAATAATATTTGAACTTCCCATACTAAGTTGGCTGATCAGCTGATCGAGTTAGTATGGGAGAGCCAATTTTTTTTTTGCGATTTGATTATGGGTTCCATGGGGAAAGTTGTTCAGTTTCATGGGTAGAAGCACCAGTTAAAATAGTTTCAGCTAATTTCTGGTGATCTCTTGGGAAAAGTTGTTGAATATGATGAGAGTAAGCTCCAGTTAATGGCTCATACACCAATGTTGGTACACCCTCTATACTAGACAAAATTAAAGCGAAAAAAATACAAATAAGTAGTTTAAACATTTATCTAAAAATTTCAAACTGTAAAACTAACTGAACTTGATTCATATTATTTTTTTAAAACAACCTGAATACAACTCTGTATTATATTTTATGCGACTGAAACACAATTTAAACAATGCGACAAAGTTTATGCTAGTGTTTTTTTAGGGTTCCGTAGTCAACTAGGAACACCCATAGCTTCGCCAAGTCCGTCTGACTGCCTGTCCGTCGGTATGTCACAGCCGTTTAACTTAAAGACTATTACAGATATAAATTTGCAGGGTTCGAGGATATATATCAATTGATATATATCATGATATAATATCCGATATATATCAAGGCATTTTTAGTGATATATATCAAAATAAACTTACGTCTTACTAAAAGTTCTTGCTGTTTAACTTTTACTCATTTTACTACTCAGTATAAACACTAGATGGCGTTACACGTATGCTTACTTGTTAATTAATAGTTTGATTATTATAGATTTTGAAAATACTGAGATACGAGTGTATCCTGTAGGCAAACTTTATACGAAAAACTAATAAAAGAAAAAATGCAACCCTGTTTTTTTAATAACAATGTAATAAAAGTAACATAAAATAGATAAAAAACAGTAAAACAGAAAAAAAAAACAAATTTTATATATATCCGATATATGTACATCAAATTTTGATTATATCGGATATATATCCGATATTTTGATATTTGTTATAAATATCGGATATTTTCGAACCCTGTAAATTTGTGACCCCTATAAAGTTTAGGAATAAAATCTGTAAAAAAATATCATCTTTTAATGGGGTGATTTTTTTTGTTCAATTACTCTATGGTGTGGGGTATTGTTAATAGGTCTTTCCTACTGAGGGTTCTTTAACATCATTTTTCCGATAAAACATTCTACATATTACTAAAAATAAAGTTTTAAAGTGGTATAACCACGTGGTGGTGGTTATAACCGCCTCCGTGGCGTAATGGTTAATCCATTCGCTTCACACCAGCAGGTCGCGGGTTCGATTCCCGCTGGGGTCAACTTGTAAGACTCGGTTTGGTTGGTGGTAGGGCATTTTCTAAGCCCGCCTGGCTAGCTACCACTATCTTATCTAAGTCTTGCCGCCAAACATCAGTGTTAACAACATTGATGTGTTCCGGCTTGTAGATAAGTAAGCCAGTCCTCCATTGCGTTTGTGGAATCTTGGTAAGCCCGCTTCCATTTTCGGCACCATCGTCACTTACCATCAGGTGAGACGATGCAATGACTTATATATTACTGGCGTAAGACGATGCTAAAGGCTTACCAATTGTAAATTAAAAAAGTGGTGATTTTCGTTAGAATTGCATGTCCCCTGCCCCCCCCCCCCCCATCCCTCAACAGCTTAAACGCTATTTCAGAAAATATGAAAAGTATTAGAAATACAACTTATAAGGAAAATTGATAATCACGGCCAAACATTGTTAGTTTCTTAAGACGATTGTTAAGCTGCGACTTTTCTTACAAACGGCGTTAACGATTTTCACCTCTTGAACGTTAACCGATTTGGATTAATTTTTAATAGGTTGTCACTCTGAACTAAAGCTAGGCTTACACGTTTTTGATTTTTCGATAAAGTGAATATTAATAAGTTTAATTTTATTGTCTTTCACGTGTTTTCAAAAAACGAAACGTATAAGCCTAGCTTTTGTTCGGACTGACAACCTAACAAAAATTGGTAAAAATCGGTTAACATTTAAGAGGTGAAAACCGTTAACGCCGTTTGTAAGAAAAGTCGCAGCTTCACAATCCTCTTAATTTATCAGTAATAGCCGACCAACATAAGATGTGCAATTGAATTTGTAAAAAAAAGTCATAGGTTTTCCATACAAAATTTATATTACCAATTGTGAATAAAAAAAAAATAATGAAAAATAACTTAGTTTTTTAAAATACATATATACATTTATTTACAGAAAAGACGACGGAACCGTACTTTGCGCGTGATCATACGCACCTGGCGACTTTTTATATGTATTTTTTTTGTCATAATAATGGCTGTGTGGGGACGTGGGTTGCCAAATTGAGTGGCTGCTACTTATTATGCATTTTTGTGTGATTGATTTTAAAATGTTTTATTGCTACGACAGAACAGAATACAGTTTTTTTTAGGTCTAGGTTTTCCTTCAATTCAATTATATACCATATATCAACTAAAACAAGCAAAAGATAAACAAAAGTACTTTGGAATTGACATTTGAAACTGTCAAATCCCTACTAAGTTTGTTTGCATTGTGCCTTTTTTTGGTTGATATAAGGTAATACAAGTTGTAAAAAAAATGGTGTAGAACTCGTTAACTAGGTATTTACTGATCGTACTAAACAACTTTTCTCAAGGAACCCATAGTCAAATCTCAAAAAAAAATTGGACCCTCCATACAAAAATGCATAAAATTAGTCGTTCAGCTGATCGATTTGTACGAAGAGTATTTTTTTTTTGCGATTTCAGCAAAGTCGTAGAACTAAAGTTGTTTAGTATGATGAGTAGAAGCCCCAGTTAACGGGACCTACACCAATTTTGTTACACCCTGTATATATTAATACAATATCTTATAGCGGATTCCCAGCGGCGTTGCTCGCGCAGATCCCGTTTTTTGCCTTTGCCGTTCCCGTGGGAATTTCCCAAAATCCTTTCTTAGTGCTACGTCATAATTGTTGTCTGCATGCCAAATTTCAGCCCGATTCGTCCAGTGGTTTGAGCTCTGTGTTGAGTCAGTCAGGACAAACCATTTTATAAGTATAAAAATACAAGTAGATAGAACTACAGAATAATCAATACCGATGGAAAAAAAATAGAGGTGTCCTGTGATGAACAGTTTTTAAGTTAGTATGACTGCCTAACCCTTGTTTAACCAAGGCCTAACCCTACATTATGCGAGGTCCGACACGCACTTCGCCGGTTTCTTAATAACCTTAGGTTATTAAGGTCATCATGGACTTCAGAATACGACTATTTGTAATTCTAACTTAAAAGCTTTAATCCATTTTGCAAAACTGAAAATTGATGTTAAGAAACAAAAGAAAACAACCTAACTACTGTTAGGTCCGAAAAACCAGGAAATATAGAACTCATTTTGATAAAAGGTAAAGTACTCATCAAAAAGTTGAAGTCTCCGCACATATTATTAATATATAAGTCACTGAGTCTCCGGCATAACTTTTTAAGCTATTGCATAGATTTTATCGCAGGCTTTGAGCGCGGGGACCGAATCCAGAAATTCCGTAACGAAGAAAAACCTGACGCTCGGTTGCCATGGCAACAATATCGGTTGTCAAAACAAACATATAAGAAGATTTGATCATTTTCGGAGAATAATAAAACTCTTTTCATAAACTGTATATACCTCCATATGACAAAAAAGATTTGATTATTTTTTATTTATCAAATGCAAAAAGATTTTATTTAAGACACAGCTGTTTGTATTTATAGAGATAGGTACAAAAAGATTTTATTCCATATTTGGCTGTATAGTTCCAACTACCATTGCTTAAAAAAAGTACAAAAAGATTTTATTCCATATTTGGCTGTATAGTTCCAACTACCATTGCTTAAAAAAAACAAAGATGTAAAAAAGCGCGGTTAAGCGAAAATAAATAATAAATATGAATGAACAAAGTGCATTTATTATTAATGAAGAAAGTCACGAAAAAATAGTGAAAGAAAATGAGTGAGTACTCTATATACATACATTTTATTATTATCACAAATGCAGTATTAATTTTGAATTGAAAATATAATACTGCTATAAAAGTGACCTAAATTTTTGATATTAAAATGAGCGATTTTAAAAGTAGCCCTCTTTTATACACACAAACACATACACGCGTATAGTTTAAATTCTCAATTTAGATTCTCAATATGTATATATATATATATATATATAAATTCATTCTTCATTATGTATATAACAGAAACCATCAAACCAAGCACGTGTACTATTCAGTACCTTTGTTTTTGGTGTATAGATAATGCACATGAATGCCGCGCAGAGAAAGTATATATGATATTATATCTATATAAATGTACATCGCGCGAAATTCGATAATCACTTCTAAATATTGTTATTTATTTAATAAAATAAAAAAATGTTTTCTTATCGGTCACCACGCTCAAAAAGTGTAACTTGAATTAATATCAAAGAAAAAGAAATACTGCATGAATAAAATAAATAAATAATTATAATTGCATAAGTTGATACAAAATGCTATGCAATAGCTTTACCGCGGCAGTCCCCGAGTGCCACACGTCTTTTTTTTTGGTAGGTAACATCAAAATATAAACGGTATAAAACTTTTTAAACATCCTTTCTAACGCCATCTATATGAAGGAATATAAACTAATAATAAGAGTGCCAAGCGCCATCTACCATTTAATGGAAGAAGTTTACAAACAAACAGTACAGGTGTTTGATGGCGATGGTTTCGAGTAACAACTAGATGTAACTAGATGTCGCTGCAGGCGAACAATAGTAGGTATATTTACTTTTTCCAAATAAAAACACCTGAAGCGTCACTTGGCGTTACCGTGCATTGAGCTGTTACATTGGATAGAAAATACGGAAACTCGTTTTGACCGGACAAATCTCAGTTCCCGAAACGCCATAACGCAAAAGCGACAGCGTATGCCACACCTAGACCGCCGCCGAGCCAACGGCAAGTCTTTTTCATTCCTATTGTCAATATCAATGGAATGAAAGAGACTATTTTGCCCGGCTTCCTTTACAATTCCCAGATCGCCAGGTCCGCGGCAACGCGCCGAAATAATAATTATGTGTGATTGATAAGATAAGCCAAGTTAAAATCAAAGAATTTGTGATGGATGACTAAAAATTCTTTTAGTAGAAAGCAAAAACAAAAAAAAAGGAGCCGCCCGAACAGGGACTTGAACCCTGGACCCTTGGATTAAAAGTCCAATGCTCTACCGACTGAGCTATCCGGGCTCATGAACGGAGAGCTGTAATACTTGTACAGATCTTCGAGTGGCTTACGTGTTACGTTAGATATATAAAATAATAAGACTAAAACGGAAGTACGTAGGTTTGTCATACCTACTTACAATTTTTATTACACGTGGACAATAAAAATGAAATTAATTTTCATTTCCTCAAACATAATATGGATGTTTCAGTTATAGAAATGATTATTTAAGTATTTCGTCCATTTTTCCGAATAGGTATAAAAATAAACTGCATTTTCAGAAAAACCCACATTGCATTAAAAATATTTCATCCTACTTTCCAAGCCAAACAGTGCCGCTACTCGACGCTAGGTGGCGGTAACACTGATGATTTGATGAACGTTGAAATATAAAAATTTGGTAGCATGATGGATGTAGTAGTACTAGTAATAGGTAGCTTCTACTTTTCGGCAATTTCATAACCATGAGTAATAATTTTATTATTAAACAAAGCAAGTATAACATAGTGTTGACGAAAAAAAAACAAATAAAAAATGTATAATGTAAGCCTTGCCAGCTACAAAACCTGTAGAACTTCAAACCCTTGAGGACGATCTGCTGTCTCGAAAAGCTCGAAGGCTTCTTGGCGGGACTACAGGACAAAATGAAAATAGTTGAAGGTGTCCATCAAAATCGATTATTCGATAGCCGACAAGTAAAATGTTTGTTTGTATTCTGCACATTCATGATTAATATGAAAAAAAGAATGTCTCAGGTACATATTTCTTATTTATGCTTTAGTTTGCTTTCATGTTCGTTACAGATTTAAAACTTCTTGTGATATCGGATATCGTATGAACCAGTGTGGAAACGGTCTTAGTACCAACTATACCTTAGGTTAGATCCATGATATATGTATAGCGGAGCCGTCATGACACAATCAAGATCCGTGTAGTAGGGCTGTTCCATAGAGTAGGGCTGTGCCAAAGACTAGATTTCGCTCCGCTATAGCCTGTACACTGACTCGGCCAGTTGAAGTCATTTCATACATATAATGGTGGAAGATCCCATACAGGGTATCCCTCAGATTAAAAATAATGTAGATATTGAGTTTCATACAACAATCATAACAAAAAGTGGGGTGACACTTGTACTATTATTTACGTATGGATCTTTATGGACTCGAATAATGTTTCGACACGTGATAGTAGGTCCTACCTATCCTTCACTGTATTTGAGACAGGTGCATTTGAGACGCGTGACAGCACATTTCGGCATGTTGACGGTAAGTCTGCCAACGCGTGATTGTAAGCAGAACTCTGCTCCGTCGTGATTGGAGCAGAGTTTTTAATACCCCGTTTTCAAAGCGCTAAGACTACATCTACCTTTTATTTTTGATCTGAGGTATATCAGTATTGTCGCGTTTACCGTGTAAGTGTGAAAAGGCGCGTACGATTCGAGTGCGAATGTTATTGTAATGACTAAAATGACTCACTGTGCGCGTCGCAGATTGTCATAGTATGTACCTGTAATAGAAAAAGAATACTGGTTATTGCGTGAAATATGCATTTCTGGCCAGGACTGTGTATTAGCGTAAAAAAATATTTATTTGTAAATAACTCATATCAGCCGATAAGGACGTCTAATGCTAGACGTAGGCACAGTATTACGATATAGCTTACAGTAGCGCAACGCCTTTGATGTCGCACGATGCGCCACCGGCGTAGGTACTAGCCCATACTAGCCTGTAGTCAGCCTGGCAAACTCGCGGAGTTTCCAGGCTGTGCCACGCCGCCGCTCGCTGCCCCGCAAGTACCCTTCCGTTGCTCTGTGTAAATACATTCGTTGCGCTATATTGTAATACTGTGACATAGACTTCCCCCCAAGGATTGCCACGACGACCGGTTCTGCGCTGCCCGCGTTCAGCGGCTTCCCGCGACCTTCACCAGGTCATCGTGGAAATCCTTGGGGGAGGCCTTTGCCCAGCAGTGGACGTCTTTCGGCTGACATGATGACACCCCTTAATTTTTCACCTTTTGTTTATACTTAATTAAGAAATACCACATATTTTGTTACTTTTAAACCCGCTACTTATTACGATTCAAAAGATACAACCCTTAAAGGCGTTAAGATCACTCAAACCGAGTAGGTTGATACGTGTTTAAATAATATAGAACGTAAGTTTATTCGTTTTAAGTTCAAATCAATGCGGGCTTCAACGCGGCTGTTACGTTGAAACCGGACGCCCAATTCTAGATTTTTACATGTTTTTATTACTTTCCTATACCACAGATGAGATACTAGTTACTTCGTACCTATACTTTCAAATAAGATTTTAAAAAAATGTGTTCAATTAAAATTAAAGGTCTTAAAGTCACCAATTTTTGTGTGTTGGTTTTATTCAACATTAACTATTTGTTTTCGAGATATTTTGCAATTAATGCCAAAAACAGTAAACCCTGGTATATTTTTTTACATCAAAAGTGGTAATATTTTTAAAATTGTATTAAATTATATTGACTTTTCATTACTTTAAGCATATTATACATATTTTTTCCATGGTGATAGCTTTACAGTCTTTCAATAATTTGAATTGAATATTGTCATTTGACCTATCTTAAGGCCTTAAAGATCGGACCGACGAACGGCGTAGGTAATAGGGTTCAGTCCGATATTACCCTTCTGGTTCGAAACTCTAAAAAAGGTAGAAATTTCTGAGAAATCCTGTTTTGGATTATAAACCCACACAGTTTACAAAACAAAAGCAATGTAGACGCGACCCGACATGACTCTTAGCAACTAAAAATCCTTTCATAACAAGAACATGCAACAACCTACTGGCTGCTCTGCATACCGTAAAGCCAGACGAAAACAATACCATAGTATTACGATATGGATTACAGTAGCGCAACGCCTTTATGTCGCACGATGCCGCCATGGCGTAGGTACAAGCAGTACTAGCCTGTAGCCTGCCTAGCATACTCGCGGAGTTTGGCAGGCTGTGCTCCGCCGCCCGCTGCCCCGCAAGTACCCTTCCGTTGCTCTGCGTAAATACATTCGTTGCACTACTGTAAGCCACTACATTGTAATACTGTGACAATACTCTCTGTAGGTATTTAATTGTAAATCTAATTATAGATCTCAATTTTATTTATCTCGTGAATTATGTTATGTGCGTACGCAATGACTGAGGAGGTACTTCGGTACCATCCGGTACATTCGCACCGAGATCGTGATTCTACTGTATATATGCAGTATAGGAATTATAATGTAGGTACTAGCTGTTTCCCGCGGCTTCGCCTGCGTGGACATCGTTTTTGTGACGTCTTTGAGTGAGGGTGAGTGGTGCGCGAGCCGCAAGCTACTCGCGAGCGTGGACATTCTCCAGATCCCTCATCAAACTGTTGCTCCGTTGCGAGCGTGGAAATGAGTTTTCCACCAGATGCCTCGGGAATTATGTCAGGAATCAGGATATGCTAATTAATAAATTATGTCATTTCCCACCTCCTCAACCATCTCTATGCAAAAAATCACAAAAATCCATTGTTCCGAATTGTTCGAATAACGGCCCTCACTGTTATGCCCAAGGGTAGGTAAGTGGGGACGCTATATCATAAACGTAGTAGTTTTAGCGTATCTGGTAGATATACGAGAGGGAATGTTCCGATGCGATGTTAAAAAAAAATAACCAAAAAAAGAGTAGAGTTCTTCAGTTCCCTAAGAAACTGCATCGCACTATGCTATTTTCACGGTATTAAAAGTAGCCAATGTCCTTCCCAGTGTCACAGGCTACCTGCTTGCCAAATTTCATCAAGATTGGTCGAAGTGTTGGAAATGAGAAATCCGACACCACCCTGGGACAGTTGGTCGCCCTCGCTCCCGGAATTAGAGCGTGAAGTGAAGTGTTGAAGCATGAAAAGGTAACAAACAAACACATTAAAACATTTATAATATTAGTAAAGATTGACCTGAAGTATATGAGAATAAAGACTATTTACTACGTAAGCACAGTATATATAAGGTCTAACAAAATTAGCTGAAACTATTTTAAATGGTGCTTCTACCCATGAAACTGAACAACTTTCCCCATGCAATCCATAGTCAAATCGCAAAAATTTTTTGAACAAAGTTAGCTGATCAGCTGATCGAGTTAGTATGGGAGAGCCAATTTTTTTTTTGCGATTTGACTATGGGTTCCATGGGGAAAGTTGTTCAGTTTCATGGGTAGAAGCACCAGTTAAAATAGTTTCAGCTAATTTTGTTACACTTTATATATTAGTACTAGCGTAACGTAAGTCAGGGTCAATATTTAGGTATGAAAAGAGTTCATAGTCTACAGATGATTCAGATATTTACTAATTTGATGGATGTTAGGGGGGAACATTACGTAGTTTATGAGTTTATGAGTGTCGCTCTCGTATTGGTTTTTGCTTTTACAGCCACTTCAATAGACGTAAAACTGGAAACTTACTTACTTTTAGTACTGGAAATCCTTGGGGGAGGCCTTTGTCCAGCAGTGGACGTCTTTCGGGTGATATGATGATGAAACGTTTTTTATCCGACTGCCCAAGAATGAGGGTAATTTCTTTGAAGTGTATGTATGTATGTATGTTTATGTAGGCTGAGCCTATAGCCTAAGGGTTCAGACACACCAATGCATCCCAGCAGCAAATTCGCAGTTTGGATGCAGTTAAAGCTTTTTTTTAAATTAACAATTGGTAAGCCCTTGGCATCATCTCACCTGATGGTAAGTGACGATGATACCGAAGATGAAAGCGGGCTTACCAAGATTCCCCAACGCAATGAAGAAGAAGTCCCTGCCGCTCTCTTGATTGCGACCTCACCCCCTCGTCACCCAGATTGATGCAGATTGGTTACAGTTTTGTTCTCGAACGTATGGGATTTCGCCGTGATTTTGTTTGCTCAGTCATTTGTTTTTAGAAAAGTCATTTCACGACCGCTGTATGCAGCTTCCAGGGTGTATCATAAGTTTAAGCATAAGTGTGCCAAAAGTTTAAGCCATAAGTGTGCCATAAGTTTGCAAAGATTTATAGAAAAGGATTTCCCAGCCGACACGATGTTGGGTTTTTCTTGAAAAGTTAAAAACCTTAGGATATTGTAAGTAAAATGAAATGGAAAGTATTTCCTTATACGATTGGTGACATGAAGCGTAGATTGTTATGTTTACGTCTGGAGGCGCTTGCAATTAATTATCAGTTATGTAAACGCGTTTAAACCGCTCGTCCAAAATTAAATTTTGTTTCGTAATGAATTGCTTAGGAGTTTCTCTTTTTATTTTTAGAATCAGACTCGACCATATATTGATGTCAATTCGGTTAACACGATTTAACTTATTTGACAGGACTACACTTAATTAACGCTTTCTGACTTTTTATCTCTGTAAGTATTGTAAAAACAAGGACAGAATGCATAAACTCAGTTTAGTTCTGACAAATAAGTTAAATCGTTTTTAGTTTTAGTTCTCGTAACACTTGTACATATTATAGGGATTCTGAAGATGATTTCTGATAGGTGTGAGGGGCCTATCCTGAAACACTGGATGGGCCTCCTACGCAGTCCGTATGTCCGCATCAGAAACTAACTTTCTGATCCGTTTCACTCAAAATTTTATTTGCTTTTGCTGTTACTAATATAGGTTAAGTTGTGTTGTTCTTACTAAAAAAATATGGATCTTTAGTCTGAAAATAAATGATGTTATTATTAAATAGATAGGTATTTGAAATACTCGTTTGGTTTTGGATACAAGTTTTCCCCCCTATTTCTATTTGTAGGAAGTTCGTTTCCGTCGACCTGCGGCCTGGACGCGCCCGTCACGCGTTTAATCCAGCACGAGGAAATTCGGTTTTGGGGGGCAGGGATTAAAATAAATCAAATTTTACCGCCAGAACTGAACGTATTAAAATAAAAAAATATGTTAAGTGAAAAAAAAACGAACAGACAGAAAAAGGTAGAGAATGAGATCATCTCACAGTGAAAAAAAGTAATTAAATTAGAAAAACATTAAAAAAGTAAGTGTGTGGTTTTATGAAACCACGGTAAAAGTGAAACTTTACAGAGGACGAAACGATCATGGCTGCTCTCGCTACGGTACAGAGGACGAAACGATCATGCCGTCAGACGAAAGCGACCGTCATGCGACATGCAACACACAGACGAAAAAATGAGAGACGATGTAATAAAAGTTTCACTTCAATAAAATCAAATTAAAAAGAAGAAAATACAAAACAGATCAATTATAAACAAAAAAAAGACAGACCTTTATCTATGGAGTAGGCTCTCTTAGCATTGAAAATGTTAGTTTTATTTTGGTCTAGGAGTAAGCCCTCGTTGGTCTTTCCTAGGAGAACGAAAACAAAAATATCATAACAGGCAAAAGAGGTCCCTGATAGGCGCTAGCAGGGTTCAAATTGAAAATCCGGTGGTCTCCTCGACGGAGCTGACTTCGCACGTATCGACGAGTTCAACCAGTTAATAGGATTGTGTAGCTGCGACTTTTCATACAAACGGCGGCGTTAAAGATTTTCACCTCTTAAATGTAATCCGATTTGGACCACTTTTTGATAGGTTGTCAGTCAGAACAAAAGCTAGGCTTGTACGTTTTTTTTTCGATAAAGTTAATAAGTTCAATTTTATTGTCGTTCACGTGTTTTCATACAAAACTAGTTTTGGCCATTTTTTGTTTATTTATAATCAGTAATTTATAAAACGAAACGTATAAGCCTAGCTTTTGTTCTGACTGACAACCTATCAAAATTTGGTCCAAATCGGTTAACATTTAAGAGAAAACGCGGTCTAAAGAATAGGTAATTGAATAAAATATTGCTGTCTCCCTCCCCCAAACCTCTCCGTATACAGCAAGAAAGGGAGAACTGCAGAGCAGACCGATAATAGGCACTAAAATTGACCAAATTAGCATTTTATAGTACCCTATTTCCACCTCCAAAACTTAAAAAGTAATATTTTTTCAAAAATAATTTAAAAAACGCTATATCTATGCCTCTATGTTTTCATTTTATTGTTAATATGCGTATTATTTTTTTGGTTTGTGTCTGAAAATGACGTTTCAACTTTCAATTGGGCCATTTTCTCAGTTTTTGAAGGCTCCTACTTCCTATTATAATTGGAATATGAGAAAAAACAGAACATAGAAGCATGACCATGGTAGATATAGGTTTGATGGAAATAACATTTTTGCTCTATTGTCATTATTCAGGAAGGAAACAGGGGATTATATTTGTATTGAAAAAATGGCACCCGCGTTTCCTCTTAAGAGGTGAAAATCGTTAACGCCGTTTGTATGAAAAGTCGCAGCTTCACAGTCCTCTTAAATGCCGAGAAAGTGACGCAGGTTCTGTCTGACAAGCCCCGCGCTTCCAGGCGCCGCAGTGTCTGTGGACAAGACGATCCTTTCGGCGACACTGAATAAACAGTCTGGTATGGACGCTAAAGGCTGATAATTTTGGTGCCACATTAGCAAGCCCACATCGACCAAACAAATACCATTAATCGAAACTCGTGCCACACACTGGACACTTCATACAAACAACAGGCCAGAAATTATATTTCAAAAAAGGAACGACGGAAAAAAAAAATGGCGGCGAAATCCTATACGTTCGACAACCAAACTGTATCAATCTGGGTGACGAGGGGGTGAGGTCGCAATCTAGAGAGCGGCAGGGAGTGTCGATACTGTATGTTAGTACTAATATATATACTTTGCTCGTGCCTCATGATTTCATGACTAGTTATATGACGTAAGGGCTCCTAGAAGGATGAATACATGAGGGGCTACGTTTTCAAGTACTATGAACGTTTTAATTGACAAAATTTTTTTTTACCCCCAAGTTTCACAAAAAAATAACAATTATTTCTCATTTTTACCCGACTGCCAAGAAGGAGGGTTATCTTTTTGGGTATATGTATGTATGTCCGTAAGTCAACTCATTAAAAACCCGACTGCGTAAAAACTTAACCCCTCTTTTTGGCACGTCGGGTAAAAATGCATCCTATGTCACTCACGGGATCAAGACGAATCTAACGATACCTCATACGTTAAAATCCTTCAAGCCGTTCAGGTTGTAGCACGGAACATAGAAATCTACTTACATACATTACGTGGTAGGTCCCATAATAAATTGGCTTAACTGGGTTCTGTAAGTAGAAATGAAACAAAATCCGCATTACTTTTCAATATTGTCTCCTTTATTACCCGACTACGAAAAAGGAGGGTTATGTTTTTGACAGTCTATGTATGTATGTATGTTCATCTGTTCCCTCGTATATCCTAAACCACTTATCCGATCTTGACATATGTGGTGTCTGTAGATTTGTGCCATCACTCCGCGGGTCATAAGGATATACAAAAAAAATCGACATGGCGGGTTTTATATAGGTGAATAGAAGAAACAAAAAAAAATTTAGTTAATTATTTTTAAGAAAGATAATAATTTTGTTAAATATGATTGTTCGATACATCATGCTTCCTAATTAAAAGTCTGATTTTGCATGCACTTTTGGTTTTAATGAATACTGAAAATTAGGGTAAGATTTTAACCCATGCGAGCAGTAGTGTTAGTATTTTAACGCGAGTAAACAAGGGTTCAGTTGTGTTGGGTTAACTTTTAGAGATGACCGAGACTTTCTTAATACGTCACGATTTTCCAAAAAATGTTTTTCATTGTCCGTTGGGTTTGCGTCACAGGCATTTAATGATGCAGTCGAACGCAAATTTTTAATAATAAAAAAAATATTCCTTTCTTTTCTATCAGGATTTAATGCTGTGTTGCGTTAACTAATACAGATGTCGGATACTTTCCAAATACGTTAAGATCTTCCCAAAAATGTTTTTCATTGTCCCTTGGCAAGGGACAATTATTGATTTTATTAATGTCACAGACATTTATTGATGTAGTCAAACGCATTCAAATTTTTAATAAAAAATAATAATAAAACAGTCCATTCTTTTCTATCAGGATTTAAGCTGTGTTGGGTTATCTTGTAGAGATGTCCGAGTCTTTCCAAATACCTCACGATTTTCCAAAAAATGTTTTTCATTGTCCCTTGGGTTTGCGTCACAGACATTTAATGATGTAGTCAAAAGCACTCAAATTTGAGATTTAAGCTGTGTTGGGTTAACTTATAGAGATGTCCGTGAATTTTCAAAAACGTCACGATTTTCCAAAAAATCTTTTTACCATCCCTTGGGTTTGCGTCACAGACATTTATTGATGTAGTCAAACGCACTCAAATTTGGGATTTAAGCTGTGTTGGGTTAACTTATAGAGATGTCCGTGAATTTCCAAATACGTCACGATTTTCCAAAAAATGATTTTACCGTCCCTTGGGTTTGCGTCACAGACATTTATTGATGTAGTCAAACGTACTCAAATTTTTAATAAAAATAAAAAACAATAATAGCATAGTCAATTCTTTTTTAACAGAATTTAAGCTGTGTTGGATTAATTTATAGAGATATCCGAGACTTTCCAAATACGTCACGATTTTCCAAAAAAATATTTCATTGTCCCTTGGGTTTGCGTCACAGGCATTTATTACGTTAACGAAACGACATTACAAACATTCGACGCTCCCACTATGTCTAGACAGCATTATCGTCATCCAGTACTTTCTGCCTATTTGTTAAATGGCGAATGCCTATTAGTCAGGCAAAGCTGATCAATACGCGCTTTTATTCAAACATTGAACTAGGATAAAATTACGGGACTCGGTTACCGAGATAATTATTTAGGTAACAGTTTTAGGGTTCCGTACGACCAAACCTGGAGCCTGGAGGCTAAACGGCTTGATGGATTTTGAAGTGCGAGGTGTCGTTAGCTTCGTCTTGATCCCGAAAGTAACATTATAAGAGGGGTAACGTTATTATGAAGTCTGTTTTCTTTATTTTTTTTTTATGTTTAGGCACACCCCGGACACTTTATACATCTGGCAAGAAATTACATTTCTAAAAACAAATGAAATCACGGGAAATTCTATATGTTCGAGAACGAAACTTAAACCAATATGTACCAACCTAGGGGACGAGGGAAAAAAAAAACTAAATTACGACGAAATCCTTTACGTTCGAGAACTAAACTAGCACCAATCTGCATCCATCTGAGTGACGGAGGGGGTGAGGTCAGAATCTAAAGGTCGACAGGGAGTGGCCATACTCTATATTAAATAAATAAATAAAATAAATAAATATTCTGGGACAACTCACACATGGTCATCTGGCCCCAAAGTAGGATTCCCTGTGTTATGGGTTACCAGAGACTGATATACATACTTATATACGTTTAAATACATACATATATAGATATAATTTAACACCCAGACACAGAGCAAACAAATCTGCTCATCACACAAGTGCTTGCCCTGGGTGGGGATCGAACCCACGACTCTCGGATCAGTAGTCAAGGGCACTAACCACTGAGCCACAGAGTCAGTCAAAACTAATATAATATACTTTGGTTAAGTAAAGTAACTTGAAAGACCTCTTGTTTTGCTTGGAGCTGCCGGCCTTATAAAGTCTTAAATTACGAACAATGCCGTCACTTAGCATTTATGAAATTGCTATCTTTACAAAGAATAACCCACATCTATTCAAAAACCTAATAATGAGTGAGCGTCACCGTATCCAATTGTACCCTAGACAAGGTAGAACATCCCTTTTTTCAAGATAGTGTGTTAGCAAAGGCGCCAAGAGTATACAAGAAACTTCCAGCTGGTGTAAATACATGTTCCACAATTAATGACCTTTTATTGTGCCCTAGACAAGTTAAACATCCCTTCTTCAAAATAGCGTGTTAGCAACAATGGCGCCAAGAGTATAAAACAAACTTCCAGCTGATGTAAAAACATGTTCCACAATTAATGACCTTTTATTGTACCCTAGACAAAGTAAACATCCCTTCTTCAAAATAGCGTGTTAGCAACAATGGCGCCAAGAGTATAAAACAAACTTCCAGCTGGTGTAAATACATGTTCCACAATTAATGACCTTTTATTGTGCCCTAGACAAGTTAAACATCCCTTCTTCAAAATAGCGTGTTAGCAACAATGGCGCCAAGAGTATAAAACAAACTTCCAGCTGATGTAAAAACATGTTCCACAATTAATGACCTTTTATTGTACCCTAGACAAAGTAAACATCCCTTCTTCAAAATAGCGTGTTAGCAACAATGGCGCCAAGAGTATAAAACAAACTTCCAGCTGATGTAAAAACATGTTCCACAATTAATGACCTATTATTGTGCCCTAGACAAGTTAAACATCCCTTCTTCAAAATAGTGTGTTAGCAACAATGGCGCCAAGAGTATACAACAAACTTCCAGCTGATGTAAAAACATTTTCCACAATTAATGACCTATTATTGTGCCCTAGACAAGGTAAACATCCCTTCTTCAAAATAGCGTGTTAGCAACAATGGCGCCAAGAGTATAAAACAAACTTCCAGCTGATGTAAAAACATGTTCCACAATTAATGACCTTTTATTGTGCCCTAGACAAGGTAAACATCCCTTCTTCAAAATAGTGTGTTAGCAACAATGGCGCCAAGAGTATACAACAAACTTCCAGCTGGTGTAAATACATGTTCCACAATTAATGACCTTTTATTGTGCCCTAGACAAGGTAAACATCCCTTCTTCAAAATAGCGTGTTAGCAACAATGGCGCCAAGAGTATAAAACAAACTTCCAGCTGATGTAAAAACATGTTCCACAATTAATGACCTTTTATTGTGCCCTAGACAAGGTAAACATCCCTTCTTCAAAATAGCGTGTTAGCAACAATGGCGCCAAGAGTATAAAACAAACTTCCAGCTGATGTAAAAACATGTTCCACAATTAATAACCTATTATTGTGCCCTAGACAAGGTAAACATCCCTTCTTCAAAATAGCGTGTTAGCAACAATGGCGCCAAGAGTATACAACCAACTTCCAGCTGATGTAAAAACATGTTCCTAAATTAATGCCTTATTATTGTGCTCTAGACAAGGTAAATATACCTTCATCAAAACAGTGTTAGCAACAATGGCGCCAAGAGTATACAAGATTCTTCCAGCTGATGTAAAACATGTTCCACAATTAATGACCTATTATTGTGCCCTAGACAAGGTAAACATCACTTCTTCAAAATAGTGTGTTAGCAACGACAGCGCCAAGAGTATACAACAAACTTCCAGGAGATGTAAAAACATGTTCCACAATTAATGACCTATTTGACTTCCTCACCAATAACACATTTTACTCTATTAAAGAGTTTCTCGATAACACTGACATTCTCATGAGGGTGATATTTATTATTTTTTATTTTAATCGAGGACATACCATAATAATATTGTTAATATAGTTATTTAATATTTAGTTTGACATAATTAAAAAATAATAATTGACATAGTATGTATATTAAAATTTATTTGACATGCTTCATGTTTTTTTTGACATTTTGTATTTAATTTCGTGATTTAAGTTTATTTTATTCATCACCATATTAGCTAATATATGTCCCCACCAAGGGGATCGAGCCTCTGAATTAGGGCGATCGGGCCTTAGTCGACCACGCGGCCGCGGGCCCAGTGCGGGTTGGTCGACTTCACACACAATCTTCGAATTTCTTCGCAGGCGTATGCAGGTTTCCTCACGATGTTTTCCTTCACCGTAAGAACGTGGCAGGATTCGAACCACGACCTCCCGGACAGGAGGTAGTGGCCCTTGCCATTACGCCACCTACGCTTATTTTATTTATGTAAATCTTAATTTGTATGCCCAATAGCAGAACACAGCCACAACCCGGACACTTCATACAACGGGCGAGAAATGACATTTCTAAAAACAATTGAAATCACGGGAAATTCTATACGTTCGAGAACCAAACTTAAACCAATCTGTATCAACCTGGGGTACGAGGGGTGAGGTCGGAATCTAAAGAGCGGAAGAGAGTGTACATACTGTGTGTTAGTACTAATAACACAACTTTGACAACTTTTTTTTATAACACCTATTTATGTAACTAGCGTTGCCATCTCTAAAAATCAAAAAGCCGGACTTGCCTGCTAAAAATCCGGACTTCTAGGTCCCAAGGCCGGACGCAAAAAATATTAGTATCAATTTCATATTTTTCTCTGCCAGATATCTTCTTTGGAAGGTCCGTTTTTTATATTTTTTTGTAGATATTGATATGTTCTTTAATATTGTAAAATATTTTTTGACGTATCATCAATAATTTCCGCAGTGCTTACAATGAAAGACATTTTATGGATATTTTTTTTACTCCTTGGGTTACATTATTGAAGTTTTAGCGAGGATCCTTAATTTTTTATAGTAATAAATATATCCTACGTTGCTCAGGAATAATGTAGCATTCTAATGATGAAATAATTTTTGAAATTGGTCAAGTAGTTTTTTAATTTATTCGTTACAAACATATAAGTAAATACAAGTGTAGGTTAAGTTCAACAACCAAAGTCTTAGTAATCCTTTCGGAGTTCGACCTGTTTATTTGTTTCGTCCATGCTGCCCATTCAACATTGGCAGTATGGCCCAGTATTGCAAAGTAATAGGTATTCACTTAAAATCAGCAACCTCTTGATTCTCTTCCAAAACTAACTGCTCTGTGTCGCGCCGCTCGCGTTTACGTGCACGCTCGGAAGATAGAAAAGAACGATACAGGGAAATAAAAAAGCCTAACTAAATCCGGACGAGCCGGACGCAGTCAAATTTGGCCGGACAAGAGGTCAAAAAGCCTAACACTGTCCGGCTTTATCCGGACGGATGGCAACGCTATATGTAACCTGTGATTCACAAAACAAATTGATTGATTGATTTTCATTATAGTGAATACTCCTCAGTTCCTTACACTTGAATGACGTAAGCGGTTTAAGATACCTTGATTAAACGCTTTCAACGCTAATGGAAGCCTTGAGATTTTTTTAAAGTATCCTTAACAAGCATTTCAAAGGTAATTTAGGGGAAGAAGCTTATTATCCCTTGTTGAGTCGTATAAATAACATAATACAGGACTGTAAAGGTGATCTTTAAGGGATCTACTGGATAATGTACAAGTTACAAGTATAGTCGTTTTACCGCATTAAGAGTTTTTAGGCATTGTGCTCTTCAGATAAAGTTTTTTTTATTGTTGATGTGTAACATCTTTGCTCTCGCTTTCCTGCAATTTGTGGGAGTGATTTCGTGAAATGGGACGGAAATGTGTCCCATTTTAACAGGAAGTCGCGTTTTTTCAGGCTTTAAAAGCGCGGAAAAGGCAAAGGTACCTATGACCATACAGCCTAGTCTGCCGTATCTTTGCCGTCCTTTTTTCAGGCTTTAAAAGCGCGGAAAAGGCAAAGGTACCTATGACCATACAGCCTAGTCTGCCGTATCTTTGCCGTCCTTTTATAAAGTATTTTGTCACATGTTACACATCATATGCGAGTACTGTAGGTCTCGCTCGAATTTTTTTTCCGTTAGTCACTGTTTTAAGCAATCCTTAAATGTGAAAATGTGTTTGTTATCTATTCACGCTTCAACACCTCGACCAATCTTAATGAAATTTGACATGCCTGTGTCACTGAGAAGGACATTGGCTACTTTTTATCCCAAATAGTCCGATGCGGTTTCCGAGGGAACTGAAAAAATACGTTAGTCACTGTTTTAAGCAATCCTTAAATGTGAAAATGTGTTTGTTATCTATTCACGCTTCAACACCTCGACCAATCTTAATGAAATTTGACATGCCTGTGTCACTGAGAAGGACATTGGCTACTTTTTATCCCAAATAGTCCGATGCGGTTTCCGAGGGAACTGAAAAAATACTCTTTTTTTGGTTAGTTTCTTTGATATCGCAACGGAACAATGGATTGTTGTGATTTTTTGCACAGAATGCACTAATGAGCATAACGTGACATAGTTCCTGAGGGATCTGGAGTAAAATAATATCCACGCTCGCGCACATCGGCGTCGCAATGGTGCGACGGATTGAAGTGATTTTTTGTACAGAATAGGTTGAGGAGATGGGAAGTGACATAGACTGCTAATCAGAATAGCTAATATTGTTCATGAGGGATCTGGAAAAACTGTTCACCCTCAAAAACAGTCATAATAACGAAACCGCGGGCAAAAGCCTGTAAAATACTAAATTTAATTAGTGATTGTCCTGTAATCTAATTATTTACGAATTTACTTTCACATCACAGATTTAAACTTCGACGACGGATTCCTAACACGACCATCCATAGTAATAGAAAGCAGTGCCATTTCTTAAGAGGATTGCGAAGCTGCGACTTTTCATACAAACGGCGTTAACGATTTTCACCTTTTAAATGTTAACCGATCTGGTCCAATTTTCGATAGGTTGTCAGTCAGAACAAAAGCTAGGCTTATACGTTTTTGGTTTTTCGATAAAGTTAATAAGTTTAATTTTATTGTCGTTCACGTGTGTTCATACAAAACTAATTTCGGTCATTTTTTGTTTATTCATAATCAGTCATTTAAAAAAGCCTAGCTTTTGATCTGAGTGACAACCTGTCAAAAATTTATGCAAATCGGTTAACATTTAAGAGGTGAAAATCGTTAACGCCGTTTGTATAAAATGTCGCAGCTGCACAACTCTTAAGTTTTAATGTTCATGTGTTTGACTCGTACCAAGGAGGCCTTTAAGGGAACGTTGTCCATCACTTACGGACATGTTGCTTACCTTTTGGACAGGTTTGTCCACGTGTGACCTTCGAGTCTATTGACCTTCCTCGTAATGGCATAATTTTATAAAGGCGTCGTCATCACAACGCAAGTATTTCGTGACGTTTTATCTTAAGGGTCCCCAGGAGGCTCGCGTTTCCAAACAAACGTAGTTCCGCTTTAATACAAAAACTAGATGCCGAATCGAATCCAAACTTTGCGAATATATTAAGTAGACACATAGGTATCGATGTTTGTAATGAGTTTAGATTGGAGGTACACATATAAAACGAAAAAAAATTAGAGAAGTTTCAAACTTTCGGTACAAAACTAATTTAAACCTTCGTTTAGTTATGTTTCAATTTACTACGATGAAAACTAATTACAAACATCGATAAGTGTCTACTCAATATATTCGCAAAGTTTGGATTCAATGCGGCATGTAATTTATTTATTAAAGCGGAACTATGTTTGTATTGAAACTCTAGTCTCCTAGGGACCCTTAAGGGTCCTTCTCTATATAGAGTGATGAGATGATACTTAATTCAGAAGTAATTCTGATGGGGCCTGATAAAGCAAGTCGTAATTCCTTATCAATGGCGATAACTAACTAAAAATAATGAAAATAACTCGTTTATATCTACTGGAGCCACATTGAGTCGGCTAAGCAAAAAAACGGGCTACCTGCACTTTGGCATACTTTTGTAACCGTACTTCAATTTTTAATAAAAATAATAAAAACACATTTGGATAAGGTATCCTGAAAACATCAAGGAGTAAAGCAATAATACCTATTCATTTCAATCAAAAGACATAAAATTATAAAAATAAATAAATAACTTAATAATATAATATTATATATAATATTTGACTTAATTATTTATTCACAATCGGTAAGCTCTTGGCATTATCTCACCTGATGGTAAGTGACGATGATGCCGAAGATGATGATGATCACATTTGGCCGTTTTTTTTAATTTAGGGTTCGACTATAATCACACTAAGATTGATTGTATATTACAGTTTATACGAAGGAGCAAAATAAGTAAAAAAACCTTTAAAAACACGTTTATTATTTATATAGGAGACCACTTTTATTTTTTAATATTTTGTAGTATTTATTAATTTGCTAAGAAATCCGCCACAAAACACATAATCTGCTAAAATTTCAACCGGCTACAAATGCGTTTCCAAAGATACAGATCATTAAAACGTCGGACAGACGGACAGTGTAGGTTTAGTAATCTGGTCCCGTTACCTTACGGAACCTTAATAAAAGCACTGAGTAATCATCATAGCGCAGCCACAGTATTAAAATATAGCGGCTTACAGTAGCGCAACGAATGTACTTACGCAGAGCAACGGAAGGGTACTAGCGGGGCAGCGGGCGGCGGGTCTCTCGCGGAGTTTGCCCGGCTGACTACAGCCTAGTATGGGCTATACCTACGCCTATGGCGCATCGTGCGACATCAAAGGTGTTGCGCTACTGTAAGCCATATCGTATCGTGATACTGTGGCACAGCCGTGACGCATCATATGCCCCATTTGCCTCCATAGTAGATTCAATTGATAAATGCAGCTCATCACATCGTAATCGCTAACCAAGTGGGGCAAAAGACCAAAGGCTAATTGGCACTAAGGTCACAGATCATTCAGTTCCCATCGTGTTCTTTGGTTATAGCTTGGCTACACAATTTTTTTTATGTACAATCTTTCATTTCAGTTCAAGTCCATGACGCGATATATCGGCCGGCCAATATTGGGTTGTACATTCAAGGGTCGTGACTCGTGCATTGCGGGCATTGTTTCTAAATTTTAAAAGTTGAGCACAGTTAGGATCTAATGATAACAATAAACGATCGATCCTAGGACCTTGAAAGTTCATCATCAAATTAACACTGATATACAAAATTAATGTAATGTCACCGAGAATACGGATTCATACCAAATTTCAGCTTAATCGGAACTTTGAAAGTCGCTCTAAAATCGATTACAAGATTTAATCCGTACAAACAAATTAACGGCTCCAATACCGCAGTTAAACCGTCTTTTGTTTAACTATTGTGCCTGGTATCGATATCGCGACTTCGGTATGCCACAACTTAATAAATAAACACAAATTACTAATGAAAGCTTGGAATAAAGTTGGTCAAAGATAGATCATGAGATATTACAACTAGAAAGGCTTACCAATTGTGAAAAAAAAAAGATTTTTTACTAAATTACAACTTCTAACTCAGCCGGTATACATTGTGATTACTGATTTGTCAAGCAAAGCCGCAGTTTGCAAATACTTTTCTGAAACTAGAATAAAAAACCGGCCAAGTGCGAGTCAGAACCGCACACAAAGGGTTCCGTACCATCACACTAGATGGCCCTAGTACAAAGTATCCCGTACCCATCATACTAGATGATGCTAGTTTCGTCACGTTTAAAAAAACACGTTTTTTTGTATGGAGACCCCCTTATTTTTTCACTTTTTCTAATTTTTAGTTGTTGTTATAGCGGCAACAGAAATACATCATATCTGAAAATTTAAACTGTCTAGCTATCACGGTTCATGAAATACAGCCTGGTGACAGACGGACAGCGAAGTCTTAGTGACAGGGTTCCCGTTTTACCCTTTTGGAACGGTACCCTAAGTAGAATCTGCTATTTGCATTTTCAGCGACTACAAAATAACCCTGAACGCCAAGCCAAGAAACTATCAACAAGAAGCCAAGCTTTCATCATCATCACCATCATGGTATTAGCTGCTGGACGTGGGCCTCCCTCAAGCATTTCTACAAAGGCCGATCCTGCGCTGCCCGCATCCAGCGACTTCCCGCGACCTTTACCAGGTCGTCGGTCCACCGAGTGGGAGGCCTGCCTTCGCTACGACTTCCGGTGCGCGGTGGAGAATTTTGACTCAACGACGATATTCTGTTAGCGAGCTATGCCTTTCCCCCACTAAGAGCTATGGTACAAATAATATCATGTATAAATGTGCAGTTTTCTAAGGTAATCACCTCCGTTAGTCAATGGTTAGTCCATTCGCTTCACACCAGGAGTTCACGGGTTCGATCACCGGCGAGGTCTAACTTTTTAAGCCTCGGTTTGATTGGTGGTAGGATAGTTTCTAAGGCGCCTGAATGTTAACTGCACTGACGTACTACGACAAGAAGATAAGATAGCCAGTTACCCAATGCTTTGGGAAATTTTGGTAAGCCCGCTTCCATCTTCGGCATCATCGTCACTTACTTTCTGAGATAATGCCAAGAGCTTATCAATGTGGATTATCAAAACGGTAGGGAAATTGGTGTAGCTACATTTAAAGTAGCCCTTTTATCGATGCAATTTAAGAAGAAATTGACACATCCATCCTAGTTATGTAAAATGCAGAAAACACAAGATGATAATCCTGTCATGATGCGTAAATTGGAATAAACGAAGCAGTTGTTCATCAAGCATTAGACAAGGATGACTTTTAATAGATCTATCATTAGAACTGTTTAATCAAGAACAATTACCCGGATAGATGGTATTGCTGATCTTTTTGTAAACCTGAAAGAGTTGTTAGCATACTTTTAGTATGTCACACATCACATTAGCTCATATATACTGCCCCACCGAAGGGCTCGAGCCTACCCTGAATTAGGTCGATCGGGCCTTAATCGACCACACAACCTTCGAGTTTCTTCGCAGATGTGTGAGCGTCGGATAA
Organism: Coleophora flavipennella; assembly: GCA_947284805.1. Classification (NCBI taxonomy): domain Eukaryota; kingdom Metazoa; phylum Arthropoda; class Insecta; order Lepidoptera; family Coleophoridae; genus Coleophora; species Coleophora flavipennella. Next base: position 12,995,094 of record OX369256.1, on the reverse strand, counting down.
ACGTACATAATATGAGATCGAAATTCGAAAACATATTAGTACGTGGCAGGACTCGAACCACGAATTCCCGGATAGGAGTTAGCGGCCCTTGCCGTTGCGCCACCGACGCTCTAACTACTTTTAGTATGTAATGGAACTAAATCTATATTACACTTTTTTATAGACTATTGGTAAGCCCTTGACATCATCTCACCTGATGGTAAGTGACGATGATGCCGAAGATAGAAGAGGACTTACCAACATTCCTCAACGCAAGAACTGGTTATCTTATCTTCATGCCGGAACACATCAATGCTGTTAACATTGATGTTTGGCGGCAAGACTTAGATAAAATGGTGGCAGGTAGCTAGCCTTGCGGGCTTAGAAAATGCCCTACCACCAACCAAACCGAGTCTTACAAAGTTAGACCCAGCTGGGAAACGAACCCACGACCTCCAAGTGTGAAGCGAATGGACTCACCATAAGACACGGAGGCGGTTAAACTTAGACTGGGACTAATATTTGAGTAACTTTTCTGCCTTAAGGGACACCCCGGACACTGCATACAACGGTCGTAAAATGACATTTCTAAAAACAAATGACGGAGAAAACAAAATCACGGCGAAATCCTAGACGGTCGAGGACCAAACTATAACCAATCTGTATCAATCTGGGTGACGAGGGGTGAGGTCGGAATCTAGAGAGCGGCAGGGAGTGGCCATACTGTATGTTAGTACTAATATATATACTTTTCTTAAGGTATATACCTATTTATTTACAATTCAGGCGCAAATTGTTTTGGTTTTGAGTTGGTAAAGAGCTTTTAAGATACTTCAGTCAACTTTAAGTTTTGCGCTTAATTGCAGCCTAATTGACTATTTTCGTCTATAAAATAGAAACCAGAACTGAGCGCCCGATTTTGGTGATTAGACCAGCGCGAATTCAGTATTAGGGTGGTTCCAGTCTCTTGGCTTTTGCCGTGGTTTACCACTCCACTGCAAATATACGTCGGCTTTAGCCGTGGTTTACCACTCCACTGCAAGTATACGTCGGCTTTAGCCGTGGTTTACCACTCCACTGCAAGTATACGTAGGCTTTAGCCGTGGTTTAACACTCCACTACAAGTATACGTAGCTCTACATGTATAGCACTTACAAGCACAGAAATATTTTATAAACAGCGATGTTGGCAATATGTTATAACTTTAATGTTTCCCTAATTTTAAAAGGACCAAAAAAAGTAAAAAAAATATTTAAAAACTCCTTTTATTTACATTTTATTTAATATGTAACAAAATATAGGCCTAAATTAACCCAGATCTAGAGAAATTTTGAAACTCCATAAAAATGAAAATAAAGAAATGATTTTTTATTTCTTATTTTCTTCTTTTGTGGCTTTTAAAATTAGGGAAATGTTAAACTATCGGTGATAAGCAAAAGTGACCACTAGGAAGAAAAAATATTTTTAGGAACCTATACAATCTGTGCGTGTCTCTAAAATTTTTTCGCTGACTTGCTTTTAAATGCGATGCACCGTTCGGGAATGTTTTTTCCTCTTAAGGCGAATTATTGATTGGAACAGTTATCTCTGTCTTTTTCCTTACATGTAAAGAGTAAAGAAAATAACCACACTTTGTCGATGGTTTTTCGTTTCAATCAAAAACTACAATGAAAGTATAAAAAATTATAACATTAATTACTTTGTATTGTCATAACAAATATTGTTGTATATTTTTTTTAAATTTATGCTTCTAAATTTTAGTCATAACTAGAGTTGAAACTTGAAAGTAACGGTGTAGACGTATCTTTGGGATTTTTTTTCTATCGAGTCAAAACTGCTCAATCGTGTTTCTAATAGCTTTTGACTTTAGAGAACATCATCAACAATAAGGGTTTTTTTCAACCTTGGGTTTTCTATCGTTTATGAGTAATTGACTTCAGACATAACGAAAATCTGTAATATTACCGCCTTAAGCTTGGTGTTAAATAAAAAGATATGAATGTTTTATTATAAACTAACCCTGTTCGCTAGTGAGACACCTATGCGTAAGTAACTTGCAGTCGCTTAATACGCGACTATACAAAACTTTTACAACCGACTTGAACCATGCAAGCAGCCTAACTTGACTCTGAAACTAACCTATGTAGAGGAAGGAAGTGGCAACTAGAAGCGTGTGCGCATGGCTCTCGGAACCACATTGTCACGCGACTTCGCAGTTTGGGAAACGTTTATGTACTAATTGTACACTCGATTAAACGCTGATTGCCAAATATTAGAACAGGCGCGAAGTGTTTGGAATTCAGCATCACTTTTAAATTGTTCAACGCGATTTCTAATTTCGAAATCCATTGCACTGTTCAGCTACTAAACTAATAATATCAGTTCATAGTTCAGTTGATCTTTTTTTGCACCTTTCTCGCACCTAGCTCAGTGCAACTTGCGTGGTTGGCACGATCACGCAGGTTAACTGACCTGAAGCACGGACATTACATGATTACGTTTGACCGTTAATGGCATTTTTCTCGACCGTTTTCGTGCTGGCAAGGCACGTTAAGCCGATGGTGTTGGTTGCTATCATTAGGTAACAGCCGAGAAGCCCTACAATACAATATTCTTTATTGCATCACAACATAAAAAAGAAGAAAACAACAAAGAAAAACAGGCGGCTTAAAAAAATATATATTTAGGGTGCACAAGGGTGATTTCATAAACGGGTGCATTACAAAAATTAAATATTTATACCAATCGCAGTACAAAACTTTGATATTTAGGATGCACTGTGGTGATTTCATACACGGGTGCATTACAAAAATTAAATATTTCTACCAATCGCAGTACAAAACTTTGATATTTAGGATACACTGTGGTGATTTCATAAACGGGTGCATTACAAAAATTAAATATTTCTACCAATTGGAGGACAATACTTTGATATTTAGGGTGCACTGGGGAGATTTCATAAAAGGGTGCATTACATAAATTAAATGCTTGTACCAATCGGAGTACAATACTTTGATATTTAGGGTGCACATGGGTGATTTCATAAACGGGTGCATTACAAAAATTAAATATCTACCAATCGGAGTAGAAAACTGATATTTAGGGTGCACTGGGGTTATTTCATAAACGGGTGCATTACAAAAAAATATTTTCTTCCAATTGGAGTACAAAACTGATATTTAGGGTGCACTGGGGTGATTTCATAAATGGGTGCATTCCAAAAATTACATATTTCTACCAATCGAAGTACAAAACTGATATTTAGGGTGTTAAATTTCAAATTTTCAATTTTAAGAACCCAGCTACAAATTGAAATTTACATAAAATATATAAAAGAAAGTCATGTTAGTTACACCATTTTTAACTCAAGAACGGCTGGACCGATTTCGATAATTCTTTTTTGTTGAGTTCGTTATTGTCAGGGGAAGGTTTTAGGGTAGGGTAGTGTATGTAGTGTAGGGTAGGGTATTGTAAGGTGGAACGAAGTTCGCCGGGAAAGCTAGTATCTAAAATATCGACCTCTAAGCATCACTTAGAAAGCCTGTCGGTATAACCCCAGAGCACCTTATTTTAGTTTTCCTTTTGTAATGCTGTTGTTAATTTGTTATATTCTATTTTCCTCATTTCTTATCTAAAATTATTTATGTGTATTTGGTTTCAAGGAATCATAAATGTCTAGTTTTCAAAATTTTCCTCCTCTTGTCGTTTGATTTGTTCCGATATTATGTATGTGTGCTTGGTGTCAATGTATTAAATAGTCCTTGTACGACAATAAATAAAGGAGAGAAAGATGTCATTCCTATTAAACGTGAAGGCGAGAAAGATGTCACTCCTATTTAAGGTCAAGGCGAGAAAGATGTCATTCCTATTAAAGGTCACGGCTAACCGTGTAGCGGCTTATTTGAGGCTTCGTATTAGGTAGACGCGTTTTCTGTATCTGCCACCCCTCCTGCACCCACCGCGCAACCTCAGTGTAAGAAGAAAGTAGACCCCCAACCACGTAGTTATGTTGTTCAAGGATCCGAAGGATCTTACCGTTGAAATCGTAAGCACTGAATTGTTCGTAAACCAGACATTCACACTCAAGAAACCATACAGTGTGTGCTTCAGAGCTAACATCACTAGTCACTATTCACCTTCTTCTTTCAATCAATTGTCCCAAACGGCTAAACAATGGTGACTATGACAGTTTGGGCTTGAATCCCCAGCCTCGCCATTCACCCTCCGCACCCTCTAGACGTCTCCGTTGGTTGACTGTATGTTTTTTTAGACTGTGGCGCTTTTTGAGATTTTTTTTTATTAAAAATTTGAGTGCGTTTGACTATATCTCACCTGATGGTAAGTGACGATGTAGTCGAGGATGGTACACGCAAACTCAAATAATGCCTATTCACTCTCGTCTTGAAGATCCCCAAATTATAGGAGTCGGGAAACATAGACGTAGGCAAGGAGTTCCACTCCATCGCTGTCCGCATAATAAATGAGGAAGCGTAACGCTTCGTGCATATGGGCTGAATATCAACAACAAAGGGGTGGATCCTCCCCCTGCGTCTCGTTGACCGAAGGTGGAATGGAGCTGGGGGAATGAGGTCGTGAAGTTCTTGAGGACACACCTGTAATAGATACTAAGTCTGTTAACTCATAGTTCTGTCCTCCTAAGCCAATGTATTTCAAACTGTGGGTCGCGACTCGCGACCATTAGGGGAGTCGCGAAGTCTTACTCGGGGGGTCGCGGACAAAAGAAAAAAATTGTGCTTCTAGTAAACAAGAAAAAGTTTACCTTTTACTAATTTTAAACAAAATAAAAAAACTACTACAAAAATGGAACGTATATAAACTGAATATGGGACTAAATAACAGAGTGAATAAGCTGCTCGCCTATTACAACACAATAATAATAAATATTTTGATGCAAGTCCCAAAAGAAGAAATAAAGGTATTTTTTAAAATCACAAAAATTTTGTTTGTACATGACCCCAGGGGGTCGCTATATTTTTTTTACTTGTAAAGAGGTCGCGTAATCAAAAAGATTGAAAAACACTGCCCTAAGCCTACGCGGGCGCCGTCGCTCTTGACGCCACTGACTTACAAAGCGCCATAGGACAAAAAGGGAGCGTGTACTATGCCAAGTTTTTTCACTCGAGCGCATACGCATTGCCTGGTGATATAATACGTCACTGGACGCAACTACAGTAGACTTTGATGTAATGTTTGCATTGATCTGCCAAATGAGTTTCTTCGAGATCTCTGACGTTTCGATTCGTTCTGAAACTGCTGGTTTGATGATTTTTAGGGTTTCGTACCCAAAGGGTAAAAAAGGGGCCATATTACTAAGTCTCCGCTGTCCGTCCGTCCGTCTGTCACCAGGCTGTATTTCATGAACCGTGATAGCTAGACAGATTAAATTTTCACAGATGATGTATTTCTGTTGCCGCTATAACAACAAATACTAAAAATTAGAAAAAAAGAAAAAAAATAAGGGTCACAACACAAAAAAGTTTTTTTTTAAATATTAAGAAACTAGCGCCATCTAGTATTATGGTTTTGAACATGAAACTAGCGCCATCTAGTATGATGGTACAGAACCCTATGTGTGCGGTTCTGACTCGCACTTGGCCGGTTTTTTTTTATGTGTATATTTTGAAGAAGTAAATAAGACCTTTGAGAAAGAAAGGGGAGAAAAAGGTCACAAAGAAAAAAAAAAATTAAAAAAAGTTTTATTAGGATTTCATTATAATATGTTTGCAGCTCGTTGGAAATTGCTTTCATGTATGTGGTAATTTTTTTTTGTGAAACATTAAATAAATATTTTAAGGGTCATCTATTTACTTTATTTATTTATCATCATATCAACTCATATACGTCCCCACCGAGGAGCTCGAGCCTACCCTGAATTAGGGTGATCGGGCCTTAGTCGACCAGGCGGGCCCAGTACGGGTTGGTCGACTTCACACACAACCTGCGAGTTTCTTCGCAGGCGTGTGCAGGTTTCCTCACGATGTTTTCCTTCACCGTAAGAATGTCGGATAAACGTACATATGAATGAAATCTAAATTCGAAATCACATTGGTACGTGGCAGGATACGAACCACGACCTCCCGGACAGGAGGCGGCGGCCCTAGCCGTTACGCCAGCGACGCTTTTTTATTTATATGACAAGCTAAAGGCACTGTAAACTAGTTGGTTGTCTAATAAAGAACTGAACTGACCACCGTACATATAAATTAATTGATGGGTTATGCAACTTATGCACTAACCAACAACATTTGAAAATCGAAGCCATCTACACATACAATGTTATAGGTAGTTCCCTTGTATTGCACCGAATGTTACTAAGAAAAGAGATGCCAATTGGCATCTTTTTTTTGCTTCACTTTTTGGACGCATGTAACCTATCTACCTCCCCTTATATATAGCATATCTCTGTATACAGTTAATTTTTATTTGATGACAGATAGTAATTTATATCAAAACATTGTAACTTTGAGGGTTAATAAAGCGCAGTTGTCTCTGGCAATTTTCCTGTCGGACATTCGTGCGTGACAAGTGTAGTATTACTATGACCTAAGCCAAAGATGTGCGGACGCATCTAAAACTCAACCAACACTATAAATAGATGATTTACCACGGGCTTTTGTTGAGTAATTTATATTTAGACTTGAATTAAATCAATTACAATATAGCATACGACAATCATCATCATCATCATATCAGCCGAAGGACGTCCACTGCTGGACATAGGCCTCCTCCAAGGATCTCCACGACTACCGGTTCTGCGCTGCCCGCATCCAGCGGCTTCCCGCGACGTTCACCAGGTCCAAGACCAAGACAATAATAACAACCTATATCTGAAACTGCCGCCGAATTTAAAAGGAGGGTTATGTGTTTCGGGTGTATGTATTTATTTAAGTATGTATGTTTTTTAGGGCTCCGTGCCCAAAGGGTAAAAAAGGGACTCTATTACTAAGACTTCGCTGTCCGTCTGTCTGTTTGTCTGTCCGTCTGTCACTAGGCTGTATTTCATGAACCGTGATAGATAGACAGTTGAAATTTTCACAGATGATGACTGTATTTCTGTTGCCGCTATAACAGCAAATACAAAAAAAATATTGAAAAAGTGAAAAAATAAGGGGGTCTCCAAACAAAAACGTGTTTTTTTTAATGAAGAAACTAGCGCCATCTAGTATGATGGTACGACACCCTTTGTACTAGCGCCATCTAGTATGATGTTACGGAACCCTGTTTTCTTCGACTAAGCCTGTAGCCTTAACTGTTTGATGGATTTCGGAGTGCGAGGTGTCGTTAGAGTTGTCTTGCTCCCCTGAGTGACATTGATAGGATACATTTTACCAGACTGCCCAAAAAAAAGGATGATGATTTTATGCAGTCGGGTTTTTAATTTAAAATGAAATTGGTTATTTCGTATCTTATATTAAGCCCTTGAATTTTAAAAGAACCTTGAAAAACGTTTTCAATAGTTAAATCGTTACGGACGGATTGATACTGGTGATATCTCTCACCATTCACCAAGTAAAGCCTATTTATCGATAGGATTTCCAGAAGGAGATATAAGAGTCATGGAAAAAATCTTAAAAGTGACAATGATATAATATAATGTATGATTTCTTCTAATATAAAATCGCTACCAACGGACTAATAACGATGATGTCACCATTCACCAAGTCTAACCGATTTGTCGATAGTTGTTTATTTAAAGATTTCTGGATGAAGATATAAGAGTCATGGAAAAAATCTTAAAAGTGATAATGATAGATAATGTACGATTTCTTCTACTATAAAATCGCTACCGACGGATTTATAACAATGATGTCACCATTCACCAAGTCTAACCGATTAGTCGATAGTTGTTTATTTAACGATTTCTGAATGGATATATAAGAGTCATGGAAAAAAATCTTAAAAAACGCTAAACACGTTAAAAAACCGACTTCCATCGCAACAAATTAGTACATTTTTGCATTATTATTTTTGGTTTTTGTTAATTTTCTAAAAAAGTACTATACCGATTTTGTTAAAATTTATATGGGACCACACGGGAAGCACTAGCTTTCAAATAAAAAAAGAATCATAAAAATCTGTTCACCCAGTCAAAAGTTCTGAGGTAACAAACATAAAAAAAAAAAAAAAAAAAAAACATACAGACGAATTGAGAACCTCCTCCTTTTTGGAAGTCGCTTGAAAAATGACAATGGATCTACCATTGTCATTTTTAAGATTTAATGTACGATTTCTTCTGCATGAAATCGCTAGCGACGGACTTATAACGATGATTTCACCATTCACCAAGTATAGCCGATTTGTCGATAGTTGTTTATTTAACAATTTCCGAATGGAGATATGAGATATGCTATGAAACAAATTGAAAAAGAGATAATTATAGATAACGTACGTTTTCTTCATGAAATCGCTACCGACGGACTAACTGTGATTTCACCATTCACCAAGTCTAGCCGATTTGTCGATAGTTGTTTATTTAACGATTTCCGGATGAACACATGATTAACACCCATGGAAAAAATCTAAAAAGAGATAATGATAGATAACGTACGTTGTCTACATGAAATTGCTACGGACGGACTGACTGATAGATAACGGTGATTTCACCATTCACCAAGTCTAGCCGATTTGTCGATAGTTGTTTATTTAACGATTTCCGGATGGCGATGTAAGATATGTCATGGAAAAAATCTAAAAAGAGATAATGATAGATAACGCACGTTTTCTACATGAAATCGCTACGGCCGGACTTATAACGATGATTTCACCATTCACCAAGTCTAGCCGATTTGTCGATAGTTGTTTATTTAAGGATTTCCGGATGGAGATGTAAGATATGTCATGGAAAAAATCTATTAAGAGATAATGATAGATAACGTACGTTTTCTACATGAAATCGCTACTGCCGGACTTATAACGATGATTTCACCATTCACCAAGTCCAGCCGATTTGTCGATAGTTGTTTATTTAACGATTGCCGGATGGAGACATGAGATACGTCATGGAAATAATCTAAAAAGAGATAATGATAAAGTACGTTTCCTACATGAAATAAAGGAACATGTTTCTGAAAATTATACAAAACATTTGCCAAGTGGGTCAAAAGCTAGACTGCCTATCATCTGTCATGCATGAGTCATGAGTAACATTAGATAAAAAAACGTTTTAAAAAAGTTTGAGTAACACTATATTTATTTAGTCCAGAATCCCTGCATACTGCGCATAAACTAAATTCAAGGATTTAGAGAAGAATAATAGTTTCTATGCAAAAAGTATTGGGTTCATTGTATCCATGACTCTTAACTATATCTCCGTCAGGAAATCCTATCGATAAATCGGCTAGACTTTGTGAATGGTGAGAGAGATCATCAGAAAAGGTATTTCAAGGATTTTCAAAATTTAATGACTTCAGATGCAATAAACCAATTTCATTTTAAATTGAAAACCCGACTGCATAAAACCATTATCCTCCTTTTTTGGTCAGTCTGGTATAATGTATCCTATCAATGCCACTCAGGGGATTTGCTCCCCTGGGAATGGAAACAAATTGAAAAGTAGACGAAATCGGAAGAAATAAGGAATCTGCATGTTTGATGTATTAAGGGAAAATAAATTACAAACGTCGATAAATGTCAATGTCACACGGTGCACCGGGCACCGACGATCTGGTGAAGTTTTGGCCTTTGCCCAGCAGTGGACGTCTTTCAGCTGATGATGATGAAATGTCAAAGATAAACGGATAAGCCTCCTTCAAGTCGCACCTGAAGCTATGGCTTGTCGAGCGAGCCTTTTATAGTTGGGAGGAGTTTATAAATTATAAATAACCGTTTTTAATTATTTTTGTTTCTTTTCTTGAAAGAAAAATGTTTCAAATTCAATGTTTTTTTTTGCTTTGTGTGATGTACCTACTTAAATGTATAGTAATCTAATTTTATACTTACAATTGTTTCTTGACTTGTAAATGCATTATCCTTTACCAATAAGTGACTATTATGACTATTAAGTATATCTGATGGTCTAGATCTGGTTAGCTTGTGGAGCAGTCGTAGCTCAGTGCCACTTCCGTGGTTGGGTCGATCACGGGCGCGGGTAAACTGACCTAAAGCACGGTCATTACATGGATGGGTTTTTTAGTGTTAGTGGCATTTTTCTCGACCGTTTCCGTGCTTCGCAAGGCACGCTAAGCCGATGGTGCCGGTTGCTGTCACTACAAAGCAGTCGTGAAGCGGTGTCAGATGCCTTATAGGCGACTCGGAAAACTTCTGACAGACTATAGCTTCACCCTGGACAATTCATACAACCGGCCAGAAATGACATTTCAAAAAAGGAATGACGGAACAAACAAAATGGCGCCGAAATCCTATACGTTCGACAACCAAACTGTATCAATCTGGGTGACGAGGGGGTGAGGTCGCAATCTAGAGAGCGGCAGGGAGTGTCTATACTGTATGTTAGTACTAATATATATACTTTGCTATAGCTCTACAATCTACAACCTTCACCAACCTGAACTTGGCTCCCGTGTGTGAAGTATGACCTAACCTTCCCGATTTTGGAGAGATAGCCGTTCCCCGCAGTGGGGACGTCTATGGGTCGTTGACGATTTCTAGTTTTTGAATTTTTTTACATTTATGGAGAACTAGCTTTTGCCCGCGGCTTCGCTTTGAGGGTGAGTGGTGCGCGAGCCGCAAGCGGATCGCGAGCGTGGACATGAGTTTTCTCCAAATTCCTCAGGAACTATATTGGGCTATTCAGGCTATTCTGATTAGCAGTCTATGCCATTTCCCAACCCGTGAACCAATTCTTTACAAAAAAATCATTTCAATCCGCTGCGACGCCGACGTGCGCGAGCGTGGAAATGGGTTTTCCCCAGATCCCTCGGGAACTAGGTAGGTATATCAGAATATGCTAATTAGTAAAACATGTCATTTTCCACTCTCTCAATTATCTCTGTGCAATATATCACAACAATCCATTGTTATCAATTGTGGATAAAAAAAGGTAAAGAAATTAACCAAAAAAAGAGTATATTTTTCAGTTCCCTCAAGAACTCTGCATGCCAAATTTCATCAAGATTGGTCGAGGTGATGAATCGTTAAAAGGTAACAAACACATTTTCACATTTATAATATTCAGTAAGGATATAACAATATTTAATCCCGTGACTTTAACAGCGGTACGATTACGAGAAGCAAACAGCTCGCGAACTGACTTCTAAGCTGCTCTAATTTGAAGGCAATACCACAAATGCCTATAAAGTTCGAGACTTTATCTACTTAAATTACTTTCTTCTTTACTCTCATGACTTGCACAGAGGTTCGACTTCGAGTCAAATGTAATCAAGTAAACAGCTCGCGAACTGACTTCCCTACATACGACGGCCGCCAAGCGAGAAGTTGCTCTTATTTGAAGGCAATACAAAGGATGCCTATAAATTCCGAAACTTTATCTTCTTTAATAACTTTCTTCTTTACTCTCATGACTTGCACAGAGGTTCGACTTCGAGTCAAATGTAATCAAGTAAACAGCTCGCGAACTGACTTCAATGTATACGACGGCCGCCAAGCGAGAAGTTGCACTTATTTGAAGGCAATACAACGGATGCCCATAAACTCCGAAACTTTATCTACTTTAATAACTTTCTTCTTTACTCTCATGACTTGCACAGAGGTTCGACTTCGAGTCAAATGTAATCAAGTAAACAGCTCGCGAACTGACTTCAATGTATACGACGGCCGCCAAGCGAGAAGTTGCACTTATTTGAAGGCAATACAACGGATGCCCATAAACTCCGAAACTTTATCTACTTTAATAACTTTCTTCTTTACTCTCATGACTTGCACAGGGTTCGAGTTCGAGACAAATTTAATCAAGTAAAAAGCTCGCGAACTGACTTCAATACATACGACGGCCGCCAAGCGAGAAGATGCTCTTATTTGAAGGCAATACAACAGATGCCTAAAAAGTCCAAAACTTTATCTACTTTTAATAACTTTCTTCTTCACTCTCATGACTTGCACATATAGGTTCGAGTTCGAGTGTAAGAAAGCAGACAGCTCGTAGACTGAGTACAATGCATCGGCCGCAAGTAGCGGTTTATTAGAAGGTAAGGTACGTACCTATACTACGTGACCGGTTTAGGGGGGAGGGGGTCTTCGATATTACTACACATGGTCACAGCGGGACGGGGGGTTTAGATCTTTGTCACAGGAGCTATAAATTTAAATAAAAAACAGTTGTATAAGAAGTAAATTTAAAAACTTTACATTTAACTTGTGCGTGGTTTTACATTTTTTTTTACTATCTGGAGAAACTACCTATACTATACTTTTATTTTATTATAGTCTGCAAGGTAACCGGTGGAAGGGAGGGGTTCTCGATACATACCTACTACAAGTGGTCACAGGTCAAAATTAAAAAACCGGCTAAGTGCGTGTCGGGCCACGCGCAATGTAGGGTTCCATAGTTGCCATTGTAGCATCCATATATAATTTTCTAATTTCCAAATACAGCCATTTAGTTGTTAGGGGGTGGGGACACTCGACTCTAAAAAAAATTAACACTTTCAAGCCTATTTTTCGAAAACGGAAACTTTTATAAAATGGTCTTGGAAGACTCACAACAATTTTATAAGCTCTAACCGACCATACCCCACACGACTGGGATTGACGAGAAAAAAATCACCTTCACTTTACTTGTAGGGGTGGTACCCTTAAAAAGTTTTTTTACAGTTTACTCCGCGTTATTTTTATATATATCTTTGCCAAATTTCAGCTCTTAACTACTAATAGGCTAGGACAGACATGACGAAACTATAAGGGTTCCTTATTGTACAACGGAACCACACCCCGGACACTGCATACAAATGGTCGTGAAATGACATTTCTAAAAACAAATGACGGAGCAAACAAAATAACGGCGAAATCCCATACGTTCAAAAACCAAAATGTAACCAATCTGTATCAATAGGCTGAAGAGGGGGTGAGGTCGTAATCTAGAGAACGGCAGGGAGTGTCCAAACTGTATGTTAGTACTAATATATATAAGGTCTAACAAAATTAGCTGAAACTATTTTAACTGGTGCTTCTACCTATGACACTGAACAACTTTCCACACGAAACCCATAGTCAAATTTCAAAAAAAAAAAATTAGAACTTCCCATACTAAGTTGGCTGATCAGCTGATCGAGTAAGTATGGGAGAACCAATTTTTTTTTTTGCGACTTGACTATGGGTTCCTTGGGGAAAGTTGTTCAGTTTCATGGGGAGAAGCGCCAGTTAAAATAGTTTCAGCTAATTTTGTTACACCTTATATACTTTGACGGAACCCCAAAAAAAGGCATGAAGATAAGATAGCCAGTTCCCCATTGCGTCGGGGAATCTTGGTAAGTCCGCTTCCATCTTAGGCAACATCGTCACCTACCAACAGGTGAGATGTTGTCAAGGGTTTACCAATTTAAAAAAAAGGTTGAAATTAGCCAAAAATTGGTCACGTAATATAGGTATGTTCCCTAATACACGGAGGCCCGTATGATCTTTCTTACGCTCATTACTTGCACTGCTGTGGCTCGTGTTCGACGGTAAGAAAGCAGACAGCTCACAGACTGACTACAATGCAACAGCCCGAAGAATGGGTTAATTGAAGACAACTTCACTCATTAGCCAAAAATTGGTCACGTAATATAGGTACGTTCCCTAATACACGTAGGCCCGTATGATCTTTCTTACGCTCATTACTTGCACTGCTGTGGCTCGTGTTCGACGGTAAGAAAGCAGACAGCTCACAGACTGACTACAATGCAACAGCCCGAAGAAGTGGGTTAATTGAAGACAACATCACTCATTAGCCAAAAATCGGTCACGTAATATAGGTACGTTCCCTAATACACGGAGGCCCGTATGACCTTTCATACGCTCATTACTTGCACTGCTGTGGTTCGTGTTCGACGGTAAGAAAGCAGACAGCTCACAGACTGACTACAATACAACAGCCCGAAGAAGTGGGTTAATTGAAGACAACATCACTCATTAGCCAAAAATCGGTCACGTAATATAGGTACGTTCCCTAATACACGGAGGCCCGTATGACCTTTCATACGCTCATTACTTGCACTGCTGTGGTTCGTGTTCGACGGTAAGAAAGCAGACAGCTCACAGACTGACTACAATACAACAGCCCGAAGAAGTGGGTTAATTGAAGACAACATCACTCATTAGCCAAAAATCGGTCACGTAATATAGGTACGTTCCCTAATACACGGAGGCCCGTATGATCTTTCATACGCTCATTACTTGCACTGCTGTGGTTCGTGTTCGACGGTAAAAAAGCAGACAGCTCACAGACTGACTACAATGCAACAGCCCGAAGAAGTGGGTTAATTGAAGACAACATCACTCATCGCCGCGGGGTAACAATCTTTTCTAAATAAGTATACACTAAGAACCCGAATTGGAATGATTTAACTAAAAGCGATGCGAAGTACCAATGTGATTTCGAATTTAGATTTCATATGTAATTTAATATGATGATGTTTAATAAAACTATACCTAACTCTTCGTCTTACTGTACAACGTCCAAATTAGTGCATGAGTTAATCATTCATTTGGAATGTTTAGTTCAATAACCATGTTAGGTTGTTCACCGTTTTAAGTGGTTTTAGTTTCATTTACTGTGTAGTTAAAGTGTCTTGATCTCTCTTGTCGTGTTCTACATTACCGTGATATTCCAAGGAAAAGAAGATGTTGCTTGATAGTAAGGTATAATGACGGCGGCGGTGTGTAAAATTGAATATTTTTATTAGGAATTAATCAAAAAATTAAAAACCCGACTGCATAAAAACTTAACCACTATTTTTTGGCCAGTCGGGTAAAAATGACACTAAGTCACTCACGGGATTAAGACGAATCTAACGTCACCTCGAACACCAAAATCCAGCCGTTTTGGCTACAGGGCGAGGCAAAGATATAAATGAACATACATACATACATAAACTTGAATACTAAAATCCTGGCGCAGTCAGGTAAAAAAGTACACCTTTCACAGGTACAAATATAAGATATGTGATCTTTTTTTAAAAACGAACTGAAATAGTTTTGTTCAACTTAGGCCGTAAAGCTTATCAATCATTCATAAAGTTTTTCTAAAAGAGCTTTATTGCAAAACGTTTCAGCTGATTCTGTTAACTCAAAAACGAAACATGACGTTAAAGTATCTGCACTGCGACACATCCTCTATTTATTCCAGAGATTTCTAAAAATAGATTTTACTTCAAATTTTTCTACGGCGTCTACAAGAAAATAATTGCTAACCTTTGCCGTAACGTAGTGCCAAAGTGGAGAAATGTTTAAGAATATAAATTAAAACGCGACAAGATTAAACCCGTAAGAGAAATAGTCATCAATTAAGCTTAGAGGGGATTTCTCTGCCGTTGGCACAATATAGCGGCTTACAGTAGTGCAACTAATGTACTTATGCAGAACAACGGAAGCGTACCGCTAGTTTGCCAGGCGCTGGCTACAGGCACACCCCGGACACTCCATACAAACGAGCGAGAAATGATATACATAATTATAACTGACGTATCTATAGGCAAGAATGCAGGTAGGGTTGAATCACACCGGCGGTATTGGTCACGAAATGTTTGTTAGTTATTTACTGCATGCACACTGCAAGATATATATACTGTGCTGCAAGCAACAATCAACAGTTATCTTACATGATTAAGTAACTTACATGGATAACATTGTTCATTTGTTCTTCAAACACAGGAGCTTTTTTCCGTGAAACAATCTCATTTAGCAACCTACAATAATAGTCAATCTCAATCTATAATTCCGAGATCACATTTTATAATAACACACCACTAGATATTTCTATACAACTCATACTTTCACACCATCTAATCAAATTATTACAAACAATCATCATTTTAAATAAATAAAACGAACAAAATCTCACAAGCCACAATAACAAACTGACATCTGACATATGAAAAACATAAAGGAACTACATTTCTAAAAAAAAAGATACAGCTAGTATGAAGATTCATAGGAACTGATTGTTCTTAGATTTGGTCGTATAATATTGGTGGTCAGCCAATCATGATACGAGGCATGCTGAGACGCCGCGGCCGCCTATTAGTGTCGAGCGGTGAGCGGCGCGCCAAGTAAATATAAGTGACGTTAATCGCGCATGCGTAGTTCGTCCTTTACGTTCGGTAACTATGCTTTTTATTCCGGTGTACGAAATCACAGCGGCGCGCAAAGTGAATATAAGTGACGTTTATCGCGCTTGCGTAGCTCGTCCTTTACGTTTGGTACCCAATCTACATCCAATCTGAGTGACGGGGGGGTGAGGTCGAATTTAGAGAGCGGCAGGGAGTGTCCATACTGTACGTTAGTACTAATATATATACTGTGCTACAGGCTAGTACTGCTAGTACCTAAGCCGTGTACGTTAGTACTAATATATTATATACTTTGGCCGTGGCGGCATCGTGCGATATCAAAGGCGTTGCGCTACTGTAAACCATATCGTAATACTGTGCCGTTGGTATACATAATTGATGTCAATAATGACTGATGGAGCTGTAGATCTGTGAAATTACGAAGTATTGTATATTGATATCCGTCTGAAGTTTATAAAGAAAGTCCGAGCGAAGGCACACCCCGGACACTGCATACAACGGTCGTGAAATGACATTTCCAAAAACAAATGACGGAGCAAACAAAATCACGGCGAAATCCCATACGTTCGAGAACCAAACTATAACTAATGTGGGTGACGAGGGTGTGAGGTCGGAATCTAGAGAGCGACAGGGAATGTCCATACTGTATGTTAGTGCAAATATATATACTTTGGCGAAGGTCTAGATAGACATGCAAAGCATGGCTTTTCGGACAACGCCCGTGAACATGAGAGGCTACTTAATGTGAGCTAAACGGTATACACCTTCCTGACGAACAGCATTGTTCGAATGCTAAGTGTGGCCTCAAATATTAGAATGGTTTCGCAGAAGTCACTTTGGCAAATTGAAAAAAAAAATCACTGGCACATTATCTATCTCTGGCATACATATCTTGCTTTGTACCTAGCTAGGTATAATCGGAGCAAGTTTAAGTGTTGCTTCGAGTAATGGTTTGCAAGAATTCACTTTGGAAAATCGAAAAGCTCTGGCATACATATCTTGCTTTGTACCCAGCAAGGTATAGTTGGAGCAAGTCTATGTGTGACTTCAAGTAATGGTTTGGCAGAATTCACATTGGAAAATCGAATAAATCTCTGGCATTTGTATCTAGCTAGGTATAATTGGAGCAAGTCTAAGTGTTGCTTCGAGTAATGGTTTGGAAGAATTCACTTTGGAAAATCGAAAAGCTCTGGCATACATATCTTGCTTTGTACCCAGCAAGGTATAATTGGAGCAAGTCTATGTGTGACTTCAAGTAATGGTTTGGCAGAATTCACATTGGAAAATCGAAAAAAAATCTCTGGCATTTGTATCTAGCTAGGTATAATTGAAGCAAGTCTAAGTGTTGCTTCGAGTAATGGTTTGGAAGAATTCACTTTGGAAAATCGAAAAGCTCTGGCATACATATCTTGCTTTGTACCCAGCAAGGTATAATTGGAGCAAGTCTATGTGTGACTTCAAGTAATGGTTTGGCAGAATTCACATTGGAAAATCGAAAAAATCTCTGGCATTTGTATCTAGCTAGGTATAATTGGAGCAAGTCTAAGTGTTGCTTCGAGTAATGGTTTGGAAGAATTCACTTTGGAAAATCGAAAAGCTCTGGCATACATATCTTGCTTTGTACCCAGCAAGGTATAATTGGAGCAAGTCTATGTGTGACTTCAAGTAATGGTTTGGCAGAATTCACATTAGAAAATCGAAAAAATCTCTGGCATTTGTATCTAGCTAGGTATAATTGAAGCAAGTCTAAGTGTGGCTTCGAGAAATGGTTTCACAGAATTCACATTGGAAAATCGAAAAGCTCTGGCCGTCATATCTAGCTTTGTGAAGATAATGATCGTCAAACCTACTAACGGAGTACTTCACAGAAGTGGAACAGCAAAAACGTTAGTTACTAGTTACTAATTCATATCCAACGAACGCCCACTACAAAACTAGAGCACAGTTCAATGACTTAGCGAAATCCATTCATCAGCGCCGCCGCGAGATCAGTAGGTAACATGTCAAACAATGACAGATGAAACCGAGACTGGTTATGTCACAGAGAAATTTTTATTTAATAGTATCATGGCTCTACACAGACTGCGTGACGCGAAATGAGCTTCAACCGGTTGAAATGTCAACGAAATAGAGCTTTAAGAGGATTGTGAAGGTTCGACTTTTCATACAAACGGCGTTAACGATTTTCACCTCTATAATGTTAAACGATTTGGACCAATTTTTGATAGGATGTCAGTCAGAACAAAAGCTAGGCATATACGGTTTTGTTTTTTCGATAAAGTTAATAAGTTTAATTTTATTGTCATTGCGGGTTTTCATACAAAAGTAATTTCGGAAATTATTTGTTTTTTTATTTAACCAGTAATTTAAGAAACGAAACGTATAAGCCTAGGTTTTGTTCTTACTGACAATCTATCAAAAATTGGTCTAAATCGGTTAACATTTAGGAGGTGAAAATCGTTAACGCCGTTTGTATGAAAAGTCGCAACTTCACAATCCTCTTAATGCAACGCTGTCATCTAAACCGATTCAGCAAGGCGGAAGCCTTTTCCTAAAGACTCATCAAAATCGATTAATATTTAAGAGGTGAAAATCGTTAACGCCGTTTGTATGAAAAAACGCAGCATAACAATCCTCTTAATGCAATGCTGTCATCTAAACCGACTCGGCAAGCCTGAAGCATTTTCCTAAAGACTCATCAAAATCGGTTAACATTTAAGAGGTGAAAATCGTTGACGCCATTTTTATGAAAAGTCGCAGCTTCACTATCCTCTTGTATGAAAAGTCGCAGATTCACAATCATCTTAATGCAATGCTGTCATCAAGACCGACTCGGCAAGCCTGAAGCCTTTTCCTAAAGACTCAAGCTTTTTAAATTCACAATTGGTAAACCCTTGACAACATATCACCAGGTGGTAAGTGACGATGTTGCCGAAGATGGAAGCGGGCTTACCAAGATTCCCCAACGCAATGGGGAACTGGCTATCTTATCTTCATGCCGGAACACAACATTGATATTTGGCGGCAAGACTTAGATAAGATGGTGGTAGCTAGCCAGGCGGGCTTAGAAAATGCCCTTCCACCAACCAAACCGAGTCTTACAATTGACCCCACCGGGAATCGAACCCGCGACCTCCTGTGTAAAGCCAGTGAACTTTGCCTCTGGGCTACGGAGGCGGTTAAATTTACTTTGTTAAATGTACATTTGACTTTGTTTCAGTTTTGGCAGAGAAAGGTTCATTCATAGTGGAAATGAGGACGAGAGGAGCAGGAAGCCAACACGCTGAACCGTTACAGGAAGCGGCCGGCGGCGGCAGACGGTGCGCAGACGCAGGTGACGTCACAGCGTGGTCCGCCAATTGGGGCAGTCGGCTACCCGTCTTTTGTTATTCCAATTTTAAAAATATTTAAACATTTGAAATGTATTGTAATTACTAATTAGCGACACTGACAATAGCGGTTATTGTTACCAATTGTAATTTAAATATCAATGTTAGTACAAAATGAAAAATGGAATACAAAGCACAGAATGATATGATACTTTCGCGTGGTGAAAAATGCAAATGCATTCAGAATACGGCAACACTATCTAAACTAAGTTATAGTGAATAGCTATGCCACGCGTTTCCATGACTGTCTTGAAGGTGAGTGGTGCGAAAGCCGCAAGCGTAGATATAGCCTATGCCGCCCAACAATCAAGTCGCTTTCTACTGGTGCAAGAATTTGCAAAATCAGTTCAGTAGTTCCAGAGATTACTTCCTACAAACCAAAATCACAAACTTTACCTATATCATCATATTAGTGTAGATAATACGCCAAATATAAACAGGTAGGAAGTTCCAACAGTTGTTCCTTTTTTTCGCATAAATACTATTATCGTGGTGGACGCGCAGATTTAATAATAAAATAATAACAAAATCAGATTTGCCTGCGTAGTAGTACCAAAAGTGTAAACAGATTCAGGGCGGCCACAAGCGATGCTGAAATGAATCGCAACGCAATGAAAGGAAATTCGGATAAAATGTGTAACATAATACTATTAATTAAACTTGGGACATAGTAAAAGGAAAGAATAGTAAGTTATCTTCGTACAATGGTACATCGCGCGGTTTGTATGTGTGCGCGTCAGTAGGCACGCACACACACTACAATAATAAAAACGACTTCTTTAGTATAAGCAAAGAAGTCGTTTTTATTATTGTAGTATTCTTTCTTTTTACTATGCTTGGGCTATCATGTTTAGTAGTGCCATGAAGAGTAGAAATTAGATAAATTTTCTCTGCAAGGTCTGCTCTGGAAGAAATTTCTTTTAGAAATAAGCTGTACCTTTTTTATGTTCTTATCTAGTTTAATGTTTGTTTGTCCCATTTTCTGTGTACGATAAATTATAAATAAATAAATAGATAGAAATAATTTTGCGGAAAAATTCAGCTATTGTAATGTTTTTTTTGTATGTCAGGGATTCGGTCAATTCCTCTAGTCCAATTCAGAATATGAGACAATAGAGTTTAGGGACGGTCTAGTTTTCCCACATTTTACAAGAATGTAAACAGTGTGGCCTTGGGCAGAAAAACAAAATGGAACCAATCGTAGGTACATAACTATAGCGAGTCTTTGTAATGGTCGGCATGGTTGAGCTGTCAATGTAGCTGTCACAGCCATCTGGTTAAATCTGCCGTTCAATTACACGGCTAGCCGGTCGATTAAATGGCGACGTTCAATGGAATGACTAAAGGACAACTAGCCAAGTCGTTGAATGCAACGTTCAACGAAACTCCGAAAAAAACCGATGATTTTTTTTTGGGTGGTATCAAAAATAATTTTTTTATACATTTTATTGTACCATTTTGTCGGCTTGATTAACATGTATCATCATCATCATCATCATCATCATATCAGAAGACGGACGTCCACTGCAGGAGATAGGCCTCTCCCAAGGATTTCCATGCGCTGCCCCCATTCAGCGGCTTCCCACGACCTTCACCAGGTCATCTGTCCACCGTGTTAGAGGCCTACCTACGCTACGTTTTCCGGTGCTCGGTCGCCACTCGGGAACTTTACTTACCATTTTATGTATACCCATGCCAAATTTCAGCTTTCTAGTACAAATAGTCTCTGAGCTAAGCCGCAGAAAAACGGACGGACAGACAGACAGACATGGCGAAACTATAAGGGTTCCTTGTTGACTTCGGAACCCTACAAAACGACAGTAAAACTAATCGGTTATAGCATTATGATGTTTATTTAAAATAATAATTTTCGAAAAACCTAAAAACTTGTACGTACAAGCTTTTAATATTGCATTGGCACGTGATATACGTATGCATGGAAAATTTCATATCAATCGGAAACCAGGAAGAGTGTAAAATTTAACTTGCAAGATTCCATTCAAACAAAACATACATTGCAAATAAATAAAAGCTTGTTAAAGCGCCGTTGCAACGTTATCAATCTATTTATAAACATTTACAACGTATTGGTATTTTTATAAGAAGGAGCATTTACGAGCATGTCACACATTTCACTATCAGAGAGATAGTATAAGAAGCATCCGGTGGCTGACGATACCGAGTTGATTCATATACTTTCAATTTAATTTTACTAGGGAGGACGACAGCATCAGAAAAACAAATACGAACTCTTGATCACTAAATTGCCCTCCTACTTAAACTTCGGAAAACCTTACTCGTTTTGTTTTCCATTAAATATTCGATTTTTAATTCACCAAAACCACAAAATGAGTACATAAATGACGCTGCAAAACTATGACGTCACGCCTAGGTATTTCAAACATTCTTAGAACAAGTTTTTGACAGATGATGAAAATTAAATCAGAAAACTAGCATTCGTCTCGTCATCCCTATTCTCCATTTCTTATGTTCAATGATATACAAAAGTTATGAGAACAGTATTTGTTAAATGAAAATTGATCGTTCATAGCGGCCGAAGGGCGTCCACTGTTGGACAAAGGCCTCCCCCTAGGAATTCGACGACGACCGGTTCTGCGCTATCCGCATCCAGTGGCTTCCAGGTCATCGGTCCATTGGGTGAGAGGTCTGCCTACGCTACGTTTTTCGGTGCGCGGTCACCACTCGAGAATTTTGTGCCCCGCCCACTACCACTTAAGTTTAGCAATTCTTATGAAATTTATTTCAATTTCATTTTACTTTCGATCATTTCCCTTTTCTGATGTTCAACAACATAATAATAAATTATAATATGGT